>CM062820.1:971074739-972274739 GCA_031772625.1 Pinus tabuliformis
CTAATAGCATGAAAAAGCTTCTAAATAAAGAACAATGAGGTGTAATTGCACAATTATTCTCACTAGAGGATCCCACATCGAAATCATGTATTTCTCCATTCTTCAAAACGTTTTGGACAATCATTCCAAGGTATTTGAGACTCCCAAAGGCCTCCCACCTATTCATGATCATGATCATGCTATTCATTTGATTCCAGGAAGTGTTCCTCCAAACATCAGGCCTTACAGATATCCATATGCCCAAAGGAGTGGGAACTCATTCAAAAGTTGCAGAAGGTCCCAGTTCAAACAGTATTACGAGAACTTGACAAGGAAGGAAAAATCATATTGGAACCTGAAGCAGTCACAGAACTGAGAAATTGATAGCTACGAAATAGATCAATTTCAGAGTATCTCATCAAGTGGAAGAACTTACCTGCTGAAGATTCCACATGGGAGGACAAGAATTTATACAAAAGCATCGAAAACTACTCAAGCGTTGAGGACAACACTTTTTGAAGGAGAGGGGCATGTTAGGTCCCTATACTACTAGTGTAACCCCTTATTATTATTAGTACAACCCCCTTATTATATTATTCTGACCATGTACTCCCCATATTGTTATTATTGTGCCCCATAGAAGCCCACTATTGTTATTATTGTGCCCTCACATTATTATTGTTATGGTGGCTCTGATTATATTATGACCCCTTAGACTCCTATATATAGAAAGGAGGTCTTGTCATTTGTATCATCCAAGAATTGTTCATTTGCATAATGTAAAGGAGGTTTCCCCCTCAAAGAGGCTTATTTTGAAGGCGTTTATCTATCTTTTCTATCTTTTGTGAGCTGGTTTCATAATAGGGAAGATGTATTTCCTGTAAACCACATAGGTCCATAAGATTTGAGTGGGGAGTAACAACCATCCAAATTTTTTGCTAACGCTTGGGAAAAAAAAGGAATGCGTTTTAGAACCTAGCCCCCCCAGCTCTTAGGCGTAGCAAATATGTCCCACTTAACCCAAGGAAGGGCATACTACTCTGAAGAACCTGACCATAAGAATTGTAGTAGAATTTTTTAATTATTTTCACAGGGGCTTCATTTAATGAACCTCTAACATATCACATGTATTCATGACATTCTTAACAACACTCTTAATGTGACTACATATTGGAAAATACCTCTAAAAATCACATTATTTAACCCCCTACTAATATGAACCCAATACACCTTCCCAATTTAAAAAATCCTTTCTTTCACTAGATATTGTACGTATCCATTTTTTCATTAACATGTTTTACACCCCTTTATATTTTTTCATTAAATTTGAGCTCCATTTTTTATACTTGCCAATATAAAAACCATTTACCCCTTATTATATTCTCAATATATTATGTCATTTTTCCTCAATGTATATCCCCCAATATGAATGCATGTGCTATGGTATTTCTCCCCCAGTGAAGCCCCTGTGATTCTTTTGAGAGTCCCTTTTGGTATCTAGGAGAGGGACATCCATTAGACTAGTACGACTTCAGGAATAGGTTTAATAATCGCTAAGCGACCTCTAGATATCTAGTGCATGCTCCATGACTTTAGCTGCTTTTTGATTTTGGCTAGGATCCATTACCAGTTAGCACTTGTGTAGGAGTTTGGTTTAAGGAGGAAGCCTAGATACTTGAAACCGTCCTCCATATTAGATATATCAAAAGGAAAAAGGTGTTGATGAAACCTTAGCTCACCATTAGTGAGCCCAAAGGGAGTTACATATGATTTGAGATGATTAGTGAGCATGCCTATAGAAACTTAAAAGAGAGTATTAACGTCCTTAATATCTCTTGCATCCCTTCATGAACCATTTCTTAAAATGGGGACATAATCAAGAAAAATAAGGTGAGTGAAATGGAGGGTGGGGTCTACCTTGATTCCTTATAGGCCATTCCTTATGTGGGCTTCATCTAGGCATCTACCGAGTCCCTTTGAAATCTGTAGGAAAATAAGAGACGAGGGTAGGAAACCTTGCCTTAGTCCTCACTCTTACTAAAAGAAAAGAGAGGCTAAGTCATTGATGAGTACTCGAAAGGAGATAAAAGAAGTGAAACTCATGATCCATTTAATGAAATACATCCTAAATCCCAGATGGGTGAGTAGAATATAAATATAGAGCCAATCGACATAATCGAAGGCTTTGGATAGATCGATTTTGAGGATTGTACCCTTCAATCGATGCTTCGTTAGGCTACGAAGACCTTCTTAGGCCACCCTAATGGATTCATGTATTTTTCTCCCTTCTAGAAAGGAGAAATGTTCCTTTGAGATAAAGTTGGAGAGGATGGGTTTGAGTCTTTGGGAAATGATTTTTGCAATGACTTTGTAGATGAAATTGTGAAGTGAGATAGGGAGGAAGTCGTCGATGGTTGAGGGGTTTTTTGTCTTGGGGATTAAAGAAATGAATGTGGGGTTAAAGAATGTTTTGTATGGCATGTCATTGTCGATTCTTCAATAAATTGAAGGAGGTCTTCAACTAGGATGTTGATTAGCCCCCCAAAAAAATCAACAAACCACTTGTTAGGACCCGAAATTTTATCCCTTTGAAAACTTCCCAAAACCTTCTTGAGCTCATCCATAGATACAACTTCCATGAGGTGGTCATTATTTGCATTTTTAGAAAATCTAGGGAAATAATGGGTCAGTCAAACCACCTCGGTTATGGAGGTTCCCTGTGGTCCTTTGAAAAGGTCACCGAAGTGATTTTTCCTAAGATATACATGGTCCTCATAAGATGAGACATTGTTCCCATCAAAGCCCTTTAGATTTCATATTGTATTGCACATTTTTATCCCTTTTGTGTAATTTTGGAAGAATTTAGTGTTTTTCTCAGGCTTCTAGCCAAATAGCCCTACTTTTGAGCCTCCAAATGGCTTCAGCTTTTTCCAATAAGATTTTGATTCTCCCTTCCAATCGTAATAGTCTCTCCTTAGATTCCTCTGATTCAAAACCTTTTGTTGCTTCCTTCAATATACCCTTTAGGTCTACTTGCTCATATCTAAGGTCCTATGAGTTTCTCACCCTTTTGTTAACCAACCACTTTATGGTTTCCTGTTAGGTCCCTATACTACTAGTGTAACCCATTATTTTTATTAGTACAACCCCCTTATTATATTGTTGTGCCCATGTAGTTCCCATATTGTTATTTTTGTGCCCCATAGAAGCCCACTATTGTTATTATTGTGCCCTTACATTATTATTGTTATGTCAGCTTTGATTATATTATGAACCCTTAGACTCCTATATATAGAAAGGAGGTCTTGTCATTTATATCATCGAAGAATTGTTCATTTATGTAATGTAAAGGAGGTTGCCCCCTCGAAGAGGCTAAATTCTAAGGTGTTGATCTATATTTTCTATCTTTTTGTGAGCTGGTTTCATAACATTTGGTATCATAGCTTCTAAATAAAGAACAACGAGGCATAATTGCACAATTATGCTCACTAGAGGATCCCACATCAAAATCATGTATTTCTCCATATCTCCAAAACATTTTGGACAATCATTCCAAGGTATTGGAGACTCCCAAAGGCATCCTTCCTATTCATGATCATGATAATGTTATTCATTTGATTCCAGGAAGTGTTCCTCCAAACATTAGGCCTTAAAGATATGCATATTCCCAAAGGAGTGGGAACTCATTCAAAAGTTGCAGAAGATCCCAGTTCAAACAATATTGCGAGAACTTGGCAAGGAAGGAAAAATCATATTGGAACTTGAAGCAGTCACAGAACCGAGAAATCAACAGCTACGAAATAGATCAATTTTAGAGTATCTCATTAAGTGGAAGAACTTACCCACTGAAGATTCCACATGGGAGGACAAGAATTTATACAGAAGCATCAAGAACTACTCAAGAGTTGAGGACAACACTTTTTGAAGGAGAGAGGCATGTTAGGTTCCTATATTACTAGTGTAACCCCTTATTGTTATTAGTAAAACCCCCTTATTATATTGTTGTGCCCATGTAGTCCCTATATTGTTATTATTGTGCCCCATAGAAGCCCACTATTGTTATTATTGTGCCCTTACATTATTGTTGTTATGTCAGCTTTGATTATATTATTACCCCTTAGACTCCTATATATAGAAAGGAGGTCTTGTCATTTGTATCATTAACGAATTGTTCATTTATGTAATGTAAAGGAGGTTGCCCCCTCGAAGAGGCTGAATTCTAAGGTGTTGATCTATCTTTTCTATTTTTTTGTGAGCTGGTTTCATAACATTGCCTCTTTAATATATTTTAGGTTTTGAGTAAATTGGCCTCTGGAGAGACGTTCGATAGTGGATTGAAGGGTTTCCAGGTTTTTCTCACAAGCTCCACAAAGATCTCATATTTTAGCTAGGTGGAGTTGAGTTTGAAAAGGTTGGGAGGCTTGTGACCCATTGTATTAATCTCTAACACGATTGGGGAGTGACCCGATCCCCCACCATTCCTAGTCCATTTTCTGATTAGTGGCATTTGGTCCACCAATTGTTCAATGAGTAAGAAGTGATCCATCCACTTAGGAACTCGATCCTCTCATGTTCTCTTATTCCACCATTTAGGTCTGAAATTTACTAGATCTATGTAGATAAGGTTATGATTAAACAACAACCTAGTGAGGAAGGTCATGTTAGGGTCGACCTATGCTCAAGGACCCTAGCTCTCCACGACACTTAGAGAGAAATTTAGGTCCCCACTGGTGATAAGGTTGTCTTAAGAAAAGCTAGATTTTTGGGCTAAATATTCCCAAAAGGGATCTTATCCGAGGGTGGTCCATATATATTGAGGATTAGAAAATCAGAATTAATTTTCACAGATAAAAAATTTAAGCCAAGAATTAATTCTATCCCCCAGACATTTAGGGCTTTCATGAAATGAGGGTTCCATCCTATTGCTTGACCTCTTGATATACCCTGAGCATTAGTACATGTGAAATTCCATTTAAGTATTAATATTTTCAATAATCTAGATATAGAATCCCCCACTCACATGGTCTCTTGGTGGAGGAGAAAAACAACATCCTCAAGCTCAACCAAGCAGTGGAGGGATAATTCTTTTGGATGGTATGCCAAACCCCTGAAATTTAGGGAATAATAGTCATGAGTTAACACCTTTGTGGGTTGTCACTTCTCTAAGAACCATGTCTATAGAGAGTTGTCTACTATAGGCCATGTTGATGAGAGCCTTATTCTAGGCTAGAACAAATTTTGATCGATTACCCCTACCTTTGCTTATGGTGATATAAACGGGATTTAGTTTGAGTCCTATAGCATGGGAGAATGGTTGGTGGGTCATGGGAGGAAGAAGTAATGAGGTGTAAAGGACCCTGAGAGGGAGGAGTATTTGTCATGGGATGTAATCGGTAGAGGGGAGTTGGATGTTATATGGGGAGGGAAGGGACAATCAACATAACTAAAAAATGGATGAAGGGGAGGTGGTTCAACATATGTCTTAACCAAGGATGACCCATGGGGAAGAGAATCCAAGCCCAAAAAATAATTATTATTGACCAAAAAGGTAGATAGCGGGGGGGGGGGGGAAAGAATTAGTACCCGAGTTACAGTTGATCCCGATGGTCGTAGGACTGAGACTTTTCCTAGAGGAAGATGCATGAACTTGGATCGATGTGCTTGGAATGAAGTCTATGAGAAGGTTCCGTAAGAAGAAGTCAGAGATGTGTCCATCAGGCCTGCCCCTTTGTCCTTTGCTGGTAGAGAAGAATACATCCTATTGTCTTGAACCAAAATATCAAGTCCACTCTATGTGGGGGCATGAACCCTTTTTGCTCTCTTTTTTCCTTTGAATGGAAGCCAACATTGAATCATATTGTGTCCATGCTTGTGACATTGTCTTCACTTGAAATGTATTCCTTGATAACCTAGGGTTTGAATGTGTGACTCTCCCATATAAATAATCTCCTTTCCGCTCCAGAGTCCTCCATGAAAGTATAGAAGGACTAGAATCCTCACAACTTTTAGTTCCCTGAATTCTAGAAAGGACATGTCAAATTTGAATAGTTGACCCAAATTATTGCTGATTGCGGTGAGGGCACCCCACGTCCAAAACTTATAAAGGATCCCAGGAAAGCAGACCCAAATGGGGATTTTATCCACCCTCTCCTTATTTGGATTGAACATAGGATTCCATCATTTGAGGGGGAGAGGAGTAGAATCAACATTCAAAATTATTTGGAGGACCCATGAGGCCTCCTCCTTGTTTGGGAAAATCAATGCAAACCATCCTTTAACCAGAGAATGTACAACCAATAGATTTTTCAAGTGGTTCTTCCATTCCATGTTAATCCATTCTTCAAGATTTTTTCAGGTGAAGTGACGCACTATCACTCAACCCACCAAATATTTTTCAACCATATGCATTACCTAGTGGATTTCAACATCATCTCCCAAAACTAGCCTCCTTCAGTTTTCCGAGAGGGTGAAAGGATAGGTGGATATTTTGAGGGTGGGCCCAGTACTAGATTGACACCCTAGAAGTATTATAGAGTAATTATGCCTTGGTACCCAGAGTCTAGGAAGGAAACAATAAGGTTAGGAAGGACTGCCAAAGCGAGATCTTGTGGAAAAAATGGACATAATGACCAAAAGATACATGTGTCCTACATGCTAAAAATATAAAGGAGGAAGGAAAAGGAAACATAGTGGCTTGTAAACCCCCCAAAGATATGACAAATGGGTGGAGGTGAAAAGACTTGGAAACACTAGTTGGGTGATCTGGAATGAGATCTTAAATCTAGGAAAAGGTCTTACAGACTCATGTGCAGGAAAAATGCCTATATTATTTAGTGCAATGGATCGAAAAGATTGCGAATAATATAGACAATGAATCGTTAGAAAACATAACAGACACACATCAACACAGTTAAAATAATGAAGGAGTTCACTAGAGTTCCTGGCTACATCTCATGGTCCAAGCTTTTAGTGTCAACCTCTATATTATGTCTTCAAGAGGGGGTTATTACAAGTGTGAGCTCAAATAGAGTCTCCACACAACAGTGACATTAAAACATGGATTCACTCGAAATCCTCGAGTCTAAAATAGTTCGCGGACTCTCTCTCTTCCCCTTTCTCTTCCTCTTCATCCCCCCTTTTGTTCTACCATTGGATGGTTCTTAAAACCTGTCGGCTCTATCTATTCACCTCCCTTTTCGGGCTCTCTATCTTCCGACCTCTATCCTTTCACCTCCCTTCTTGGCATTGGACATGTTTTGTTAAAAAAAATGCTTAAGGCACAAAGAAATTGTTTACAAATGGAAGGACCAATGGGCGTGGGTGAAACCGACTATCCGGCCTTCCTCTGGTACAAATCCCTGAAATACACATGTTTGGTCCATATACAAAATTACTCGGAATACAAAGAAATATATCGAAAACATAGAAATCCTGACAAAAAGCTTATTATCGAAACTCAAATAATATGAAACTACGTATATAATCCTTTCGAGTCTAGTTTTATCGTATGTCGCATGGCCCCACTCCTTTGTATTTTTGCAATGTGATATTGTGATGCGATTTGAACTTGCAAGCTCCACCATTGATCTATGCTCGTCAAATCAATGGTTGATGGCCATTTCGGGTAGCCCACTTGCACAGGGATTACCCACCCGATATAGGTGGTTTTCTCTCTCCTATGCAACGCTAAGTGTCGACCAGTGTATGGAATCGGGTGAAGCCCTTCCAATACCACTTACCACTTGAAGCCTGCTTGAAATACCTTTTACCACAGAACTCAAATCCTTCACTATTTAATTCATAAATCCTTTGGGTCTGCTCATCACAAAGCCTTCTCGCCTATGTTAAGTCCTCCATTTGGTTTATTGGGATGTGATATTAATCAGTTATCTCCACCGTTGATCTGTGCGCTCGATTCAATGGCCCACGTTAATTCACTTGATCACAATCGCAATTCCCTTAAGGCCAAGGTCCGAACACACTGCTGGCTTTCTCCAATGTGATTTCTTTGATGGACTTACTCTGTCTTCAAAGTTTAAATATCTATTTGAATACTTTTAGAGGATTTATTCAAGAACCATTTTGGATCACACCTCCCCACTAAAAAGCTTTTGGACCACCAAAATTTGGTTTTTAGGCATCGAGCAAGTGAGGATACAATTCTTTCACTTGTCCAATTTCTATCCATCATGCCTTGCTTGGATTTGAACCTTTGAGCCCTACTCTTAAGTACTCAACATCCCCTCAATGCGAAGTTCTTACCTTCCTATCCAGAACTATGTTCTCTTGTAACTCATTGAGATACTCAGGCAACAAATCCTCAATAGAAGGTAACTAACTTTGCTCTTCAGGATTCTCAATCATTGAAGGTTCATACAATCTCAAGTTTTCTGCATTAATGACTGAATAGATCTACATATAAGCTGGTAAATCAAGGTGAAAGGCATTTTCACCAATTTGATCAAGTATCTTGAAAGGTCCATACCTTATTGGTTTTAGCTTCTTACCTTCACCCTGCATTCTATCTTTGCTGATGTATAGCTAGACTTGATCACCAACTTGAAAACTATGCTCAACTCAATGCTTGTCATGTCTTGCCTTATACTTGGCTTGACTTCTTTCCAACTGTTCCTATACTGCCTAGTGAATTTCCTAGATTTGTTCAATGAACTTGGTTGCTTTGTCCACATCACTGTGTCCATCAACTGCTATGTCTTTACCAAAGACAAAATCCAAGGGAGACTTTGGTATAAAACCAAAACAAGTCTCAAATGGAGATATCTAAGTAGAAGAGTGCTTGACATGGTTGTAAGCATGATGCACATAACACAAATGCTCATCCTAAAGTTTGGGATGCTTGCTGCAATAACCTCAGAGCAATTGGATCACTATCCTATTGACCACTTCTGTCTGACCATCTATTTGTGGATGAAATGTTGTGCTTTTCTTCAATCTGGTGTACATTAAATCCCATAGACTTGACCAAAACTTCCCAATAAATCGAGAATCTCGATCAGATACAATAGAAGTGGGTAACCCAAAATGAACCCATACATTCTGAAAGAAAAACTTTGTTGTTTGTTCAGCTGTAACTTGCTTGTTACATGGTATCAGAATACACATTTTACTGAACCTATCCACAACAACATACAAATAATCATGACCTTTCCTAGACTTTGGCAATCCCCCAAGAAAATCCATGGAAATACTTTCCCAAGGATGAGAAGGAATTGGAAGTGGAGTGTACAAGCCTAATATCCTATTACTTGGTTTGCTTGTAGCACACATTTTACATCCTTTGATATATCTAGAAATTGTCTCATGCATTCTTCGCCAATAACAGAACCTTTGCAGTTGTGCAACTATTTTACTTACACCAAAATGACCTGATATGAGAGAAGTATGTGCTTCTCGAATTAGGTTAACTCTGTCAGTTTGTGGAATGCATAAATTTCCCAAATGATATAAGAGTTGGTCCTTTACATAATAATCCAATTCTTCTACCTGCTTGCCATGACTTAAAGTTGCATATACATCTTTAAAATCTACATCTTGAGCATATTGTTCAATGTAACTTTCATGAATTACTGAGTTTTGATTAAGTATAGTAGATGGATTTATGATTGGTCTTGATAACATATCTACAACCTTATTGTGTATGTCCTTCTTATATTTGATGACAAGATGAAATTGATGTAGAAAACCCATCCACCTATAATCTCTTGATTTCTGCAATTTAGTTTGTGAGTGCAAATATTGAAGTGGTTGATGATCTGTATGTATGATTGTTTCCTTACCCATTATATAATGTTTCCACTTTTTCACACTTTGTACTAATGCATATAATTCTTTATCATATGTAGGATAATTAGCTACTGCAGAAGTAAATGTCTCAGAATGATAGCATATAGGTTTTATGTGTTTCATCAACGCTGCTCCCATGCCATAGTCACTGGCATCTGTCTTAATCTCAAATAGATGTTGAAGATCTAGCAGTGCTAGTACTGGTGCTATACTGATTTTATTTTTCAAGGTGTCATAGGCTTTCTGATGTTTGCCTCCCCACTAAAACACCTGTTTCAAACTTGTTAAAGCATGTAATGGAGCTGAAATCAATGAAAAGTTATTAATAAACTTTCTCCAGTATTGTGCTACCCCTAGGAAACTCCTAACCTCAGTAGCAAATTTGGGTTTAGGCCAATTCACAATGACTTCAACCTTAGAGGGATCTATCTTCATTTCACCAACCCTACAATATAACCCAAATAATTTAAAGATGTTCTGCCAAATTCACATGTCGACAGTTCTACATAGAGATTCTCTCTTTTCAAAACATCTAAAGTCTACTTTACATGGTCTTCCCATGTCTTACTAAAAACAAGAATGTCATCTAAATAAACAATTACAAAGTCATCAATAAATGGTTTGAGTACATCATTCATAACTCACATAAATGTAGCAGGAGCATTAGTTAAGCCAAAAGGCATAACCAACCATTCATAAAGTCCTTGCTTTGTCTTGAAATCAGTCTTCCATGCATCCTGTTCTGCAACTCTGACCTGATGATAGCCACTTTGTAAATCTAACTTAGAAAATTAAACTGCTTCTTTTAATTGATCTAACAAGTCATCTATACGAGGAAGAGGATAACGATTCTTGATCGTTATTTTATTTAGTGCTCTATAATCAATACACATTCTCCACGACCCACATTTATTTCTCGCCAGCACGATTGGCAATCTACATGGTGATGTGCTTGGTCGTACAAACCCATTATTGAGCAACTCTTATACCTGCTTCTTCATCTCTACATTCTCTAAAGCTGATAACTTGTACCTTTTCCTTTGTCTTCTGGATGGGTGATTAAAAAAGGTTCCTCTACTCCTTTGTCTAATTTGGGTGTTGAAGTGCCTTCACCTCGACCCTTCTTGAACTCTAGATACATCTCTTCCACCATGGCTCGTATTGTCATAAAACTATCTATAAACTGAGATTCTGATCCCAATGGAGCTTCTTCTACCATTCTCCTCTGAGAAAAGACTCTTCCAATATTTGGGTTGGTTTCAACAAGTTCTCCTTCTCCTAGCCTGAGCTTTAATCTAGTTAACATTCAAATTCCAACACAATCTTGTCTAACCTTAACAAAACCAAATGCTCTGATACCACTTGATCTAGAATGAGATCTTAAATCTAGGAAAAGGTCTTATAGACTCATGTGCAGGAAAAATGCCTATATTACTAAGTGTAATGGATCAAAAAGATTGATAATAATATAGACAATGAATAGTTAGAAAACATAACAGACACACATCAGCACAGTCAAAATAATGAAGGAGTTCACCAGACTTCCTGGCTACGTCTCCTGGTCCAAGCTTTCAGTGTTGACCTCTATATTATGTCTTCAAGAGGGGGTTATTACAAGTGTGAGCTCAAATAGAGTCTCCACACAACAGTGACATTAAAATAGGGATTCACTCGAAATCCTCGAGTCTAAAAGAGTTCGCAGCCTCTCTCTCTTCCCCTTTCTCTTCCTCTTCGTCCCCCCTTTTGTTCTGCCATTGGATGGTTCTTAAACCTCTCGGCTCTATCTGTTCACCTCCCTTTTCGGGCTCTCTAGCTCCCGACCTCTATCCGTTCACCTCCCTTCTTGGCGTTGGACACGTTTTGTTAAAAACAACGCTTAAGACATAAAGAAATTGTTTACAAACAGAAGGACTAGTGGGCGCGGGTGAAACCAACCATCCGGCCTTCCTCTAGCACAAATCCCCGAAATACACATGTTTGGTCCATATACAACATTACTTGGAATACAAAGAAATATATCGAAAACATAGAAATCACAACAAAAAGCTTATTATCGAAACTCAAATAATATGAAACTATGTATATAATCCTTTTAGGTCTGGTTTTATCATATGTTGCATGGCCCCAATCTTTTGTATTGTTGCGATGCGATATTGAACTTACAAGCTCCACCGATGATCTACGCTCGTCAAATCAACAACTAACGGCCATTTCAGGTAGCCCACTTGCACGGGGATTACCCATCTGATATAGGTGGTTTTCTCTCTCCTGCGCCGTGCTATGTGTCGGCCAGTGTATGGAATCGGGTGAAGCCCTTCCAATACCACTTACCACCTAAAGCCTGCACGAAATACCTTTTACCACAGAACTCAAATCCTTCACTGTTTAATTCATAAATCCTTCGGGTCTGCTCATCGCAAAGCCTTCTCGCTTGTGTTAAGTCCTCCCTTTGGTTTATTGCGACGCAATATTAATTAGTTATCTCCACAGTTGATCTATGCACTTGATTCAAAGGCCCATGTTAATTCACTTGATCGCATTCGCAATTCCCTTAAGGCCAAGGTACGAACACACCGCTGACTTTCTTGCGATTTCTTTGATGGACTTACTCTGTCTTCATAGTTTAAATATCTATTTGAAGACTTTTATAGGATTTATTCAAGATCCATTTTGGATCACTGGGAGGAGGCTAATCGAGGTGAGGGCTTTAAGAGTTTGAGAAGGGCTGAAAATGATAGCTAAGTTTGAGAGGGATCCCTATGGAAGGGGGGATGATAAGCATAGAGGGAGTTTCTCCTCCTGTTGAGTCCAGTCCGATGAGAAACTTCTGAAATTGAAAATTATTTCTTCCCTAGTTTGGATACCAGGGATAGGTTGAGAGTTGGTAGGGAAAAAATTATGAAACAAATTTGAATGTCCATCCAGCAAGAGAGATGGTGGGGTGCGGGGGGGGGTTTGCAGGGAATTTGACCAAAATAGAATCCCAACTGTATATCTTTAATAGGTCTAGACTTGGGGTAGGTTCTCCCTGTAGTGTCGCTCAAGCTGGCTAGAGGGCCCACCACATCCACTGATGCTGGTGGCATCCATTATTGGCCTTCCATTTCGCATCATCCATAGGGGAGTGTAGTTCCTTTGGGTCCATTCCTCCCATATCATGGTGGTTTACCTTACCATTTCATGGACTAGTAACTAGTGTTGTAAAAATGGATAAACCCTCCTGATGGTTCTTAGTAAAATCAACTAAACTTTCATCTATAGAGTGAAAAGTACCAGATATCCTACATTAGTCAAAAACCTTTAGATTAATCAATCTTCTTACTTTTTATGATGGTGCTTAGGACACCATACCATAACCATGTCATAAGAGATCTTGAGAAACCCGTAGCTTCTCAATGGAGGAAACCTAGGTGTTCACAAGAAATACTTAGAGAAACTGCTAGGTAGAATACAATATGTTGAGAAGAGCCATTTAACTTTTATGACAAAATCTGATTGGTGTCATAGGGGGAATCAATGGTGATGTGGGGGAAATCATTTGCAATGGGTTAAAATGACCCCTATTCCATCCTATTCGCATACATAATACATCATGTACTACATAGTTGTATCTTCGATTTAGTTTCCTAAGCCCTCTTATGTAGAAGAACTACAAATTTTGCTAGAGGGACTCCAAACTAGACAACAAAAAACAAGATTTTTTAGGCATATATCTGTTGTCCTTGTTACAACACCATCCAAATTTTGGACTATATTCAAACTTTGGAGCTTCCTTTAACCATACGAGATGTCTTTTCTAGTAATTGAAGACATTCCATGCTTGTTCTTTAGGTTTCCAAGTCCCTTTGTGAAGAAAATCCAAGTGTTGTCTTTTGATAAGGGAAGTGTCACACCTTGTGAAAGACAGTTATAGTGCATATTTAGGAGGAATCGTTGGTGATATCTATTGTACTAATGGGTCCTATCTATCATAGATATATGTACTATATTCATTACCAAAATTATATGCACTATTTTGTTGTCATCATAACTTGTGTAGCAAAGTGTATTTTAAGTGTCACACTTGGGGGTAAGTGTCATTTTTCTATCATTTAAATGGGTACATGCTGATTTTAGGTTTTAAGTGTTTCATTTTTGTATGGTTGATCATTTGTGAGTTGTGTGACCATGTTCAAGTCACGTGTTGGTTTCATCTTGCACCTCACTAATCCCACAGTCAATTTTTGAAGTGTTCCTTGCCCGACTAACCACTTTTCAACTTTCCTCCATGAACTATACATTGCATGGTCTTAGGCCCCAATTAGCCACCCTTGTCTCCTTGAACTATGCACTATGTAGTCACTACCTCTAAGGACTACATGTTTCACAATCACATTGATTAATCTCTACCTTTTGTCCCTCAAAAATGCATAATTTTCTCTCCCAGTCAACCTTCCACTGCACACTGCACAGTCTCAGTCAACAGTTAGGCATCACTACCTCCTTGACTTGCACAACTACACAATTATATGTCTCAATCTTCCTTGAACTATGAATTGCGTAATCAAAGTGATAAATCCTACCTTATGGTGTTGTTGCCTCCCTTAACTGCATAATTGTGTCTTCAAGTCCCTCAACCACTATGCAGTGCATAGTCAGAGTGATTAGACCTCCATCACTGCCTTCTAGAACTACACACTATGCAATCCTTGAGCCTCCTCCTTAATCCTACACTCTTTCTCAAGTTCAATCAGTGAATTGCATGAATAAGTTAGACTAGGAGCTTTCCAGATTGATGTTGTCTTGTCATGAGTGAATTTCATTTGTAAGTATTGTATCTTGACATGACAGGATGATGCTCAAGGAGGATACTAAGGAGGTCATGCAAGAAGACACTTGGGAAGATGGAAATAAAAAGAGATCATCAAGTAAGAAGATGAAGGGACATTAGATCATGACATAAGATTGAAAACAGATATCACATGGAAGACTCCATATCATCTAGCCCTTTTAGAGGAGGAAGATGAAGTGCATGCAAGACTTATCATGAAGATACAAATTTGGAAACCGAAGAGAAGTTTGGCATAAGCACTCTAAAGTCCATGCCATTATTGCTAAGTCATGGATTATCCAATTATCACTTCAAGAGCCATGTGTGTCATTGTATTTTGCACATTATTGTGGATGTAATTATGTAATTTTCAAAAATGAGAAAATGTAAAGTGTGTGGAAGTCCAGAGGTCACACATAGAATGTGAAAAATCATGTATAAGTCCAAAGGTCTCATAGGAGTTTCGAAAAGTGACGTGGAAGTCCAAAAGTCATGATGGGAGCTCAAGATTCACAAGGAAGGTGGAGAGTCACCACATTTATTATATATACACCGTCATAGATCAAGGAAATAACTTTTCACCTTGGATTCTCAATCTATGCATAGGAGAGAAGATTAGGATTTTGAGAAGCAAGTAGTTGCTTAACATTCCACTAGTAGAACAAGTGTTTTGTCATTGTAATGGAGTGTCTTGGATCTTTCACTCAATAATTTCAAGCTCTTGGAGCCGACACACTCTTCATTCATATATTGTGAATGATTATGATACTATTCTTTCATTGTTTATGGTATATGTTTATGTTAATACATACTAATGAAAATGAACTATCATTTGGCTTTAGTATGCATATTTGAATCATATGTATTTTTCTTCCATGATCGTGGTTTCTTTGTGAACTATTTCGCAAGATGACTAATGATTCTTTCAGATATATGCATGTGTATTTATTAGGATAATAAAATTAATCTTATCTTAATGACTCACTTTCTTTTCCGCTTTGTGAAAGAACCATTATACACTTTACAATTGAATACAAAACAAGGCTAACAGACTTGTTTATCTCAAACATAAATGCATTTCTCTTGTGTCATTTGTTACGGCCAAGGTAAATATTTAAGATAATGGAAATGGTCCATACCTTTTGATTGGGGCTACTACTCCAAATGATGTGAGGTCTAATTGGGACTTCATATTGGGGATACCCCCTTACTGTTGGAAACAACCAACACTATCAACAATTCTAGAACTAGAAGGGAGGTAACCCTTTTATGGTTGACAATTTACCAAATTCTCATAAAGAACCTTCTGTACAAGGCAATAATTGTCTGAGCCCAACTCCAACTCACATTTTCGAGAAAGGGGAGTCATCTCGCCAAGGTCCAGAGATTATATACAAAGTCACTTATGATCAACTCTAGACACTTTGGCTTATCACTCATCATTTTTCTAGAGCTATTGGGTAGCTTCCTGTCTTATCCTTTCTTCCTCATAAACAAACAAAGAAAGAGACAACCCACTATGGTATGCTAGTTTCTTCAATGCAAGAGTTGGTTATCCCAACCCTTGAAGTTTTAGCTAAACCTACTAAAGTTATACATCAACAAGGGGATCTTCCACCACCTATTGAGGAAAACTTGGCCGAAGATGGGGAGGATTTTCATTTTTCTAATGAGGAACAACTGAGGGAAGAAGAAAAATTTGATAATAACGAGGATTTGAATGGTGAAGGATAAGACTCTTCAAAATCAGAGAGTGAAGATGAGGAGGAGAATGAATACATGGCCAATTCCCAATTGGATTGGATGGCCCAAGGGCCCCTTTCTATTTTAGGAAATCTCCACCACTTACCCAAAAACCCAGAAAAGATTCTTACAAAGTATGATCCTCATAAGAAAGAAAAGGTTGGGGATCATATTGATGACTTCTACTTTCATCTATGGATGTTAGAGGTATTTTTTGATATGTTGCTAGTAGATTATTTTCATATACTATAGAAGGTAGAGCATCAGTTTGGTACCATAGATTTTCGACTAATTCATCCATAATTGGAGGGAGTTCAAACAATTATTCTTAGAAAAGTTTGTTGATGATAAAACTCCAGCCATATTATTGAAAGAACTTACAAACCTTAAGATGGGGGCGAAGGAAAAAAGTTAAGGATTTCAAGCAAAGATCTACATGTATTTTGAACAAATTCCCCACTAATGTACAAGCACATGATTAGAATATTAATGATTATTATATTGTTATCTTGCCTACTAACATTTCGATTTTTATCAAGTGCCCTGCAAAAGATACTTTGGCTCTTAACTTTGCAGAAGAAATTGTTGTTGAGAAGGACTTAAGGTCCATTGGGGTTATTTCTAATCAGGGAGATTCAAAAGACTCCAAAAGAACTTCCAAAAAATACCAAGTCTCTTCCACCAAAGCTAAAGATGAAGATATTTTTGACATGGACAGCTTGAGTAAATCCTTGAAGTTGTTAACCAATGAAGTATCGAAACTCAAGAGGAATTCAAGTGAGGCTTCTAACAGTAATAATTCTTTTACCTCATTTCTTAAAAATAACTACAATCAATCATCTAAATCTGCACAAAACTCTAATGTTTTGTTTGATGTTGAAAACTTGGGCATGGACAACTATTCTAACTTTCATCAAGAATCTCATTAAGAGAAAACATGCCCCCAATGGAAACACAACATGAATGTTGTAGTTGCAAATGTTATAGAATGTTTGGCAATAGAGGAGGATTCTCAGTAGACACAAGAGACTAATGAACCTACCTCGATAGAGGAAAAATCAAATGTTGGTGATGCAACTTTCACTTTTGATCTCATATTCCAAAATGATCGACAAGGTGCTAGTGAGCCCCCAGTTGGTGATGCTCTTCCTTAACAACCTACTAATCAATATAACTTGAGGAGAAAAGGACTAGTGCCTAAGAAAAACATGATAAAACAATTGTTAAGAAATATATTACCTCCTAGTAATCCTACTCAAGGCACTCAGAACAAGTTTAGGAGTACACAATCATAGAAGAATTCTTCCAGAAACAATAAGAATAATTTTGCCACCGCTAAGGTATCGAACAAATTCACACCACCTACCACTTCAACACACCCTGATTAAGATGAAGATATTTATTGTATTATTAAAGATATGAAGAAGGCTCGTGCAAATATTTTCATATATGAACTAGCCAAGATAGCAGGGAAACAAGAATTAATCATCCAAGTATTTGCATCTTAGCCTCCATCAGGTAGAATAGTTCCTACTTCTCAAGATTTGTCTGGTAAGATCCCAACCATTCTCAAATAAATTTTTAATGCAACTAACATAAATGCTAGGTCCTCTTGCACCCCTTTTCTTTTCACTTTTGAGATATTGAACTATAATGTCCATAATTTCCTAGTTGATTCTAGTGCATCTGCAAATGTCATGCCTCTATCCGTTTCAAAGAAAATTAATGCTAAATGGGAAAATAATGATGCTAGAATAATTTAATTAGATATATATTTAGTATAGGAATTTGGTGAGCTTAATAATTTTATAATCCACTTATCATTAGACCACAAAGTTCACCAATTGATACTGTCATTGTGGACATTCCAAAATGTTATGACTTATTGTTGAGTAGAGATTAGTCTAGCAAGTTGCAAGGATACTTTTCTATAGAATGGTTGCATTTGTGGCTTCCGTATAAGGGAAAGAACAATAAAATCTAATTTTATACTGAACCTTTTGTGAAACATACCATGATGGCACTTGAAGCTCCTAATAAGCCTATTAATTATGCACAAACTATTTTTGGAAATTGTTTTCTAGAGGTTGATCACGGATGTTATCTTGTGCAACTATCCCTTGTACCACTAGATACACAGTTGGAACTCCTTCCTTGAAATCCAAATGGTGCTAATGATTTTTGTAATATAGATGTAAATATTACTAGTGTAGGAACTAACCATGTTGCTGCTAACATTTGGACTCTATATTTTGATGGTTCGAAAACACAAGAGGGTTCTAGAGCTGGTTGTATTTTGATAGACCCGTGAAAGAACAAACATATGATCTCATGTTTCTTGTAATTTTAGTGAAAAAATAATGTTTCCGAATATGAAGCACTCATTTTGTGTTTGAAGAAATCCATTGACCTCAAGGTGGATGTGACTAAAACATTGTTACATGGGATGTATGAAATATAGTTCATTGTGTGGCACCTAATCTTAGAAATTTGCAACAAGAGGCATGGCATATTATTTCATATTTCCAATATTTTAATATTAATTTTGTTCCTCAGATTCATAATGTAGCCAAAGATACATTATCTAACGCTGCTACTAGGTTCTCACCTTTGAGAGATGGATTTTTACTTGAGTTTATTTATCATCCATCTATTCCTGATAATGTTACTAATTTTCATGTTTTCAATGATGAGCAACAAATAATGGACTTCATGAAAAAATTTGACGCGTTTAAGGATGCAACAATTAATGAATATGAGTACGAGAAAGCCTAACAGGGACCATCTTAGGCAAATAAATGAGACCTCATGCTCAAGGGAATAATATCTTTAGAAAATTAGTATGCCTTGCATAATCGTTTCAAGGGACCAACTAATGTGAAGTCTCATAGTTCCATGCTCTCACATGAAAAAGTGAATTTGAGTACCAAAGAAGATCCAAAATATGTGAATACCAGTACATGTTGTACACCTAAAGGGTGACAAGATTTTATCTATCTTTTTAAGCAGTATCAAGATGTGTGCACATGGATATATGATGACCTTAAAACTTATGATACATGAATTATCTAGCATGTAATAAATATAAAAGAAGGGGTAAATACTTTTCAACATAAATTAAGAAATTTCCATCCTTCGCTGGAGCCCCTCATTTAGAAAGAACTAAGAAAATTATTGGATGCTCGGATCATATTCAAAGTTCATCATTCTATGCGAGTCTCTAACTTGATCCCCATAAGAAAGAATTCTGAAGAGATATGCCTATGTGTTGATTTATGCAATTTGAACTGGGCTTTGGAAAATGACAACTAGCATGTGTCATCTATGGAGCAACCACTTCAAACACTATCTGGGTCATAGATGTTCTCATTACTAGATGGAGTTTTTGGATACAACCAATTTCTAGTAGCAAAATGCGACAGACGTACAACCGCATTCAAGACTTAGTGGAATACCCTTGCATTTAAGTGGATGCCTTTTGCACTTATTAATGTGTGTGCTACCTTTAAGCAGGTTATGGCCATCACATTTTTTGGTTTTATTGGACAAAATGTAGTGGTGTACTTGGATGATGTTACAATATTTTCGAAGAGAAGATGTGATCACTTTTGTCATCTACGAATTTTTTTTGAGCGATGTCGAAAATATGGCATATCTTTAAATCCGAAGAAAAGAATCATTAGAGTGTCTGAGGGTAATCTCTTAGGCCACATTATAGCTAAGGATGAGATTAAAGTGGACCAGAGATAAGTCAAGACTATTGCCCAGATCTCCTTCCCTGTGAATCAAAAAGCCATGCAATCCTTTTCGGGTAAAATAAAATTCCTCCGCAATTCATCTCAGTTTATGCACATATTGTTAAGCCATTACAAGAGATAATTCATAAGGATGTAGTTTATAAGTGGGAGAAAATTTATAAATATGCCTTCGCCCAAATCAAATAAGAAATTGCCAAAGCCCCAACATTGTATAGTCCAGATTTTGGCAAGGATTTCCTGTTATATACTTTTTCTAATGACCCATCTCTTGCAGTCATTCTTAGTGATGAGCTCTAGTATTGTAGCAAGAATGATGCAACTCCTAGGGCTACCAACTTTACCTCATCAACCCAGGGTTCGTACAAACTTGGAGGTGAGAGTTTCGTATACACAGTAGATGCAATGGTCTACTCTTGTCACTTTTCAACTGCGGTGATAGACCACTAGGGTTTTTCAAACCATTCTTCTCTTGACTAGAAGGAGTTTGAATACCAAATAGAAAAGGGAAAATTAATCTTAATGCAGAGATGAAATGTTTCCTACTCTAGGAAATGAAAGTGTTGAATTGGAAGGTGCTATAAAGTGACATGAAATCATCTAGCTAAGCGTCTACACATATTGCTTGCACAAGAGACCTAACTTAAACTTGCATATAACATCTAGTTATCTAGACTAAACAAGCATGGAAATTTATCTAAAAACTATTGTGACTGCTACATGTGCTAACAAGAATTTGCAGAAAAAGCCTTTTTGATTTTCAATTTTATGAATGAAAATGTCAATTTAACCAATTTTCTCTTTGGCAGGGGAGACAGGTATGGGGAAATAGGTCTGAAATGGTGTCGAGGGTATGGAAGCCAAGTGGAGGCCTAATCTAAGCTTAGATGACCATTTTTTCTCAATTCGGACTTAAAACAGGTTGCTACAAGGTTTCCTTTAGTACTATAGGATGTCCTAGTTCTACTATAGGATGCCATATTTTACTACAGGAAACAGGCTGAAAGCTTGTAGGGAGATAGGAAATGTAGGATGAAGTGTGGGAAAGGTGTCTGATGTGAAACTAAGGAATAGAGGAGGTGCACACTACCCAAGGCTCAGTCCAAGGCTTCAACATGGTTGGACTTGGTCAAGGAAAACGTCCACTTTGCTCCAAACCAGAAATATAGATTAGGTTTTGGTGGGCTTTGGTAGCGTAGGTGGAGAAGACTTGGATGAGGTCTCACTGCAGATCAGAAACTCCTGCAACAACATACATTCTTTCCTTCATTTACGCACAACTTCATTTATATATGGAAAAGATCAGTTGAATTTAGGAAAAACATAGTTATTACTAGCTAATGGCTAAGTTTATGAATGGAAGTGCTTCTAAACCATAGCACACTCAAGAGACCAAAATGAAAATTGTAGTTACTTCTAATAAATTTAGAAACAATGATCTATGCAACAAGAAACCCTAGGTTATGTAGTCATCAAACAATAAATATATTTTTGGGTTGTGTGAATGGAACCCTCAAACCATGATCCCATAAGGGATATGAGGCTAAAGCCACTACCACAAGCTTTTTTGAAGTTTTTACTGTCACCATTGTACCACTGATCTATCTATCCACAAATGGAATCAAACTAAGTAATCATCCAAATACTTGTAGATTAAACAAAACCAAAATCACTTCAACAACTAACTATGAATGTAATTTAAGCATACATGTACATAAATAAGAATCTCTGCTACTAGGGTTGGACCCTAACCTAAGAGCTTTAGCTCTCTGAGTCAACGCAGTGCTAGATCAAGGGAATGATTTTCATTTTTATCAAAATGGAAAAAATATATAAGAGTTATCAGTCACAATGTCTTAGCTCAAAAATGCCTCTTGGCTACAACAAAAAAAGTTGAATCCTATTGAGGCCCTAGGAATTCTTATTTATACAACTAAACCTACCAATAACTTCCTTAAATTTAGGTAGGCTTGGCTCCCAACTCGATATCAACTTGTCTTCAACTATCACTAGCTTGGCTGCTTGTAACTTCGAGCTGACGAGATCCGGTGGAGGAATCTTTGAGTGATTTAGGAGTTAATAAGGGATATCCAATCTCCTGAAATCCCTCTTTCTTGTCTACTTCAAGTTACTACACTTAAACTAGCCAAAACTGCTCCAAATCCTGAAATTAATGCACATTAGGCCACATGACATAACATCTAATATTTACCCTTCTCACTAAGAAAAGTATAACAAAATATGTAAATAAATGTGAGAAAAGTTGATTTTAATAAGTTGGAGAGTGGCATTAAGGTCCATATAATTTACCTACTGATGACCCTCATCGCTTAGTCAAAAGGATGATCAAGAAAACAAGTGGTCAATATCATTTATGAGAGATGGATTACACGGATATGAATTAAAATACCCCTCCTCTAATAAGAAAGCTTATGAAGTATACAAGGCAATAAAGCACTTTAGGCCTTACCTCCTGAAGAGTCATGTTATTATCTTTGTGCCTCGCCCAACATTTATATTTTTTTTTTACAACAACAAGTGGGTGAGAGGAGGGTGAATTGGATGAAAAGCCTTTAGGAGTATGATCTTGAATTTAAGCCGCTTCATATGATAAAAGGCCATGGTCTTTGTCGACTCATAGTAGAAACAATTAATTCTTCAGAAGAGGAATCTTTTGGATGGGAATAAGAAATAAAAATGTACAATATTGAACAAGCTACTCCCACAAATGTAACCACATCTTGGTACATTGATGTGTGATAATATCTAGAGCATGGTACCTTTCCCATGAATTTATAAGCTAAATAGAAGAGAGATATTTGACTTAAAGTTCTATCATATGAGCTTGTATATTGTGTTCTTTTTCTGAAGGATCACAATGGTGTCTTGCTCAGGTGTTTGGAAGCACAATATTCAAAAAGTATTTTGAAATATCTTCATGATGGGCCAACTAGTGGACACTACATGGGTGATACTAATGAACACAAAGTCATGTGGGTTGGTTGTTATTAGCCTAAATTATTCAAATATTCACCCACTTATGCTCTTAATGTTTCAGTTTGTCAAATATGCACAAGTCATGATAGAAATTCAGCCACCCCATTGCAACCCAATGTTGTTGAAGAACCTTCTCAACAATGGGGATTAAATGTTATCGGAGAAATTTTACCACATTCATCAAAGTAGCACCGATATATATTAACTAGTAGAGACTATTTTACTTAGTGGGGTGAAGCAGTTTCATTGAAACAAGTGAATGAGAAAGAGGTCATCAACTTCATTGAGTAGAATATCATCGCTAGGTTTGGAGTTCCTACGCCTCTTGTTTTCGATAATGAATTTTTTTTTTTCATTTCTAAAAATTTATGAATTTTCATTAAAAAATGGTATTGTTTTAAATCATTCATCTAAATATTACCCACATGGATATGGTTTTTCTATGTTACTAACAAGAATTTAATTTGTATCATCAAGAAAATTGTGTACTCCGAGAAAAAGGAACTAGCATAATGCTTTGGTGAATGCTTTTTGAGTTGACCGTGTTATGCCAAAACTCTTTCTGAAGACTTCGCCTTACTTTCTCGTATATGGAAAAGAAGTTATCCTTCCTTCAAAAATATACCTCTCAGACCTTCAACTTTCAAAAGAATCTCAAGGTAAACCATGTCTTGTGGTTTAGACTAGGATAGATACCCCTTTGAAGTTAGAGGAAGAAAGGCAGAAAACAAAAGAAAATTTTTCTATCAAGCAGAGTTGTATCAAGTGCTGGTTTGAAAGAAGTATGCGGGGAACAAGAAGTTCAGTGTGGGAGACCTAGTATTTAAGTGGGATAAAGCCTCGGAGGAGAAATGTAAACACTCTAAATTCCAATCCCCATGGATTAGACCCTATATTGTGCATGACAAGATTGGCCACCACACTTATCGTCTTCAATCCTTAGATGGGAAGATGGGCTCTCTTCTTGTTAATGGCCAAGATCTTAAAAATTACTTTCAATAGAAGCCTAGATTTATGTCCTTACCTATGTAAATATTTTTTTCCTTGTATTTTGTTTGTTTATTCATTATGTTATGTTGTGTCCTTTCAGTTGTATTTTACTTTTTTTGCTTCTATGAATAAAACTGTTGTGTGAAAGTGTTATGTCATGTTTCAATGGATGTGGCAAATGTTTAAAAGGACTCTATGACATATAAAAACACATGGTTAGCTTTCGGTCCTTCTTATTTGTCTTGGTTTGATATCTTAAAGGTCAATGTTGTCTCAATGGAAAATAAAATCCATTTAGATGGAAATCTTTAGACAAAACCATGACACCCGCTATAAGAACCCCGAGTTAAAAGTTCATGTAATAAATTTAATATAGGAAAAATAAAACCAAGGTCATGGGACTCGTATTCCAAGCTAAATGTTGGGCAACACATCACAATGAGAATCATTTTTTGTTTATTATGGCTAAGGGGAAATTGGAAAAGTCATTGGAAAAGGCTTTAAAAGGGAAAAAGGTAAATATTGGAATTTTATTTATGAAAATAAATGACATTAGGAGAAAAGGAAGGTGAAAGGTCAAATGTTTCATGTGAGGAGAAAATTGAAGGAAAATAGAAGAAAAATGATGAAATTAGAGGCATAAATAATAAAATAAATCAAAGCTTCAGTTTTTGGGCCTTTTTTTTTAGCTTAGTGTTGGAATTGGTTTCAGAGAGGATAAGAGCACAAAGAGGAGATGAAAAGAAAGGAAGCAAAGGAATGAAAAGGAAGGCAAAGGAAAGCAAGGATGAAGCAAGGAAGAGTTGGATCAAGTGGCTTCATAGGGAATACTTGCAGGTAATAGGTTGCATGTATGATTTTCTAGCTAGTTTTGGCATGCATAGTACATGCATGTGTGTATTTCGTTTATTTTTCATCATTGGAATGGGTTTTGTCGGTTTTGATAGTGGTTTTAGCCTTGCCTTTCCATTTTCAAATAGCCATGGTGTGATGGGATTCATTCTTGGTTTAGCTTTGGATTTCCAAAAGGTTTTGGATCTGGGTGAGGTGGTCTTAGGAAAATCCCAAGGGTTGGGGGTGGAGATGGTTTTCTCTGGGATGCCCTAAATAGGTGGTTGAGGACAAGAAAATTCCTCAACTGATAGTGAAGGAATTTTGAGGAATCCAAGTTCAATTTAGTTTTGTGATCTCGAGACAGCTTTAGGTGAGATCATGGTGTTTAGTCAATTTAGTATGTCCTAAATTGCTACATTAATTATCAATTCGGGAGTCGTAAACTGATGAAGTGTGGCGCACTATATGTGCAAGACAACCTCCTTCTTAATTTTTATTGTTTTCAATTTTTATTTTGTTTTAGGGTTTTTATCTTTGTTTATCTCCTAATGTGAATGGGAAATCCTATTCCTGAGTTTTGAGAATACTTTAGAAGGCAAGTATGGATGTATATCTTAAGGCAATTATGTCCTTTATGATGATTTCCAGAGCTTAACACTTCAGAGGATCTCAAAACATATTAGTGATGAAATTAATACTTGGAAAAGAATGTAAATGTGTAGCTATTCAAATCAAACGAATAATGAACTACTGATCATGAAATCACTATCTCTGTTGCTCATCTAAATACAGAAAAATAAGTTAAGCTACTGCACTCAAACAAATCAAAAACTGCAAACTAGTAAAAGTAAAATCAATTCACTTCACTTATAGTCCGATAGCTCGCCAAGTAGTCTTTTCGGGGTTAAGCTATGGCTCTGGAGATAACGTCAATAACATGAGGAATTGATATCTAAACTAACTAACAAAGCAAATGAAAATAAAATCAAGTCACTTCACTTATAGTCTGATAGCTCGCCAAGTAGTCTTTTCGGGGTTAAGCTATGGCTCTGGAGATAACGTCAATAACATGAAGAACCTGATATCTAATTGCAGAAAAATAAAAGTAACATCAAATCACATCACTCATAGTCCGATAGCTCGCCAAGTAGTCTTTTTGGGGTTAAGCTATGGCTCTGGAGATAACGTCAATGACATGAAGAATTTGATATTTAAACTAACTAACAAAGCAATTGAATAAGACTGAGATCAAAGCATAACTGGAATTGAAAAGCTAAGAAAACAAAGTCAGCAAAGAGGCTAATCTCATGTCACTAGTTATTGCAAAAATTGTATGAAAATGCCTGGGCCTAGCCTATCCTGAAACACACACTGATCAGTGTTAGCAAAAATATACAATGCTTGAAAAATCATGTACAGGAATGAAACATTAACATCATAACTAACTTATGAAATATACACAGGTGAATAAACTATGAAATATCTACAATGGAAATAAGACAACAACATATAAAAACTTTACAGAAATAAAGAAACAAAACCTCAGCCAGTAGGGGCCCTCTGCACGGCCTTGGTTAACATGCTGTCAGTCTGCAATTATGCTCACACAGTCATGTAAAATAGAGTCTTGTTATATTGCAAAACAGAGGAAGGATCCTCTCGTTACAATAGCAGGGCCAATGTCACGGCACAATACATGAACTAACAACAAGATTACATCAAAAACTAACTAGCTACATGCGTTTGCAAACACGTTATTTATAAAGGAAATTACATAACAGTTTTCCTATGAAACACCTTCAGCAGAGGACACGTAAAAAGACAACATCCGTGAGCTTAGCATGATGGTTGCCAAGATCATTCAATCTACCAAAAGGTGGCTGTTGGATTTACGTCGTGGGGGCAGTCTACAACTGTCAAAATGTAGCCATGGATCTAGGAATGGCCTCAGACCCTTCACGTGTTGAAAACAAAGACCTGTTTGTTGTAGAACTCCTCGTTTGACTATTGTTTGACCAAGGCTTTCCTCTACGAATTTAGCTGAACCAATAGGACCTGATCCATGTCCAGATCATTTCTAAACTACCCAGGTGCCTCGTTTTGCTTGATGACACATGTAACTTATAGATCAACAAAAACAGTGGCGAAAAGTCGAGTCAGCTACGGAAAGTGGCTACATTCCGCAACTGATGAGCAAAATCTAAGTCAAATAGCAAAAAAAAAATATAGTTATAAAACCACTTAAATGCTCTTTTAGAATCAATATGTAATGATTTTTGATAGCTTGTGGGGCACTGGTGAGGGGAAAAAGTCTAGAAAAGTGTGTAGAAGAGATGTAATTTTAGGGCTCAACACATGGTAGAGTGAGGGTGGAGGTGGTTCAACCTTTGGATTCCTTTGGTTGTTAATGGATTGGTTTATCCCATGAGATCCCACATTCATGCTTGGAATATGGAATGGGAATTATTGGTTGAAATAAATATTTGGTTCAACCTAATCTATCATCAGGTGGTACGTGGAAGTACCTTACTTGGTTGGCTTTTGCACAGAGCTAAGGTATATTGTCCGGAAAAATACTGGGGGGGGGGGGGGGGTGTGAATCAGTATTTTAAAAAACTTACTTAAACTTTTCTTTTCTTATTCATATTTATGTATGTGACTATAATGAAGTAAACTACATATGTACGTGACTGTTATGCAGACAATTAACTTCTATCCAGTTAACTAAATTTTCAGTTAACTCATTATCTTTTTAACTTGAACTAGTGTATCATTATTTCATTATTAATTAAACAGTAACAATGGGAAGTAAGAAAGGAATAAACCATCACAAATAAGAAACACATCAACACACATGAACACCATGATTTTTAGGTGGAAACCCAATATGGGAGAAAACCACCATTGTTGTCGTCTTTGTCTTCATCTTTTATTATAATGAAAAACCTCTTACAATCTTGTATTAGCACAGACTCATACCCGAATGTAGCCATCCACCCATAGAAGGCTACAACCTTCTGGCATTATCCAACACCCATTGGAAGGGAGCTCCAACCCCCTGATCTCATTTATCAGCACCCACCAGGAGGGATCTCCTACGCCGTGATTTGTTTTACCAGCTACCACTGGAAGGAAGCTTTGACTCCCTTACTAAAGGATCCAACCCTCAACACTTTTGTGGACCACATTTCATAATTTTCATACTAGATCCACCTGACTCAAAACATCACAACTTGTAGGCCACCTTTCATCAAATTTTCAGACTTGACCCACTACCATCATTTAAGCCCAATATCAAATAACAAACTGAAACCAATCACTGTATCAAATCACTGAACCAACTTAATCATCAAATAATTGAATAAACTAATTACCGAATCTCAAACAACCAAAGCAACTATATCATCTCAAATCAATGTATACTCTTCATTAGAATGTCAGACCACTTATTGTTCATCAATGAAACTAGATCCTGCCACTACAAACCCTAGTGAATTAGAATATATAAGCTACTATTATGAGACATACCCACGTATATACATTGTTTCCCTTCAGATAACCCGCATACAAATCTCAAAATACTAAACCCTGAAACTGAATCACTACACTATTGAAATCAATCACTGAAACACATATTAACCTTGTCACAGATCTCTAAACCAAATACAAATAATCTCATAGCAGTGTCATTAATATTCAACATTTCATAACATAATGAGTTCAACCTCAACCAATATTATCAAGCACAAATCATCGTGAAAGACTTCATCAACAAACATCAGCAAACACAACAAGACTGATCAGACATCATATACAACAAAACCTTAACATATGTATGTAGTCCTTATAATAAACTTCCATGTATGTACGGGCCTTTTAAGAAGCATACCCACGTACATATATGTCCATATTGTGGAATCAAAACAAGATTACCCAGAAGCAGATGCACGTATGTACATGATCTTTTTGAAGAAAACCCCCATACAAATCTGTAACTATTGAATCATACCTTTGCTACACAACATAACATTAATCAAACCCAAATATTGGCATACATTGTAAAATACACACCTCATGACATCATCATCATATATCTATCAAACCGTAAGCATATTATTAAATGTGTAGTCATTTCAAACCTATAAGATCTGATCCATTGTCAAACTCTAGGGTACACACTTATTTTAGATCAAACAATTCATCAATAACCCATATGATGCACACCCAAAAACACTTTGATCTCCATATTCTTATATATCTTAGGCCTTAGCCAATACCATGGGTTAAACCCTTAGCATGTTGATGGTATTATTTGATGGGATCAAATATTCATTGTCACACTCATTATTATGGGCCAATACCATGGTAAAGACCCTTGGTATTTAGAATACCATGGTGTGCAAAATGTAAGAGAATTTTCTTCACCATACCTGCGTATGTATGTGGATTTTCTTCATAGAACCCATGTATACTTACTCAAAATTCACCTTTATCATTCATCTGTCTCTAAACTGATATTCCTTTGCCCAATATTTTTGTCACATTTGTACTGGACTGAATACTCATCCTGCTACAATCATGTTGATATCTTTATTAAGTAGGTTTCCATCAAGGAAAACACATTTTTCATAATGGCAACAATATCCCCCTTTCGACTTGATTGCAACCACTTTGTTATTTGGTCATCACCACCTGTAGATATCTGTAAACACATTTGTTGATATACCAAGTTTCTCTCCCAAGTCACCAAGCATTCTCCAAACACCAAGCTTCTCTCCCCCTTTAACATCAAGGAAAAAGGGTTGAAAAATGTTGAATGAAGTATTCTCTCCCTTTGTTGACATGAGCACTATAGATATGATCTGTTGAGTACGAACATTGAATACTGACCATGCTCACCCTAAGCACATGCTGAATTTTATGAATATATATAGAGAAGCACATGAATCTATGAATCAACTAGACATGACCTTTCCTATCACCAATGACTCATTATTGTATTTATCACCCAACATAGTGGGGTTACATATTTGACTCAACATTACATCACATGCCCAAAATGATGGGATTACATGACTTGACCACAATAGTCCATACATGACGAAATTTTACAATGATTTATAACATAGGTATTTACATGACCTTTACATCAAGAGACATATATCACATTATAACCAAGTCCAAAGACCTCAATAGGACCATGATAGTCATCAACAATCATCATACACCATATAGGATCTGCACCATAAGCATCTATCAGCAGCAACATGAACAACAACATGCATATTTTCATGATCAATTTGCAAGATAAGGCAATGTTTTAATATCATCAACCTATGACCAAGTATGCAACATAAACAACATAAGATTTTCCGTAGAGATCTACTTTCAACTCATCCTATTGACCTCATCAAGGTCAACTTGCTCTTTCCCTTAGTAGGAAGAGCCTCAATCCATGTTTATAAAAGGCATATGGATATTTTGTAGCATAAAAACATATCGTTTTATGCATCAATAAACATATGTGAGAACCAAGCATATCAAGATAGGGAAAAGTAGCATCATTCCTCAACAACATCAATATGTGACAAAATATGCCATGTCTCTAAGTATCATTTAGCAGATGTAATAGTAGTATATTAATAACCATGTATTCATGAAAACTTGCAGTAACATCATTCTCTTGGCCCATTTTCTTCATGTAAGAAGAACTATCACACCAATACCACTTCATCAACATGCAAATTAAGTAATCATCCATAAGATCCTTATCTGTAATTGATCCATCAATGATATCCCATGACATAGAGATTGTAGTATGCATCTATCTTCTCATCAATGAGAAAAGTCATAAATAGAAAATCATGAGATCACCATCATTTATCAAACTTTGTTAGTAACCCATCTCCTTGATACCATCAAGAGCAACAATCCTCAAACAATATACCATGTGCATCATATCATGTACATGTGAGAACCAAGCACTATAGACATCACCATCCATAACTGTACCATATGCAACTTATGCATCTTTGAAGGCATAATGACAACAACATAAAAGTAATGAGTGACACTCATAATAATCAAATAATGGGTTTGTATAATCAAGCTCTATTTATCTCCTTGAAATATGAAGATCATTATGAAGAAATATAACATATGTACAATATGCATCATCAAAAGAATCTTCTATCACCATAAATATGATCAGTAGCATCATAACAACTATATGGCTCAAGTCATTTTTTCATCATAGGAAACCCATGACAGTAGCATAGCATGACACAACATATAGTCATCATTCAAAAACTTTAGAAACATGAGTATCTTTAGTAGCATCATTAATATAAGTATCATTATGTAACAAGAAAATCTCAAGCAATCATAATGCCAACAATGCACTATTAGAAGTAGAGCAAATGCTCCCCCTAAACATGTGTCAACTGTTCACTGTCAGGTCTGACCACATTATCTCATCCATCAATAAGGTCATCAAATCAATTTCATCAATGAGTAAATCCATGTCATATTTCAACATCTCATAAACCATTATAAGCCAATACCATTTCTAAGTAGCATCCACTAATTGTAACCAACCAAAGTCAGAACTAGAAAGCCAAATAATAATTAACTAAAGCATATCATAACTTCTCCCTGGCAAAGTCCTATAGTTTCATCATCATAGAGAAATATACACGACTGTCTGGATCTGGACTTGTGTATATATGTGACTTTCCTTCATAGGATCTATGTACAAAAAGTAAAATGTTGAATTTTGATAACCATAGCTCCCCCTGAGCCTATACTATACTTGTTCATTGTTAGTACATCAGATATACTGTTAGTAATCATGAATATTAAAAATACCATGGGAATCATCATCAACATATGCATTGCTCCCCCTGAGATCATACATCACTAATCCTGAGTACTCGATAATCATCTTCTGCTCCTCATGAGGTCATGTACCTCAAGTCACTTCTACATTCACTGTGAGAATTGTTCTTTTAAGAATAATGTACTGTAATAGAGATCATTTTCTTTTACTTTGAGTATGAATCCTCCTCATTTATGCGAGAAGTCAATTCTTTAGACGCGTACAATTTGTCTAGATTTATGTATCCTCTTGCTATGACATTTCAAGTTTCTTCATCCAGAACCTTTCACTTGGTTGACGTAAACACAATTATATTTCCTTTATCCTCTCTTTGACCTATACTTAGAATATTCTTCTTTATCCCTTGAACTAGTAAAGTATTAATTGTTCCTCTATGTTTATTAATTCTATATCTACCTTTTCCTAGAACATTTTCTGGAGCATTATTTCCAAGAATAACCTTACCATATTGGTTTTTCTTAAGAGACTCCATCTTACTCTTATCTCTAGTCATGTGATGAGAGCATCATTTGTATATGTTGCATTCATCTTCTTCTTCAAATGATCAGAGAGAAATACCACACCTTATTTTTTATTCTCCTTTATGCTTATTATGAGAAATGTTGGTGGATCCATCTTTTTTAGGTCTTTTGACATCAATATTCTTATCTGATTTCTTTCCATGTCATCTAAGGCGATCCATAGATTTGTTCCTACATTCTTTTTCTACATGCCAAAACTTGTTACAAGCATGACATCTTATATGAGCAGAGGAATCATAATATTTCTATTTCATATTCCTTCTATTTCAATCAATAGCTTTGTGACCAAATATATTGCAAGAAAAACAATATCTCTTAAAGACGCCTGAGTAGTTGGAAGTTGACGATGTTTCTATGAAGTGGTTATTTATATATGAATGAAATAGTCTACTTCTACGATTGGCTACAACATGTCCATAATTATGACATATAAAACATTCAACATTATTGATCGAAGGAGAGAATCGATTAACATTTATATAGTTAGGAGTAAATGATTTTTTATGAAGATTCACTTTCATTGGTTGTTGATCAGGTTGACTTCTTATCTCTTTCTTGAGCATTTCAGGTTTTGCATTGTTAATCTTTAAGTTCCTTGCATCATCTTGTGAACTAGATTCTCCTTCAATATTTTCATGAAAACCAAGACCATATTTGATGGCAGGAGACATTTGACTACTACGAATATTATCCAAATCTTAGTACTATATTGAAATCTCAATTGTTTATCTTTTTCTTTTAATTTACCTTTTAAAATGTTTACCTCAACCTCCATTCTTGATATTTCTTTTCCTTTTAAAGATACTGCTTCTTCATACCTTATTCAACCCTTCTTCTTTCTTCCACTTGCTCTAATTTGAGAATCTCTTCTTTCAACCCATTTTCTTGTTCTTCAAATTCTTGAAGTATTTATTCATTTCACTTATCTTATTTTTCAAGATCTTCTTTTAGAGAGACAATATCAGCTTCAATACCTTCACAATATTGTTTAGATTATACAACAACATTTACTAATTTAATGTGACCCTCGTTATCATATGCCTGCAACTTATCTTTAAGATTAATAATCCTTTTCAAAGCAAGATCAATTTTTGTTCTAAGATCAAAAATTTCTTCTAAATCAACAAAGGTTTTTTTGTTATCATGTTCATTTTTTGACACTTTGATAGGATTACTTAGTAGTTACCTTGATGAGGAATCTTCCTTTAGGATTTCTTCATGGATTTCTTGTAGCGTGTACCACACTTTCCTTGCAGTTGTATAATGCATAACCCTATTTAATGTTGAATCAGGTATGCTATTAATGATGTCATTTAATACCTTACTTTTCTTTTTCACTTCCTCATCTGATGGAGGAATTTTGGTGTAGCCATTGCATAATAGATACTAAACATCATGGTTGATTATATTAGACTTCATCTTTTCTTTCCATTAGTGATAAGCATCATTTATTAGCATAGGTACCCCTTCACTATCGATTGTTTATGACTTGCCTTGTTCTTCTACTTCTAGGGCCATCATTTTTTAATATATTTTCTCTTTAAAATTCTTACTTTCAATTTTACCCATGAGTGCAAGTTTAGTTGTTTAATTGTCATCATCACTATCATTATTGCATACAGAAGGAAATGGACCATAGTTAGAACAAAAGGCCATACTTGATAATTCATTGTTACCGTCTTCTTCATTCTTGATTAATAGAAATCAGTGTGCTCCCAAACCTAAATAGTTGTTGACATTTGTAATTGTCACTACATATGATATATCACTGTCACAATTTTCTAAATTCATCCTTCAATTTATCTTCTTCTTTCCTATCATCTTTACAAATCTCATTCAAGCTATTAAGCTTATTCTGAAGGACTTGCTTTGATACCAATTGTTGGGAAATATACTTGGGGGGGTGTGAATTATTATTTTAAAAAAATCACTTAAAATTTTCTTCTCTGATCAAGATTTAGATAGGAACACAACAAATTACAGAGATAACCATAAATATATAGATGCAGCAGAAATAATACTTCATTTCATTAATGTAAAATATTGAAATATTCTTACAAACATAATGGAAATAAGACTAGCTTGGGTGATGGTAGCTTATCTCTGAGAAGAGATGTGGCAACTACATGCCTTTGAACTGTGTTACAATGAGGCTCAAAGGCATATTTATTATTGAGAAATAATGGAAAACCCTAAACATCCAAAAACCTAACCCTAGGAGATGAAGCGCAAAACTATTGGCCCCGTTTGGGTAAATTGGTACATCAACTTCTTGGGGTCGTAACTTTGGCATTCGATCTTCGTTTGACGTGCACAATGCCTCGTTAGAAAGATATATCCAAGGACTACAATGTTTGCATGAACAACACTAATCAGCGACCCTTTCTGGTCCCTGTTTTCCCAAAAAATTTCATTTAGGGCCTCAAAACGGCTCTGGAAGTTTAGAACCTGAAAAACTACCAAAAATAGTAAATTGTGCTACAAATAAGGAACCTGAAAAACTGAAAGAAACAATGGTGGGTGTCCAAGTGGAATAGGTGGGTGGCCACCAATATCCACTTGGATCATTCCTTCCCCCTTATGAAACAATGGTCCCCATTGCATTGAGTTCCTCCAGGAGATGAGGAAACTTCTGTTGAACTTGATCCCTGGTGAGCCACTTGCCCTAGTGAAGGAGTTGGTCTGCTTTGACAACTCGATATAGTTGGATCCTTTGTTGTCAAGAATTCTCGATCTGTGTGTCCATGATCCGATAAGTTGTAGCTTACTCCATGCAATCTGAATTTAATGTTGTAGATGTGAGTTGTTCTGCAATGTCTGATGTGTCCAACAATAGTGGGAAGTATGGTCGAAGGCGGTCCACTTTGAACACTGGGTGCAAGCCAAGGAATGGGGGAATGTTGAGCTCAAAAGCATTATCTCCCACAACCTTGGTAATGGTGTAAGGACCATATCGGAGTGGTATGAGTTCCCGATAGGCTACGGTAAGGCGTTCCTTCTGCAAATGCAACCAGACTTTGTCGCCCGCCTGAAACTTGTGTGGCACCCGATGTTGATCATGTCGTTGCTTGTACTTGGCATTTGATTTCTCCAAAATTTCATGGGCCTACTGGCGGATATGTTGGATGTGCTCAATGAATTTTTTTTCATTATTGGCTTCCGACTGGACATTAGCGAAATCTGCCTGAGTAGCTACAAATGGTATGGCCACATCACTGGGACATAGTGGCTGGAATCCCAAGCCCACCCGAAAAGTTTTTTGGCCAATCAAGCTGTGGAGAGCCCAGTTATAGTTTTGCTAGACATAGGGGAGGCTCTCATCCCATGTGCGTGGATGCTTTGAGTTTTACATGTGCAGAATGTGTACGGTCATCCTGTTGACGACCTTTGTCTGGTCATCAATTTGGGGATGGAAAGTTGTGGACTTAGTGAGCTTAGTGTCCAACATCAACTAGAGACTGGACCAAAATGTATTAAGGAACCTGTTGTCCTGATTTGAGATGATAGACTGTGGGATCGCAAAGTGTACCCACACTCATTTAAAGAATAGTTCAATAATGGCTTCTACTATGATATTCTTCTTGTAGGCTGCCATAATGGCCATCCTCGAGAATCTGTCGACAACCAAAAAAACACAGTCATTTCCATGCTTAGTAGAAGGACGGCCTGACATGTAATCTTTAGAGATGGATTCCCAAAGTTGACAAGGAGTAGGAAACGGAGTATAGAGGCCTTGCTTCTTGATGGTCGGTTTGGCAATGACACGAGTAATGTAGGATCTGATGTACTTCCCAAAATCCTATCGAAGATTCAACCAATAGAAATAATTCTATAATACTGCCATTATTTTCTCGACCCCAAAATTCCCATCAGCCTGACAGTAGTGTGCTTCCCAAATCATCTTGGCTCACTCACTTGAAGGAACACAAAGGTGTCCTAGGTGGCATAGCAGGGCATCTTGAAGGTGAAAATCTAGAACTTGCTGACCCTCCAAGAGAGTTTGGTATGTGTGGCCAAATTCTGGGTCACTTTTGTAGTGAAGTGGCCAATCAGAAGTCTCATGCCCACAAGAGTTGAGCATAGTGGTTAATGCCATGATCGGTGGTCGGCTGAGGCAGTCTGCAAAATTATTGGTGCTACCCTTCTTATACTTGATATTCAAATGGAACTATTGCAAGTATGTGGACCCCTTCTGATGGTGATCATTTTTCAAATTCCCTTGCATCTGTATGAACTACAGGGGTTGGTTGTCTGTGTGGATGACCATTTCCTTCCCCAAAATTTAATGCTTCCATTGTCGGAAGGCCTGCACAATGGAATACATCTCTTTTTCATAAGTGGGATACTTCTAAACTGTGTCTAGAAGTGTCTCACTATGATATGCCACTGGATGGCCCTGTTGAGTAAGGACTTCCCCAATAGCATAGTCAGAGGCATCTATCTTGATCTCAAATAGCTATTGCAAGTCTGGTAAAGTGAGCACTGGTGCTAAGCAGAGGTGATGTTTCAACCTTTCAAATACCTTCTGTTGAGATTCAAACCAAAAGAATTTTGATTTCGCTCCTCCCTTGGTGACTTGACTCAAGGGCCAAGTGATATGAGAGAATCCCAACACGAACCTATGGTAGAAGTTGGCAAGACCCAGAAAGCTACGAAGCTCTGTCAGAGTGGTTGGGGCTGGCCAATCCCGAATGACTTAGATCTTGGCTAGATCCACATGCACCCATTGTTCATCAATAATGTATCCCAAATACTGAACTTGGGTCATGCCAAAAGTGAATTTCTCCAAATTGGCACATATCTTTTGTTTCCAGAATGTTTGGAGAACCTGTCGAATGTGGTGGAGATGCGCTTCCAAAATATGGCTGAAGATTAGGATGTCATCCAAGTATACCACTAAAAATGAGTTGGTGAATGGCCACAAGATGTCATCCATAAACCTCATGAAGGTTTCAGGAGCATTCGTTAATCCAAAAGGCATAACCAACCATTCGAAAAGGCCCTCCTTGGCTTTGAAGACAATCTTACACACATCGGAGGGTTCGATTGGTACCTGTTGATATCCGAACTTCAAGTCAATCTTGCTGAAATATTTTTCCCCCTTGATTTAGTATAGAAGGTCATCAATCCATGGGATCGGGTACCTATTCCGGACAGTGATCTTGTTTAGTGCCCGATAGTTAATACGGAGTCTCCAAGTCCCATCCTTCTTCTGTACCAACACGATCGGGCTTCCACAGGGCGATGAACTTGGCCACATGTGACCTTTCTGCAGTAGCTCCTAAATCTGCCTCTTGATTTCGTCATTCTCCAGAATAGATCTCTGATAGACTGGTCCATTGGGAAATGACGCACCAGGGGTTAGACCGATGGAGTGCTTGACCTAAAAATGTAGAGGCACCCTTGCGGGGGAGGTGAATATGTCCTCATACTCCTCCACGACCTTGACGATTTGTTGTTGTCATGCGGAGGGGCCCTTGTTACCGGGAAAAGTGTCTATTTAGAACTGCTGTATCCCACTAAGGTGTGACAGCTGCCTTAGAAACAAACAGAGAAAAACTACTTTTGTATTTCCTTTATGAACTATAGATAGAGAGGAATAGGAAGAACCAACCTGTGTCTTGCGCTAATCCTTTGATCCAATCTCTCTCTTCTTTGATAGCTTCCAGCTACCTGCTCCCTTACTTGCCCAGCTTCACCAAGTACCTGTAAGATCACAGAAGAAGAACACTATACAAAGACATGGATCTATATTCATAAACAACTTAGGATCATATTTAAGTTAACCATACAAATGTAACAAGAATCAATGATACAAAAGCATGGAGGAAAAACTCAAATAGTTTTTATTGATAAACAAGAAAAGATCCAGGAGGAGTTACAACCGATGATTCCTGACCCAGCATCAACCTCCCAGCAAAGAAGCCCCTCTTCACCTCCAACAAAGCATAGATCACCCAATACTCTGATGTTTGTCTCAAAACCAACAACAATTCCTTAAAATGTGCAAAATTCCAGCCTCTGGATCTCTGGGATGAGGGATCCATATATAGATATGTGTAAGGAGGATGAGTCAGCTTGTGATTTGATTAGTGTCTTCTCTCTGTCATTTCTTGCTTCCACTTGGAGACTGAAGGCCTCTTACTCATCCTTGGTCAAATTCAGTGAGGCAAGTGTCATAGGAGAAGATTCTGGAAGCTTCCTTTGTCTCTCCACCTCGCGGAATGACACTGCCATTTGTCATTTCTCACCCAACGCACCCTCATAGTGCATTTAGGTGCGTTGCAACGCACCTAGCCAGTGTATTTAGGTGCAATGCAACGCACCTAGCCAGTGGAGCAGCTGAAATGATCCTGTTTTGACTTATTCTGAGCAGTTTCTGGTGGAGAACTTCTGGGAGAAGCTGTAATTTGTTGACCTTGTTCCTTTAGGGGTTAGAACAACACTTTTAGGGAATTAGGAGCCCTTGGTTTATGGACATTTCATGCTTGGAGTTGTAAGGCACAAAAATGTCTATAACAGTTGCCCCCTAAAGTATGAGGCCGTTAACCTTTTGGTGTCGAGTGAAATGCTTTATTATGAGGATCCGAAGTTCTTTCAATGCTGGGAGGAGACCTGTAATAAGATACAATACAATACATTATCTTCATACTGTTTTTCATGATCTAGCTGAGGTGGGCATTCCCATGCTCAGCTTTATAAATTCATTTTCATGTACATAGGATAGACAATCGTCTGATTGTAGATTGATGATTCTGATAGAGCCATCATCCTTTGGTAGGATGATTATCTGTGCTGCAATGCTGTACATTTAATGTCTTTATTTCCTTGAATATATATCGCAGCCCGGATGGATGAAACTAGATCCGGGGTCTTCAATCTCGTCCGATCTTCACTCGAAGTACAAGTCGATCCATGTGAGAAATGTTCTGAAGTCGAACATGGAAAGACATCGCTTGATTACCAGTCAATGACGTAAACTGTTAACAAGCACGAGAGGAATCACCGATAATGATAATGATCCTCAAGGTACTGCAGTACAATTCACGTGGTGTGAATAAAGGACTTGGCATCGAACACCACGCAAAATCTTTCAGTCGAAGGTCATTGATGTAAACCTGTCGCCGGAAGTGAGAAACTTGTCATTGAGGCATGCAAGCTTCAAAGTACTGGATGGGGTGTTCCTAGACCAACTTCTTGGATAATGAGCTGATGTCGACAAGAAGTGATCCGTCACAGGAGGGCCTTAATGAATCCCACATCAATGACACGGAACGGAGCAAATGATTTTGATGGAGGTGAAAACGATATGATGATATACGGTTCAGGGTGGTGGTCATGAAAAAATGGAGTATAATGTATGGTAGTGGGTGGGACACAGGTGGCTTCTTTGGATGACTTCTCTTGAACATCTCGGTGACACTGATGTGATGGATTGGTAGCATTAACCCCAAATGTGGATGGCATGGTGTGACCATGGCGATGCGACCGGTGAATGAAACAACCCAACCCGACTCGGACACGGAGTGGAAGTGTCATGTTCAAGAGCGACTTGCTACCAATAAAGATTCTTTGAGTTTTCTTCCCAATTTTTCCCCAGTCATTGCTGACTAGTACCTCTTTATTTTTGTCAAGCTTGAGGAGGATAACATATGCTTGTTCTATAATTTTCCCTTCGGGCAAACCCATCGCTATGTTTTAACGAGCCTAGCGATAGTGAAACTCGTTCTCGTCTAAAGACAAGTTTGTCGCTATTAATCTTTTTAACGAGTTTAACGACAAAGATAACTCGGTCCTTTTCAATTTTAGAGAGTATGAAAAGGTACGTAAAGGTAACTCCAAAATTCCTTTTTCGTCATCTAATCCCTTAAGTTCGAAAAAGTATAAAACAATACAGAAGGGATGAATTTTCGATAGTTTTAACGAGCTGAACAAAAGAAGCGCTCGATCTTTTTGTGCAATAATCCCTCAGGTCCAAAAAGATTAAAATCTAGAGGAGGGATAGCACTTCCTATCCCTTTAACGAGCTGGAGAGGCCAATGGCTTGGCAATCTTTTCATATTTTACGAGTGAGTTGAAAAGAGCTTAAAGGAGACTCGTCTTTTGAGGAACGAGTGATAAAATGGGTAGCAGCTGATTCCAGGTAAGGTTTGGAATTTTCCAATCACGGCAGTGTCACAAGGATGGCTAGTGAAATCACTCTTCACAGCTGTTCCTCAAAATGGGTAAACAATCAAGTGGAGGTGAATGATCGGCCAATGAAAAAGTGGAGGTGACGATGCAAACACGACCAAGGCTTTAATGGCTGAAGTACTTCATTCACGGTGGTTATTTACCGGGGAATAGTTCATTTTTTAACGAGCTTAAACACGGGTGGAAACATTTGCTCGATGCGGGTTTATTTTTTAATGAGCTTGAACCTTGCGGTAACACTGCTCGATTAATCTAGTCGTATGATAAGAATGTCTCATATAAAATGGCAATTTTTAGAGTTTTGCCCCACATCCTTTCTTTATGCAAGTTAGGAAACGACTAATCCAAAAAACAGAAAAATAATCACTCTTTGCTTGCACTCCAAAAGGTTTTCATGCCCCCAGGTATAAAACAGAGTTTCAAGGTTACCTTTACTTCTTTCCGCCAAAACATTTGTTTTACCGAGAGAGGCCTACCTCTTACAGGTTACCCAAAGATTGTTCCATTTACAGCATAAACAAAACACTTCTTCGGTGATGTCTACCGAGATAAACAAAGGTGAGTGGCGGTGCTCGCCAACTCACATAACTTTGACAAGAGAATCTTGTTCTAGAATAACCCCCTCTTCCAATCACGGATGGGGGTACAGACTAGTCATATTCTCCCGTGGAAACCTACTCTATACCCAAAGTTTTCTTGCCGAAGCAGACCAGGGTGCATGCCCCCTGGGTTTCAGTCATATCCCTCCGCATTACTCGCATTCATCGGGAGGACGGATTGGAGATCGAGACATTTCTTGCGTGAAAAGACCATTTAGGGGTGGTATATGACTATTTGCTCTGTATGATCTAGGGAATGAAAGCTGGTCCACGAGCTTGACCACTCTTCCTTCGTGTGGAAAACACATTACTCTAAAGAGTGAGGAGACAATTGCTCCTATGCAATAAATATAGTCTCGTCCAAGGAGTAGATTGTAATCTAGGGGTCCTTGAACTACCATTACGTTCATGCGAACGGTTTTCCCTCTCAATGTTATGGACACATCGGGAAGGATCCCTAAAGGTCGACTGGTTCCTTTATCAAAGCCTGTCAGATTTCTCGTCTCAGGAAAAAGCGATGGTGAACCAAGCGCTTTCCAAGCAGTTGAGGAAAGGATACTCATAGAAGCCCCCTCATCTATGATGGTACCAACCATAACCATTCTATATATTTGAACGATAATTTGGAATGGTACGCTTGCTGGTAAACGGGGTCTGCCTAGTTGATTCCAGTCGAAGGAGACAACTAGGTTGCTTGGAGGTGGGACCGAATAGACGGCCGGGTACGGATCTGACGAACTTCCTTCCTGCGGTAAAGGAACGGGTAAATTGCCCCCATGTTCGTCGGAGTCTGTGTTTATGAAGAGAATTTGGATGGTGTCATCCTTGTTCTCTTCAGTGACTGTATCATCTGAAGATGAAACCTCTGAAGGCAAGACCGGGTCAACTGCCGCCTCGACCTTTTGACTTTCGTCTGGTATGGATCCAGATGGTTTATCTTCAATGATAGGTGCTTTAGCCGACCACCTGAGCGGGCCAGTCGGATTTTCAACTAGGGACGGACTCGGTAAGAGTTTTTTATATCCAGGAGGAAGTCGTAACGGTGAAACCGGACGATCATCCAAAACTCTTTTAGCTTCGTCTAAGAAGGGACAACGGTGGACGGCATGATCGCCTTCGCACAGTTTACAAGGAAATCTACATTTCCCTTTTTGTCCTGGGGATTCACTTTCACTAGTTGATGGTGTGCTTTCAACATGATCATCAGAGGTTGACGACACCGGGTTGTGCAAACGAGGAGACCAGTCCCTTAATATCCAAGGGATGCAAGGACAATCTCTGTGAAAGTGGTCTCCTTTGCAAATGACACATGGCGATTTAGGCTTGGTCAGTGCAGTGTGTGGATTTTCGTTAGACGACACTCGTTTTCCCCCATTCGCCTTTGGCTCCTTCTTCTTCTTCTCTTTCTTCTTCTTTTCCTTCTTCTCCTTAGGAACTTGACTTTTGGCTTTACCAGCCCCATCAAGCGAAGAGGAAGGAGGAGAGGAAGAATTAGAGGAAGTAGAAGGTTGGTGGGCAACTCTGGACTCGTCTAATTCCTGATTTGATTGTTCAGGAATAGTGGTGTTCTGAATGACAGAGGTTGAGAAGAGCCATACAGGCAAACCAATTGTCAGTCCTGGAAGCGACAATGTGGCCATATGGGGCGCACCAACATCTCCCCAAGAGGAGAAGGGACCAGGATTTCCTCCAAGGGGAATTCCTTGGTTGGTAGACTCCATTTTCTCAACCCAAGATCAACGTAGGAAAGGGTAATGAATATTCCGTTTAAAATAAATTTTATACACTTTGACACAACTTGTTTTTTCAGTTTTTGAGAGTCGAGAAAAAACAAAAGATGACTCTAGTCTCCTTCGATTTTTAATGAGCCTGAAGTGACAAGTGCTCAGATGGACCTTTTCCGTTAAGGAGTCTGAAAAGGAACGAAAGGACTGCTCTGGAGGTCTAGGTAGAGGGAGTACCAAACCAATCGCAAAACTGCAGAATACTTTTTACGGTATGGCAGTCAATCTTCCCGAATGTTGTGTTCAGTGCATTGCGATCGATAGGGCGGCAGACACGGCTTCCTATGGATAAAGGTTTGAAGCCTATAGGGGTCTCCCAAAATATACTCGACGGTACGTGGGAGCACAAGTCCGTACAGGCACTTATCGTCTCAAAGTGGAGGAATCACCCAACCATCAGTGAGGACAACAGTTACCAGGCTTTACGACGCCGGAATACGTCTCTAGCCTAGACCTCTAAATGTTGTGCATTAAGTTCCAAAGCGTTGTTAGATTCATTGAATTTATTTGATCTTGCTTATGAAGTTTGCCTTTTGGGTTCACCACGAGATGTAGATGTAATTCCTAAAATGCAATCTAAAGATGATAAACAAACTTTTATCTCTTTTGTGCAATGAAAATCCTAGCTACTAGAGGAAAAGAAAGACACAATCTTTTCACAAAGAGCAAAGAGCACACTGTAAATGCACTTTCCTAAATCAAGCCAAACAGACTGTCTATATGCAAATGCACATGCATGTATTTGTTTTTGACTTTCTTAGTATTGATGCTAAAAAGAAAGTTGATGTACAAATCTGAATTTGCTTTCAAGCGACAAACACAAACAAGCTTCTTTTCGAAATCAAAAGATAAAGACGATTACGACACTTTACGATTTTGAAATGAATACTCGTTTTTGACACTAGAAAATCACAAATTCAGACCAAAGGCAATAGTAAAAGTATAATCGACCATCAACAGCAATCAAACTTTCTCCTATGATCGAAATCGACACTTGCGACAGATCTAAATCAAAGGACGACAGTACGACTATTCTACTTTTGCAATGGAAAACTGTAAACGACTCAACAAACACACAAAAACATCTATAGTTCTTTTGTACAAAGGAGGCGGAATAACAGCAAGGAAAAGGGGTTTTAAACAGACATATACTGATCACATGCAGCAAAATTCAGAGACAGAACTGGAAAGAATGAAGCACAAGAACCTCAGCTGCACAGGGCTAGTCTGATCAGTGCACCTGTAACACAGAGAAACTGCATTGCAGCGCAGGTTTCCCTTTCGGGAAGTGCGTTGAAATGCAGGATCTCTTAATAGTACCTGCGCTGGGCCAGAAGCGAGAATCTGTTCGGGTTCTGGGTCACAGTTTGCAGTTCAGTCTTTGGTTTTTGGCCGAGTAAAAGCAATCAGTAATGCACAATCAGGGGTAGATCTAAGGAGGGTCTAAGAGCTATCACAAGGGTAATCAAATAGTTTGTGAATCAGCTGTTCAAATCATAAACAGATCCAGTGAATGGATTGAAGCAATAGATGTCTACTTTGCATTTGTTATGGCAAATGCAGTTCGAATGCTACTTATGAGTTTATGAAACAAACAACAAAGAGATACACAAACAAACTAATTAGACATTCTCCCCAGCGGAGTCACCATTTTGTTACCGAGAAAAGTGTCTATTTAGAACTGGTTTATCCCACTAAGGTGTGACAGCTGCCTTAGAAACAAACAGAGAAAAACTACTTTTGTATTTCCTTTATGAACTATAGATAGAGAGGAATAGGAAGAACCAACCTGTGTCTTGCGCTAATCCTTTGATCTAATCTCTCTCTTCTTTGACAGCTTCCAGCTACCTGCTCCCTTACTTTCCCAGCTTCACCAAGTACCTGTAAGATCACAGAAGAAGAACACTATACAAAGACATGGATCTATATTCATAAACAACTTAGGATCAGATTTAAGTTAACCATACAAATGTAACAAGCATCAATGATACAAAAGCATGGAGGAAAAACTCAAATAGTTTTTATTGATAAACAAGAAAAGATCCAGGAGGAGTTACAACTGATGATTCCTGACCCAGCATCAACCTCCCAGCAAAGAAGCCCCTCTTCACCTCCAACAAAGCATAGATCACCCAATACTCTGATGTTTGTCTCAAAACCAACAGCAATTCCTTACAATGTGCAAAATTCCAGCCTCTGGATCTCTGGGATGAGGGATCCATATATAGATATGTGTAAGGAGGATGAGTCAGCTTGTGATTTGATTAGTGTCTTCTCTCTATCAGTTCTTGCTTCCACTTGGAGACCGAAGGCCTCTTACTCATCCTTGGTCGAATTCAGTGAGGCAAGTGTCATAGGAGAAGATTCTGGAAGCTTCCATTGTCTCTCCACCTCGTGGAATGACACTGCCATTTGTCATTTCTCGCTCAACGCACCCTCATAGTGCATTTAGGTGCATTGCAACGCACCTAGCCAGTGTATTTAGGTGAAATGCAACGCACCTATCCAGTGGAGCAGCTGAAATGATCCTGTTTTGACTTATTCTGAGCAGTTTCTGGTGGAGAACTTCTGGGAGAAGCTATAATTTGTTGACCTTGTTCCTTTAGGGGTTAGAACAACACTTTTAGGGACTTAGAAGCCCTTGGTTTATGGACATTTCATGCTTGGTGTTGTAAGACACAAAAATGTCTATAACATCCCTGTCTAGAGGTCGTGCCATCGTCTTCTTCTTTTCCTGAGGGTGTATCATCAGGAAAACACGTTTCTCGGTTTTGGAAATGAGCTTACTGCATTTTTTTTCAGTAACCAAAGAGATGGTGGTAAGCGGTGCTACCTCCAGTATCCTGTATAACTTATTTCCCAAAGTAACAATAACAACATGAGGCCTTGAATCATACACAACATGTCACTTCCACAAGTATGGTTGGCCTAATAATACATCACAAACATCAAGGGGAGAAACGTCACATAATACCTCATCCTTGAAGGGCTTGATAATGAATGGAAGGTGGCATTGCTAGCTCAATCGAAGATCCCATCCTTAGTGAAGCCACTCGATAGTGTACAGTTGTGGGTGTGTTATGGTTGGTAAGTCCATTCGCTTCACAACCTCTACTGAAATGAGGTTCTTTTGGCTCCCATTGTCGACAACGAACTGTAGAGGGGAACCCTTTACCCAAATCTGAGAGTGGTAGAGGCACTCCTCATCCTCTAGATCTTTGGGTTCCTCCTTCTAGACCTTCATGGTGGCAACAATGGCGTTCGACTCCACATCAATAATCTACTTCCCTTTGTCCTTCCCCTTGTCGGGTTCTTGCTCAAAGTCAGAACATGCATCTGATTCTGAAGCCTTCAGCTCGGCCACCAGTGACTAATTGGCCCGACACTCACTTGTGTTGTGAGTGGAGCTCTTATGGAACTCGTACCACTATCTCGTGTCCTTCCTCGGCTTCACAGTGCTTTTCTTTGCTTTCGCATTCGGCATGTTGTCCTAGGCCGCCCCACCTTGGCTTTGTCCTTTGTTATGTGATTTGGGAGCACCTTTTCCTTGCTTCGGATTCATAGATCCAATCTCTCTCTTCTTCAATTTAAACTTATGCTCGATCTTGACAGCATATCGATACATCGTGCTAAGAGAGTAGATGTCCTGGAACTCCATCTTGTCCTGGATGTACCTGTGTAGGAAACCATGGTACTTCAGTACCAAATGTTTCTAAGAATCCTTGATACCCAACTTTGTGTGAAGGGTATGAAAAACATTAGTAAACTCTGGCACATCTTGGTCCCTTCCCTGCCGCAACATGGTCCACTTTATGTATTTATCTTCATAGCTTCCGACAAGGTAGTACTTCTCCGTGATGGCATCTCAAAATGAATTCCAAGTGGGTGCGACTGAAAACACTGAGGTCATACTTTCATCCTTCTTCTCGCAGTAGGTTTCCCACTAGTCCTTGACATGGGGGTGACTTTGAGAAGAGAAAAAGTATTCTTTTCTCGGCTAGAAAAATCATGAACAGAAAAATATCCTTCTAGCAGATTTAATCATTTATCTAAGGCGTCTGCATCTATTTGGCCCTCAAATATGGGAAGGTCAAATTTTACTTATACCTTAAAAGGAGTGGAGCCTCCAGAATGGCTGCTGGATGTGGATGCGCCATCAGTGGGTAACCATTGAAGGATCTGGGCAAAGTTATCCATCATTGTGTTCCTTTGTTTCTTAAGGGCCTCCTCGAGCAATATTTTGATAGGATCTCCTACCCCCTTGTCTTTCTTTTCTTCCTTCATGGAAGGCCGTCGAGGTTTGCGAGGTTGATCTTGTGAAGGTTCAACTAGATCAAGCCCTAACTCCTTATATGCTAACCTCATTGGGGACATGAAAAGAAAAACAAAGAACAAGCAGACTTCTCTGATACCATTGATCTGGATTTAGACAAGAACATAAAAAATTACAGAGATAACCATAATCACAGAGATGCAACGGAAACAATACTTCATTCCATTAATGTAAAATACTGAAATATGCTTACAAATAGAATGAAAATAAGACTAGCTCGGGAGATGGTAGCTTATCTCTGAGAAGAGATGTGGTGGCTACATGCCTCTAAAATGTGTTACAATGAGGCTTAAAGGCCTATTTATTATTGAGAAACAATTTAAAACCCTAAACATCCAAAAACCTAATCCTAGGAGATGAAGTGCCAAACTATGGGCCTTGTTTGGGTAAATTGGTACATCAACTTCCCAGGGTCATAACTTTGGCATATGATTCTATTTGACGTGCAAAGTACCTCGCTAAAAATATCTATCCGAGGACTACACATTTTTCATTGACCAATTTTCCCAAAACAATGTCGTTTATGGCCTCAAAATGGCTCCAGAAGTTTAGGACCTGAAAAACTGCCAAAAATAGTAAATTTTTCTACAAATAAGGAAACTAAAAAACTAAAAGAAACAATGGTGGGGGTACAAGTGGAATAGGCCGGTGGCCACCAATATCCACCTAGATAATTTTCTTATTAATATTTTTGTACATGATTATAGTGAAGTAAACTTGCATATGTATGTGACTGTTATTCATACAACTAGCATATATCCATTTAACTAACTTTTCAGTTAATTCATCATTTGTTTAACTTGAACCAGTGTATCAATATTTAATTTTTAATTAAATAGTAACCATGTGCAGTAAGAACAAAATAAAACAACACACATAAGCAACAAATCAACACACATGAACACCAAGATTTTTAGGTGGAAACCCAATGTGGGAGAAAACCATAGGTGTTGTCATCTCTGTCTTCATATTTTATTATAATGAAAAATTCTTACAATCTTATATTGGCACAGACTCATACCAGCACCCAAGCACCCTCCTACAGAAGGCTATAACCTTCTCTCTTTCTCCAACATCCACTAGAAGGGAGCTCCAATCCCATGATATCGTTTACTGTCACCCATCAGAAGGGAGCTTCTACCCCCTGATCTCATTTACCAGCTACCATTGGAAGGAAGCTTTGACTCCCTTACTAAAGGCTCCAACCCTTAGCACTTCCATGGAACATGTTTCATAATTTTCATACTGGATCCACGTGACTCAAAACATTACAGCCTGTAGGACACCTTTCATTAAATTTTTAGACTAGACCCATTACCATCATTTAATCCAAATATCGAATAAAAACTGAAATCAATCACTATATCAAATCAATGAACCAACTTAATCATCAAATCATATAATAAACCAATTACCGAATCTCAAACAACCAAAGCATCTAGATCATCACAAATCACTATATGCTCTTCATCAGAATGTTAGACCACTTACTGTTCATCACATAAACTAGATCCTACCACTACAAACCCTGTTTAATTATAATATATACACTAGTATTATGATACATACCTGTGTATATACACGCTTTCTCTTCAGATAACTCACGTACAAATCTCAAAATACTGAACCTTGATACTGAATCACTGCATTACTGAAATCAATCACTGAAACACGTAATGACCTTGTCACAGATCATTGAACCAAATACATATCATCTCATAACAACATCATTACTATTCAATATTTCATAACATAATTAGTTCAACCTTAACCAATATTGTCAAACACAAATCATCATGAAAGACTTCATCGAAAAACATAAGCAAACACAACAAGACTAATCAGGCATCATATACAGTAAAACCTTAGCATATGTAAAAGACCCTTATAAGACACTTCCATGTATATACACACCTTTCAAGAAGCATACCCATGTACAGTTTTGCCCATACAGTAGAATCGATACACGATTACTCAAAAGAAGATCCACGTATGTTCACAATATTTCTGAATAAAACCTACGTACAGATGTGTGACTATTGAATCATACCTTTCCTGCACAACAAAACATCAATAAAACCCAAATCTCGTCATACACTATAAACAACACACATCATGACATCATCATCAGATATCTATCAACCCATAAGCAGATTATTCAATGTGCAGTCATTTCAGATCTATAAGATCTGATCCATCATAACACTCTCAGGTTCACACTTATTTTAGATCAAATAATTCATCAATAACCCATATCATGCACACCCAAAAACACTTTGATATCCATCTTCTTATATAGCTTAGGCCTTAGCCAATACCATGGGTCAAATCCTTAGTTATGCTGATGGTATTCTTTCAAGGGATAAAATATTCATTGACCTACTCATTACTATGGGCCAATACCATGGTAAAGACCCTTGGTATTTAGAATATGATGTTGCAGAAACTGTACATGAATTTTCTTCACCATATCTATGTATGTACACGACTTTTCTTCACAGAATCTACGTATACTTCCTCAAACTTAATATTTATCATTCCTCTATCTCTGGACTAATATTCCTTTGCCCAATCTTTCTGTCACACCTGTACTAGCCTGAATACTCATGTGGCTATCATCATGTTGATATCTTTATTAAGTAGGTTTCCATTAAGGACAACACATTTGTCATAATGCCAACATAGATGTACTTGTTATTATGTAGATTTGATGGTTTTTATATCATCGTTATTATTCTGGTTATATTCTAGTTTGAAGCATGGTTTTATGAAAAAATCAAGTTATGGATGTTATCATGTTTTGATTGATAAATGAATGGTTATTAAATGCATTACCTAATAGATGTCATTGAAACTACTGTGAGAGGGCATTAATACTTATTAGTAAACCTCAAATAAGTTTCAGATCTCTAAGTTTAGATATGCATTCATGACCTATAGATTACATGTTCTCAATGTGTTTTATGAAATGATTTTCATGGTTAGGATGGGCTAGGTTAAGTCCCTGATCTATTTTTTTGTTAAAATATTTGTCTTTGTGTTATTTATCATTTCTGATAATTTTATTAAGTTTTTGGAAGAGGTTTGGATCATAGCCCTGAAAAAGTCGCTAAGATCTCAGGGTCATTGGTACAAAAATGAGTAAATTAGACTGCAGTCGCTAGGAAGTAGGCTCGTGGGAGAAACTTGAGGGTTATAGTCATTGGGTTGCCTTGTCATGGGAGCGACTGAGGATATAGTTCACTAAAAAGGAAAGTTAATTCAGGGGTTGTGCACCTGGAATGTTTGGTTAGCTCTTGGGGGTCTTGTAGCACCTGAGGGAAATTAACAAAGTTTCAAGTTGTCAATTCCACTTCCTTAATTGCATTTAGAAGGTTGAGTCATGTTATAGTATCCTTCCACTCATTTTTACCTGAGCAGGTCAGTGAAAGTGGGTATATATGGGAGGTGGCGTTACACCTGCATATTTTCTAGGCTCTTCTTTCCTTGAATTGGTATTATAATTAAGTGGTGTTTTTCATGCTAATCCAATCAAGCAGAGAAGGGAAAGGGGAAAACTAATAGTGGGCATATTGATTACAAATGTATATAATCTCTGAAGTAAAAACCTCTCCTTCTCTCAATAAGTCAAGGTCCCTCTTTCACCTTGGCAATATAAACGTCAATAAAATGCCAACGAGCATATTGAAACAAAATAAAGTGTGAAAGAAGAGAAAGGATTCATTCCTAGAGAGGTGAAGAAAGTAAATTTGCCACAGTATTGAACATGCTTCTTGGCATCTAAGAAATGTGTTTGTTCCTGTAGTGACATCGTTGGGGTATTGAATAGTCTTGCTAGGAGTGGAGCAACACCAAAGATGAAACTAAAACTATGGTAATTTCAGACTCGCGACTATACATCACCATTCTCCTAGATCGAAAAATTTGTGATACGATAAGATTTATAAATGTGTTTAGATGAGAAGGGAATATAGGAGACTAAATCTAGGATTGGGAAAAGTGGGGAAGCTAGAGTGATAAACACTATGAATCAATACTTCCTGAAAGACTAGACCCTCTGAATAAAGCTAGACTAGAACAAAGAAGTTGAATTTCTACCTGTGTGTCACCAAGTGTTGTTGTTGATACAAAACCCTAAAAATTTTGGCCTATATTCAAACTTTGGAGCCTATTTTAACCGTGCGAACTATCATTTCTATTAATTGAAGACATTACATGCTTGTTCTCTAAGTTTTCAAGTCCCTATGTCAAGAAAAGCCAAGTGTCTTCTTTTGATAAGGGAAGTGTCACACATTATGAAAGAGAGTTATAACATATCTTTAAGAGGAAAATTAGGTGATATATGTTGTACTCATGGGTCTTATCTATCATAGAGATATGTACTAGACTCATTCCCAATGTTTTGTGCACTGTTTTTTTTGTCGTTGTCACTTGTATCGCAAAGTGTATCGTAAATGTTGCACTTGGAGGTAAGTGTCATTTTGTTGTCATTTCAATGGGTACATGTTTACTTTTGGTGTGGAGTGTTTCATTGTTGTGTGGTTGATCATTTATGAGCATGTGATCATGTTCAATTCATGTCATGGTTTCATCTCTTGCCTCACTAATACCATAGTTAATTTATGAAGTGTTCCTTGCCTGGCTAACCACTCTTCAACTTGCCTCCCTGAACCATGCACTGCATAGTCTCAAGCTCCAGTCAGCCACCCTTTCCTTCAGGAATTATACACCATTCAATCACTACCTACAAGGAATACACATTGTGTAGTAACAATGCTCAATTGATGCCTCATATCCCTCAAAACTACGCAATTCTCTCCTAGTCATTATTCCACTACGCAATATGCAGTCTTAGTAAACAATCATTCCTCACTACCTCCCTAACCGATGCAACTGCACAATATTATGGCCCATTTTGCCTTGAACTACATTTTTCGTAATCCCAGTGATCAAGCCTGCGCTATTGTGTCACTGTCTCCCTCAACTGCATAGTTATGTCTTTCAGTCCCTTAGCCACCACACATTGTGAAGTAACAGTTACTAGACCTCTATCATTACCCTTTGGAACTATACACTGCGCAATCCCTGAGCCTTTTCCTTAGTCCTACACTCTATCTCAAGTTCAATTAGTGAATTGCATGAAGAATTTATACTAGGAGATTTCTGTATTGATGTCATCTTGCCATCAGTGAATTTCATTTACAAGTACTGTATCTTTACATGTAAGGATGATGCTCGAGGAGGATGATAAGGAGATAATGTAAGAAGACACTTGTGAAGCTGGAAAGATAAATATATCATCAAGAAAGAAGATGAAGAGATACTAGATCACGACAAAATATTGAAGATTGATATCACATGGAAGAATCCATATCATCTAGCACTTTTGGAGGAGGAAGATGAAGTACATGCAAGACTTATCATGAAGATACATAGTTGGAAGTAAGAAGAGAAGCTTGACATAACCATTCTACTATGAAGTCCATGTCACCATTGCTAAGTCATGCTTTGTCCAAGTGTCGCTTCAAGAGCCATGTGTGTCATTGTATTTTTCCACATCATTGTCGATGTAGTTATGTAATTTTAAAAAATAAGAAAATGCAAAGTGTGTGGAAGTCCAAAGGTCACACATAGAATGTGAAAAGTAATGTAGAAGTCCAAAGATCTCATAGGAGTTTCTAAAAGACACATGGAAGCCCAAGAGTCGTGAGGGGAGCTCAAGAGTTACAAGGGAGGATCAGAGTCACCTCATTTGTTATATATATACCCTCATAGATTAAGGGAAGGATTTTTGACCTTGGATTCTCAAGCTAGTCATAGGAGAGAATAATAGGATTTTGAGAAGAAGGTAGTTGCTTAATGTTCCACTATTGGAACAAGTGTTGTATCATTGTAATGGTGTATCTTAGAACTTTCACTCAATAATTTGAAGCTCTTGGAGCTGACACACTTTTCATGCATATGTCGTGAATGATTGTGAGACTATTCTCTCATTGTTTGCGGTATATATTTATGTAATACATACGAATGAATATGAACTATTTTTTTGGATTTAGTATGCATTGTTGAATTGTGTGTCCTTTTCTTTCATGACCATGGCTTCTTTGTGAACTATTTCGCAATATTTCTAATGATTCTTTCAAATATATGTGTGTCTATTTATTAGGTTAGTACTATTTCTCTTCTCTTAAAAAGTCGCTCTCCTTTATGTTTCGTGAAATAACCATTATAAACTTTACAATTGAATACATCACAAGGCTAACATACTTGTTTATCTCGAAAGTACATGCATTTCTCTTGTGTCGTTTATTGCAGCTAAGGAAAATATTTAAGATAATGGAAACCAGGCATACTTTCTGGTTCAAGCTCCTATTCCAAATGATGTGAGGTCTAATTGGGACTTCATATTAGGGAGACCACCTTATTTTTGGTGGCATCCAACACCGTAAACAATACCTTACAAAACTGACACAAAAAAAAAAGATTTGCATGTCATACTATTTATTTTTGTAAGTCCAAAATATTCTATTAAGTCGTGATAAAGATGCATCGTGGGAAGCTTGGATGTAAGACACTTCTGGCCTAATTCCTACTGAACTTGTTGGCCATAAGGTAATGACAAAAAGACAATGAAAATAACAAAAGGAAACTTAAATACCATAAACAAATTTCCAAAAGTAGCCAAAAAAGCCCAAGAACCAAAATACAACCCGCAATCATCCTTGATTAGCTATAGTACTTGGATCTGGGTCATCTGGACCACTACCAGGTGGAGGAGGAGGAAAAAATCCTTCTTGAATGTGAGCTTCCATATGATCTCTCTAACCTTCAAGATGGTCCAACCTCTCCTGTATCCTCTTTTGACCTCGATGAAGGGAGACCAACCTATCCATCAGATGTTGCTAGTTGTGTTGGAGGTCATTCAATAAATATATAACCTCGTTATGGTCATCATGTTGGTCATGATCCAATTTCTCCACCAGTGTGGTAACTTAATGAACCTGTGCTTCAAAAGAATCAAATAGTGGGGGTAAATACACTCTGCTATACGAGTTGGTGGTTTTTTTCCACCTCTTACCCATAGTCTTGATATTCCACGAGATGAACTATCCCTTGGTCTCAAGGACCTATGTCTCTATGGGATCATCCTTTTTGGTCCTACCTATATTTCTATATAGCCACCACACATTGTTCAAGCATAGTCTTCAGCCCAAAAAACTAGCTGTCAAGAAAATTAAAGGACATCTGGCAAAATAACGAACCAAAGCTAAATGGAGAATGTGAAAACCTAGAATACCCCTTGTTGATATGATGACCACCCTTTGCCCACTTGTCTATGTAGTATCCATGACCACCCTTTCCAGTCACAAACCACCACCAAAGACACAAACTCCTCTAGGTCCCCCCCAAGATTCAGGTGGTTCTCGGACCCCACACCAGAGAATGAAACCCTTGAGACTACAAACCCATCACCCCACAAACCCTCCATAGTCGAAATACTACAAAGGTGTAGAAAAGGAGACATAATTGGGCCTTCCCTTCCACCATTGACCACATAAAAAAAAAACCAAGAGCATGTTAGGAACCTCTAAATTGACCCTAATAGATTGGAAAAAAAATAATTCTTGAACAAAAATTAAAAGCAAGCATGAAACCCTTATCTGCACAATGGTGAGAAAAGAAACTTCAACGATAGATGAAAAGGAAACCCTTTAAAATTGGTGACCAAAATGCCCCAACTCCAAAATATTTCCCATAGCCTGAACCGACCAAGGAAAACCAGGGTCCCAGATGATTATTCCAAAAATCACCTCCTTGACAGAATTAAAACCATTAGCGCTAGAATCACTAATCAACTTTGTGTTTTACGAGTGAAGGAAAGGGGATTGCTGTGACAGATAGCCACATTATGCTCTAAGAAATATAGTTTCCATCGACGTCTCACCACCCATTCCCTGAAACAAAAAGTCATAACCCATAACAATTCAAACGACACAGATACTCATGGCTCGTTCTTGAATCTCTAGAACCAACTTGCTAGCAATGGCTTCACTGTCACACTTCTTCATATTAATTTCCATGTGGGAGGGGATTAAGCAACCCATATTGATCCATTGTCCCATCCATTATGACCCCCATTGGGGAACATGCCATACTATTATTGATTGAAATGCAATCCTTCTTAAATGTGAAATGCCAATCCATTTAGCTCTAAGGATTAGGAGATGGATTGATTTGATCTTTAATTATCAAAATCTTAATATACATCCTTCATTAGCACATAAGTCTGCATATCTATTGAGATCAGAGAGAACATGGAAATATGTTATTGAAGAGAATTATTATTTTTCTTTTCTAATTATTTTTATAAGACTTTTTAATGTTTTGTCCAAATGCTAAATAAGGAGGGAGTCTCCCAAACTAGTGAGAGAATCTACTTGTTTTTCTTTGGCTAGCTGAATCCTCTGGTAGAGGGCATAAACTTCAACTTGGTTGTTTTTCATGCATCTAAGCCCCTCCTCTGGGCCATAGAGCTCCCCTCCCCCTCTTTTCACCCTTGTAGCACTTAAAAAATATTAATAATAATAGAAGATTTTAATGTATTTCAATATGCATGATTAAACAATATTGATGTGTATTTAAAAATATATTAATAATAAAAAAAATATTTTAATATGTATAATGTGGTTCATAAACTAAATATTTAAAACTGTATGTTAAGTAAAATATTTTATTGTCAACTACATATATGTTATATATAGTTTTTAAAAATGTGTATTATCTTATTCCAAAGGAAAAATACCATAATTTCATTAATTTATAAAAATGATAAAATTACATTCTATATATATACAAGCAATGAGTACATTTCAAAACTAGTTTGGAAATCAGAGCCATTTTTGACTAGAATTACCAAATGCATATTTTAGCCATTACAAATTGGAGCCATATTTGACCAGAATTACAAAAAATTATATATAAACCATTACAAGTTGTATGTAGAGAGCAAGTAGGTGTTGCCTAGGTAATTCTGAAGCATAAAAAACTATTCAAAAATAAATAAATATTGATTCAAAAAATTATGTCCATGCTGACCCTAAAGGTAAATCCTCGTATGGCCTGTGATAGAAAGAATAAATTGAAGTACCATCTCATTATTCCATAATCTCCCAGTGACCTTCTTCCATTAACAATCCTTCTTTTGAGAGGTATTCTGCTTCCTTGTTCCTTTCCCTACAAAGGTGAGGACATGAAAAGAAATTAAAAGAATGTTTTAACCATATTGCTTCTTCCAAAATACGAAAGAGTAAAATATTTATGCATTCTTGGGTGTTGTTGAGAATCACCATATACTTGGATTTGTGTAAAACCATTTCCTACAATGAATAGAAGCATTTTTTTTCAAACCATGATTTCTATCACGTTATTAGACCTTGTGAAAAAACCCAATTTGATGTGGAAAAAATGTGATTATGAGGGAGAGAATGAATCCCCCCCCGCATTGTTCTACCTTGAGTTACTTGAAGCTTTATCCAAAAAATCCCATGGTTTAGAATGTTTGGGATTTTCTACTATAATTACTCTAGGAGGGATGACATTTTTCCCAAGGAATTTTTTCTAAGATAGCTAAAGCTTCAACAACAACATGTTAAGGAATGGAAGGTTTATCTTGGAAGTTTGATTTATTACAGGATAGCCATACCACCTAACTTATGATCATGGGTAATTATTTATAGGACTGACAAGACAGGTTGGAAAGTCAAACCCTATAGCCCCCGTCCAATTCCTCCCTTACCCATACCCATGAGTGACCCATGACTTGTTTGCAAGCAAACCATACCTTCTAATAAAAAGGACATGTTATGATGATGTGCTTTATATATTCGTCATCATTTTTACATAAAGAACACCAACCTGGCCCTATCACAAATATTTTCTGAAGGATGTCCCAAGTGGGAACCAAATTTTCCAACATACACCACATGAAAAGTTTTGATTTTGCAGGGCACTTGGCTTTCCACAATGCATTCCACCATTTATAGAAACATAATCTCTCACAACCATAAGAGATATATATCCAAGTTTGGGGGTATATGATAAAAAGGGAGGAATTCTCCAAATTAATTCATCTTCTTTATCTATCATCCAAATGCGTCCAACTAATAGAGCATTAAAATAACCACTCCATGCCTCACTGAATTCCCCCTCCTTGGCCCATTTCATTAAATAAATCCATCCTTGGCCCATATTTTTGATATTTTTTAATTTGAAATATGGGTGAGTTTGGAGAAATCTTTATCTCTCAGAAGATCGATCCGGGGGGAGGGAAGAGGATATAAACTTGACCACTACCTGGCTAAAGATCATGGACTATTCTCACCCAATTCCCACCTACCAAATATCCATTCCAATCCATTATTTATAAGTTCAAAGGAGTTAGGAACAACCCTCTATATCACAAATATGTTCAATTGTGACTTGTCCACTCTCCTAATTTAGTCTTCCAACAATATTAGAATAATGTATTTTCGAGTAAAAATCATTGTCCATAAGCTTTATGTTGAAATTAATCTCTACCTGCAGTTTGCAGCTAGGGATTGGGAGAATAAGAAGATATTATTCAAGCCCCATCCTCTCAAGAGATTTGGAATAGAAATTTTTTCTCATTTAACCTAGGGAAGAACTCCATGATCCTACTTCCCCGACTAGAGGAAGTTGAAGTATATTCTTCAATTTTTCCGAGAAAACCCTTTGGAATCCATGCAAGGAAACCCATTAAACAAGGATAAATTCTAAAACTAATTTAATTATCACTAACACACCCGCTCGAGATAGCCACCGAAAGGACCAACTTTTCAATGTTTTCTCAATCTTAGCAATAAGCCATAACTAGTCCTCCTTGTTATAAATGGTTTTAGATTAAATCCAAGATACTTCAATCCCTCTTCCACTAGCTTGGATACAAAAGGGAGCATTTGATTTATATGACCTATCTCCTCATAATCCAAATTTTATATGGATATCATGGGTTTCCTATTTTTTATAGCCATTCCAGTGGCTTTTCCATACAAAGAAAGAATGATCGACAACAAAATCGCCTCTCTAGGAGATCCATTGTAGAAAATGCAGATGTAATTAACAAAGAGAAGATGTATTATGGCCAGTTCCTGTGAAATATGAGTTTCTTGGAATTCACCCTATGTTTTTTACTATTAGTAGACGACTGAGCCCTTTTGCTACCAACAAGAATAGGAGAGGAGAGATGGGACATCCCTAGAATAGACCTCTTTGCAAATGAAAGAAGGGGGGGGGGGGGGGGGGGGGGGGGGTCAATCTGTTAATGAACATTATGAATGAGACAAGATGAAAACAACTCATTACTCAGGTAACGAAGTCTAGGTTGAAACCAACATGTGACATTAGAAGCCTTAGGTAAATCTAGTTGACCCATCATAAAGTTTACATGGGTCAATCTTGATGAAAACCCCTTTTAAGTTTAGGATTTCCAAAGTGTGTATTCCCTCCTGAGTTGCACCAATTTCTTCATGAATTTGTCTCCCCTCCAAAAACCTAAAGTGTTCTTTGGAATTAGATATTTAAAGGACAAGTTTGATTCTTAAGTAAATAATAGTTGCAACAACATTTTATATGGCATTGCATAGGGAAACAAGTGGAAAATCATTCAGAGATGATGGATAACCCACCTTCGGTATTAGAGAAATTAAGATTGTATTGAAAGTTGGAAGCATATAAATTTCCCTTCTAAATTTTTCAATCACCATTAGGAGATCATTACTAATAATGTCATACATCCCAAGGAAAAATTCAATATCCCACCCATTCGAACCTATGATTTTGTCTTTTTGAAAGCTGTGTAAAATAGTTTTTAATTCATCTTCGTTAACTTCTTTCATGTTTTTCATTTTCTCTTGTTCATTGACCAACCTAGGGAAAAGTTGAGCAATTTTAATCACTTTTGTGATTGTGGATTCTACTGGGGCATGAAAGATGTTTTCGAAGTGATTCTTTGTCGAAGATGTTAGGCCTTTAAAGTGTGAAACCTTTGTGCCATTAGGACCCTGAAGACTCCATATGGTATTGTGCATTTTCCTTCCCTCGACATAGGTCTGGAATATTTTTGTGTTATCATCTCCACTGGCCAGCTAGATGGATCTACTTTTTAATCACCACTCCTCTTGTTCTTCTAAAAACACATTTTTCCATTTTTCCAAAGTCATAAAAGCCTCTCCAGATTAAGGAGAGGTGAATCCTTCTCTTTCTTGATAAACAAAGTCTTGAAGCTATTTTTCAGTCATTACCCATTCCTTGACTTCATAATTATTCTTCTTTTTAGCCCATTCCTTAGTTTTTAGTTTAATGAGATTTATACTAGCCTCAAATTGGATGGCCACAGAGGAACCTAGATGAGGATCAAATTATTTCTAATTAGAGTCGAAAAGGGTTAGAAACTCCTCTTCTTTTAACCAGGATGAGTTAATCCCGAAAGGACTAGTTGGTTTCGTGGAGACCCCTATGATTTCCAGAAATATGGAGGATTGGTATTATTCTTCCCTAGCCACTATCCATTGTTCCATTATAGAAAATATTTCTTATAGATCATTTGATAATAAGAAGTGATCAATCCTCTTTGCCACTCTTTCTATCCTTGTATGATAGTTCCTCTAATTAGGGGCCAATTTAGTAGGTTCCACATCCACTAGATTTCTTCCTTCAAGTTTATTCAAAGAGTAATTAGTAGGGGGTCCAGCCTAGCCCTAGGACCTCAAGATTCATATGTGCCCAGGGAGAATTTTAGGTCACAACTGAAGATAAGGCTCTGATATTTGATTAGATATTTGTCAAAAAGTTTGTCCCATAACTCCTTGTGATTGAGTGAAGGCTCGTATAAATTCTATGGAGTCAAAGAAGAGTCAAGTTCCCCTAAAAAGGCTGCAACACCCAAACCAAAATCCATACTTCATAAATTTGAGACTTGGATATTCTTGACTTTTCAACCCACTACTATCCGGCCAAATCTTCCACTAGCATCTAAAGCTAAGAATCTCCAACCGTTTAGGAGAGATTCATAGATAGTTGACTATGGCTTCACCATATCTTTAGGTTTTTTGAAGGAATATCACATGTGGACAATTAACTTTGACCAACCTACTAAGAGCATTCTTTTTATGGGGACATTCTAGACCACTACAATTGAAAGAAATAGGTTTCATTTGGAAACCGCTATAGGGGAAGATCATGCTTTGAGGACCCCATTTATAGATCATTGTTTCCTTGTAGCTAATTCTTCATGAGATTTCTCTTTCACCTTGGCCAGCTAAGATTTATATCCCCTACCTTTTACCTCGATAATAGAAAGGGAAATCTTCCCAAGACTCAAGGTGATTCTATCCTTGTGGGGATGAACCAACTAAAAGTGAATATTGTACACCACAACCTTAGTAGTTGAGTCCTCATATCGATCTAGAAAGGGATAGGATGTAGGGGAGGATTCATCACTCATCATAGATGGGAAGGGCACAAGGTCTGGGATAGATTGGGGAGCCCAGGAATAAGGAGAGAGGAAGGAGGGGATATAATGTTGTCAAGGAACTCGTGAATACTGTAAGTAGGAAAATGAACATTTTAACATTCATATGAAATAGGGGAATATGATGAAGAAAGGGGGTCTAGGGAAAATAGGAGAGGAAGAGGGGGTGCCACAGGCTCCCAAAAACCCCATAACTAATATCACAAGACAATGAAATAGAGCATGCATTTGAAATAGGGAGATAATTGGATAGGGAGATGGGAGTGTACCTTCATATGTTGCCACATGAGAATCAACCTTCGAAGTTGGAGCAACTTTCCTCCTTTGAAACCTTGGATTATATTCAATAGGAAGTTCCTGACCATCCACTTTTTCTTAGGCACCTAGTGCATCCATGTCATGTAATGATTCCTTGCCTTTGTTTCCTTCGACCTGTTTCTTATTGCTGGTAAGATGTGCTTTCTTGGATAGTATAAGGTTACAATGCTTGAACATGTGATATTGCCTGCATCTGAATGGGATGCCTTTGTAATCCAATGTCTAAATTCTTTCCTCCCCAATCCCTATATCCATGTCCTCTAGAAACCCTTCTCTAAGGACAATGTTAACCAAAATGCATGCAAGTGACATTTTCTCAACAACATGTAAGAAGATTTATGTTCCAAATAGGTTCTTAGGGAACTTCCAATGTGTTTGAAAATTAGGGAATCACAATAACTTGGGGGAAGACTTGGTAAATATACCCAAATCAGGACCATGTCCATTCTCTCCTATTTGGCATCAAAGAGGGGAGACCAAATATTGAAAACAAATAATGTCGATTCAGCCTTCCATACCTTTTATTTAACTGTTTGGGCATTGATTGTTTCCTTAAAGCTCAGATGAATCCATCCTCTGGCCAAAAGAGACACCTCTAGAGGTATTTTTCCATTGGGCTCAATTTCATTTTTGATCCATAGAGTTGAAATACCAGAATTTTGACCCCTCACTCAAATGACCATATATTTCTTGGACATTTCCTCAGCTTTCTACATGGAAATGTCTACCCCCCAAAAAAGGGATAATCGAGCTATACATTACCTCTTGACACAATGATTGCTTTTCCTCTTACTAATGTTCTCTGATTCCACCACCTGGTTCTTAGTTCCTTTAGATGATAATTGGGGTTCCTTCCTTGGTTCCCTCGCTTCGTTTGATACTTCATAGTGTTCTTATTCTACCATTAGTGCAAAGAGTTCCAGCAAAAAAATAACATGATGTTGGTGAGGCCGAAAGTGGCGAAGGAGGTAAAATGACTAGAAAGAGCTTGGAAAAAAAAAATCCCTCAGTGTGTTTGATACTTTATGAGAAAACTATAGATGTGTAAGAATGCCACTCCACTTTCACCCACTTTTTGAAGTTCACTAAGGTAAGCATGAGCTAAGTGTCACTATGATATGACCTGACCTCCAATTTCCTGTTATGGATGTAGGGCCAACACAACGACAACTTATAAACATCCCTCAGGGACTAACAACCACTCAAGAGCTTGCAAAACAACCTAGGTGATCAATACCTAAGATGGAGTTCTTTTCATAAGGGAAACTCCCTAACTAGATGCACAACACAACATCAGTGCGATTATGAGGTACCAGCTACATGCATAGGCTATTGGGTGTGGAGATTGATTATCTTCTTGATGTTTAGAGTTTTTTTTTAGTCGTGTTGGATCCCTATTCCTAACAGAGTGATAATGCCACCCATTTAATTACCGTTAAGGGGGTCTAGGTGGGGTGACAAAAAAATTTATGAGCCCTCCCCACACCCCCGCCCTCCCTCCCCTGGAAGGGGTTCAAGGACATCACCCATGAAGCTAAAAATAGGTGAAAATTTTCCTTGTAGAATATTGTAAGTTCATAGTTAATCCAGATTGTTCATTAGGTGGATGATCTGACAATAGAAGTTATGTTAATTTAGGGTTTTTCCCCTAGAAGGCAACCCTCGGTTTATATGAGTGAATTGTATTGTGGTTGTGTATGATTAGTCTAAGAGAGAGAGAGAGAGGAGGTTGTGTGATAGTAAAGAGGAAATTACAACAAATCTGGTGTAGGTTGTATCTCTTCATTTTGCTAGATAATATAAAAGGAAGGACTAACTGTTTCTCCGCGAACGTAGACCAACTTGGGTGAACCAAGCATATTTGTGTCGCTCTTGTTTTATGCATTTCTATATTTGTGTTTCCACAATATTTTGTGTATTTCATTGCTCCGTTAATTAACTTATAACATAGGCCTACTTCCATGCGGTTATGACCCAAAAAATCCAGTTATGTACCAACATTTTTGACATCTAAGCCACCTTTGTAGGCTAGCCTCTAGACCACTGCCCATAATTGCCTCTATATTGCTAGAACCATAAGCAAGATCATGACAAGGAAAAAAATAAAAATTCAACCAATAACTTGACCTAGACATGCCTAATCCATGATAGACATTTTGTCAAACATATGGTAAACATGGAAGCTACAGGTCATTAATGCATATCTGATCATAAACTTCTGAATTTCATCTGAGAGTCACCAAAAATGATCCAAGACTTCTCTAGCTAGTTGCAATAACACTTGTTAGGCCATGCATTCATTAACTTATGAAAACATGTCAATAACCATAGATAGAATGCATCTTATAACAAACATATAACTAGTATATAAATAAAATGGAAACCATATAAAATAAGCCATAAAATCACCAACATAATCACTAAAAATGCTCACATATCATAATAGGAAATATCTCATATTAACATATGAAAATGCTGACCAAGTTAGGGACTTCCACGTACCACCTAACCATAGATTGGGTTGAACCAAATCTCTCTTTAATCCAATAACCCCTGCACCATATTCCAAGCATGAATGTGGGATCAGAAGGGTTAAACCAAAACAAAACCAACTAGGGCTTCCAAAGGCCAAACCACATCAACCCTCAACCATAGTGATTTCATCTCTACGATCTAGAAATCACTAACATCAACCATATCGGTCTCTACCCAAGTTTTCCATGGCTCCAGGAATTAGTAACTCAACCGACAACTAATCAATGCTCTAGAGAATTTGTTCTAACCCACAGGCTCTAGGAACTAGTAACTGAACCTAATTTATTCTAGGGCTCTAGAGAATTTGTTCCAGCCCACAACCATAGGGAACCTGAGAACCAATCAAAAAACCAAATGGGAAACCCACAACACCATGGTTAAATATGAAATGGCAAGGTAAGGCTAAAACCACTATCAATCCATGAAAGTCTCCATGCAAATGATAACACATAACCAAGGAGCCACATGCATATACCATACATCAAAAAATCGGCAAGAAAATCACACATGTAACTTGTTACCTGCCAATTATCCATGATGTAGTTGCTTATCCAACTGCCCCCTTGCACTCCCTTGCTTTTATTTCTTTCTCCAATCCTAGTGAATTCTAGACTGCTCCAAGCATGCTCCAATAATTCTGTAGCTGTATAAGAGTATCAGAGAATGAGAGGACAGAGCCAGAACATAATTGAATAAAGTTGTGAACTGATTCTCTAATTCCTTTTTATTATTGAAGTCTCCTTTTTTCTTCATTTTCTTTCATTTTTCCTCTAATTTACCTTGCATGCAAATTTGTGTCTCTTCGCCTTCCTTTTCTCCTTTTTTCATTTATTTTAGTAATTAAAATGCCAATTATTGCCTCTTTTCCTTTGTCAGTTTCCATAGCCATCAATTAATCACAAGTGATTCCCACTATAATGTTTTTCCCAACATTCAGCTTAGAATATGTGTCCCATGACCTTGGTCTTATTTTATTTACATGGAAAATCAGCTAGGGGTTGTTACAAACCCCTCCCCCTTAGGGGAACATCATCCTCGGTGTTCAATGACACTTATAACCAACAAAACATGCTTCCCTTGGAGCCTTATAACACAACTCGATGCAACATTTACATCATACCAAACTGTTGAAACCATGAACACTGTACTACTTATTGTAGCTTTATAACACAGCTCAATGTAGTATTTATAACATACTTCTTATTGCAGCTTTATAATACAACTCGTTAAAGTATTTACAATACACATGTACATAAACATAAACCAAAACAAATCTACCAAACACTTCTACTCAACCAACAAATAAGGAAGGATACAAAGCCCGAATCTAATCAGGCATCTCCCATGTAGCTTCATCAGGCCCATCATTTCAGTGGCTTTTCAGTAGAACATGTAAACCTTTTTGCATCATGAACTTGGAAAACAATAAATAAGTATAACAAAACATGTGAAGATTAATATGCAAGACTTAACAGCTAATAATTGTCATTCTCTCATGCAGGAAGGGGTAAAAATGAGGAGTTGTTGTTCCAAAGAAAAAGACAAGGACAAGGTAACTGTTGTCCCTTTGACAGGAGACCGAGTGCAAACAAGGCTAAGCAGATCAAAGCAAATCGGCCTGAAAAGGAGGAGAAGACACCAGCTCAGTGCAGGAGAAAAGAGATGATTAAGAATTAACGGTTTGGCGAATCCCTCAGGATCCTTGATCCTGAGGGATCGCTGCTTTATCTATATTGTTACTTAGACATCTCCACCGTCACCCTTATATAAAGGGACAACACTGTTAGATTTGAGGATTATGCTTTTATGTAATTTCTGTTAAGATCAAAACTTTGATCATCGAGTCTCGATAAGAACTGGTTCATTGTACTTTTGTTTCATGCATTAATACAAACTTGGTGATTATTTTATCTCTGCGTCTGGATTAACCTAAAGTGGTGTACCCTTGGAGGCTAAGGGCCCGGCCCGGAGGACACTTGCTTCTGTATTACTACGATTTGATTTCTGCGTGATTTGCTTATCGTTGTTATTTGGTAATCTTATATGCTTTATAAGTTTACATCACATGCTCTGTTAAGATTAGTTCATTAAGATTTTTACAGACAGAACTGTTGTATTGACTCTGCATTATATTACCATTCCTTTCAGAGTTGATTGAATATTATCAGTCTTGATCGAATATTGTTACTATTTTGTTACAGAGCTTTTGTGTTGTACATTCATGTTACAGAATTCATCTGAAAGTTGTGTTCTTCACGATTTTTGGATTCAGAAGTAATGTTATTCTATTCTGAAATGCAGTCGTATTCCTTTTAATTAAGATTGATGCTAGATCAGATTACTATTCAAGTGTGTTGTGTGCGTATATGATTTCCAAGCGTTGTTCCATAACTTATCAGTGATTAGTGTTGTTCCATTAGTGTGTGCTACTTGATTTTCCTTAAGAGTGAAAGATTGTTGTTTGATTACGATGAGTGCATTTGAGTTAGTAGATTAAGCTTGGTTACTGCTCGCGAGACTTAGTTGTTTAATTGCTATTCCATTCCAAATTTGTTGTTCGATTTCTTATTTGCTGTTCCATTTTTCTGTCTGCCGTTCCATTTACTCGCATTTGTTGTTTTGGTGTGAGAGACGCTCTAAGGCTGTAGTGAGCCTCGACATTTGCTGTCTAGCTCCCAGACCCGTGACCTGTTCTCTAATTTCCTTTCCATCAGTTTCCAAAGGGATGGGTTATCGTTGCCGAACCCTTGACTGATAAGTTGCCTAGTTTTCCGAGTGTGTGATTTATTCTTTTGAAGTAACGTAGTTATAGACAAGCATCCATTTACTCTTGTATTTTTGAACGCTGTACTACTAGCATTACTCTGACAAATGATAGCCTCAGACTGAGACACTCTTTGAAATAACAAAATGCTCCCGGGTTGACATATTAATGTGAGGTAATTAGAGGTGAAAGAGACCCTTTTTATAGCTCTACATTTTGGCGTCATTGCCTGGGAAAGAGTGTAGCCATTTGTCTTTTTTTTTCAGAGTAGTGTATGAACCTACTAGGGAAGAGTTGGATCTTAAAAACGGAAGGTAAGAACCTACGTACAGAGCATGTAAAAGCCCTGCTCCACTGTCCGCTTTCATAACAGATTTGCTGCTACTTTGTTTGAATAGAATTTAGTAGTTCATTTGAGTGCATGACTAAGCAGAAAAAACCAGAAAAGAATATCAAACCTCCACCCAAACCTGAAAAAGCTAAGGGGCCGGTGACCCTTGGCCAAATGACCCTCATAGACGAAATCTATAAGAAAACAAAATCTCAGCCATCAGTAGGCCCTAGGAAAATCGTTTCTAAACAGCCTACTAGTTCCCCTCAGGCCACAGGATCACCATCTATAGCCTTTGCTAAGGTGCATAGTCAAACTGAAGAGCAGGACTTTCAAGAAATTGAAAATTCTACTCCAGAACTATTGCAGGAAGGGAATTTCAGCAACCTTTGTGAAGGAGAAGGAGAAACAGGGGAAATCGAGGAACCAAGATCTCCTATTGGAACAAATCAGCCATTAAATAGCCCAAATAAGGGGAGTGCTGCAAAAATCATTGTCGAAGGAACCCAATCTCCTCAAACATCAGGCATCCCCATTATCCCAGATAGAGGAAGTGATATTAAAACTATCCCTGTCAAAATCGTTCCCTCTCAACCTAGGAATACCCTCCTAGATATCCCAGAAGGTTACTGGCATATATTTGATCCTATGGCTCAGAATCAGCCGAACACTCAAACCTCTACATTACAATACCCTATAGTGGATTCTGCAGCAAATGTGCCTATGAAAGCAATCCCTCTTCAACATATCCCTACATTTCACGGTCTCACATCAGAAGATCCGGATGCATTTTTATTTGAATTTGATGTGTTGTGCAGGGGGTATGATTACACCACCGATCCCCAGAAATTGAAATTATTTCCCTCTACATTAAAATGGGCTGCTTTAATATGGTTTATGGGATTAGGTGGTGGGGTCATAAACAATTGGGATCAAATGAAAGAATCTTTCTTAAAAAAATATCAGGATTATTGTAGGTCTAGAGAATTAAAGGACGAAATATTCCAAATGACAGCCAAACCGAATGAAACATTAGAGGAGTATGTGGAACGTTTTCAGTACAATCTACAAAGATCTCCTTATGCATCACTACCTTTACCTGATAATGTGTTAAAAACTGCATTGATAAGGGGCATGAAGGAACAATGGATTGAAACATTAAACATCATGGGAAAAGGGGATATTTATCAAGAGAATTTTGCTAACATCCTTGATTTATGTATCAGGAGTTCGAGAGGCAGCACAAGAGTAAAACCAACAGAACATGATCGGTTTGTAAGAGATAACAAAATATCAACAGAAGGAGTAACACGTGTAGAAATTGGAAATTTATTGGAAAATTTTAAAACTGATATTCTGGGGACACTAACTACACAACTTGATATTATGCAGGCTAAACAGAAGCAGATGGAGGCAGAACAGAATTTGGCGATCTTCTGTCCCCGATGCAGGAAAAATCATAGTCACAAGGAATGTCCACTGGATACAGTCCAAACATGCGCCATCTGTACAAAAGATCACCTTACGGAGAGTTGCCCCTCACTTCCTGGATTGAAAGCGGTATATAAGGAAGCGGAAGAAGAACCAGAATCGGTGTACTTGATCAACCAGCACTGCCAGTGGTAGCCAAGACAATCTAGTATGTTTCCAGACCCAACTTCTTCTTTTCAGCCTCCACAGTATAATGCTCAACAATATAGTATGTGGCAAAGTCAGTCCCAAACCCCATTTTCAAACTTGTCACCACAATCGTTTCCTTCTTCAAACCCGTGGCTGAATCAAGCAAGCCAATCTGGTTGGCTGAATTTCCCTTGCACTCCACCATATTGGCAAAATAGCCCATATCCTCCACAATGGACTCCCCCTACTTCACAAAGTTCAGCCTGGCAGACAAACTGGCAGAGACCGATGCACCAACCAGTAGGAACTATTCCACTCCCTCAACCTACTCTGCCAGCCTTACAACAAAATCCCCAGTCTACTCTGAGACCGCAACTCCCAGCCCAACCCAACCCCAATCCAAATAACAGACTGGTCCAATCTCTCCAAATCATAGAATCACCAGAAATAGGACCCGACCTGACGGAGTGTAATGATCTTCAGTTACGATCTGGATGTATTATTGAAACTAAGGGAGATAAAACAGTTCATATTGAAGATCAGTTACGAAGAGAACATCTGTTGCAACAAGAGGATGTGAATAAGCAGCAGACTCATAATCAAGCAACCACATCCTCTCCTTCGTTCCCAGAACGATTAGTCATACCTCGACCTTTATAGTACCCTGACTTTGACATTCTGGGAGAATTACAAAATCTGTACATAAATATTCCATTCCTCCAAGCCATTCAAGACATTCCTATATACGCAAAAACTATCAAAGAATTGTGCATAAAGAAACCAAGGAGGAATATAACAAATAATCCAAGAGTCCAAGTAGTCAGCACCTAATCTGATTTACTATCAGGGAAAGAAACACCCATTAAATATGAAGACCTAGGAAATCCAATTGTAACTGTTCAAATTTATGGTCAGACCCTGTCTAATGCCTTAGTTGATCTAGGATCTGCAATTAATATTCTAACAACCACTACTTGCCAAAAGCTCGGCATTACATCTATAGAACCCACCTCTACTTTGTTAGAATTGGCTGACCGATCTGTTGTTAGACTGGAGGGTACTCTACATGATGTTATGGTCTCTGTAGATTCCTGGGAATATCCAACAAATTTCCTGATAATTAATCCAAAAACCCGACTTGATGGACACCCGCTAATTCTAGGTAGACCTTGGCTTGCCACTGCCAAATTATGCTTACATTGGCTGCCGGCAAGGAAATATGACCATAACCAAAGGACCAAATATCAAGAATTTAGTTCTATATCCTCCAGCGCAACCAAGTGTCACAATAATTAAAACTAACAAGCACCCTGTATCATACCTTACTGATAACATTAGATCTCCATTAACTATACAAGAGGCACTTGATTTTAAAGACCAAACAGAAGATGATGCCATTAATAACTTCATTAGTCAAACTGAATCCGGATCCTGCACACAGTGTCACATGATAGAAGCAGCGTTTGATAATGAATTAGAAGAAGATCCTCTAAAAGATAAACATGATCAAACAATACATGTTACTTCTGTTGCAAATAGTAAAATTGTGGAAGCTGAACCGGGAAAAAACTTAAATATTAATGCCAACCTCACACCTGAACAAGAAACAAAGCTCATCCATTTGTTAAGAAAATATCAAGAAGCATTCGCATGGGATTACCCTGATATGAAAGGAATTGATCCCCAATTATGTACACACCACATTTACATAGAAAAAGATACCAGACCTGTTCGTCAACTGCAAAGGAGACTTAATCCTCATCTAAAAGATGTGGTAAAAGCTGAACTTCAAAAAATTTTAGATGTCAATTTTATCTATCCTATCTCTGATAGTAAATGGGTCTCTTCACTTGTGGTGGTACCAAAAAAGAATGGGAAATGGAGAATCTGTGTGGATTACAGGGAACTAAATAAAGCAACACAAAAAGACCACTTTCCTCTCCCATTCATAGACCAATTATTAGATACTTTAGCAGGAAAGAAATTCTTTTCTTTCCTGGATGGCTTCAGTGGATACAATCAGATTCAGATTGCCCCTAAAGACCAGAACAAAACTACTTTTACTTGTCCTTGGGGAACATTTGCCTATCGAGTTCTACCTTTTGGCTTATGTAATGCTCCTGCCACATTCCAAAGGGCTATCCTTAGTATTTTTGCAGATTTAATAAATGATGGACTTGAAGTATACATGGATGACTTTACACCATATGGAGATGATTTTGATCCAGCACTAGACACCCTAGAAAAAGTCCTACAACGCTGCATCACTACTAGGCTTTACTTAAGCCACGAAAAATGTTACATGATGATGACTGAAGGACTTATCCTAGGACACTATATTTCAGCAGCTGGCATTCAGGTAGACCTGGCCAAAATCCAAATACTTTTGCTTATTCCCACTCCTACTACTCAAACAGAGGTACACAGTTTTCTTGGATTTTCTGGTTATTATAGATGATTTATAGAAAATTATTCGCACATTGCTGCACCTTTATATGCACTAATTGGTAACGTTGATTTTCTTTGGACAGAAAAATGTGAGCGTGCTTTCAAGGATTTAAAGAAGCTCGTATCCACAGCCCCAGTCCTTCGAGGACCAAACTAGGATTTTCCATTCCAGATATCATCTGATGCCTCAGATACAGCGATTGGTGCAGTCCTTGGGCAGGAAGAGGATAAAAAACCATATGCTATCTATTACATCAACAAAATTTTATCCCCTGCTGAATTAAATTACACTGTTACTGAAAAAGAATTCCTAGTTGTAATACATGCTGTCAATAAGTTTAGACATTATATTACAGGCTATCCTGTTATCTTGTATACAGATCATTCTACCATAGAATATTTAGCAAATAAGCCTGTCACAAATGCCAGAATAACTAGATGGTTGATTTTATTGCAGGAATTCAATATCACAATCAAGGATTGGCCTGGCAAAGAAAACCTTGTAGCCGATTTTCTCTCAAGAATGCCAAAGCCAATCGATGCAGCAGCAGTGGAAGATCAATTTCCGGACGAACATCTATTTGTTGTTGCCATTCAAACACCCTGGTATGCTGATGTTTCCAATTACCTCGCAGTAGGTAAACTACCAAAACACCTAACACCTAATGAACGCAAACAGATTGTTCAGAAGAGTGCTCGATTCTCATGGATTGGGGGCTATTTGTTTCACACAGGGGCAGACATGCATATCAGGAGATGTGTTCGAGAAGATGAAATCTTTGACATCCTAAAAGCCTGTCATGATGGACCGTGTGGTGGACACTGTTAGTGTCAGTCTTTCCAGCCTTCCTCCAGTGACCAAATATGCTCTTACAAAGTGGTCTCAGAGTGTCAAGGTCAAATTTTGTCATTTCAAAGAGTCTTCAAGCAAAATTTGGTCACTAGGCATTAGGTCTAGGGTTTGCTTTCACTCCTTCTAAAGTTGTCCAAATTTCGGTCCATGTCATCATTTTGCTTAGTCTATCATCATTCATAGGGTTGTCATTATCATGTCAGTGTCTAATGAGTCATTTTACACCTTGTTCATGCTTCAGTTGCGCCCAGGCAAGGTCATTTCCCTCTCCTAGGGTTTTGAAGGCAATATCTCTTGGACGGTCAAATCATTAGTGAAACTTGTATCCTGATGTTCATACACCTTCCCCTATCCTTAAAGTACCTTATCAAATGCTTCCCATCACTGAGATCCCCCAAAATCCTCATTTTCGCACAAACCCTAGTTTCTTGCTACAACCTGGCAATTTTCTAGGTTGGGCCTGTGTTTTGCCCTTTTGGACCCCTTCCCCTCACTCAATCTCTGAGATTCCACTTTCCCCTGCTTCCTAACATTCCTCCCTACTCCCAAAAATTTCCTCAAGAATTTAGAAGCCCCTTATCCCCTTCATTTCGCTTCATTTCGGCAAAATCCCTTGTTCCACACATCGGGATAAGTTTCACTCAAAAGATTTTTTAGAGAAATAAAAGATGAATTTCGAAAAACTGAGAGAGGTTTTTGTCCACAACATGCCAAAGAATAAAAACCTCCTTCACATTTTGCACAGGTGTCATGGTTTTAGAGAAATGTCAAAATTACAATCGCCAGATCCAAGGAGGTTGGCCAAGGCACTAAAACGACGGAAAAGGCCCGATCCACTCCAAATTTTGGCCAAAGCCTCTTTGACTGAGCATGGTACTTGATTGGGGAATCCCAGCCCAAATTTCAAGAAATTTGGAGAAAATTTTGTCAATTGTGAATTTTTTGTGCCACACACAGGTTTTTGCTCTGAACGCGTAGCGCGCCGCGCGCTACCCTGAAGATGGGCAAGTCCATTTCTCAAAAACTCAGAATTTTTGGATTTTTCATGACAAATTACACTTGCTCAGCAATGGACAAGACATTTCATCAGGTTTTGAGCCCTCAGAAGGTCAAAAAACATGCAAAAAATGACTTTCTGCCACTTTTTGGACACACAGGAAGCAGTCTTGGGAGATTGCAATTTTGGAGGGGAAAATGACCACCAAATTGAGAAATTCCACTTGGGTTGGAAAGTAGACATCCAGACCTTTCCAACAAGCCTACGTTTGCCTCATTTGGATGCCAGGAAGTGCCTAAAAAGTTGGCTCAAAGGCGCGCTATGCGTTTAGGATTGGGGCGCTACGCATCAGCACATTTTCTCAATTTTTCATCTACAGCTCAGGAATTCGCCCAGCTTTGACCAGTTTTGACTTGTGATGGGATTTTTCACCCTCTTTGATGTAATTAATGTATTTTCATGTTGACATGACACTTATTTACCTATTCTAGAAGATTCATTTATGAAATAGCAAGCATTTAATGAATGAATTAGTTTCCTAGCTTATAGAGGCAAGTTGTTTTGACTGCCTAGATTTTAGTGCTCAGTTTAGAATTGGTTGAAACAGCTCCTAGAAGGATGAGCTCGACCCCTAGAGGTAAGGAAAGGTGTTAGCTTTCCTATATTATGTATTTTCTTAGTCATTTTCATGGTTGGACTCTTGAGGGATAAGCTTCTATTGTATTACACTTTGTATCTCTGCAATTTTGGCAAAGGAAAGACCAGGGTTTTGCAGCACTTTTTGGGATTCCTGTGGTTATTTGTGTTGATGGTGTGCTTCTCTCATGTACTTGTAAGTGTGTTATGTGTATCATTTTCCCACTCTTCTCTTCTGCAAATTAAGTAAATGAAGTGTTAAGGTAGAATTCATGGTTTCTATGCTCTGCCTTTAAGTTTGCTTAATATCAATGTTTTCATCTGTCTAAGGAGAACTCTCGAAGGTTTCTTGCTCTCTTTAGCTCCTCACCGGTCATTTCTATGCATTCACTTAATTCAAAGGCATCAAGACAATCTCCTACCTTGCCCCAAAAAGACCTCTGCAAAAACTGTGTCTCATCCCCGCACCCAAAATTGATGTGCTCAGTTTTCTAACAAAACCCTAAAAATTTAAAATCAATTTTTCCCCATCAGTTTACTAGCCTAAAATCAGTGTTCTTTATTAGGTCATCTCAGCCCTTTTAAGACCTTTTGCCGAGATAGACCTGGAGAGAGCCCTCTCCTATCCCCGTAGGGCTAGTTACGAGGATAAGTGGTTTGATGTTGCCTTGGATTTTGTCTTTTTCAGCCTGAGGCCAAATTCAAGTGCTAACAGACACCTCGCTGATCGCAGAACTAGACATAAAGTACTACAGATAGGATATTATTGGCCCATGATTTTCAGAGATGCAAAGAAATGTGTCCAAGCCTGTGACAGCTACCAGCGAGCAGGACGTCCTGGTCAATCTGACGAGATGCCTCTGAAACCATAGTTAGTCATTGAACCATTCGAGCGATGGGCTCTTGATTTCATTGGACCCATCAACCCATCATCAAATCAGAAAACATATATCTTGGTGGCAACAGAATATGTCACCAAATGGGTTGAAGCAGAAGCATTGCCAAGAGCCACAGAGGACTCTGTCATACAGTTTCTGTTCCATCTATTTGTACGTCATGGCCTTCCAAGGGAAATAATTACAGACGGAGGACCACAATTTTCTGGGAATAGATTAGCTGCAACACTCAATAATTATCACGTCCAGCATAAAATCACTACTCCATACCACCCACAGGCGAATGGACAAGTAGAAAGTAGCAATAAGGTAATAGAAACAATCCTAACGAAAACCATTGCGTTACATAGGCATGATTGGGCTACCAGACTACCTGAAGCACTCTCGGCCTATAGAACAACATGGAGAAGCACCACTGGTTACTCACCTTATCAATTAGTGTTTGGAAAACAACCATTTTTTCCCATAGAATTCGAAATCCAAACATTACGAACAGCACAGGAAGTTGGCTTAGATCTAAGCGAGGCACAGATTAATCGACTACAATAGATCAATTAGTTGGACGAAATTAGGCTCTCCGCACTTCAAAATACAGCACTAATTCAACAGTAGCGAGCTAAATGGAATGATGCGCTCATTAAAAACAAAGTCTTCCATGAGGGAGACTGGGCTCTGTTGTACGACTCTAGGTTTCAGGACTTCCCTGAGAAACTCCAGACTCGTTGGTTGGGACCATACGAAATCCAGAAGGTACATGACAATGGAACCCTTACTCTAATCACTATTGACGGTTTTGGATATGCCTTCAAAGTAAATGGCCACCAAGTTCGTCTCTATCGCAACCCACTCACTCGGGAATCCTTCTGCTAGCAGCTACGCCGAGACACCGATATGGAGATTTTGGGAGAGGAAGAGAAGTCTTCCTCACCTGTAATTCATTAAGGAATTCATTTCTTTTTACAATTTGTACATAAGTTCTTTTCTTTGAGTCGTTCTTGTTCATATGTTTGAACTAATGTTTTCCTGTCATTTTTGCTGTTCCTTTTTTCCAAAAGAACAACATTTCAATTTTTGCCGTTCCTTTTCCAAAAGGATGGCATTTGTGTGTTTCTGCTGTTCCTTTTCTAAAGGAACAACATTCTTGATTTTCTGCTATTCCTTTTCTAAAGGAACAACATTCTTGATTTTCTGCTATTCCTTTTCTAAAGGAACAACATTCTTGATTTTCTGTTGTTCCTTTTCAAAAGGAACAACATTCTTGATTTTCTGCTGTTCCTTTTCAAAAGGAACAACATTCTTGATTTTCTGCTGTTCCTTTTCAAAAGGAACAACATTCTTGATTTTCTGTTGTTCCTTTTTCAAAGGAACAATATTTGCTTGTTCTGCTATTCCTTTTCTAAAGGAACAACATTTCAATTTTTGTTGTTCCTTTTTCAAAAGGAACGACACTGCTGTGTGTTTGTTGTCCCTTTTATAAAGGAACATCATATTTTTGATTTTTGCTGTTCCTTTTTCAAAGGAACGGCATCTTTGCATCTTTTGTTGTTCCTTTTTCAAAGGAACAACATTTTTGGTGGCTGCTGTTCCTTTTTCAAAGGAACGACATTTCGAGTGTTTTGTTGTCCTTTTCCAAGAGAATAGCATTTTTTTAATTTTTGCTGTTCCTTTTTCATAGGAACGACATTGGTGTGTTCTGCTATTCCTTTTTCAAAGGAATGGCATTTGCACTTTTGATATCTATGCTCCTTTGTTGTTTCTCTTTCCAAATGGAACACCACTAGCATACTTTTTCTCTCCTTGTGAAACAGCTTATTCCTTTTGCTGATCTAAATTGAGGATGCTTCTGCTCTTGTTCTTTCAAGTCTTTAAGATACAACTATGCACTTATGTAATGAATACAAAATCACAACATACTGAAATCCGCAAATCATAAATCGCTATCTTTATAAGGCTCTGTATTGGTAACAGGACAAAAGGAAGGACATACTTATTCATCATCTTTTGTTGTCATTGTCTTACTAATTTTGCTTTGATTGGTTATCTTTATCATGACAATACCTTTAATCCTCTTTGATTATTGTTTAGGAATAAGAGCAAAGGGTTATATCTTCCTATTGAGATGATAAGACTTCTTCCACCATTCCTACTCTTAAGGAGTGTTGAACCACCCTTTGTGTATAAATAAGGAAAAGTACTTTATGAAAAAGAAAAAGTAAACATAAATTATAAGTTGTCAAATGCAGGATAGGGGGTCTCATCAAGAGCCAGCCTACCATGATCATGAGGATGGAAGTGAAGTGGCATTCCCACTATGGCTACCACACCAGGGATATGGTCCAAAAGGTATATCAAATAAACAAACCTTGGAACAGGAGGTCTCATCACGAGCCGGCCTACCCACTTTTCGCTCTTTCCTCGTGAATGGCATTATGGTTAACTGGTTACCAAGCCAGCATAATGGCCTACACTTTGACATTACACTCCTTAATATACACATAAAGGATCATGGTTCCAGGGGTGAAATAAACAACTCTGCCAAGGTTATGGACACCTGTCGGCAACAGAGCATTGTTAATGGTATTGAAGTCACATTGGTTACACCAATAGGTAAGATACTAATACTCTTTTGTTTCTTATATCCTAGGAACTAATCATACATCAGTTCCCGACTTATATATCGCATGAAAATTTATTACCAACAATCATGGCAAAGTAAGTGACAATGACCACTTGAGATTTGGCAAGTACGACAGACGTCCTATCCCCCCAGCCTTGCATCATCTCACAGCAGCCTCTTACGTAATACGCGATCCAAATTTACGCCTCGATTTCGGTAATTTGTTGTTTTTCTAAACATGGCATATTTTCATACACTATTCCTTTATGACTTTGTTGCAAATCGGGTGCTACTCCTTTATTCGACGGCTGGGACAGCCTATCACATTGTGGGGGGGAGGTTAACCTCATTATTCCCTGGATTACGTGTCAGCTCACTATTTGGGAAAGGTTGTGTACTAGGGTATGGCACAGCTTAACGGCATGCTGTTTCTATTTTTGTTACACAAGTTGCTGTTCATAAGCCATTTCTATTGCATACTCTGTTTTTTTCAAAATCTTGCGACTATTACCCTCTCTGTGTTTCAAACAGCACAAACAGTTGTTGTTCCATTGAGAATCCACAGTGAAACCATGGGAGGAAGGGTGATTCGAAGGGAACCGCAGGTGTTGATAGTCTCCGCTGTTGCCCGGGAGATCCTAGAAAGAGCATGGTGGCTGACTTATCTCAATCGCTTGCAGGAGTCTAACGAAACAGTGGCGATTGAATTCCTGCAGAATCTGCAAGAGGATTACTCCACAGTAAGGGGGAGACAGATAGTAGTTACCGATGATATAATCGCAGAAGTCTCAGGACTACCAGCCACTAGACCTGTATGGATGCTAAAAAAGGAAAGACTACAGAAGATTATAGAAATCTTCCAGGACGAAGGCCAGAGCTTAACGATTAAAGGGAAGGGAGTTTTGCCAGCAACGCTAGGAGAGCCCTGGGTAGAATTAGCAAGAATCATGCAAAGCTACATCACTTGCGAGGGTAGAAAAGACATGGTAAGACCACGACATCTTAAACTCTTAGTTGGTTTAAAGCAGAAATGCTATGTAAATCTGCCTGCACTTTTGAATTTGTTACTTCATGATGTTGCACGAAGCTTAGAAAAGGCACAACATGTAGAGTCAGTCGTTAGTCACCATGGGTTAATTCGATTAATTGTTAGTCATAGCCTCACCTAGTAGCCAAGTAGCTGGGAAGAGCTAATTGCAATAATTGAGGGAAGGGTGACAGCACCATCCCCAAAACGTAAGCATACTACCAGCACACCAGAACGTCCAGAAAAACGCAAAGAATTGGTAAAACAAAAACATGTCACCAGTACATCCAAATGTCCAGAAACACGCCACGAATCGGCAAAGCGTAAGCATGCCACCGGTACACCCGAACATCCAGAGAAACGCAGGAAATCGGTCCGGCTAGCTCAGATACGAGGAAGGCTGGAAAAACTCCAGGAAAGCACCAGCCAGCCAGTAGAAATTGAGGATGAGCAATCCTCACGGCCAGAAGAAGAAGCAGAGCAATCTGAAGGAGAAGAGAAAGAACAGGCCAAGCAATCTGAAGAAGAAAATGAGGAAGAAGCTAAGCATTCTGAAACAGAAGCTGAGCATTCTAAGGCAGAAGCTGAACAATCCGAGTAGGAGGGGGAAATGGGATAGCAGGAAGGTAGCCCACCATAGGACCCAGTGGGAGAAGATGAATTGGCCGCAGTTTTGGCCAATATGGGTGAGTATGGCCAACCTTCCAGTCCACCAGACCTCCATGACAAAACACAAGAGGAAAATGCATCTAAAAAACCACATGCAAAAGAGGCAGAAGAAGGAAATCTGCCTGTTCATGATGAAGAAGAGATAAGAGATACTGAACAGGGACAATCCATTCCTAAGGCACCGGAGGAAATTCCGGAGGAAGTAGGGGCAGAAAAAGAAGTTGTCTAGGAAGTGACTGAACCAGTTAAGGTTCCTACCACAGAACAGTTGGAGCAGAACAATGAAGAAACACCCCAAGAGGAAGATCTAGGGACTAGTCACGGCCCAGACTGCAGCAAACAGCCTGCTGTTCCTTCTAATGAAACTTTGGAAATTAAAGAATTGCGAAAGGAACATCAGATATTATTGAGCATAATAGCCCAGCTCCACCAGCATATCAGGATCCTAAAAGCAAGGCAGAGGGTAAGAAAGACTGCAGGGAAGAAAAAGGTGACCACTCCAGTAAAACTCTGCAAGGCAAAAAAGCAGAGGACCAAAAATCGTCCTGTTGTTCAAAACCCTGTTGAAAATCCAGCTGCCGTTCCAAACGATGCTGAAGAACAGACTGTTGTTCCATTTGAAAAGGAACAGTAGCAAACTGATATTCATGTTAAAATAGAAATGGATGATATGATGACTAGTGACAAGGAAATTCAGACGGAGGCACCACCCTCGAGGGTGATAAGGGTTTTGAACTCGAAGCAACGGAATTAGAAAGTTCAGGTAAAACTCCCGGCCTCCACTGCTGCATGGAGAAGAGATCCAAAGATAGTAACCTTGCGCAAGGCGTTGAAACAGGCTCAGCAAGAAAAAGAAAAGCTTAGAGAGCAAACGGTCCCTCATGAGAAGTATGAATAACTACAACAGCACTAAGGAACATCAATCAATCCGAAAGCCAGGCCTTTGAAGGTTGGCGGAAGGAACAAGAGAAAGTTGAAAAGGTAACTCGTAGGCTAGATACTATTATAAAGCAGATGGATACCTTGTGTTCTTTATACAATGACATTTTAGCATGTAGGGCCCCTACCAAAAATTATGCCTTGTTTTTACTGGAACGGTATTTACAATTAAAAATAAACGCTGTTAAAGCAGGTGCCCCCATACAAATTAACACTGTCAATGACTTTATAGACTACTGTAAACATTACGGGGTGAAGGTCTAGAGATTGTTGTGCGAATTCTATTTGCATAACCTCGTACTAGATCAGGAGACTGAGCTAAACCCTGGCCCTTTTGTTGGAGACATCCAATTGCAAGCATTCATCTCATTCGGGGTTAATCAGATTAAATGGATCAAAGCCTATAATACTTTCCAGAGGTAAGAAAATGGCCTAGATTTATGGGTAAGGGCTGAGCCTAGGAACCTAGTGCAGTTGTGGAAAGCACATAGAAACCTCATGAGGACTCCGGGTGTCATTGAAACATTAGGACCCATGCATGAGGCACTCATTCGACAAGGTTTATAATATTTTCTTTCTATCAAAGACCTTGCCATTAATGCAGCCAAATTTCGGTACCAAATCTCTAATCCGAATATCCAGCTCAAGGAACTGTTTAAGTATGAGAATTTTGAATTAGCTGCCAACCGTTTGCACCTTTATGGCGAAAGCATTTTGGGAGCAGGGCCATCCTGGTTAGGGTATAGGTTCCACAGTCCGATTATTTGGCACCCTGCACCCGGATACCAAGCCCTGTATGAGATGCTTGAAGGGCAAACAGGCCATTTCTTTGACTACCTAGTTACTCATCACGGCTATAGGCCTCCGCATGAGATTCCTTCTCCAGCCTATTCTCTCATTACCTTGCATGTCAACTACAACGTTTTCATGAGGGCATGAAACAGGGTAAGCAAGGGGGTGTGTGGAGTACTAAAAAGGTATGTTTTTGATGATCATTTCATTGGCTTTTCAGTAGAACTTGTAAACCTTTTTTCATCATGAACTTGGAAAACAATAAAGAAGTATAATAAAACATGTGAAGATTAATATGCAAGACTTAACTGCTAATAATTGTCATTCTCTCGTGCAGGAAGGGGTAAAAACGAGGAGTTGTTGTTCCAAAGAAAAAGACAAGGACAAGGTAACTGCTGTCCCTTTGACGGGAGACCGAGTGCAAACAAGGCTAAGCAGATCAAAGCAAATCGGCCCTGAAAAGGAGGAGAAGACACCAGCTCGACGCAGGAGAAAAGAGATGATTAAGAATTAACGGTTTGGCGAATCCCTCAGGATCCTTGATCTTGAGGGATCGCTGCTTTATCTATATTGTTACTTAGACATCTCCGCCATCACCCTTATATAAAGGGACAACACTGTTAGCTTTGGGGATTATGCTTTTATGTAATTTCTGTTAAGATCAAAACTTTGATCATCGAGTCTCGATAAGAACTGGTTCATTGTACTTTTGTTTCATGCATTAATACAAACTTGGTGATTATTTTATCTCTGTGTCTGGATTAACTTAAAGTGGTGTACCCTTGGAGGCTAAGGGCCCAGCCCCGGAGGTCACTTGCTTTTGTATTACTACAATTTGATTTCTGCGTGATTTGCTTATCGTCGTTATTTGGTAATCTGATATGCTTTATAAGTTTACATCACATGCTCTGTTAAGATTAATTCATTAAGCTTTTTACAGACAGAACTGTTGTATTGACTCTGCATTATATTACCATTCCTTTCAGAGTTGATTGAATATTATCAGTCTTGATCGAATATTGTTACTATTTTGTTACAGAGCTTTTGTGATGTAAATTCATGTTACAGAATTCATCTGAAAGTTGTGTTCTTAACGATTGTTGGATTTAGAAGTAATGTTGTTCTATTCTAAAATGCAGTCGTATTCCTTTTAATTAAGATTGATGCTAGATCAGATTACTATTCGAGCATGTTGTGTGCGTATATGATTTCCAAGCGTTGTTCCATAACTTATCAGTGATTAGTGTTGTTCCATTAGTGTGTGCTGCTTGATTTGCCTTAAGAGTGAAAGATTGTTGTTTGATTACGATGAGTGCATTTGAGTTAGTAGATTAAGCTTGGTTATTGCTCGCGAGACTTAGTTGTTTAATTGCTGTTCCATTCCAGATTTGCTGTTCGATTTCTTATTTGTTGTTCCATTTTTCTATCTGTCGTTCCATTTACTCGCATTTGTTGTTTTGGTGTGAGAGACGCTCTAAGGCTGTAGTGAGCCTCAGCATTTGCTGTCTAGCTCCCAGACCCGTGACCTGTTCTCTAATTTCCTTTCCATCAGTTTCCAAAGGGATGGGTTATCGCTGCTGAACCCTTGACTGATAAGTTGCCTAGTTTTCCGAGTGTGTGATTTATTCTTTTGAAGTAACTTAGTTATAGACAAGCATCTGTTTACTCTTGTATTTTTGAACGCTGTACTACTAGCATTACTCTGACAAATGATAGCCTCAGACTGAGACACTCTTTGAAATAACAAAACGCTCCCAGGTTGACATATTAATGTGAGGTAATTAGAGGTGAAAGAGACCCTTTTTATAGCTCTACACCAATTATTGCATCTTTTCCTTTGTCAATTTCCATAGCCATCAATTAATCACAAGTGATTCCCACTATAATGTTTTTCCCAACATTCAGCTTAGAATACGTGTCCCATGACCTTGGTCTTATTTTATTTACATGGAAAATCAACTAGGGGTTGTTACAAACCCCTCCCCCTTAGGGGAACATCATCCTCGGTGTTCAATGACACTTATAACCAACAAAACATGCTTCCCCTAAAGCCTTATAACACAACTCGATGCAACATTTACATCATACCAAACTGTTGAAACCATGAACACTGTACTACTTATTGTAGCTTTATAACACAGCTCAATGTAGTATTTATAACATACTTCTTATTGTAGCTTTATAATACAACTCGTTAAAGTATTTGCAACACACATGTACATAAACATAAACCAAAACACATCTACCAAACACTTCTACTCAACCAACAAATAAGGAAGGATACAAAGCCCGAATCTGATCAGGCATCTCCCATGTAGCTTCATCAGGCCCAAAGTGATTCCACTACATTTTAACATGCTCTATTGCTCAGTTTCAGAGGATGAGTTGTTTCTACTTTAAAATGGACTGAGATTCTGGCTAGAATTCTCCCTCTAGTTCCACTTGCAATATAGAACAATCAATCACATGATCAACATCCTGGACATATCTCTTAAGTAATGAAACATGGAAAACATCATGGAATTTCATTGTTGGCGGTAGTGAAATTCGGTAGGTGACTAATCCAATCTTCTCAAGGATCTCAAAAGTCCCATAATAAAAAGGTGCTAGCTTGGCACATGACCCAATCCTCATGGATCTCCTCTCGAGCCTGTGTTATGAAACCAGCTCACAAAAAGATAGAAAAGAGAGATCAACACCTTAGAATTTAGCCTCTTCGAGGGGGAAACCTCCTTTACATTACACAAATGAACAATTCTTGGATGATCCAAATGACAAAACCTCCTTTCTATATATAGGAGTCTAAAGAGTCACAATATAACCCAGCCGACCTAACAATAATAATATAAAGCCACAAAAATAACAATAGAGGGATTCTATGGGGCACAGTAATAATAATATGGGGACAATAGGGGCACAAGAATATTAATAAGGGATACAACTACAATAGTAATGGGGTAATCACTAGTATAGGGACCCAACATGCCCCTCTCCTTCAAAAAGGTCTTTTCCTCAATGCTTGAGTAGTTCTGGATGCTTCTGTATAAAATTCTCATCCTTCCATGTGGAATCTTCAGCGGATAAGTTCTTCCACTTGATAAGATACTTTGAAATTGATTGATTTCGTAACTGTCGAGTTCTTGTTTCTGTGACTACTTCTGGTTCCAATATAATTTTTCCTTCCTCGCCATGTTTTGGCAATATTGTTTGAACTAGGAGCTTGTCGCCTATAACCTTCTTTAAACATGAAACATGGAAAACTGGGTGCAATTGAGAAGCTGTAGGAAGCTCCAATTTGTATGCCATAGTACCAATCTTTTGCAACACCTTGTATGGACCATAATACTTTGGTGATAATTTATTATCCTTCTTAGCTTGCTTGAGGGACATTTGCTTATATGGTTGTAGCCATAGGAATACCCAATCACCTACATCAAAACTTCTTTCGCTGCGATCCTGTTGTTTCATTCTATTATGTGCCAACAAGAGGTTATCCTTTAAGAGTTGGAGGACTTGTTGTTGATGTTCGATGTGATGTTCCACTGCTTGAACCTTAGAATTTTCTCTTAAATATGATGTGATGGATGGTGGCTAATATCCATAAAGTGCCATAAATGGGGTCATTTTTGTTGTTGTATGGAAGGAAGTGTTATACCACCATTCAGCCAGAGGTAACCATTTGACCCATTGTGTCTGTTTATCAGATACAAAGCAACAAAGATATCCTTCCAAAAATTTGTTTACTATCTCAGTTTTCCCATCAGATTGAGGATGATAAGATGAGCTATGAGCTAACTGAGTACCAAGACAAGAAAATAATTCTATCCAAAAATTTCCAGTGAAAATGGGATCTCTGTCACTTACAATAATCTTTGGGTTTCCATGTAGCTTTTGAATTGTTTCCATAAATGCAGTAGAAACTATACTGGCTTTAAATGGATGTGATAATGCACAAAAGTGTGCATACTTGGTAAGTCTGTCAACTACCACCATGATGACACTCTTTCCCTCAGACTTGGGTAAACCTATGATAAAATCCATTGAAACCTCCTCCCAACTTTGGCTTGGAATGGATAAAGGTTGTAATAGACCTGGTGTCTTAATTGTTTCAACTTTATTTTGTTGGCAAACCAAACATTCCACCACAAACTTTTGAATATTTGATTTAAGGCCATCCCAAAAAAATTCCTTCTTAACCCTGTGGTAAGTTTTTAAAAATCCTGAGTGCCCTCCTAAGGGAGAAGTGTGCAATTCCATAAGAATCTTTTGTTTTAGCTGGGAATTCTTACAGAGGTATAAGCGATCTTTGTACCATAATGAATCATTTTGCCAGCTAAATGTATCAGACGTACTGGAGTCTTGTTGTAACTTTTTAATAAGTGCCCACACTTCTTCATCATTCTTCCATTCCTCCCTTGCTTCATTTATCCAATCTGGTTGGATAATAGAAATGGCGCACAACAATGCTTCCACATCCTCATCCTTTCTTGAGAGTGCATCTGCCACCACATTTTGCTTCCCTTTTTTGTAGATGATTTCAAAGTCATAACCCAACATCTTTGTGACCCACTTTTGTTGCTCTTCAGAGGATAATCTTTGTTCTAAAAAGTATTTAAGGCTATCCATTTTTACCTTGAAGTGTCTTCCCATTAGGTAGGGTCACCATTTCTTAAGTGCATGGAGTATTGCCAACATTTCCTTCTCATAAATAGCTTTGTGTAAAAACTTTCCCTTGATTGGACGACTTTCAAAAGCAATGGGTTTTTCATCTTGCATTAAAACAGCACCAATTCCATTTCCTGAAGCATCACATTCCACAATAAAGGTTTTTGTGAAGTCTGGTGTAGCTAAGACCGGTGCTTGGCACATTGCCTCTTTAAGATGTTCGAAGGCCTTTGTTGCTTCTGGAGTCCATGAAAATGCATCTTTCTTCAATAATGTTGTTAGAGGTGCTGCTATTCTCCCATAATTCTTAACAAACTTGTGATAATACCCTGTCAACCCAAGAAATCCTCGCAGATGCTTTATGGATGTGGGGATTTTCCATTCCTTAATGGCTTTAATTTTGCTAGGGTCTACCTTAACTCCTTCATGAGATACAATATGACCCAGATATTCCACCTCTTGTACTCCAAAGAAACATTTGGATCTTTTTTCATATAATTGTTTCTCCTCCAATAGTTGTAGCACCCTGTCAACATGTTCAACATGATCCTTCCAAGACTTGTGTAGATTAGTATATCATCAAAAAATACTAACACAAATTTTCTAAGGAATGGTTTGAAAATGGAATTCATCAAACCTTGAAATGTTGAAGGTGCATTGGTAAGGCCAAAAGGCATGAACAAAAATTCATAATGACCCTCATGAGTTCTAAATGATGTTTTCAAAATGTCTTCAGTCTTCATTCTGATTTGATGATATCCTGAACGAAGATCCAACTTGGTGAAGTAAATTGATCCATGCAATTCATCCAGTAATTCATCAATGACAGGAATGGGAAACTTATCTTTAATAGTGAGCTTTTTGAGCTCCCTATAATCCAGACACATGCGCCATGATCCATCCTTCTTGTGCACCAATACTACTGGAGCAGAGAAAGAACTTTGACTCGGTTGAATTATACCAACCTCTAGCATTTCTGCAACCATACATTCAATTTCACTCTTTTGGGCATAGGGATATCTGTACGGCCTGATGTTTGGAGGAACACTTCCTGGAATCAGATGAATAGCATGATCATGATCACGAATAGGTGGGAGACCTTTGGGAGTCTCAAATACCTTGGAATGATTGTCCAAGACTTTTTGGAGATCTGGAGAAATAGATGATTCCAATGTGGAAACATCTAGCAAACATAATTGTGCAATTACACCTCTTTGTTCCTTTTTTAGAAGCTTTGTCATACCGTTAGACTGATTATCTTTCCCGGTTTTCCTGCAATACCCCTTAATTCAACTTCCTTTCCTTCCACAAAAAATTTCATGAAAATTTCTTGAAAATTAAAAGCTATTGTACCCAAGGATTGTAGCCATTGGACTCCTAGTACAACATCAGCACCTCCCATTGGAATGGAAAGCATTGGGCTAGTCAATACATATTATCCCATGGATAGCTTGATATTATGGCACTTTCCAAAGAAATTTATTGTTCCTCCATTTGCAACCATCACTTGACACTCTGGTGCTAGATATAAGAAGCAATTCAATTCTTTTGCTACCTTACAATGAATAAAATTGTGGGTACTTCCTGAATCAATCAACACTATTACCTTTTTCTTCTTGATTTGTCCTTCTATCTTGATGGTTTGAGGAGTGGTAATTCCCACCAATGCATTACAAGATATGGTTGGATTCATTTCTTCTTTATCTAGGCTTTGTTCCTGGAGTATATCCTCTTCTTTTGACCTTTCTTGTTCCTTTTCTTCTTCCTCTTCACAATCTATGTAGAATAATTTCTTCTCAGCACACTTATGACCTTTAGTGTATTTGTTATCACAACTGTAACAAAGCCCTTTTGCTCTTTTTTCTTCCAATTTTTGTGGTGTCAACCTTATAGGTTGTGGAAGACTAGGGGCAACAACACTTCCATCTTTATAGTTGTGAGTGGTATGCTTCCTGGTTGCCATAATTTTGCTTTCCATTTTTCTTGCTAACCTGAATGCCTTCTCTAATGAATCAAGTTCCCAAAGGCGAACATCATGTTGGATATTATCCTTTAAAGTCCCTATGAACACATCAATCCTATGCTCCTCTGGAATATTTTTTACCCTTATGTTCAATTTTTGGAACTCCTCAATGTGCTCCATTATTGAACCCTTTTGTTTGAGACTTATCAATTGGCTAAAAAAAGTGTTGCTTTTTGTATCCTCATAATGTGCTGTCAATTCTTCCGTAAAAATTTCCCAAGTGATAATTTGTTTACGAGAGCAAAGCCATTGATACCATACAAACTGATTTGGTTCCAAATATAAAGTTGCAATACGTACCTTTTGTGTGTTTTGCACATTATTGAGATCGAAAAATTGCTCCATCTGTAATATCCACGTTGTGGGATCCTTGCCCTCAAACTTCCTCATATCGATTTTTGGAATATGGTGGGCCTTCGATCCAACATTAGAGTCCATGGAATCATGATTAACATTTCTTTTGTTCTCATCATGAGTTTCCTTTACTACCCTTTCACCATTAGTGACCATTTCTTGTAGCAATTTATTCATATTTATCTTCAATTCTTCCATCTTATCATCCATGCCATCAATTTTAGCATCCATGCCATTCATCTTAACTTCCATGCCATCCATCTTAGCTTCTACACATTTCTTTAAACAATCCATCTTAGCTTCTACGCCTTTCTTTAAACCATCCATCTTAGATTCTGTTGTTTTTTGTGCAAGTGACACCTATTGCACTTGGTCTCGTAATTTTGATATATCATGTTGCATTTCTTCCTCTTCTTCATGAGTCATGCTAGAGATTTTAGGTTGCTTACTAGGTGTTTGGATTTTCTTTCCTCAGGGCATCAATTATTGATTCAAACTAATTTTTCGAACCAAGCTTATGCAAAAATTAAAAAAAAAAAAAAACTACACACCTTTTTTCACTTTGTAGAAGCTTGATATTGAATCTGATGTATCTCTACAATTTCAGATCATCCAGTTCTGAAATTGCGATCTGTAGTAGCCCTCTATGTCCTCTTTCCAATGCCACCAGTCTGATCCAAATTGGATTCTCCAAGGAAGAGTTATGCACAATCTCCCAAGATGACCTGATTATAGATTAGTTCAGTAGAGTGAACTTGTATGATGTGCCACGAGTCACTATTTTGACCATTAGCTTTGAAAAATATATGCAAGAAACCACAGTCCGTCCTCTTTTTGTACCTTCTTATGAAATTTCAATCCGATGCTCAGAGAGAAAGTTATGACGATTTTCCCCAGGTCACCTATTTGGAATGTAATTCAGGAGTCTGCAAAAAGACCAAATTCCTCAGATCATATCTCCGCAAATATAAATCGAAAATATCTGAAATTTAGATCCGAGATTCAGTGAAATTTCTTCTCAAATGGGTTTTTTTTTTATCTTCTGAAACATCGCAGAAAAAAAGTTATGGCGAAAATTCCATGATGACCTGTTTGGAGCAGTGAAACCCTAGAATCCAAAGCTCTGATACCAAATGTTATGAAACTAGCTCACAAAAAGATAGAAAAGAGAGATCAACACCTTAGAATTCAGCCTCTTCGAGGGGGCAACCTCCTTTACATTACAAAAATCAACAATTCTTGGATGATTCGAATGACAAATCCTCCTTTCTATATATAGGATCTAAGGAGTCACAATATAACCCAGCCGACCTAACAATAATAATATAAAGCCACAAAAATAACAATAGAGGGATTCTATGGGGCACAACAATATTAATAAGGGATACAACTACAATAGTAATGGGGTAATCACTAGTATTATAGGGACCCAACAGCCTGAGGCGCAAGTACACATGTTCCCCAACCCGAAACTCCTCGATTTCTCTATGTTGACTTCAAATTCCTTTTAATAACCTACATCTAATGTTCCATCTCAGACAACATATCCGGTCGAATCAACACCCTATTCACTGGATCGCTCCAGTTGATAGTATTATTACAACTTTTCCCATAAAGAGCCTCAAATGGACTCATCCTTAAGGATTCCTGATACCCAATATTATATGAAAACTCTACTAGTGGAAGATACTCCTCCCACTTCCTCTATTGATGCATGACATACATCCTCAACATATCCTAAAGAATCATGTTAACCATCTTTTTATGTTCATTTATCTACGAATGATAAGCTATATTGAAAGTTGGTCTATCCCTAAGCCTAAAAACAACTCCTTCCAAATCCTGGAAGTGAACTTGGCATATTAGTGTGATATAATATTCTTAGGAACACCATGAAATCCCACTATCTCTCTGATGAAGATCTGATCTACCTCTCTAGATGAATTAGTAGACTTCACTATGATGACATGAGCTATCTTACTCAACATATTAACCACAACCATGATGGAATCATGTCGCTTCGATGTCCTCACAAAAACTATAATGAAGTCCATGGAAATGACCTCCCATTTCCATTCTGGAATAGGAATCTGTTGTAATAGACCAACTGGGTGCTTACACTCACCTTTCACCTGTTGATAGTCCAAACATCTAGCAAAAAAATCAATCACTCCCTTCTTCAAATTCGGCCAATAGTAGAACTTCTTGAGTATTGTCAAAGTCTTTTGATATCCCAGGTGACATGAATATGGCTTGACATGAAAATCCCTCAAGATAATATTCTTGAGTTCACTACTATATAGCACATAAATCATGTTCCTAAATTTGACCAAGCCATCTACTGTGAGGTGATGCTCCTCATCTCTATCACCTTCACGTAGTTGTTGCAATCTCTGCTTCAACTACTGGTACATGTCATCATATTGCCCTACATGTAAGATACGCTTCGACAAATTTGTCCCATAAGAATTCCATTAGGGGAATTTTGAGGTCCAAAATGGGCCTCCTAAGGAAATTATAAATAATAGTGGAAATAATAAAATAAGATTAGATTACATCATCAAATTTTATAGGTAAAAAAGAAAAAACTATTTTTTAAACTCGTATTTTCAACTTATCTCCCTATGGGTTTATTCAAATTTCGAGTGGCAACGCTCATTGGATGCATAATTTGATTTCTCATCCAAGAAATACCCATGTTGCATACTTTGAATTGACCCTGCTACACGAAAAATGAGAAGTACATAAAAATGTGACTGTAATAATGTTTTTCATGTATTTCTTATTTTTTGTGTAGAAGGGTCCATCGAAAGTATGAAACATGGTGCTCCTTGGATGACAAATTAAATTTTTCATAAAAAGAGTACTTTCACTTGAAATTTTATTAAAACCTTAGGGAGACAAGTTAAAAATAGGAGTTGAAAAAGTAGTTTATTATTTTATTATTTTTTAATATTTTTACTTTTTTACTCCAAAAATGGTCAATCATCCCCCATGGTTTACATCATCATCCTAAATCTTATTGGTTCTTATAAAGTTTATTTTGGTTGTACATTTTTCTTAGGAGGCCCATTCACCTCCACTCTCCTACTAAGAGAATATGCAATCCTATTCTCCTTTCCCTTGATATGCTTGATCTCGAAATCAAAATCATTGAGGGTAGCCAACCATCTAGCTTTCCTAACATTCAGATTGGGTTGATCAAACAAGTGCCTCAAACCACTATGATCACTCATCAATATGAACCTCCTACCAATAAGATAATGTCTCCACATCTTCAATGCATGAATGATAGCTACCAACTCAATATCATGAGTCACATAGTTCCTCTCGTGCTCATTCAACTTCCTTGACTCATAGCATACCACCTATCCTTCCTGCATTAGGACTCCACCAATTCCTTCCTTGTAATAATTTGTACAAACCAAAAAATCCTTATCAAGATCTGCAATCTTCAAGACCAAATAATTTGTAAGAAAATGTTTCAACTGCTTAAAACTAGTTGCACACTCAATATTTCCTTTTCTCTGCAAAGATGTAATAGGATAACCAATCTGTGAGAAATCCCTGATGAACCACCTGTAATAACCTACTAGTCCCATGAATGATCTGACCTCATCCACATTCCTAGGAGCTGGCCACTCCATGATAAATTTAATATTTTCTAGGTCCACTAATATCCCCTCCTTGGAAACAGCATACCCCAAGTAATGAATTTGATATTGAAAGAAACTGCGCTTATTGAGATTGGCATATAACTTATTCTCTCTCAACAATCTCAACACCGTTGCTAGGTGATTTGCATGCTCTTCCTCATTCTTAGAATATATCAATATATCATCAATAAAAACTATCACAAACTTGTCCAAATAAGAACGTAACACATTGTTCATCAAACACATGAAAGTGGCTAAAGAATTAGCAAGACTGAAAGGAACAACCATAAACTCATAATGACTTGGTGCGAAATGCAGCCTTCTAGATATCTTATTCTTTGATGCGCACCTGATGATATCCTTTTCTTAGATCAATCTTGAAGAACACTATTTCTCCCTTTAGCTGATCAAACAAGTCATCAATCAGTAACGAAGGATACCTATTCTTGATAGTCACCTTGTTCAACTGCCTATAATCAATGCACAATCTTGGAGTACCATCTTTCTTATTCACAAAAAATATTGGTGCACCCCAAGGAGATACACTTGGCCTAATGTATCCCTTATCAATAATTTCATTAAGTTGCAACTTAATTCCTCCAACTCTGGAGTGCTAATCATGTACAGTGCCTTAGATGTTGGTGTTGCTCCTGACATCAACTCAATAGAAAAGTCCTCATCTCTATGAGGAGGCAAATTTGAAATATCTACTGGAAACACATCTTGAAACTATTGTAAAATAGGATATCTATTCAATAATTCATCATCCTCAACATCCTTCCCTTTTTCACTAGAAATATGAACTGCAAACAATACACATCCTTTCTTGCAACTGCGCTTTCCCTGAATAGTTGTAACCATTCTCACTGATGTTGACTTCTTCTTACCCTACAAGATTCTCCTTTCCCCATCATCATCTAGAAACTCAATAGCCTTGTCATACTAGTCCACCTTAGTACTATGAATGAACAACCAATCCATGCCCAAAAGCATACTGTATGAACCCAAAGGAAGCACATTTATATGTCTTGATGTAGGAATACCATTTAGCTCAAATACACAAGATATCACCCAATAATGAACTCTTCTCTTGGTCCTTGTAGTCAACTGTACCAACTAAGATTCTGCATGCACTTCTTTATTCAAGCAACACTTATCCACCAGGTCATGACTGATATAACTATAATTAAATCGAGGGTCAGTAAAAATGGAAACAAATTGATCATGAAGCTTACCTTCCATCTCAATAATGGATGCCTGATGATCAACCTACTTGTTATCCACAGCTGCATATACCCGAGAAATACTCTACCCAACATATCCAACTATTTGTTCCTTGTGAGCACTATAAATTTGAGGTCTTCCACCCTAAAATGATGGAAAATCTCTCTTGTGATGCTCTCCACCACAAGGTCAACACCACAAAGGCTTCCTACCATCACCCTTATTTTTCAGCTCAGACTAAAATCCATCTCCTCTATCAATTGCATTGAACTTCTTATAAGGTGCCATGTTCTCTTTATCACCTACATCCCAAGGCCTTCCTCAATTCTTAGCCCACTTTCCTTTATTCTTTTCATTACATTTCCAATCCCTCTTAGGCTCAGACTTATGGTTTGATCACCCATAACAATTCTTTAGCTTCCCAATGAATTCCCCAATGACCGAGGCTCATCATACTCAATCTGATCCTTGAACGCTAAAGGTAATCCACTAGTGAACCTTTGGAACTTTGTCTTCTCATCCCTAAGATATGGCACATACCTAATTCAACAACTCTAGAAACTTAGTCATGTACTCTTCATATTTCATAAATCTCGTCTTCAAATCATAAAATTCATTGGCATTTCCATCGTAATACCTCTCAGATAACTACTTTTATATTAGTATTTTAAACTTATGCCAATTCAACTCTTCTATCATGATGCCTCTGACACACTTCACAGTTTCCCACCAGATATTTGCTCTTCCCTTGAGACTGAAAACAACTATCTTGGCTTTCACTTTCTCTGAGTAATCATGCAATCCAAATAACTTATTCATCCTAGGAAACCATGCTTTTGCATCTTCTAGTTTCTTCACATCCCATCAAAATCAGGAGGCTTGGATTTCATTAACTCCTCTGGCAAATAATGCTTCTCACTTTTCTTATAAGGATGTTGGTGGTACTGACGATGATGTCTCTCAGAACAAAAACTAGAATAGAATCCATGATAACTACCTCTCCTGTCAGGTGTATCCAATCATCTTCCACCTCTTACTGTATCATCTTTTTCCAACCTATATCCTTATCGAGACCTACTACCATATGCCCCATTAGTCCTTTCTGTCTGTCCATGGCTGATCCTTAATTTTCCTTGCTTCTACAAATTTGACAAGCTTTGAAGGATCACTACATTAACCTTAGCTGCTTTTCTTGAGCTCTCAAAAGCCTTTCATGTGTCTCAATCAACCTGTTATTGTCTTCCTTACAAATTCTAATCTTTGATTTCAAAATTATTAATATATTTGCTATATGAAGAGAATACTCATATCCTTATTGTTCAATTGATCTGTAAAGAGTGTCACACAAACTATAATCCATCATTATACTCATCATCTATGATCATCTATCTCCTACCAACATGCCATGTTAGATAAACCAAATATAGACATAATCAAAATCATACCTCTGTGAAGTTTAGGGGAGGCTATCTCATATGCATAATCAATTCATATTAGCACAATATATATGCATAATGACATCAACATATCAACATCCCAACCTCATAACAAACCAACATCACCATCATGATACAAAATTGAAACAATGACCATCACAATGCATGCCTAACAAACATATCGACAACTAACATCCCTGCATAACAATAACATCTACCCTGAGGTTCAATGCTGCAACCTCGATCTCATACCATCCTATAACAATGACACTCCACATTTACCCACTTTTACAAGCTAACTAGGGTAAACATGTGCTGAGTGTCACTATGATATGACCCGACCTCTAAGTTCCAGTTATGGAAGTGGGGCCGACACACTGACAACTTACAAACATCCCTCTAGGACTACAAACCAATCAGGAGCGTGCAAACCACCCTAGGTGATCAATCCCCGAGTTGGAGTTATTTTCACAAGGGAAACTCCAAACCCACACACACAACACAAAATTAGTGTGGTTATGAGATCCCAACCGCACATAATATAGGTCTGCTTCCATGCGGTTATGATCTAAAAAATCCAGTTTTGTACCAGCAGTTCTGAGATCTGCACCACCTTTTTAGGCTAGCCTCCAGACCACTTCCCACAATTTCCTGTAAGTTTCTAGAACCATAAACAAGATGATGATAAGGCTAACTAAGAAGAACTCAAGAAAGAAATTGGTTGATACATGCTTAATCCATAATAAAGATTTCATCAAACATATGGTAAACGTGAAAGCTACAGGTCATGAATGCATATATGATAATAAAATTTTGAATTTCATCTAAGAATCACCAATAGGGCTCCAAGATTTCTCTAGCTAGCTCCAATAACACTTGTTAGACTATGGATTCATCAACCATTCATTAAATTATGAAAACATCTCAAGATTCATGGATAGAATACATCATATAACCAACATATAAACATAATGGAAACCATGGAAAATCAACCATAAAATCAGCAACATAATCACTACAAATGCTTACAGATCACAATAGGAAATATATCATATTAACATATAAAACTACCAACCAAGTCAGGGACTCCCATGTACCACCCTACCATATATTGAGCTAAACAAAATGTTTATTTTAGCCAATCACCCGTATGCCATATTCCAAGCATGAATGTGGGATCATAAAGGTTAAACCAAAACAAAACCAACCAGGGCTTCCAAAGGCCAAACCACCTCAACCCTCAACCATAATGATTTCACCTCTACGGTCCAGAAACAACTAACATTAACCATATTGATCTCTACCCAATCTCTCTAGGGCTTTAGGAACTACTAACTCAACCCACATCTAATCAAGGCTCTCGAGTATTTGTACCAACTTGCAGTTCTAGGGACTATTAACTCAATCCCAAGGCTCCAAAGCGTTTGTCCCAACTTGCAAGCTGCAGGAACTAGTAACTCAACCCAAGTTGTTCCAGGGCTCCAGAGTGTTTTTTCCAACCCATAGCCATAGGGAACCTAAGAACCAATCAAAAATACAAATGTGAAAGCCACAACACCATGGTTATCCAGTAAATGGGAATGCAATGCTAAAACCACTATTAGTCCGGAAAAATATCCATACCAATGACAACACATAACTAAGGAACCATATGCATATATCATGCATCCAAAAATAAGCAAGGAAATCACACATGAAACCTACTACTTGCCAAGTATCCCTATTGTGGTTGTTGATCCAATTGTCCCCTTGCGCTCCCTTGCTTTCCTTTACATTCTTTCTCCAATCCAAGTGAATGGTAGAGTGCTCCAAGAACCCTCTAATTGTGGAAGAATATGAGAGAATGAGTGAATGAAAGGAGAGACACAAAATTGAACTAAATAAAGTTGTGAATTGGTTTCCTAATTCCTTTTTATTATTGATGTCTCATTTTTTTTTATTTTCCTTCATTTTTCCTCTAATTTCCCTTGCATGCAAATTTGTGTCTCTCCACCTTCATTTTCTCCTATTGTTCTTTATTTTTATAATTAAATTAAAAATTATTGCTCATGCACCACCCAACCATAGATTGGGCTGAAAAAATTCTCTTTTAGCCAATCACCCACATGCCATATTCTAAGCATGAATGTGGGATCATAAGGGCTAAACCAAAACAAAACCAACCAGGGCTTCCAAAGGCCAATCCACCTCAACCCTAAACCACAATGATTTCACCTCTACGGTCTAGAAAAAACTAACATCAACTAGATCGATCTCTACCTAAGCTCTCTAGGGCTCTATGATCTGAATGTTGGGAAAACTTGTTAATGCTATGCAAGCTCCCTCATCAGTATTAAAAAAAATGTGTTTAGGATCATTTCAAATTAACCAAAATGTGAGGAATTATGTGTCAAGTGTTAAGTGTCTTTTATGAGAAATCTATGAGGTTAATTAGTTGTTCAAAACACATATAAAATAAGTAAATTGTAGAGAAGTAAAACACAACAACTCATAACACAACGCTGATAAAGGAGTTCACCCCTCTTAGGCTACATCTCCTTGGACCTGCATCAATGGCTAGGACCTCTTTGGATTAATGGTCAATTATATGATTACATGCACCTGTAGTGCTCCAATGGCTTTGCAACCTACTCCATTAGATTTAGAAGACACAAAAACACAAAAAATGACTATCCAAGCTCTGCAATTGGACTTTAGTTGATCTAGGCTTGATCTCCTCTCCTAGTGGCCCTATGTTTCCTTAAAATTCAGCATAGAAAAATCACATAAAGAAGTGCCTTTCTACCTCTGCAACCTATTCCATTGTGTTTAGAGCATCCAAATGATCTAGGAATGACTCTTTTTGAGCCAAAATTGGTCAAATTTTGCAAAATTTATGGTCTCTTTAGTTTTCTCCAAATCTAGAGAAACTCCAGTTAGCCACACCAAAATTGGAGTAGCACCGGATTTATCGGGCCTTCTAAAATTGCCACCAACTTCTGGCTAGCACCCTCTCCATTTAGCACTAGGTCATATGGCTCCCATGGAACTGGGGTTGGTCCCCTTGGGCTAGCCCCTTACCTCCAAATTCGTCAGCGCTTATGTTTAAATCATATCTCGAGCCCATAGTTGTTAATTCAAATGGTGGGGCATAGTGGTAAAGTGTGGGGCTTGTGTGGGTGAGGTTGCGGGTTCAACTTTGCTGACCTGCCCAATAAAATTTTACATGACCTTTGAAAGGGCACGTGGAGGCCTCCGAGCTTGCCACGTGTTAGCCTTTCATTGGTCCACCTCAAATTCCTTTGACTAATAACATGCTGACACTTGTCACAATTCAATTGAGCCACCTATTGAAATATTCCTTTTGCTGACTAGGCTATATGGATGCCTAGTCAACATTCCATTCAGCTTTGTTGTAGAAATTTTGAATAATTTAACACATACTCAACAAAGATTATCCTGATCATGTACTATTGCGGAATACATACACAATACATAAGCTCCTCTACGTTGATCATCAATATAGCAGCATCAATAATAATAAAACATCAAGAGCATTCACACATTAACACAGTATGTAACCCGGGGAAAGCATCTCGCTAATGTTACAGGGAAAAGTGTCTATTTAGAATTGCTCTATCCCAGTAAGGTGTGACAGCTGCCTTAGAAACAGACAGAGAAAAACTACTTTTGTATTTCCTTTATGAACTATAGATAGAGAGGAATAGAAAGAACCAACCTGTGTCTTGCGCTAGTCCTTTGATCCAATCCCTCTCTTCTTTGACAATCTCCAGCTACCTGCTCCCTTACTTGCCCAGCTTCACAAAGTACCTGTAAGATCACATAAGAAGAACACTATACAAAGACATGGATCTATATTCATAAACAACTTAAGATCAGATTTAAGTTAACCATACAAATGTAACAAGCATCAATGAGACAAAAGCATGGAGGAAAAACTCAAATAGTTTTTATTGATAAACAAGAAAAGATCCAGGAGGAGTTACAACCGGTGGTTCCTGACCGAGCATCAACCTCCCAGCAAAGAAGCCCCTCTTCACCTCAAACAAAGCATAGATCACCCAATACTCTGATGTTTTGCCTCAAAAACCAACAGCAATTCCTTACAATATGCAAAATTCCAGCCTCTGGATCTCTGGGATGAGGGATCCATATATAGATATGTGTAAGGAGGATGAGTCAGCTTGTGATTTGATTAGTGTCTTCTCTCTGTCAGTTCTTGCTTCCACTTGGAGACTGAAGGCCTCTTACTCATCCTTGGTCGAATTTAGTGAGGCAAGTGTCACAGGAGAAGATTTTGGAAGCTTCCATTGTCTCTCCACCTCGCGGAATGACACTGCCATTTGTCATTTCTCGCCCAACGCACCCTCACAGTGTATTTAGGTGCATTGCAACGCACCTAGCCAGTGTATTTAGGTGCAATGCAACGCACCTAGCCAGTGGAGCAGCTGAAATGATCCTGTTTTGACTTATTCTGAGCAGTTTCTGGTGGAGAACTTCTGGGAGAAGCTGTAATCTGTTGACTTTGTTCCTTTAGGGATTAGAACAACACTTTTAGGGACTTAGGAGCCCTTGGTTTATGGACATTTTATGCTTGGAGTTGTAAGGCACAAAAATGTCTATAATAGCTAAAAACCCCAACTATTTGTATATTAATGATTGAGACCATGTAACATTACAAAGTACAATTCTTATCACAAGCAATCCAGTACCAGCTCCACCTGTTACACACAATACAGCTAAGATCTGATCTCCAAATCTATTCCACTGCTTTCCTGCCTCCACTACTCAATACCCGCTCAAGAATGAATGAGAATGGTTTACCAAACTCGTATTTCACCTCCAAAGAATCACTCACACTTTGTTAGACGTGAGCAGAGGCTATAATATTGGGCAAATACATGAGCAAACTCATTGGCATACTCAATCCCTTAATTGTGCAAGATATGATGCACAACTATAGTCACAACTGATAGCAATTTGATTCTCTAACACCTGTCCCTATTGAACTGAACATGCACTGACATGCAACTGAGTTAACTGCTGTATTCATTAGTTGCATTATGAGTTAATAATTAGTTTAACAACTCATCATTAGTCTATTTGCAGTTAGACTAACTACAACTAGTTTAACCAAGTCAAACTGAACACAACTCCATCAACTCCACAATCAACTCCACCAAACTCAACTGATTGAGTTCTAACTGAAGTCATGCATGCAACAACTCAACTGACTCATAAGAAAAGCATACTTCCTTCTGACAGCTGCATGGGCCACATCTGTAGCTCAAACTGAAGTGCTCCAAGAGAATAAGATCAAGTTTATAGTCCAAATATTATTATGAGACAATAATATTTGACTTTTCTATTTTGGACAGCCAGTCTAAAAATAGACTTTGATCACTCTTGCTGTGATCACTCCTGCTGTGGTCACTCATACTGTGATCACTCCTGCTGTGGTCACTCCTGCTGTGATCATCCCTACTGTGGTCACTCCTGCTGAGATCATCCCTGCTGGGATCTAAAAATAGAACTTGCACCATAATTTGCCTGCGGGCCCACTTAGTGAAGGTGACTCTTTTCACTAAGCTCCATCATCTTGTTGCAATCTCAACACTCCCTCTCGACAAGATATGGATTATCAGCAACCCCTATCCTGCCTCGGTGGTATTCGAATTTACTCCTGGTGAGAGCCTTCGTTAGAATATCAGCATCCTGATCCTCCGTTGGAATGTATGAAAGCAACATGATCCTCCACTGCACACAATCTTTGATATGATGGTACCTGATGTCCTTGCTGCCATATACTCAACCTCTTGAGCTCCCTTCCCAATCTGCATCCTCCTGTCTGTACCAAGATCCATATCCCGATGTGCCTCTCAAGTAGCGCAATACATGCTTGCCCGCCTTCCAGAAGAGCTTGGTAGGCTTAACCATAGCTTGTGAAAGCTGGTTAACTGCATAGCATATATCAGGTCATGTATTGATCAAATACATCAGCGACCCCACCAACTGTCGATAAACAGTGGCATCCACTTCTTCTCCTGAAGTGGCATCCTCCTTCCTCCAACCTCCAGGAAGAGGAGTATCAACAGGCTTGCAGCCATACATGTTGAACTTCTCCAGTATCTCCCGAGCATACTTGCCCTGAGAAACAAACAGTCCACCACTGCGTTGCCATATTTCCAATCCTAGGAAATAGTGAAGGAGGCCCAAATCCTTCATCTCAAACTCTGTAGCAAGATCCTTCTTGCATGACAGTATCAACAGTTCATCAACCATTAGAATCAAATCATCAACATATAGTACAATGATAAGCAACTTACCCTCCACCACAATCTAGTATAGGTTAGGATCCGCCTCGCTCTTAGAGAATCCAAGTCCTGTGAAATATCTGTCTATCTATGTGTACCAAGCACATGGTGCTTGCTTCAACCCATACTGTGCTCTCTTGAGCTTGCAAACATGCGACTCGCTGTTGAAGACCTCAAAGCCTTCAGGTTGCTCAATGTACACCTCCTCCTCAATGACTCCGTTGAGGAACACAGTTTTCACATCCATCTGATGAATGTGCCATCCCATCTGCGCTGAGAGAGCAAGAATCGTCCGTATGGAAGAATACCTTGTGATAGGTGCAAAGGTCTCCTCATAATCGATCCCCTCTATCTGTGAAAAGACTCAGGCAACAAATCTTGCCTTGTACTTCTCCACACTCCCGTCAACTGCCTGCTTAACTTTGTAGATCCATCTCGAACCCACCACTGATTTCCCTTCCGGTCTAGGAACAATATCCCATGCACTGTTTCTGACAATAGAATCATACTCTTCCACCATGGCATCTACCCATGCGAGATCCTCCACAGCTTCCTCGAAAGAGGATGGCTCAGTCACAACACACTTGCTCATAAGAGCCATGTATCCAGTGTACCGATCAGGTGACTTTCTCTGCCTGCGTTGAGCTGTAGGTGGTCCTACAACTTTCTCTGCATCTTGAGCCATTCACTCAGCTTTTGTCAAGCGCTTTCGCCCTCTGATGGTTGGCACTACATGAGTGGTCTCTTCCACTCCATGAACCTCATCGTGTGGCTGATTCACGTCCTGAAGCTCATCCTTAGGAACTAGTAGCTCCTCATCTGTATGCAAGTGTAGCTCCCTCTCAAGCGAACACTTCATGGCTTTCTCCTCCTGTAATTTTATATCCCGTCGCATGACAGTTTTACCACTGTCTGGCAAATACACACGATAGTTGTGGGGCGTATCAGTGTACCCCACAAATATCCCAACCTCTGCGGTCGGCTACAACTTCTTCCTAGCATCCTTCATCACATGCATGTAAACGTTAGCACCAAAAATCCTCAAATGAGAAAGATCAGGCTTCTTACTAGAATAAGCCTCCTCGGGTGTACTCATGCCAAGTATCCTATGAGGACAACGATTTTGCACATAAACTGTTGTGTTGCGTGCTTCCCCCCACAAGTGAAGGGGTAGGCCCTGAACATGCAACATTGCCCATGCAGCACCCACAATCATTATGTTCTTCCACTCAACTACCCCGTTTTGCTGTGGGTTATGGGGAACTATGAGCTCTCTTCGAATCCCTTCTGCCTTGCAGAAATCCTTGAACTCGTCCGAGATGTATTCACCACCATTATCGCTCCTAAGAGCCTTCACCTTCTTCCCCGACTCCTTCTCAACCAGTGCTTTGAATTCACAGAACTTTGAATATGTCTCGCTCTTCTTCTGCATGAAGAAGATCCAGCACTTACGAGAGAAATCATCAACAAAAATCACATAATACCTGTGTTTTGATGTCGAAGCAATTGAGAAAGGTCCACACACGTCTGTGTGAATTCTCTCAAGGATCGTCGTGGCGTGACTATCCTTCTCGTGAAAGGTGGCTTTCACAAACTTCCCCAAAGTACACCCCTTGCACTGATCTGACTGCGCAAGTGTGCCTTTAGGAAGCCCTGTAGTGATCTGCTGCAGTATCTTCAAGGCTCCATGGTGAAGGTGACCCAATCTCCTGTGCCACAACTCGCCATCATCCCGGCTCACCAATCCTTCTGCCTTGCCTGCCATTGCTGCACATCCATCTACATGCAACTGATAAAGGTTCCTCACTCGAACCCCTATCTTCCGGGTCTCACCAGTTGTCTTGCTGCGCAGGAAGGCCTTTCCCTCGCTGAAAACAACATCATACCCCTTGTCTTCTAACATCGCTACTGAGATGAGATTCTTCTTCAATCCTGGAACATGCATGACTTCCTTCAATACGAAGGGTTTACCAGACTCCCTCTCAAAGGAAATGGTACCGATACCGGTCGCACTGTATCTACCATCATCATCCATCTCGATGTGCACTCCAAGATCTTTGTCCTCCAGATCAGAGAACAAATCTCTATCTCCTGTCATGTGAAAAGACGCATCACTATCCAAGAACCACACCGATCCCATCACACTTGAAACCAAGCATGCAATCAATGAAAAATCAAGCTCAAACTGTGAGGCTAGAGCCTCTCTTGCTGAAGATCCAACAGCCTGCTTGTTCTTCTTCTTCTGCGGACAATTAGTGGCATAGTGTCCATGCTGGTGACAGTGAAAACACTTCACCTTGGACATATCCTACTTCTTGCCTTTCGCACCAGACTGAGAAGCTTTCTTGCTCTTCCCTTTCTTTGCTTTGGCAACCAAAGCGGAATTCTCTTCATCAGCTCCCTTTGACGAAGATCCATCCCTGGTACTCCGCTTGATCTCCTCCTGCACAAGATCTGACCATAGTCTTTCCCATCCTGGCAATTTCTCCCGACCATTGACAGAGTCCTGATAGGAATGCCAACTCTTCGGAAGACCAAGGAGAGACAAGCTCACCAAGTCCTCATCATCGACAGTAAGCCCCACACTTCCCAGCTCATCTCGACACTAAGTGAACTTTGTGAGATACTTGGGCATACTGTCACCCTTCTCACATTTGATGTTTCTAAGTTTATCTTTGAGTGCCAGCTTCCTCTAATTGCTCTTGCTTTGGAATAATTCTGTTAATGATTTCCACATAAAATATGGAGTGGCCTTTCCATGGAGGCTAGACACAATGTGATCCTTCACGCCCTCCAACAGAATCCTTCGACATTTTGCGGTCTTCTTTTGCCAAGCATCAGCTTGAGTAGCATTAGTAGGCTTTGGGACATTCGTATCTATGAACTCCTTCAGCCCATTATCATCCAATACTGCCTCCATCCTATCCTTCCATGCAATATAGTTTGAGCTACCCTCAAGAGCATACTCCAATCACAATCCGTTGAAAGACATTGCTGCGTTGCCACCAAGAAAACATTGTTGCAAATTCGAATTCCACCAGCAACCAACTCAACCGCCTCAGATCTAAGATTTGTGAGAACACAATATTTCTCGTACAGAGATTGACTATATGGGCATTTACCAGATATCTCACCTTCCAAAGGAAGGATGAATCCAGAGGCTACCTGGCCTGATTACAGACTCTGCCTGAAGAAATAGAATGTAAACACTTCCTGAATAGTAGATCTGATTATCAACGGCTCCGATACCATGTAGAAATTTTGAATAATTTAACACATATTCAATAGAGATTATCCTGATCATGTACTATTGCGGAATACATACACAATACATAAGCTCCTCTATGTTGATCATCAATATAGCAGCATCAATAACAATAAAACATCAAGAGCATTCACACATTAACATAGTATGTAACCCGGGGAAAGAATCTCGCTAAAAACCTCAACTATCTGTAGTATTAATGATTGGGACCATGTAACATTACAAAGTACAATGCTTGTCACAAGCAATCTAGTACCATCTCCACCTGTTACACACAATACAGCTAAGATCTGATCTCCAAATCTATTCCATTGCTTGCCTGCCTCCACTGCTCAATACCTGCTCAAGAATGAATGAGAATGGTTTACCAAACTTGTATTTCACCTCCAAAGAATCACTCACACTGTGTTAGACATGAGTAGAGGCTATAATACTGGGCAAATACATGAGCAAACTCATTGGCATACTCAATCCCTTGATTGTGCAAGATCTGATGCACAACTATAGTCACAACTGATAGCAATCTGATTCTCTAACACCTGTCCCTGTTGAACTGAACATGCACTGACATGCAACTGAGTTAACTGATGTATTCATTAGTTGCATTATGAGTTAATAATTAGTTTAACAACTCATCATTAGTCTATTTGCAGTTAGACTAACTACAACTAGTTTAACCAAGTCAAACTGAACACAACTCCATCAACTCCATAATCAACTCCACCAAACTCAACTGATTGAGTTCTAACTAAAGTCACGCATGCAACAACTCAACTGACTCATAAGAAAAGCGTACTTCCTTTTGACAGCCACATGGGCCACATCTATAGCTCAAACTGAAGTGCTCCAAGAGAATAAGATCAAGTTTATAGTCCAAATATTATTATGAGACAATAATATTTGACTTTTCTATTTTGGACAGCCAGTCTGAAAATAGACTTTGATCACTCCTGTTGTGATCACTCCTGCTGTGGTCACTCATACTGTGATCACTCCTGCTGTGGTTACTCCTGCTGTGATCATCCCTGCTGTGGTCACTCCTGCTGTGATCATCCCTGCTAGGATCCAAAAATAGAACTTGCGCCATAATTTGCTTGCGGGCCCACTTAGTGAAGGCGACTCTTTTCACTAAGCTCCATCATCTTGTTGCAATCTCAATAGTTGTACCCAAAATTTTGCCTGTTTGACAAAGCGGACAAAAGTCTCTATCTTTCTCATACAAGGTCCGTTTTGAGTGAAATAAGTTGCATTGAGATTACATTGCTGACGCAGATGTGGTCGTTTAGTTTTTTAGTGATTCTGAGCACTTTGATTTTTGAGAAAATTTTTGCCCCTAATATAGATTCTGATCACTCCTTCCCACTGATAGGATTTTGGACCCACAAAAACTAGTTATCTGATGAGAGTTGAATAATCTTCTCCTTCCCAAGTTTATCGATTGATTCTACTTGGAAAAATATCCATCACAACCACTTGGGTTCCCTGACATGCCTTGCCTTGCAAATGGCTTGGTACTTCAACCAATGTTCTCCTTTTGCTACTGACCCAATCCAACACTTTCTCGTTGCTTGCTGATTAAACACCTTGCTATACCAAAGTGATCCGTAGGTGCTTGGAAAGCTAACTAATGGCCTTCCCACTGAGAATCATGTTCCTCTTTGCAACACATGCATTCATTGCAAGCTTCTCCTTGGAAACAAATTTTCTAAGTTAAGTCCATCTGAGTGAACTACAACAATGAGTTCCAATATCAATAATAAATGGAAAATAAATGACCATTCTTTTACCTTCACAGTTCCAAATTCCATATCTGGAATAATGCATTCGCCATCTATTTTGCTTCTTGGCGTCAACACATCAAATGGTCTACAATGACTGATTTTCTTTTTTGGCATTTTTTTTTTCACTTTCGCTTCTTGATTCCATCATCCTCCAGTATTAACATGTCTCTCATGTCATGATTTGAGAATGAAGGTTAATCATGAGCCTCTTTCTCAAATGTGGACCTTCCAAAATCCTGCGACATATTGTCACAAGAAACACCATTAACCTTGAAAAACACTCATGCAAGAATATAACTTGACGACCTCTTCCTTTTGCTTCTTCAAAGCAACAAATGTCACATCATGTGAGCGTCACCATGTAATCTTACATCTTGGTGTATAAACCATCGACTAAACACCAGTCGACAAAACATGCTTCTTCAAACAACTAAGTTTCAAGTCAAGAAAAAGCATGTACAACAACTTGACAATTTACAACAAGTATTCCACATTCTCATGAAACAATTTGTCACATATCCCTTTCATCTTTGGAGACAAAATCAACTCTTCCAAGTCGATATAACATACATGTAACAATCAATCGACCACACAAGCTGACACTCATGCATGTGCAAATGATCAACATTCTCAAGTTGACAACATACATGTTAGCAAAGCAATCAACCAACATAAGTCAATCACTCATGCATCTTCAAGCACAATGAAACTTTTAAAAACTCCATTATTCACGCACACAAACTCTCATGCATGTGTAACAATTCTCAACGCTCTAACAAGTACAATCAAAAGTAAGAGAATTCCATTGGCATATACGAGTACTTAAAGAGCTAAAATGACCAAATTTTATGAAATAAAGTGAGTCAACATACTCCACTTTCAAATGTCACCTTCCTGGTGTAAACATGCAAGTTCAAGAATGCAACATGCATGCAAATTTGTAGTTTCAAATTTCCATCTTTGCTGCATCTAAGTGAGTGAACATAACCTTACTTTTCCAACATATTTCTTCATGCAATATGCAACATACTTTCAGGAGAAAAAAAATGCATCCAAATAACAAGGAAATGTATCAATAAGGTAAGATTTTCATCAATTATCAAAGAAAAGCAAGGCCTTAATTGGTTAAGAAATCTAACCATCTCTTTCCAAACCATTTCAATGGCGCTTCTTTCAACTGCACCTCATCATGTGTATCATCCTCACCCACATAAATTATGGAATCCTCTTTTTCCATTCTATCCAAAACATCTCTCCATCTTCTTCAAATGTCGTGGATGACTTGTTGGATGCAAAGTCCAACACTTGTCTACAACATGACCCTGATTATGGCGATGAGTGCAAAATAATTGCATCTTCTTTTCAACATGATTTTCATTATCAAATGGACCTTTGGCTTTCTATCTCTTTTGTTTTCAAAGTTTCCTATGTATGGCTATCCTCTTCCAACACCTTGAAATAGTATGGTTATTCAAAGCACAAAAGGAACATGTAAATTTTCTCCAAATCTTATGTGAAGATTTACCATGTTTATCATAATCAAAAGAAACTTGATTAAAGGCATATTTATACCTTGCACATTCACCTTTGTTGCCTTATTGAAGAGGTGAGTTTGATCAGGTAGTGGCTCTCTTAGTAATACCAACAATGGTTTCAATGACCTTAGATCTTTCAACGTCCTCTTGTTTGTCATTTCCATTGGTTGCATGCTTATGAGAATATTCTTGCAAAGTGGGTATAAAAATTTTGCATTCCTCATGAACACAGACTTCACAAGATTGAGGTAATGAACGTGTAATGAAATTCCTTCTTGGAACACCTTCATGTGCCTCCTTGGATTTGGAGCATTCTCCATCATGTTTTCCATAACCAAGACCCAAATATCTTGGCCTTTCCTCAATAACAATTGGCTCAACTATGCCTTGTGCATGTTTCCCTAACCATTTACCTTCATAACCCATCTTCATCAATAATTTGGACCCTATTCCTCTAGTGTGTATTTCAAAAGCACCAAAACATTAATTTTGAGAGGAAATTAAAGATAAAATTGAATTGCATACCTCATTTTCATGCACATACTTGGCTAGGGTTTCCTTGGCATCATGGATTTGAATCTCCATCTCATGCATCTTTTCAAGGAGCTCTTGCTTCTCCTCCTTCATTGCCATCAACTCCTCTTGAAGTATAGTTTTCTCCTTCCTATATTCATTCATCGCTTGCACCATATATCTTATGATGATAAGCTCTTGCAACATCTCTAAATCAAAGAGTCTTGCTAAGGAAGATGGATTAGAAACATCACTTGTTGAATCTGCCATCATATTTGTAATGCATCAAAAAGCTTCACAAGGCTTCAAAAATTTTCTCAACAAAGAAGCATCTCAGATCATCTCCCTTCTTTAGCTTACACACGTAAACTTGCACACAGTTAAATTCTCCTTGCACAAATGCAAAACCAATAGTTAATTTTCTAGCTAAACTTGTGTTAGGAGTGCATAGGTGTTATAAGTCATAAAGGGTTGTCTGCCCTTAGTTTTGTAAAGTAACGTCGGCTATAAGAGATCTACCCATGGTCTGCAGACCATGGGATTGTATAAAAAGAGCTAAGCTCTAAGTAGTTAGAATCATCGATAATGTAAGAGATTCGTAGCTCTGAAGTAAGAAGTCTAAGTTTTGGGTCGTAGCATACGTAGAGGCTCTGTAGTTGAGTGTGCAGAGGCCTAGGTAGAAGTCCGCAGCTGAGTGCGCAGATCCCTGCAACTGTGTGCGCAGAGTGGTTAGAGCCTGCAATCACTTGGAAGATATTAATAAAGATAAATATTCTGTAATTTCTGTGTCCTTGTTCCGATTAATGCATCTTTTCATTTTATGCATGAATTTCCTTGTAATGCTTATGTGATGTGCGAATGTGTATGATTATGTTGGATAACTGAATGCATATAAGAATATATGTTTACGCAATGCTAACTGTGAGTATCTAACAAGATAAGTAAGAAACTTAGATTAGTTTAGGAATTTGCATAGCACGCTGCCTTAGCAGTGTGAAAGGGTCTAGATTGAGGGTTAGGGATGCGCGAAGGTCAGCCATACCCTTTCGCAGAGGTATTGAAGGACAAAATAGAGGGCTCATCTAGCAAGCCCTAGAGTGAAGTGACCTACGCGAAGGCAAGAATAAAGGGAATAAAATGACATCAAAACCATCTCATGGTGCAAAAACTTGGTTCCAACATCCCTCCATACTGCTTCGAGTGAGACATTGGTCCGCGCCCCGTTAGCTGATGCCAAAAGGGCTAGTAGTGTAGGGATTTGTTTGCCTAATTAAAGTTGAACCTGGGTCAGGCCCCCTCATGCCAACAAATGGTTTTGTTGCCGGGACTGGAATCTGCATAAGATATGTGTGATGTCATATCACTGGAATCCAACTAAGAAAGAGATCGGAGATTGGTTGGATAGGAAGATCCACGAATTTATGGCACAGGAGAACAGAAACCCGTGATTGACAAAGGAACAGTGGCTAGATAGGTACCTATATACAGATATCCATGAGATCTTTTTATGCTCCTTTCTGATTGAGATATATGAGTGGATTGCAAAGCTAGCAGATAGCCAAGGAAGGTGGAAACTTGATGGTCCTATTGTGTGGACCCTGGATCTAGTGCGAAGGTTGGAAGCATCAGAGGATAAGATCACCTGAGTTGTCGATCATTGGCTCAATCGCATCATAGGAGGATTTGTAATTGAATTTTCAGTCAACACCTCAGTCAGCTGCAGCGAGGTGGAGCGATGCTTTTTCAAAGGACCGTGAGGTAAGTACGTGAAATATTTGAATACCTGGATTAAGATATTATTATGTGAAAAACGGGTTATGAAACTACCTTGATGTTTAGGGCTACACGAAGCAGAAAAAATTACAGAAACGAAGAAAAAAGGGTTTTGAATATAGTCTGTTGATTTCACCTTCGCGAGGTGATGAAGAGGGAATAGCACATGTTTCTCTACGAAGTGCTATTCAATTAATAAGGCAAGCATTCCCATGAATACCACCTCCACCCACACCACCTCCAACTTCACCACCATCACCTGCAACTTTTCCCGTACCACCTCCACCTCCACCGCAGTTCAATATGGAAAATTCAGTGAAGCTGCCTTTGTTCAAAGGCTTGGGGAATGAGGACCTGGACCAATTCTGGTTTGTTGTAAAAGTTGTATGGGAAGCTCAGGGCGTTACAAATGACAACATGAAGAAGGTGACATTGGTTAGTGCTCGAGAAGATCACGCTCTAACTTGGTATATCAAGTACACTAATGATAACCCGAATGTTGGAGTAGCGGATATCCATACAACACTGAATAGAGAATTCAATAGGCCTAAATTTGAAGCACAGTCTATTGTAGGGTTCAAAGAAATCGCGATGCAACCAGGCGAGACACCTTGGGAACTAGATCAGAGATTGAAGTGTACAATCCACGAAGCTAACATGAACCTAACAGACGGACAACATCGCGAGTGGTTTGTGGCTTCGCTCTTGCCACACTTAAGGGTTGCACTGTTGCAACAGAAGATAACAACTCAGGCATAGGCCTTGGAGATCGCAATGAGGCTGCATGAAACACTGATGCAGGATCCAAATCCGGGGGTTCATCAAATCCATGTGTAGTTGAAACATCTTTTCCTTGAGATGCAAATCTTGAAGCAGGACATAATAGTTTGATGAGAAGTGCGCGAAGAGATATGGTGTCTAAAATGAAAGAGAGGGGCATGACAAAGACCATTATCTGATCTTTGTGAACTACCTTACAGGAGGAGGGCCAATGCCTTTGAGGCTGGAAGCTCAAGTAGGACCAAGCGCGGGGCCTGCATTATGGTGCACTATATGTCAGGTAGTAGAAAAACATGCCATGGATAACTATTATCTGTTGCAGAAGTTTGTACAAACACCGCAGCAACTGTTCTGCAACTTTTATAGGTTGGTAGGGCATGATGAGCATAATTTTAGGAGTTATGAATTGATGAAGGATAGAACTCTTGCCTATAGGGTTCAGGCTAAAACATGGCCCCCTGACTAGAGCACAGGGATGGCGCAGATGAGGCCAAGGCAAAGGAGGACCTTGCAGAGGTTAAGGATAGTTGATCTGCTACAATTGCGGAGGACTAGGACACTATGCCCGCAATTTCACTAACCCAACACATCCATCGTGCTATCACTTAAGAAAAAATATTTCAAATTCTGAGCATCAATTTTTTATTTTTTCAAAAGGTTGGTGTCAGTCTTGGTCTAGCCTTTTCATCTTGTTTTAGAGTCTAAGAGTTTGAATAGGAGTCTTGTTAAGAGTTTTGTTTGTATGTCAAAAGGGGCCAATTCTCTGTTTTAGTCTATCATGGGTCTCATATCTCACATGAACATCATATGTCGAAACTTGTTTCAAAGTTCTTATGCGCTACGAAACTATCTAGGAGTTTTCGTAGTGCAAAAATCTAGTCTAGGTGTTTTCGTAGCGCAAAACCCAGATTTTGCACTGGATGCGGTACGAAATCGGGAATTCCTGCTAGATCTTGTCTAGTTGTCTTTTTTCATCAAAATCTGTTAATGTTTCAACACCACGTGTCAGTCCTTGAACCATGCCTATCACATGCAGCCATTCCTTCTCATCATTAGATTCGTTAGATGTCTTGTACGCATTCTTTCAAATTTCAAAAAAAGTAAGGTGAGGTGTGTTAGTCTTGTTTTTTCCCATGTTCCTTTCATGCATAAGAAGACAATTGGCAAGCTTAAGGACAGAACTCATCAGAACTTTTTTGAAAACTCAAGTGAGGCAGCTCTTAGTTTCAAATTCAAGCGAGGCAGTGTTCAAAACAATACAGTGCAGGTTCATCTTCAAGTTTCCTTGCAGGGATTTCATAGACATCTCTGAAGAAAGGAAGAATCACAGATCAGGCCGATGTCTTAGACCTGAGCCTGAAGGCTTAGATGTTCTCACGAGGAATAGAGAGGTTGAAGAAGCATTCAAACAGGTAGGCTGCTGAAAAAAATCCAGGGAGGTCACAGTCAAATAACCAAGGATTTTGCCTTTAATTTCACCGGTTTGAATTCAAAGGTTCAAGTGCTAGAAATACCAATGTCTCTTGAAGTCATATCTGCAGTCACAGAAGAAAAAGGTTCAGATCAAGGAAAAGGTACAAGAGCTGTCTATTGATAAAACAGTCAAAAGAAGAGTAACCAGAAGTCAATTAGCCAAGGAAAATGGGAAGACAGTGATTGTTAATGAAAGCCCAGCTTCAAAGGGAAATTTGAACGACCTTCTCCACACCATCTACATAGAAGAGACTCCTCTGGTCCAAGCAGAGCTATTTGAAGCCAACAAGAACAAAACCAAAGGAGTTAAATCTACCAAAAAGCTTCAATTTTATGACTAGATCACAGAGTTTGTTTTCAAGCAAGGAAGGCAAGGTTAAATCCTAAAGTTTTGATGTGGATCACCTTTTGAAGTATACTTTGAAGAATGGTATCAGTTTATTCACTTTTGAACAGCCTCATGGCATATGGAAAATTCATTTCAAATGAAAGAAAACTCGAAGAAGTCAAATTTGGCATAAAACTGTGTTTTTGAAATCACACAGCAGTTTCGTAGCGCACTATGAAACTGCTGTAGCTGCATATTATCATTTAGTAGAGCAATGTTGAAAGACAAAGGCAAATATTTTTGAAGGGGAATATCTACAAAGGATTATTTACAAAGTTTAAATATTCAGCAAGGGAAAAACAAGTAGAGGAAAGACATTTTTGAACTCCAAACTTTATCAGTTAGCTTATCAGTCAAACTGTCTTCTTGTTTTTACCAGTCAACTTCTAGAAGAGTTTTTGAGCAGTTGAAAAATCATCTCCGAAAAGTGAAATAGGCTTTCATTCCTAAGATACTAAAGTACAAAAACCTCTTCCACTTTCATCAAATCCATTATGATCTGGGAGAAATTAAGGACCAAACCTGCGCTACGAAACTGTTATAGGTGCAGTTTTTCACAAGCATATTTCTCCTGTTTTACACCTGTTTCAAAGACACATTCTAGGCGGTAGGAAAGGTGTTTCAAAAAACCAAGAGAGGTTTTTGTTCAGCATGGATTTTTTCACAAAATTCTCCTTCAGTTTTTTCAAATACATTTTTTATGAGAAGTTATGAGCTCTGTCCCAAGACCTATTTTTCAGCCAGAACAAAGCAAGGAACAAATTCCTAGTTTCCAGGAACAGTAAAAGGATGAGTCATCAAGGGCCAACTGGAGGGTTATGAGCACTATAAAATTCAAATTCGTGGAGTTATAGGTGTCATAAGGATTTTTTAGTTCCTAGATAAGGTTGTTTTAATCATGATGAGGAGTTACACTCCTAATTGTTTTAGGTCTCTAAGACTGCCAGTTAACAGTCAGTTTCATTTAATAATTAGTTTTAGGTGTCAATAGGTGTCATAATAGGTGGAATTCGAATTCCCCTTATGCTGGAGGAGGAATCTTAGTTATGTAATGAAATCTATATATGGGAGAGAAGCCAATGTATCAAGGATTGGAAATTTTCAGAGAAAGACTCATATTGTTCCATTGTAGAAGATTATGTTTTTATGAATGCAGGCTTTGGCTTTACTTCTCAAGATTCAGAAGGAGTTCAATGGTGGCTTGTTTATGTTTGTTCTTATTTCCTTATGTGCAGTAGTATGAATGTATGATACTTAGAACTCATTGACATGCTCTAACTTCATACATTCATGGACTGTGTTTTCCTACATGTCTCTATGCGTTAACTGATATATTGAACTTTGATGCCCTGAATTCCATATTTAGCTGATACTGCTATCATACTAAGCTTTTCTGACTCCATAAGCCCAATGGATGTTTGTTGATTGTGTTTCAACCACTTTCATTTCTTCATTTGTTCAATAGAGTTAGCCATCTAATCCATTATCAATATCATTAATCATTTGAGAGATCCCTCTCAGGTTGAGGAGGCTAAGCCTCAGCTAAAAGTAGGTTTGAAATAGTTACCCAAGGTCTACCTGATCAGCAGCTTATCATAGATGGATTTGTGTGATAACACGCCATGCAAGTATTGCACTCTGTTTGACCATGAAATGGAATATTGTCCTACGTTGATAGCTAGGATACGTGACAAAGGGGCGTTACCACCTTCGTCGACTAAGAACCTACATATGATGAGGTTTGATCCACGCAAAGAGGATCCAAACATGAATATAGTGCTTTAGAGTGGAATCACAATAGGAGCTAACAAGGGGAACAACCAGAATACAATACATGGGTTTGCAAAGCTCCAACAAAGGAAACTAATTTTGATTTGGAGCGCGCACATGAAACCTTCATGGAAGCAAAGAAGAGCTTCTCTGAGGCCTCCACCTCAGGAAGCAAGGATAAGCCTGATCAGGAGATGGACCCTTCTATGCTTACAAATCCATTTGGACACATCACTCCCATCATTCATATTAGTACCATTAGGGCTCATCAAACCCTAATTCAGTTGCTACATGCCCTAGACAAGTCAACATTTTGAATGCCTCCTTCCCTGAGACTTTCTTGGCCTGAAGCCCTCCATAATTGCCTCCTTGAGGGACCAGTGCAGCCTTCGGCAGGGGTAAGTGCACTTCAGTGTAGGTAGGCCCATGTCAAGGTGCTCTACATAGCACCTAGGCCCACTTTGACCTACACTAGGCGAGATTGAGCGAAATTCACATAAGGTTTTGGGAATATTCTTATCTTCTAGAGCCATCTAGAAGATTCCCACACTTATCACCTCCTATGAGCTCAAAATTGGATGAGGAATGCATTAAGTAACCTCCTATACTCTCATCCCTTCCTCCATGGAAACTAACTCTAATTTTGGAATGCCATTTAATACCCTAATTTATGACAAAACCTCCTCCATCTGCCTATAAATTGAGCACTCATCTAAGTGATCAGGGGCTGGACTTTGAGAATTTGTAAGGAGATATTGTTGGTGTGAGAATTGAGAGTATAAGCAAGTGTTGTTATGTTGTCAGAGTGTTGTGCTATTGATGTGATGTTGGTTGGAACCCAAGCTGGAAGAGTGATAATGGATCAGACTTCATGATTATAATTCTTCCTTATACTTAATAAAGTTGTTTACACCTTTTTCCATATGCTTATCTTATTATATGATGTTTATATGTGTGAATGTATTTGATTCCATTTAGTTGTATTCGATAGATCTCTTGTTTTGATTGGTTATCTGTCTTCTGTTTATGCTTGTAGGTACTTTTGGAGTAAGTTAAGTTTGATAAGGAGCGACGGGAGTCAAACAAAGGGGACAAAAGGAAAGAGAAAGAACAAGTAGGTCCTTTAATTCCTTTATCTTATTTACAGTTTACAGAAAAAGGATAAGCGCTCTAAATCTGTTGTTTTAGGTATAGCTACCTACCTAAGGAATTAGTATTTATCCGTAGATACCAAATTCCTCATAACAAATTGGTGACTCTACTGGGGAACGATCATCGTTCCGGTAGTTTACCTTCATCCTACTACACTCTAGTAGACTTTTCTTGCCTTCATTGATCTTATTTAAGCTTTTTTGAAGTTTTTTGGTCAAAATTTGCACTAGAATGCCTACTTTAGGAATATGCTGGAATTAGTGCACCCTTGGTCAGGGTACAGTGTGTTGATCAGTGCATCCTTGGCTTAGAGACAATGTGCTGATTAGTGCACCCTTGGCCTAGAGACAGTGCATTTCAGCACATTGTCTCTCATTCAGACCTGCACTGATCCACCTTAGATCAAATTTCCACCTTTGGATTGGGTTTTTTCCAAAATTTCCTTCTGTTTATGCTTGCTAAATGATCATTGAAAGTTATGTCTCTGAAACCAACATTGTATTTCCTTTGCTAGCCCTACTTTTGCTTTGATTGATTAATGTTTCTTAAATGATTTCTTTGTCATTATCGATTCATTGTCAAAGTTAGATTATGGTTGATTAATCATTGTTCAAAAGAAAGTGTCATAAAAGTCTTCATTTATTTCAAAGAGGAACTATCATAAAGTCTTCGCTCTTGCAAAAAGATTGATTTATTGTATGTGCATCAGTTTTATTTTGTTCATTTCAACATTAAGGGAATTGAAAAGAAAAACTTGCATTGTGCATTGAAAAATTTTGTGTGTGCTCATAAGAATAGTTTGGGGAAATTGCATTAGACGCGTTCTTTGTTCTTTGATTAGAAAAGAATATGATTTCTCTATCCCTACTAGCTAAGGTTTTCATTGTTAGAATTGAATGAAAATAATGCTTATCATATTAGTTTCATTCTAGGAATTTCGAATACATCACGTGGTGAACCTTGAAAGGCCAATTCTAAAGAAGATCAACTTAAAATTCATCTTAATTAACCTAATGGAGCATTGTAACTTAACACATAACATTTAGAGGTTCTAGGCTAGAGACGTGTTTCACCATCGTTAAACATAGAAGCTATTGCTAACTTGTCTGCAATACATCCCGAGTTTGATACCTCATTCCACATATGTGAGTATATCGTAGCTTGTCCATGTACCTTCGGGTATATAGGGTGGTATTACAGTACATAAAGTATATGGGAATGCTCTCACTGTGCAGCTTCACATTAGACAATGATAATACGGATTGGGTCTCCATGTACTTTCGGGTATATATGGGAGGACAACGCTAGGTTGCTATCCATCCTTAGATAACCGAGTTGTCCACCTTGTACACTATGATACAATGAACACAACATTCAGGGAGATTGCCTGCCCATACTTCGCAGTTCGTTGGGAGGTATTCTGCAGTTCAGAGTTACTTGGTAATCCTTTTTCCTAGATCATCCCTCTTTTGTTTTGTTTTGTTATTTTAATTAAAATAAATTTAATTGACTGCGGATAACACCCTCCATGCTCACTCTTTAATTTATCTTAGGTTGAGACATATGGTGACAAATCGGAGTCCATCGATCAAGGAATTCCTTTTGATGGGAATCCTAGTCCTTTTCCTCCTTTCGGAAATATTGGTGCTCCTTATATGGCTACATTGTCCCTTCAGGGACTTACCATTGGCTTGCCAGTATGGCTGTTTTCAACCTCCTTGGTTCAAAATGTCATGATTTCTCCGCAATCGAGTACTCCTCCAACCAAACAAAATCAACCTCCAATTGATCCTAAAGTTGACCCTTTGCCTTCTTCCTTAGTTGTTTCTTCCTCCCCTTCTTCCTCTTCGCCTGGTGAAATTATTGATACTAGTAATCAGGTGGCTAAGAAGAAGAAGAAGAAGAAGAAGAAGAAAATTTAGTAGGGGGCAACCAAGCAACGATTGCTTTGAATGCAATTTCTGATGAGAAACTGTCTGATAAGCCTCACAAAGTTTGATATCCACGAAAACTTTGTACGGGAGACCATATTCTTCGAAATTGTCCTAATATTCCTCAGATCTTAGAAGAATGGTCTTCTCGTTCACATCATCATGTGTCATCAACTTTTGGAGATCATGCTAGTGACACACCATCAACTAGTGGTAGTAAAGTTCATGGAAAGAAGGGTAAAGTTAAGTTTCCCTGTAGGTTATGTGAAGGGAATCACCCCATTCACCTTTGTCCCTATCTGGATGAAGCCAAAAAAGTGTTGGATAACCATCCTGCTTCACCGCAGTGACTTCCATCTAGTTACAGGAGACTATCCCTTGATCCTTCACTAGTTCATAAAATGACTAACCCAAATTAGCCGTTGGTCAAACCCACTCTCTATAAATGTGAATCCCATGAGTCTATACCTAACCAATCACGGGTCGAGGAAACAATTGATCCAATTTCACCTTCAGTTAAACGTACCTTTCCTGAAGAGAGTGAATATGATACCACTCAGGTTCTTTTTGTTTCTTCAGATTCCAATGAGCATGGGGGAAATCCTCCTGTTCCATCAAGACAAGAGGAAAATCCTCTCATTCTTGTAACTCAAGAGGTTAATTCTCTCGTTTCTACGGTACCCCCTCCAAGTAGTCTGGTCACTTCCTTCGATTGGAATCGACTGACAGGATGTCATCTTCCTTCTTATGTGCCTTTCTCGATCATAGTACAAATTTGTAATATTATTGTACTTAACACTATTATAGATGAAGGTGTATCTGTGAGTATCCTTTACTCCAATGCTTGGCAAGCACTCTGTTAGCCACCACTTGTGCCTATTACCTAGAATCTTTTGGCTTTTAACAGAGGAACTAGTCAACCATTAGAGATCCTTCCTCAGTTTCCCATTACTTTGGGAGGAAAATTTGTTTATCTCAATGTGATGGTAGTCCCAGGCCCTTTAGATTATAATTTACTTCTTGGGTGCAAATATGTTTATGACATGGGAGCTATTGTTGTTGGAAATAATACTGAGGGGGGGGGTGAATCAGTATTATTAAGTCAAATATTTTTTATTTCACACCCAGATCATATACGCTACTTCAGTTCGAGAAAACCGCGTATATACACAACTTTAGATAAGAAAACTAGCATATACCATGTAGACTTATAATTTAATGTTTTCTACAGATGTTGATCATTAATCTATGCATCAAGGTCATATAAACAATAACCAGGAATAGTAAAAACAGAGCAAAAGACAATCACACACAAGAACACAAGATATAAGGTGGAAACCCAATGTGGGTGAAAACCACCCGCTGCAATTCATCTCTATCTTCTTTTAATTAGAAACTTCTTTTTACAATGATTTTGTACTGGTGCAGACTTATACTAGTACACAAGCTGCAACCTGCAGAGAGCTACAACCCTCTCTCGTTCTCCAGCTTCTCTTGGAAGGGAGCTACAACCCTCTTTGCTCTTGTACTAGCTGAGATACTAGTATGTAGGTGCTGACCTACAGAAGGCTACAACCTTCTCTTTTCTTCTAGGGACCACATTTCATCAATTTTCAGACTGGATCCATGAATATCAAACAAACATCAAGTATATGTGCATCAACCAATCTCCTTTCCACAAACAACTATTGAATCAACCAATAACTTCTCAAAATGCTATAACCAGAAAACAATACTAGTAACCAGACACCAATGCTGAACCCAAAATACTACAGTAAACCACAGAAGTAGCTAAAACATATTTCAAGAGATGTATGATACTTCACTATGTATGAAACTGTGTACATACGCAGCTGAATCAAGGTCAACCAGCGTATACGATTTCTTCTCTTGCTGAACCTGCGTGTATATGCGTCTTTGCAGAGCGGAACCTGCATATAGATCTATAAAAGACAATTCACCCTTTACACTTAAACAGACTTCAGTTATATTTAGATTATCAGATTTATAGATCTAATTATGCGCCGATTATAACAGATCAAATCACAAAAAGATATTACTTTTCAAGCCTTGAGATCTCGACCCATCAATAGAACTTATCTATCTTGTAATGCTCAGGTTCCTCCTTGATTCAGATCTAGCCACACAAACCAATCACTTGCATGTCTTCAGATATTCAATACATCAGATGATCCTTGCCTAATGATCTCCTTTCTCTTTTATAGTCTTAGGCCTTTCACAATACCACGGTCCAAAACCATCACAAACCAATACCATGGACCCAATACTTGGGATCAACACATTTGACGAGATACTATGGTCCAAAACCATAGGTTCAAATACCAAGGATTAAATACCATGAACCAAACATATGTTCTCCCACATGTACACGCTTTTCCTTGCGTGAAAGTGCGTGTATACGCATACGCAACTTTGGAATGTCTAACCCACGTGTATATGCAGATTAATCATGATGAACCTGCGTATATATATTTTTCCTTCATTCTGAGAGCCTGAACTGAGATCTATTACCAGAGTGAGTTGCCATCAAGGACAACACCTGTGCCATAGTGCAAAACCTATGTCATAATGCCAACAATCTCCCCCTTTGGACTTGATGGCAACCTCAAAGTCATTCTCCCCCTTTGTCATCAAGGGCAAAGGGTTATGCTCCCCCTGAGTACATGCTGGAATCTCTACTCTGTTGTGCTGACCACTGTAGGAAAGATCTGCAAAACGATGTTCTTCAAGAACCATGACTTATACATCATAGAAGACCTTCCTATCACTAAAAGACTCTATACAAACATCCATCACCCAAACAAGTGGGGAAACCAAAATAGGCCATTACATGACCTTGACAATAAAAGACATACATGACATAGAGATGAAAAATTTAGAGCAAGACTATGAAAGTCACCAATAACAAATATCAACAGCATCATTATTCAGATCAGCAACCATGTTCTCCTTCTGCACCCCTTCTGTAGCTGATCCACCTGAACCCAAAACAGCTTGCGTACTCAAACCAAGAGATTCTAATGTAATGCCAACAATGCATTGTTAGAAGATTATCTGCTCCCCCTGAACCTGTGCCAGATGGTCTCTTGTCAGACCCATATTAGACTCTCTTCAATCAAAGTCTGTCCCCACTGATTTCCTTCAAACCACCATATACGCGACTGTATCTACATAAATCGGCGTATGTACATGGATCCTCCTCATGCAACTCGCGTACAACCACATTTCTCTGAAACATACAGGTTTCAGCAGCAGGATGATGCATTAACTACCCCCAGCTTCTATCTGAGGTATTCAAATGTCTCCCTAGGCAGTGGTTTGGTGAGAATATCAGCAACTTGTTCCTTAGAGGGAACATACTCCAACTTGACCTTTAGTTCAAGCACTTGTTCCCGAAGAGAATGGTATTTGATAGGTATGTTCTTGGTCTTTGAATGCATGATAGGATTCTTTGAAATGCTAATTGCACTTGTATTATCACAAAAAATGGAAATAGGTGGAGTACAAGTGATTTGAAGATCTTGCAATGCTTGCATCATCCAAAGGAGTTGTGTGCAGCAAGATGCAGCAGCTACATACTCTGCTTCAGTTGTAGATAATGCAATGGAAATTTATTTCTTGCTAAACCATGATACTAATCTAGGACCCATGAAGAATGCACCACCACTAGTGCTTTTCATGTCATCCACGCTACCTTCCCAATCTGCATCTGTATATGCATGAAGTGTGACATCTGTATCTCTAGGATACAATAAGCCATAGTTTTGAGTCCCTTGAAGGTATTTGAAAATTCTCTTGATTGCCTGAAGATGAGTTTCCTTTGGATTTGCCTGAAACCTTCCAACTATCCCTACTACATGCATAATGTCTGGTTGGGTACCTGTTAGATAGATTAGACTACCAACCATGGATCTATAGGTAGGTTGATGTACAACTGCTGATTCATCATTTGTGCTGAGACTGCATCTTGTAACCATAGGAGTACATACTGGTTTGGAATCCTCCATCCCATATTTCTTCAAGATCTGCTTGAGATACTTGGTTTGCTATAGAAAAATGTCGTCTTTGTTTTGTTGGACTTGTAAACCAAGAAAATATGTGAGCTCACCAAGCATGGACATTTCAAAATCCTTTTGAATTACCAAGGAAAAATTTTGACTCATGTCTTCTTCATTGCTACCAAAGATGATATCATTAACATACACAACAAGTATTAGCAACTTTTCAATGTCAATCTTTATATATAGATTGTTGTCTATTGATCCTTTTGCAAAACCTTGTTGATGAAGGTACTCATCCAACCGAAAATACCAAGCCCTTGGAGCTTGTTTAAGACCATAGAGAGCCTTTTTGAGTCTGCATACAAGATTTGGATCATTTCCAAGGATGAACCCATCTGGTTGTTCAATGTACACTTCTTCATTCAAGTCTCCATTCAGAAAGGCAGATTTTACATCCATCTGAAATACTTTGAACTTTTGAAATCTAGAGAGAGCAAGGAACATTCTTATAGCCTCAAGTCTAGCCATTGGTGCAAAGGTTTCTTCAAAGTCTATGCCTTCTTGTTGCGCATATCCTTTACAAACAAGTCTTGCCTTGTTTCTAACCACATCTCCATTTTCATTCAACTTATTTTTGAAAATCCACTTTGTCCCTATGACATTCTTATCTTTTGGTCTAGGAACCAACTCCCAAGTGTTATTCCTTTCAATCTGCTCAAGTTCTTCATTCATTTCCTTGACCCAGCATTCATCTTTGCATGCTTCTCTTACATTTTCAGGTTCGGTGGAGGAGAGCAATGCTAGATAGCTTGAAGCTTATGAAATGGTTCTCCTTGTTTGTACACCTGCCTCTCTCTGCCCCAAAATTTGAGATTTTGGATGATCCTTCTGAACATATCTGGATGGAGTCTTTTCTTCTATTCTTATTTGTTCTTCTGGTGCCTCATGGGTTTCTTCATCATGAATCTGATTTGACGTTGAGGGATAGTCCTCATCATCTTTGAAAACTTCAGATCTTTCCTGCCTAGAGGTATTTCCTTCTTCATCAATCAATACATCAATACTTTCAATAATTTTTCCAAGTCTTTTATTGTAACACTTATATGCTTTACTATGGGGAGAGTAACCAAGGAGAATGCCTTCATCTGCTCTAGGTTCAAACTTGCCAATATTTTCATCAGTCCTTTTAATGTAGCACTTTCTTCCAAAAAGTTTGAAATATTTCACTGTGGGAGTCTTACCATACCAAAGTTCATGAGGAGTCTGAGTGTCGTTTACCCGGACATTTGTCTTATTAAGAATAGTTACTGCAGCAAATGCGACTTCACCCCAGAAGGTTGTGGGAGTTCCAGATTCATTGAGCATAGCACGAGCCATTTGTTGAATTGTTCTGTTCATCCTTTCCACTACTCCATTTTGTTGAGGTGTCCTTGCAGCAAAAAATTCCCTTCTTATGCCATGTTCTTCACAAAAATCAAAAAAATCATCTACGGTAAATTCTCCTCCTCGATCAGATCTAAGACATTTGATTTGTCAATCTGATTCGTTTTCAACCAAGGCTTTGAATGATTTGAACTTTTCGAAAGCTTCATCTTTATACTTCATGAGTCCTAACCAACACATCCTCAAAAAGTCGTCAATAAACAATATGAAGTACTCTTCACCTCGAGGTGACTTCTTCCTAGTTGGACCACATATATCAGTATGGACAAGTTCAAGTGTCCTACTAGCTGATCCTTCCTTCTCAGGGAAATTAGTTCTAGTTTGCTTACCAAACTAACATGATTTGCATATTGTATTGTCTGGAATTCTGATGTCAAGAAGATCACGAACCGCCTGATATTTGCATGCTTTCCTTATCTGAGAGAAGCTAGGATGCCCCAATCTTCTATGCCATAGCCAGTGTTCATCATTCTTTCTTAGATAGCGATGATGTTGTCCTTCTTTGAATGTGTATAAATTATTTGGAGTTCTTATGCCTTTGATCATTGTTTTTCCTGTATCAAGATCACGAACACTACATCCATTTGATCGAAATATTACCTCAATTCCTTGATCGCACATATGACTGACACTCAATAGATTATGCTTTAAGCCATCAACATACATAACATTTCCAGCTTTGACCTTTTCCTTCAATTGAACACAACCTTTACCTTTTATGAGTGCAGGGGTGTCATTTCCAAATGAGACCTTCTTTGCCTTTTCTAAGGCACTATATGATTGAAGTTTTTCTTTATCGCCTATCATATGTTTTGAACATCCACTGTCGATATACCATTTATTTTCCTGTCCTTCTGCATATAAGGCTATCCCACATCTTTCTGGTTGCAGTTCTTTCATTCTCCATGTTTTGGCACTTGAGACTTGTTCCTTCTGAGTTGTCTGCTGAAACCTGCTCCTGCATTCAAAATCTTCATGACCAAAGTTGTTACAAATAGAACATTCTATTTCATTTTCAAGAGCAGAAAAGTTATTGTAGGTCCTTTTTATGATCCCAGTCATACTTCTTTGTTATTGAGCTTCTCTAGTCATGATTGTCTTATAGGCAACACATTGAGTTGATTTGTGACCAAAGTTATGACAAGAGAAACATTGGCCATTGAATAAAATCCTGCGATTATCAAATCTACCAACCGAATGATTGTAGTCTCTATTGACATCCATTCTTGAGGCAAATTGAGAATGTTTTACCTGTGGCTGGTTGTAGCTTCTGTTCATCCTTAAGGTAGATTGCCCCCGATTTACCTGGTAGTCTCTGTTCATTCTTGAGGTAAACTGTCCCTGATTTACCTGGTGATCTCCATTGTGCCTTTGCTGTCGATTATCAATTTGTTCACTCCTCCTTGCTACATCAAGATAGCTTTTGGAGGTGGATGGCTCCTGTGCTTGAGATGCTTCTTCATTATATCCCAGACCTGTCTTGATTAATGGAGAATTCTGCACTTTGATAATCTCATCTAAAGTTTCAGATCCCTTAAAAAATCTGAGATTAAGGGCTTTTGTTTTCTCAATTTATTTTCTAAGTCCCACTATTTCACATTCTAACTTTTCATTGTATTTATCTTTTTCGGCAATTTGGAATGTTAGAGTATCTATAATCATATTCTTTTCCTCTAAACAAACTTTAAGTCTAGACATTTCTTCATAAAGACCTTCTTCATTTATAGCATCCAAGAAATCATCATCTTCAAAAGCCATCAAAAGTCTATCATCATTACCTCGTTCATCTTCATCACTATTTGACAATCCATCACTGTCTTCATGCGTGTAATAGCTCTTCTTATTCCGCTTTTTGTTCCATCTGACAGGTTCCTTACCTTTGTCTAGTTTATCTTTATGAGGACATTTTGCAGCATAATGACTGACTCTTCCACAAGCAAAGCATTTGAAGCGCAGCTTACCTCTGAATCTTCCAGTTCCCCGTTGGAGGTTCTTGACAAAATTTGATTCTTCCTCTTCTTCTGACATATGTCCTGACTCATAGTAATCTCCTTTGCCTGAAGCCTTGAATGCAGCTTCTCTCTTGTCTGATGGTCCTCCTTTTCTCATTTTGTAAGCAGTTAGAATTCCATGCAGCTGTGACATGGTAAGGCTCTGTAGATTCTGCTTTTCTTCTATGGCAGAAACTTTTGATTCAAACTTAGAAGACAAAGATCTTAGAACCTTTTCAACCAAAACAACCTCTTTTATTTCTTCACCCAAGTTTTTCATACAATTAACAATCTCATCTATACGAAGGAAATAGTTAGCCACACTTTCATCATTGTGCATTCTGAGATTTTCATACTGAATTCTGAGGGTTTGAAGTTTTGCTCGTTTTACCTGTTCATCTCCTTCATAGCTCAGAACGATATTATCCCATATTTCCTTTGCAATTTTGAGTTGCATAACCTTGACGAATTCTGTTTGAGATAGACTCCCTAATAGAGTATTGGCAGCCTTTTCATTTGTTTCGTACTGCTTCTTCCCAGCCGGATCTGTAGGAGTAGCTGAAGGAAATGTGTACCCTGTATCTATGATATCCCAGACTTCTGTACCAAGAGATTGAAGATAGGTTGTAATTCTTACCTTCCAATAGACGAAGTTGGTCCCATCAAAAATTGGTGGCCTGATCGAGGCTTCTCTCTCGTAGTTTCTCATGATGATAGATCTTCCTTCAAGCGGTCAAGCTTCTTCTTAAGGACCTACTCTAATACCAATTGTTGGAAATAATACTGAGAGGGGGGGTGAATCAGTATTATTAAGTCAAATATTTTTTATTTCACACCCAGATCATATATGCTACTTCAGTTCAAGAAAACCGCATATATACGCAACTTCAGATAAGAAAACTAGCGTATACCATGCAGACTTATAATTTAATGTGTTCTACAGATTTTGATCATTAATCTGTGCATCAGAGTCATATAAACAGTAACCAAGAACAGTAAAAATAGAGCAGAATACAATCACACACAAGAACACAAGATACGAGGTGGAAACCCAATGTGGGTGAAAACCACCTGCTGCAATTCATCTCTATCTTCTTTTAATTAGAAACTTCTTTTTACAATGATTCTGTATTGGTGCAGACTTATACCAGTATGTAGGTTGTAACCTGCAGAGAGCTACAACTCTCTCTCGTTCTCTAGCTTCTCTTGGAAGGGAGCTACAACCCCCTTTGCTCTTGTACTAGCTGAGATACTAGTACGTAGGTGCTGACCTACAGAAGGCTACAACCTTCTCTTTTCTTCCAGGGACCATGTTTCATCAATTTTTAGACTGGATCCATGAATATCAAACAAACATCAAGTATATGTGCATCAACCAATCTCCTTTCCACAAAAAACTATTGAATCAACCAATAACTTCTCAGAATGTTGTAACCAAAAAACAATACTAATAACCAAACACCAATGCTGAACCTAGAATACTGCAGTAAACCACAGAAGTGGGTAAAACATATTTCAAGAGATGTACGCTACTTCACTATGTATGAAACTGTGTACATACGCAGCTGAATCAAGGTCAACCAGCGTATACGATTTCTTCTCTTGCTGAACCTGCGTGTATATGGGTCTTTGCAGAGCGGAACCTGCATATAGATCTATAAAAGACAATTCACCCTTTACGCTTAAACAAACTTCAGTTATATTTAGATTATCAGATTTATAGATCTAATTATGCGCCGATTATAACAGATCAAATCACAAAAAGATATTACTTTTCAAGCCTTGAGATCTCGACCCATCAATGGAACTTATCTATCTTGTAATGCTCAGGTTCCTCCTTGATTCAGATCCAGCCACACAAACCAATCACTTGCACGTCTTCAGATATTCAATACATCAAATGATCCTTACCTAACGATCTCCTTTCTCTTTTATAGTCTTAGGCCTTTCACAATACCACGGGCCAAAACCATAACAAACCAATAGCATGGACCCAATACTTGGGATCAACACATCTGACAAGATACTATGGTCCAAAACCATAGGTTCAAATACCAAGGACTAAATACCACAGACCAAACATACGTTCTCCCACATGTACGCGCTTTTCCTTGCATGAAAGTGTGTGTATACGCATACGCGACTTTGGAACGTCTAATCGTGTGTATACGCAGATTGATCACGATGAACCTACGTATATATATTTTTCCTTCATTCTAAGAGCCTGAACTGAGATCTGTTACCAGAGTGAGTTGCCATCAAGGACAACACCTGTGCCATAGTGCCAAACCTGTGTCATAATGCCAACAATTGTTTCAACACTCTTTCGAGTGATGTGTTTCCCGCATGAAGGAAAAGTTGTCACCATTGACCAACTTTCATTTCCCAATCCAAATATGGCTTCCAGTCAACCATCTTCCCTAAATAGTCCTTTTGTCTCAATGCTATCTTCCCTGCCACGAGTCAATTATGTGGCAACCCATTTCATGCCTACATCGACAGACAATCAATTCCATGATGTTGTATGTTATGTACTGGGGGCATTGGGACCAAATCTCTCTAATGATCCCTTCCAGAGCATTTTTCTCCCATCTGATGAGAACCTCTTGGAAGTCATGACCTCTTATGGGTCGTAAACAAGGAGAGTGAGGATAGTTTCTTGTCTTGTGTCAACCTCGTTAAAAAATGAAACAAGCAATATTAGGATAGTTCTTTTACTATGTCAACCTCATTAAAAAGTGAAACCAAGGGTATGAGGATAGTTCCTTGTCTTGTGTCAACCTCATTAAAAAATGAAACAAGGAATGAGGATAGTTCTTTTATTATGTCAACCTCATTAAAAAATGAAACAGGTCAATGAGGATAGTTCCTGGTCTTGTGTCAACCTCATTAAAAAATAAAACAAGGAATATAAGGATAGTTCTTTTATTGTGTCAACCTCATTAAAAAAAGGGAATGGGTCCCAGAGCATAGTTCTTTGTCTTGTGTCAAGCTCATTTAAAAAAAGAAACAAGGACCCTTGGAGCAAAGTTCGAATTCAAGACTTTGAGTAGATCTTGTAAAATCCCAGTTGAGTCTTTCACTTGATCTCATAAATGAACCTTCATTCCATCCACCTGATAGCCACGAGTAGTCTACTTAGGTGAATTTAATGAAGCTTCGAGGTCATGCACCTAGAATCGAGTCATCATAATGGGGGCATGTAAACCAATCTCAAGCATAGTTTTTCATGATTCAAGATTGCGTAAAAATGAATCTGAATTCAAGCATAGTTCTTCGTTTCAAGCTTGTGTAAAAATGAAACTGAATTCAAGCATACTTATTCATTTCAAGCTTGTCTAAAAATGAAACTGAATCCCAGCATTGTTTTCTATTTCAAGGTTGTGTAAAAATGAACCCATCTCCATTTTAACCATTGTGATTTCCATTCTATCAGCCTTTTCCATCAAATGAGCCTTTGTTTTTCTCCTTCCATCATCACTATTTGCTTGGTTGATCATACGCTTTCACTTGGTTGTTTTACCCTTTTTGAGGAACAGTTGCAATGAGTGGTCTTATTAGCCAGCCTCTTCACATAAATCAACATCTTTTGAGAAGTTCCAACATCACCAGAACCAGTTTCTATCCTAGACACCACTCGTTGCTCAAAGTGGAGTCCTCTTTAAGCTCTTTTCCGACTCTCAAAATATGAAAAGATTGTCGAGTGCTTGTCCTTTTCAGCTCATTAATGGATTGGAAAGGACATCTACTAAGTATAAGTTTAACCCTTTTCTAGACTGAGATATATTATTTACGAAAAAGGAATACGTTGATCAAACATGGTCAATAGGTTCTCTCTCATATGTTTTACACTTTTTCGGACTTGAGAGAAAATCTACGAAAAAAAACTTGTGGAGTTTTCTTTTTGTCCCTTTTCAAACTCTCTAAACATGAAAAGCACTGAGTTATCATTGTCGTTAGACTCGTTAAAACATCAAATAGAGACAAACTTTTCCATCATGACAAGACTAATTTTCACCTTCGCTAGACTCATTAAAACATCACATAGTGATGGATTCACCGAAGGGTGGAATTATACAACAAGCATATCTTATCCTCCTCAAGCTTGATAAAAATAAAGAGGTACTGGTCAGCAATGACTGGGGAAAATGGGAAAATGGGTAAACCACTTTATGGCAGCAGGTCAATCTTGAACATGACACTTTCACTTCATCATTTTGACTATTTGGGTTGGGTTATATGCTTGATGGTCATCACACCATCCATTACTTTTGTTTTGGGTCAATGCTGCCAATCCATTCAGTTTCGCCGACATGTTCAAGAGAAGTCACTCAGTTAAAATTCATCCTGTGCAATACTCATAAACCTTCATTTTCATGACCGTAATTCCTAAATCTTGTGTCGTTAGTCAAATTCCGTCTCAAAAATCATTACACTCGTTTTGTGTTGTTGATGTGGTATACATCAAGGCCCTCTTGCGATGAGTTGCTTCTTGTCGACATCAGCACATTATCCAAGAAGTTGACTTAGAAACACCCTTCCAGTACCTTGAGGCTTGCATACATCAATAGCAGGTTTCTCTCTTCCGGCTATAGGTTGACATCACTAGCCTTCGACCGCAAGACTTTATATGGTGTTAGACATCAAAACATCCATTCACACCATGCAGAATGTACTACAGTACCTTGAGGATCATTATCATTATCGGTGATTTCTCTCGCATCTGTTAACGACTTACATCATCGGCTGGTAATCAGACGGTGTCTTCCCATGTTCAACTTCAGATCACATATTCACATGGTTAGACTCGTACTTGAGCAAAATATTGAACAATATAGAAGACCCCATATATAGTTTCATCCATTCGGGCTGCGATTTCATGAAATGTAACAAATCATCTGTACAATGGGTTTACATTAATGGTCATCCTATCATGGGTCTATATCTGTAGACAACTGTCTATGTATTTGTAATGAAATTTTATATGCTTGGTATGCCTTCCCTCAGTGATTCATGAGAAAAAATGAAAATATCATGATATTATGTATTGTAATCGATGCAAGTCACAAACCACTTCAAAACCTCCTCATCACATCATAAAGCATATCACTCGACATCATTATATTTGACTTCATGCTTTAGGGGGTAGATTTTACAGATCCATTTGGGAACATTACTCCCATCATTCAGATCAGTACCATTAGGGCTCATCAAACCCTAATTTAGTTGCTACATGCCCTAGACAAGTCACCATTTTGAATGCCTCCTCCCCTGATATTTTCTTGGCCTAAAGGCCTCCAAAATTGCCTCCTTGAGGGACCAGCACAGCCTTGGACAGGAGTAAGTGCACTTCAGTGTAGGTAGGCCCATGTTAGGGTGCTATGCAGAGCACCTAGGCCCACTTTGACCTGCACTGGGCAAGATTGAGCGAAATTCACGTAAGTTTCTGGGAATATTCTTATCTTCTGGATCCATCTAGAAGATTCCCACACTTATCACCTCCTATGAGCTTGAAATTGGATGAGAAATGAGTTATGTAACCTCCTATCCTCTCATCCCTTCCTCCATGGAAAATAACTCTAATTTTGGAAGGCCATTCAATACCCTCATTTATGACAAAACCTCCTCCATCTGCCTATAAATTGAGCACTCATTTAAGTAATCAGGGGCTAGACTTTGAGAATTTGTAGGGAGATGTTGTTGGTGTGAGAATTGAGAGTATAAGAAAGTGTTGTTATGCTGTCGAAGTGTTGTGCTATTGATGTGATGTTGGTTGGAACCCAAGTTGGAAGAGTGACAATGGATTGGACTTCATGGTTGTAATTCTTCCTTCTACTTAATAAAGTTTTTTACACCTTTTTCCATGTGCTTATCTTGTTATATGATGTTTATATGTGTGAATGTATCTGATTCCATTTACTTGTATTCAATAGATCTCTTTCTTTAATTGGTTCTCTGTCTTCTGTTTATGCTTGCAGGTACTTTTGGAGCGAGTTAAGTTCGAGAAGGAGAGACAGGAGTCAAACAAAAGAGACAAAAGGAAAGTGAAAGAACAAGTAAGTCCTTTGATTCCTTTTTCTTATTTATCGTTTACAAAAAAAGGATAAGTGCTTTAAATCTGTTGTTATAGGTATAGCTACCTACCTAGGGAATTAGTATTTATCCGTAGATACCAGATTTCTCATAACAACTATGCCAAGGCAGAGGAGGGCCTGGAAGAGGTCGAGGACAGTTGATCTGCTACAATTGTGGACTAGGACACTATGCTTGCAATTGCACTAACCCAACACGTCCGTCGTGCAAGTATTGCACCCTGTTTGATCATGAAATGGAAATTTGTCCTATGCTGATAGCTAGGATACGTGACAAAGGGGCGCTACCACCTCCATCAACTCAGAACCTGCAGATGATGAGGTCTGAGCCACGTGAAGAGGATCCAAACGTGAATATAGTGCTCTATAGTAGAATCACAAGAGGAGATGACAAGGTGAAACAGCCAGAAGATAGTACATGGGTTTTCAAAGCTCCAGCAAAGGAAACTAAGTTTGATTTGGAGTGCACATGTGAAACCTTCATGGAAGTGAAGAAGAGCTTCTCTGAGGCCTCCACCTTAGGAAGAAAGGATAAGCCTGATCAGGAGATGGACCCTTCTATGCTTACAACTTTACTGGAAACCTATATGAAGTTACTGCGCGATAGCAAGGCTGTGAAAGGGGTACATGAGCTCATATTTAGATGTGCTAGAAACACTCTAACTGAGCCTCATGTAGTATGAAAACTTGGTAAGCATAAAACAAAATGAGACGATAGATGAGGGTGATCATGCAGATAGGAGAGTATGAGATGGATTAATTTATCCTGGACCTGGGGTCAGATGTGAATGTCCTACCTAAATAGAATTGGGAATGGATGGGGAGACCCACGTTACAATGGTCTCTGATTCAGCTAATGTTGGCGAATCAGCAGAAGATCATCCCCATGGGGTGACTATAGGGGGTGACTGTGGATATTGAAGGTGCGAATGTGCTGGTCGATTTTGAAGTAATAGAAATTGTGGATGACAAAAACCCATATCCTACGCTCCTTGGAATTGATTGGGCTATTGATATGAATGGGGTAATCAACCTAAAGAAGAAAAAGATGATATTTAAGAAGAAATCTCTCTGCGTAATAGTACCCCTAGATCCTACTGAAGGTTCGCGTTATATTGAACTAGTTCACAATTATGATAATGATGACGATCTAGACTTTATCTATAAGATAACAGTGCGAGACCAAGACTGGGTGAATCCAACAGCAGATGGATGAATTACATGGGATTGCAAGAGTTCATGCACTTCGGACTCTGATGAAGAACTAGAGTACTGGCAGAATCAATTACATGAAGTAACTACGCTAAGCTATAATATGATGAGTCAGTCGTTGTGCTGTGTGTTGTCAGAGGTAAGAAATATGCCTACTTATGATGGCTTGAACGATGTAGATATTTTTCTGGATGCATTTGAGAGGGAGGTACCAGAAAACCAGTGCTTCCAGGCGATGGACTGGGCACTGCACACTACGTGCACAAGGTGGTGGGGTACACACAAGGGAAGCTTTGATGATTGGCATGAATGTAGGAGAATGATGAGAACTCACCTTGGGAAGCCAAAGATGTGAATGACAGACAAGTATGACGAGCAGGATGATCTGCATGTGCACTTGGCCAAATGGGCCGAGGCTTATGGAGAGAAGCCCCAACCTGAATGGGTGCAATTATTTTTTCACACACTAGATATTGTCTCGATGAATTGGTATGTAGAAATGAAGCTCTGCCATGGGACAGGTGAATGGGATATCTTGTACGAAGTATTCATGATGACATTCAGTTTTGAAGATGGGTTTGAAAATATTGATGAAACACTACAAGAGGTAAAAGCAACAATCTTTAGGATACCACAGGATCCTTTAGACCTGATCCAGCCTGAATGGGCTACTCAGTTAAGTCACACGCTAGAATGCTATAATGTAACTACTGAAGAAGAGGACAAGGATCCGCGAAATATTAACATCCCTGAAACATAAGGTCGCCCTGAAGTTGAAGGACCGTAGGTTGAGAATCCGGATATAACTGCGCCACTAAAAATGAAACAAGTGAACATTGGTATGGAGGTAGAGACCAAATTCATGAAGATTGGAGATTACTGGGATGGTGTGATGGTGGATAAGGCCGCTGAAATGTTCCACGAATACTAGGATTTATTCCCTACCAATTTTACGGATCTGAAGGGGATAATCAGGGACCTAGGTATGATGAAGATCACGTTGAAACCTGATGCGAAGTCGGTTAAGAAAAGACCTTATCATCTCAACCCAAAGTACAAGGAAAAGGTCTACTTGGAGCTAGATAAGATGCTTGCGATAGGCATTATTGAGCCTATGGAAGAATTTGACTGGGTAAGCCCAATGGTGGTATAGGAGAAGAAGCAGAAGGATGAAACAAGGATATGCATGGATCTCAGAAAGCTAAATGATGCTTACATACATGATCCTTTCCCAACTTCATTCACTGATGAAGTGTTGGACAATATAGGTGGCCAGGAAGCATATTCCTTCACTGATGGGTTCTCTGGGTACCACCAAATCAAAATTGTCCCGGAGGATAGGAGAAAAACGACCTTCACGACTGAGTGGGGTTGTTTTTAGTGCATTGTAATGCCACTCGTATTACAGAATGTGCATGCGATTTTCTCACGCATAGTTGTTGCTACGTTCAAGGAGTTTATTCACAAGTTCTTGGAAGTATACTTTCATGATTTGATTGTGTTTCGACTGGTGAAACGCCATGTAGCAAGCCTGTGCTTGATACTGGATACCTGTCGCAGATACTAGATCACCAACAATCTGAAGAATTTCTTGTTTTGTGTTCCCTTCTTGACCCTGCTAGGTCATGTGGTTTGCAGATAGGGTATGATGGTAGATCCCACGAAGATCACGGTGATACTGAACTTGGAAGCGCCAAGGAGTGTGAAACAATTGTGCTTTACCCTGGGACATACAGGATATTATAGAAATTTTATCAAAGGCTATGCCTAGATCAGCGCACATATGGAGAAATTATTGAAGAAGGATGTCACGTTGTGTTGGAACGAAGAGTGTAAGAAGAGCCTAGATGTATTGAAAGAAAATATGGTCACTCCACCAATCCTAGTATTCCCGAATTAGAAGGAGTTTCACATACATGTCAATGCATCATGTATAACACTGGGAGCAATACTAACACAAGCTGGTGGAGAAGACTTGGACCACCCTATCGTGTTTGCAAGTAGAAGGTTATCTAAAGCAGAGAAGAACTATTCCACTACTGAGCGCAAAGGGTTAGCCATGGTATATGTGCTCCAGAAGTTTAGACATTATTTATTGGGAGGTCATTTTAAGATGTACACAGATCATTCCACACTGAAGTACCTGGTCAATAAGCCTGTGTTGGGGGGGAGAATCTGCAGATGGTTGTTATTATTCCAGGAATATGATTTTGAAGTTATTGTGAAGCCTAGACGACTGAATGCGGGACCAGACCATCTGTTGCGCATTGAAACAGGGGAAGATCCCACTAATTTGGAGGAAGGATTGCCTGACACGCAAATATTTGCAGTGCACATTGCATATGGTCATTTTGAAGATATCATACACTTCCTAACAATAGGAACTGCCTTGGAAGGATACACTGTCCAGCAGAAGAAGGAATTAGTGGTGCGTGCGGAAGATTTCTCTGTCATTGTTGGGAATCTATACAAAATGGAGTCCAATGAGATATTGTGAGAATATGTACCTGATTTTGAAAGAAGAAACATCCTCATGGACACTCACGGGGGCGTTGTGGGAGGACATTATGTAGGGAGAGAAACTGCGTAGAAGATTTTATGCGCAGATTTGTAGTGGCCAACCCTCCATTAGGACTCAAAAGCGTATTGCAAGGTATGCGATGTCTATCAAAGGACTGGCAGACCATTACGGAAGGATAAGATGCCTTTGAATCCACATATGATGTTGCAACCTTTTGAGAAGTGGGCAATAGATTTTGTGGGACCCATTCAACCCCTAGGAAAGATGAGAGAAAGATACATTATCACCATGATGAAGTATTTGACTCGTTGGGCGGAGGCACAGCTTGTGAAGGATTGCACAGGCGCGACTGCTGAAAGGTTCCTCTTTGAGCATGTAATAATGTGATTTGGTTGTCCAAATATCTTGATGAGTGATCACGATACACACTTTCTGAATGAGATGATCAGCGCGCTAACGGAGGAATTTCAGGTATATCACCAGAAGAGCACACCTTATCACCCGTAGGCTAATGAGATGGTGGAAGCATTCAATAAAGTGCTAGAGAATGCACTGACCAAGGTTTGCAATGCTCAGCGAAGTGATTGGGACCTACGCATACCTGCAATACTATGGGCTTATCGAATGACATGCAAGAAGTTGACTGGACAAACCCCCTTTAGGCTTGTCTATGGTGTTGAAGCGGTAATGCCTATGGAATATATTACGCCTAGCCTGCACATAGCAGTACTCACAGGTATGACGGATCGTGGAGCCTTGGAGGAGAGGCTCACACAGCTGGATGAACTTGACGAAGAGAGATATCTAGCTGGATTTCACCAACATGTCCAAAAGCAGCATGAAATGGCATGACATGATTGACATATTAAGCTGCACACCTTTAAGGTAAATGACATGGTTTTTTTATATGATAATAAGTTTGATAAATTTCCATGGAAGTTCTGGATGCACTTGTTAGGGCCTTATGTCATCAAGGAGATTACCAACGGTGGAGCGGTACAGCTGGTCAAGTTGAATGGAGTTCCCTTCCCAAGAAACGTGAATGGCAGTGGATTGAAGCCATACACTGGTGGTTTGACCATGTGACTAGATGAAGGTAGCACAGTCTTAGCACTCCAAGCAGCTGAAAGGAGGCACAAGACTATAAACTACACTTCCCAGGTTTGTAAGTTGCACGATTGGAGGATTGTGCGAAGCAAGGAAGTGTCACAGGGTCTATGGCAACGCAGAGGGAGTTGCGCTACCCAGGGAGAAACCATGCAGGTTGGTTGGAAAGTGACCGTTAAAATCATTGTTCATGATTTGACGGTTGAAATGTGGCCAAATGGAGTGGGCGTCCGACATTTAAGACGAAATCTATGGCTCATATCCTTGAAAATTTGCTGCCAATTTGGCATTAATGGATCGAATTTGGGGGGAACAGTCAAATTTGAATTCAAAATTCCCTATAAATTACAAGTGGTTGTCCAGCGAAAAACACTTGGCATTTTGAGAATTGAGTTGTTGATCTCTCAGGCACACATGAATCACAAGCACTATGAACTTTTGATCGCTACTAAAATATTTGAGACTTTTCCGACATAAACATAGAAGTTCTTGCATAAAATCATGTTGGCACTCGCAGAAGTTAGAGATACCGAAGGAGAGGAGTCAGCACCAAAAGTTGAGATGGAGGTAGAAGTGGTTGCTCCAGAGGTTGCTGAGGTGCTTGCTGAAGTCCCTAAATCACTGAGAACGTCAAGACTGAAGCCGACCCCCACCAAAGAAACTGTGAAAGAGAAGAAGGGCAAGCAACCTATTATACCGGTGTGCGCCTCCCCAAGAAGAAACCCACCGAAACCCACTGCATAGGAGAAAGGCAAGGCCATAAATTTGGAACCAGAGGAGGAAGATGTTGAAGAAATCCCTATGGATGACGAGGATGTGGGAGTCAAAGTAGAGGAAGTTGAGACCCAGGGCGTGGACCCTATTACTTGGTTTCTAGAGTATGCCCTTTGCGCAAGCCTAAGTCCAAGGTGCCAAAAGACATTGATGAGAGAAAGACTCCCTTTCAAACCCCTCTACTGCCAAATGACATTGTTTTCAACGGTCCGTGGTTGGCACGAGTGCCACTACTGAAACTTGAAGACTAGGACTTTGTGGACCACGAGAAGTACTGACATCTAGCAACCGAGCATCTGATGCACCATATCATCGATACAAATTTAGGAATGACCACATTGGAGCCACGAAGGTAGCTCAAGGGAGTAGAAAAGGCAGGGTTTCTCAACCTACTCTGGGTGCCACACTACAACCGCACCCCAGTAACAGTTTTAGTCATCAAGTAGCTGATGTGCTTGGTGCATGATGGGTTTCTGTGGCTGGATGAGCCAATACCCTTCATAGATAGGATGATTCATAGGATAACATGATTTCCATATATGGGAGAGAATACGACGATGATCTTTGGTGGAAAAGGTGGCGAACAGGCTCTCGCAGAGTCAATGAAGGAAAAATTTAAACTGGTGAAAAAACCGCGCAGATACACTATATCCAGTATCTGTGACCTTACTGTGAAGGTGGCCACACAGATATTAGCAAGGAAGGTGATGAGGAAGTGTCACGCAGATGAGGTTCCGATGCATGTCATCGTGCTCAGAGCACAGTGCACTGAAGGAGTCCAGTTCAACTGGTCGGACTACCTTCGAGAGAGTTCCTTGTGAACTGTCTTGAAGCACAATATCTCAACAAGACTTTCCACTACACATGTCTCTTGCTGTTAATTGTGTTGGTAGCATGGGAGCTGCTAGAGGAAAATCAGTTCCCTTTGGTCGCGCCAAAACTCCAGAAGCAGTGAAGTATGCTTCATTGTGGGTGACCAAGGACGCACAGTGAGTCAGGGACAACAAGATCTTTTGGATCTTGATGGAAATGAACATTCGGATGGCCATCAATTGCAAACTACAATTGTTACCTACCATGTACACCAACCTACAGGGCTACGCCAAATTTAAGGTTGACTTCCATCGAGTATCCATCAAGGTGTGGAAGGACCCTATGCATAAATGGTACAACTTGCCATATTTGGCAATGGATGATGACATTGATGCAGTGCTTGGTCAATGGCCGATAGAGTGGCGTTATACAACAGATTTGGTAGTGGGCGGAAGCAAGTCCGTCGCATAGAAGAAAAAGTAGGAGGCCAAGCTTAAGATAACATAGTGGGCCAAGAAGAGGAAAAAGGAGGATATTGATAAGTCTCAGGAGGATCGTGATGTCGCGCATCAGACATGAAAGCAAATAGGTGGGACAGAGAGAGGCTTTGGAAAAGGCGCGAAGTCGCCTTCACCTGAGACTAAGGAAGAAATAGATGAACAACACGGCACGAACCCTCAGGAGACGTCCACCCACATCAAGCACCCAAAAGAGCTAGAGAAAGGAGGGCCCAGGAAGAAATCAAAGGCAACCAAGACCTCACTGGACCCCATCACATTAACCAAGGATTTACATGATATTAGTAACACAATTAGGGATCTCACCGTGGAGTCCCTACAATAGTTTGAACAACAACAACAAAAAATCTTAGGGGCCATCCAGATAGGGTTGCATGAGTTGCATACCCATGCTTCGTAGGTTGGTATGGTGTCTACCAGCCTGGCTATTAACACTTCAGAGGCTACCGATATGCTGCACACGAAGACTTCCAGTACAATAGTGTTTTTGAATGGAGCACTGACCATAGAGAATGAAGCTGACAGACCCACTGTTATCACCTTAAAGGGAGTCAGATTGAACCTGGTAGCTCTCTCGTGCGAAGCACTCCACCTCTTGCAGGATGGAGTAATTACAAAACTAAGGTTTTGAGAGCACCGCTCCCTCTAAGTGATCAGTGAACAACAAATCAACAATGAGCAGATGGACCTACAGAGAAATTCTTCCATCATCGCTGAGACCGAGGCAACCAATTAGGGCAAACGGATTATGCAGGTCGTTGAGGAGGCCTACCAAATGGTCCTATAGTTGGCCATTCCGGAGGAGGCGCCAATCGAGGTACGCATCAATAAGTTGGCCACAATGGTGTGCGACACTCGAACTGAGATGGAATGGGTTCAGTTAGAGTAGAACTTGAAAATTATAGAGTTACAGTTGAGGGACCAGCCTTTAACTCCACCAGAAGTGAAGGAATAGTGGGCGGCTACTACCACAAAAGCAATAGCGGTGGTGGACAGTGTAGTAGAAGACTACACGCAGTTTTTTCAACAGTCATTTGAAGTCCTGACCGGCTTGCAAGAGGACCCCACTGTACAGAGGCTAGAGACGGAAGCACGCTAGCTACAACAGTGCTACGATGAGGTTAAGGGCACAGCACGAACCGTCGCGCTGACACAGAAACTAGCCAACCTGCAGGAGGCCAAGTAGTTGAAGGAATAGGTGGATGCAACATTACACAAGGAAGCAGTGCTCAAGGCGAGACTAAAGCCCTAGCTGGATGAGGCTTACACAGTAATAGGGAATATCTAAGGCAAGCTTGTGACTCTACAAGAAACATGTTACACAATAATTTGTCACTTTCCTCATCTCAATCCCTTTTTTGTGTCATGTGTCAAATAAACATGTTCATATCTTCCCACTCATGTAAGAATATTAAGTAAATGCTCTCTAATGCTAAAGATTGACCATTTTTTACTAAGTTCCTGCATCATTGCTAGTAAACCCATAAAATCCACGACGGTTCTCTGTTATGCACTGTATCGTTGTGATGTCATAGCTAGTCCCCAGTTCATGATCCGCGACGATCCAAATTTGGCAAATTAGTTCAAACAGTCAGCCTTATGGATGTTTCTAGAGCTCATTGTTGGGTCAGTTTGGGTCGCCTTTCCACCTCTAGGATGGTGGTTTCGCCTCTTGTGCAACCTCCCTTGAGGATTATCTCCCTCTCCCTTGTTTCATGGAGGCTCCTTCTCCTATAAAATCACTCACCATTGCTATGATTTGCTAGTTCCTTAGTTGCTAGTTCTTTTGGTTGTACAGTGTTGCTGCTGCTTTTGAGTTCGATAGATAGTTGGTGTGAGTGTGACATGTGTGGGACTGCTTTATAGTTTGCAAGAAGGTGTGGAGTGCCCTTAACATTGTGTAAAGCTTGTGAATGAGAGAGAGAGATATATTGCTATTCGGGAGACCCATCTTTGAGAGTGAATGCTTGAAGGAACACACTGGTTGGACCCTCTGATAAGGCTTGTGACTTCAAGACTTGGTTGTAAGCTTGGCTCTTGATTTATCATTAATACAATCAATGATGATTTCCTATGTCTTGTATGCAATTTACTTGATAGCTCATGACTTCTTGACTTTATGAGTAAATAGATCATTGTTGTTTCTCGGTTACGTGCTCTATTGTTTCTTTGTGGTGTTTCAAGTTGATCACTTGTTAAGAAGAAGGAAACGGAAGCCGGAGTAGTGCAACGGAACTTCATTGACCACCAGTTTGAGGTAGGCCTCCAATGATGACTATTTAAGGGAATTAATTATTGTTTTGTCCTTGTTGTGACTAGACCCACTGTAGGGCTAGAGGGGTTGCCTCTGTCCGCAGAGGGAACACTTTCCTACATCACAAGTTGGCGACTCCACTGGGGAAGTCCTTTGCATGTTTCTTCTCTTGTTTGCTCTTATTTTGATTTTGATTTGGTGTCTTTTGAATTTTGGGGATAAAATATCAGTCTTTTTTATTACCTCGGTCAATCTAGGAAATCCCTTTATTATCTGTAGGATTGGCTGGTTTTTGTTTGGGAGTTTCTTGTTCATCTATCATTGTTTTTAAGATCGTCGCTGAAGATAGCCTAACAGTCACAACGACGTCGCTAATGTTATAGCTTTGTACCCACGACTATTTGGCTTTCATCTCGGGTTTCTAGTTTAATTCCCACAACGACTCTTGAAATCGGACCATCGTTGAAAATAGGTGTAGTTTCGTGACGGTCTCTAGTTGTCAGTGTAACACTAGCGACTAGTCTCTAGTTGTTAGTGTAACACTTGCAACGGTCTCTAGTTGTCAGTGTAACACTAGCGACTAGTCTCTAGTTGTCAGTGTAACACCCGCGATGATTCTTGTAAAGTTTTTTTTACAACTTTACCTCCTGAATTCATCAATCTTGTTTATCCCCTGTTGTTTCTTGTCTCTCATTAGCTTGTTTTAATTGCTTTTGGTTAGGGTACTGTCTCTTTGATTTCATTGAGTGAGTCTTGTGTTTTTAGACCATGTGACCTAGCCCTTTAGAAGTTTCATCAAGAAACCATTTTCTTGGGTTACTTGTCTGTTCAAGGTTCATCCACAACCGTCTTGTGATTTGCTTGAGGCTTTTTCACTGCTTGTTTTCTTGTTGGTTGATTTTTAGTGTCGATTATTGAACCAATTTTTTATGTTGATTCAATTTCTTCACTACCAAGCATAGATCACAATTGTTTGGATCGATCAGTTCACACTTGCTTGTTTGTCTCTTTAAATTCAAAAAAAAAAGGAAAATCAAAAGTTTGCATTCATTTAGCATACGAAAGTGAAAGTACATTTGCATTACGAATTTTCATGTTTGAGAAATTGGAAAGCGAATTTTAAATCTTTCATTAGTAGTATCGATGCATCATGAGATTAGTGTATTGATGCATTGTGTTTCTTAGTGTTTGCATTCACTTGTCTTGGTTTGGGAATGATCTCTCTACCCTCCTGTAGGTAGGTGTTCATTGAAGTGAAAGATGTTTTACTCATTCTAGCTGCATCCTAGGTTTTTGATATACATACGGTAAGGCCTGGAAACTGAAACATAATTCAAGATCAACTCTAAAATGAACTGAATGAACTTAACAACACATTGGAACATAACGCACACTATTTAGAGGTCTAGGCTAGAGATGTGCTCCGGCATCGTTAAACCTAGTCACTATTGTTTTCACTCAAGGTTGGGTGATTCCTCCTTCTGTGACTCAATAACGGTCTACTACGGAATTGTGCTCCCAGTACCGTCGAGTATATGTTGGGAGACCCCACTAGGTTATCATCCTATATCCTTAGAAAGCTGTTTTTGCCACCTTGCAAACCGTAACGCACCACACACAGCATTCGGGAATATTGATTGCCGTACGGAAAGTCCTTGGTTTTCATATGATCGCCAAGGTGTATATGTAGTTTTACGGGATGTTTGGTAAACCTTTTGCCTAGTTCTCTAGAGTAGTCACTTTCGTTCCTTTTCAAACTCCTTAAAATAAAAGGTCCATCTGAGCACTTGTCCTTTCAGGCTCATTAAACCTTGAAAGAGATAGAGTCACCTTTTCGTCCTTTTCTCAACTCTTGAAACATGAAAAGGTCAATTTTTGTTGTTGTGTCATGAAAATTTACTGCCCACGAAATGTTCCTGGTAACAATTCAAGTTCTTAGTTGTGATAAGAGTGTTTCTCAGGCTCGTTCTCAATGGTAGCAGTCCCCGAGTCTACTAGCCAAGGCCTTCCCCCATATGGGAACCCTGGTCCATTTCCTTCTTTTGGAAATGCGAGTGCTCCATATATGGCAACATTGTCCTTGCCCGGGTTAACCATTGGTCTGCTCATTTGGTTGTTTTCGACCTCGGTGGTCCCAAGCATCATGACTCTTGTTCCACCTTCTCCTTCGTTTGAATCACGACACGTTGATTCCAAGGTTGAGCCTATGTCTTCTTCCCTTGTTTCTTCACCTTCATCTCCTCCTTCGCCTATGAAAGTTTCACATCTAGTAACCAGGAGACTAAGAAGAAGAAGAAGAAGATGAAGAAGAAGAAGAAGAAGTCTGATAAATGTGAGGCCGCCTATATAGCTACTACTCTGAGTACATCTCAGGTCAGACCACCTTCTACTCCTCCGCGGAGGGTTAAGTTTCCTTGTAAATTGTGTAAGGGTGACCATCTTCTTCGTGATTGTCCTGACATTCTTAGGATCTTAGAAGTATGGTCTCGCAATCCAGCTCATCCCTCATCATCCTCTGAAGCTCATGATGATGCTACCCTATCAACTAGCAGTGGTACGAAGAAAGGGAAGATTTGATTCTCCTGTAGACTATGTGAGGGCAACCATCCCCTTCACCTTTGTCTTCTCATGGATAAAGCTTCCTTTGTTTTGGAAAGTCTTACTGCTTCTTCACCCCAATTTCCCATTGGTTATTAGAGGCTCTCTTCAGACCCTCTCCCCATTGACAAAGAGATTGACTTAGACTCTTCTCTTGTCCGTCCTCCTCTTTCCGAGCCTGACCGTGCTAAGCCTATTCCAAACCAACCATTGGTTGGGGAGAGTGTCAACTTGGGTTCACCACCTATTGATCACTCTATTTTGGAAGAGCATCATGCTCATGTTCTTCTCATCTCGTCAGATTCTCCCGAGTCTGAGAACGACCCTATTATCCTTATTGATCACGAGAGTCCTTCTTCAGTTCCTGTAAAGCATGGGGGCAATCATATGATATCCCCACCAAGTAGTTCAGTTGTTTCCTTTGACTGGAGTCACTTGACTGCTTTCCACCTTCCATCCTATGTGCCTTTCCAGATTACAGTACATGCCTATGATAAGGTAGTACCTGGCACTATCTTGGATGAGGGTGTGTCGGTTAGCCTTATGCCTTCCACTACTTGGCAATCCTTAGGCTCCCCACAACTTGTGCAAGTCACATAGAATCTGTTGGCATTTGACGGAGGAACCAGTCAACCTTTAGGGATCCTCCCAAAGCTTCCTATTACTTTTGGGTGAAAAACTGTCTATATAGACGTCATGGTTGTCCAAGGCGCTTTAGATTTCAATCTTATCCTTGGTCGTGACTATGTTTACACCATGGGGGCCCTTGTCTCTTCACTTTTCCATGTGGCTTGTTTTCCACACAACGAAAGAATGGTGACCATAGATCAATTATCATTCTTTAGTCCCCCGGTGCCTCCTATGCAGCTGTCATCCCCTCTCAGGTCTTACTTGCAAGCAGTGCCTTCTTTTCCACAGGTCAATTATGTGGCTACCCGTTCTGTCTCCGCCTCTGTTGATGATCATGCAGATGGTCTCATAAATCATGTACTGGGGGCATTGGAACCTGATCTGTCATTGGTATCTAATGACATGTTTTCCTCCCAAAGCGTAGTTCTTCCATCCCGTGAAGATCTCTTGGGAGCCATGTTCTCATATGGCCCATGAACAAGAGTATGAGGATAGTTTGTTCCTATGTCAACCTCATTAAAAAATGAAACAAGGATCATGGAGCACAGTTCCTTGTCTTGTGCCAAGCTAGTTAAAAAATGAAACAAGGAGTCTTGAGGAAAGTTCTTGATCTTATGTCAACTTCGTTAAAAAATGAAGCAAGGGTTATGAGGATAGTTTGTTTACTGTGTCAACCTCATCGAGTCTTTGATTAAGATCTCGTAAAATCCAAGTCGAGTCTTTCCAAGATCTCTACAGTGAACCTTCATTCCATCCACCTTGTTGAATGCAATGAAGCTTGGGGGGCATGTCCCTCGATTTTCATCATTATGCCTAGGGGCATGCGAACTCATAACAAGCATAGTTTTTTGTTTCAAGCTTGTGTAAACATGAAACCGAATCCAAGCAGAGTTCTCCATGGTTCAAGCTTGTGTAAAAATGAACCCATACCTGATTTACTTCTCGTGATTGTTGTTTTTATCCGCTAAATTCTGCTAGATGAGCCTTGGTTGTTTCATTCCATCGCCACCATCTCTTTGGCTGATCATATGCTTTCACTTGATTGTTTTTCCTTTCCTAAGGAACCGCAACGATGAGTGGTTTTATTAGCTAGCCTCTTGACCATTACGTGTTTTGATCAGTTCCACCGTTTCCGGAACCAGTTGCTACCCTTTATACCACTCGTTCCTCTAGGATGAGTCACCTTTAAGCTCTTTTTCTGACTCCCAAAAAATGAAAAGATTGCTGAGTTTTTCCTTTTTGACTCATTAAATGGAATAAAAAGGCAGTCCACTTTGAGCTCCTTTCTGATCATATAAACACGAAAAGATTGCTGGGCTTTTGTTGTTTCAGGTTCGTTATTGGTTACGAAATGATGTGTCTTTGATCGCTTTTCTACTCTTTCGAATCGAGGTCACTAATGACGAAAAGTACTCCTTGATTGTAACAGTCAAGCAGTTCTCTCAAGTATTGTTTTATACTTTTTTGGGCTTGAGAGACACAAATCTATGAGAAAGGACCCCCCTGGAGTTTTCTTTTCCATGTCTTTTTCAAACTCTCTTTAAAAGACTGTGAGTTTTACCTATGTCAAACTCATTAAACCCTGATGACATTAGGGTCATCACCACGACAAGACTCGAGCTTCTCCTCCCTAGGGCTCATTAAATTATTACTAGGTTGGATTCGACTGAAGGTCGAACTTATATTACAAGCGTATCTATCCCCTTCAAGATTGTTTTCAAAAATAATTGGGGTACTCGCCAACAATGGTGGGGGAAATTTTGGAAGTTGTCATTGGTTACCTGCGGCAGCTAGTCACTCTTGAACATCGACACTTTTGCTTCTTGTCGGGTTGGGATATCCATACATCATCATTTGGCCTTCCAGGGTTTTTGGGTTGCCATTTTGCCTCATTCCATATGATCCATGTTGTCTCCATCGAGCCTCCGATCCCTTGGTATCTAAATGCTACAACCCTCTAGGGTCATGTCGCCGACATGTTCAAGAGTATAATCCTTCTGCAGTTCACATCCTTACCTCCTCCTCTGATACTCTGTTTCACCATCTACCACTTGTTCCTTATCTCATGTCATTGATGGGGCAAACATTATGGCCCTCCTGTGACAGATCGTCTCTTTTCGGCGTCAACTCATTATCCAGGAGACTGATCTAGAGATCCCCTTTGGTACCTTGGAGCTTGCATGCCTCAATGGCAAGTTCTTCGCGTCTGACGATCGACTTTCATCATTGGTCGTCGATTGGGTGATTCCACGAGTGTTTGACTTCAACTCGTTCTTCACACTTCATGGATTGTACTAGACAATGCCTTGAGAGCCATTGGCATTATTGGTGGTTTCTCTCATGCTTGTTAATGGTTTTAATCATTGACTAGTAATCAAGCGAATTTCTATCATAATCGACTTTAGCACATCTATTCGCATGGTAAAATTTGTACTATGATCGATTGGGTTTCAAGACCCCGAACTAAGATTACACATGTTCGGGCTACGTAGATTGGTTCGTGATTACATGACTCTTTGATGGATGGCTGTGACCATACCTGAGTCTTCATGGATGGTTGTGACCATACCTTTCTCATTATCATGGTCTTACTAGCTAGGTGGCTGCGTCCATACCACAGACCTAGTTCGTATGTCTTTTGGATAGTTGTGCCCATGCCTAGACTACATGTATTTCACTATCAAAGATATCAGTTGTACTTGTGCCTGCAGGTTCTTCCAGGTGGTGTTCCAGTTTAGACAGTTTTGTAAAGCATTTCACCCCTCCCACTCTCTCGGGCTTCATGCTTTAGGGGGCATCTGTTACACAGTAATTTGTCACTGTCCTCATCTCAGTCCCTCTACTGTGTCATGTGTCAAATAAACATGTTCATATCTTCCCACTCATGTAAGAAGATTAAGCAAATGCTCTCTAATGCTGAAGATTGACCCTTTTTGACTAAGTTCCTGCATCGTCACTAGTAAACCCTTAAAATCTATGATGGTTCTCTATCATGCACTGTATCGTTGCGACGTCGTCGCTAGTCCCTAGTTCATGACCTGCGACGATCCATATTTGCCGAATTAGTTCAAACAGTCAGCCTTTTGGATGTTTCTAGATCCCGTTGTTGGGTCAGTTTGGGTCACCTTTCCACCTCTGGGATGGTGGTTCCACCTCTTGTGCAACCTCCCTTGAGGATTAGCTCCCTCTCCCTCATTTCATGGAGGATCATTCTCCTATAAAATCACTCACCATTGCTATGATCTGTTAGTTCCTTAGTTGCTAGTTCTTTTGGTTGTACAGTGCTGCTATTGCTTTTGAGTTTGATAGATAGTTGGTGTGAGTGTGACAAGTGTGGGATTGCTTTATAGTTTGCAAGAAGGTGTGGAGTGCCCTTAACCTTGTGTAAAGCTTGTGAATGAGAGAGAGAGATATATTGCTATTTGGGAGACCCATCTTTGAGAGTGAATGCTTGAAGGAACACACTGGTTGGACCCTCTGAGAAGGCTTGCGACGTCAAGACTTGGTTGTAAGCTTGGCTCTTGATTTATCATTAATACAATCAATGATGATTTCCTATGTCTTGTATGCAATTTACTTGATAGCTCATGACTTCTTGACTTTATGAGTAAATAGATCATTGTTGTTTCTTGGTTATGTGCTCTATTGTTTCTTTGTGGTGTTTTAAGTTGATTTCTTGTTAAGAAGAAGGAAACAGAAGCCGGAGCAGTGCAACGGAACTTCATCGACCACCAGTTTGAGGTAGGCCTCCAATGATGGCTATTTAAGGGAATTAATTGTTGTTTTGTCCTTGCTGTGACTAGACCCACTTTAGGGCTAGAGGGGTTGCCTCTGTCCGTAGAGGGAATGCTTTCCTGCATCACACAACACAACAAAAGCTTCAGGCTGATAGCACAAGATCAGTGACTGAAAAGACAATGGAAGACAAAAAGTAGGAAGCATCTCAATGCACAGCCGAGGTTGCAGTCATACAGGTCGAGTTGGAAGGACTTCACGCAAAGATCTCCGTGCCTACCAAGTGACTCAAGGGAAAGTCACAATGTTTGTGTTGGGGGCCTATTGGGAATGGGATCCCACAAAGGGTAGTTTTGGGGCTAAAAGCCCATGTTTGAGTCAAATTTTGTAATAAAATGGTAAATACTTCGCATTTTGTGGTCGTGAAGTGCATAGTTGTTATAAGTCATAAAGGGTTGTCTACCCTTAGTTTTGTAAAGTAAAGTTGGTTGTAAGAGATCTACCCATGGCCCGTGGACCATGGGATTGTATAAAAAGAGTTAAGTTCTAATTAGTTAGAATCATCGATCATGTAAGAGAGTCGTAGCTCTGAAGTAAGAAGTCTCGTGGCATAGGTAGAGGCTCTGCAGCTAAGTGCATTGAGGCTTAGGTAGAAGTCCACAACTGAGTGCATGGACCCCTGCAACTGTGTGTGTAGGGTGGTTAGAGTCTGCAATCACTTGGAAGATACTAATAAAGAGAAGTGTTATCACCCCAAGAAACTCTCCTAGGTTGTAGCTCGGAGATGCTCGGGAACATTACAAAATCAACTTAATGTTGGAAATGGATGAATGGAAGAGATGATGCTTATTCAAGCCAGATAACCACTTCTACTATGCTTAACTCCAGACAAGCGTGAACACCCCTAGACTACAAGGCTTTAGAGAACCAATTACTCACAGTTCAGAGATTGGGTGAATATGGAGAATAATGACCACACCAACAGATGCACAAGACCTTGTGATGGCCGGCTGCAACCAGTAAAGAGGTCTGCAAATCTAATTACCTAGTGTATAGACAGGATGACAGCTCTCTGTCACTAAGTGAAAAGAAACCTGAATAACACATTCACTGATACATGAAATATTAACACAGAGGTAGGATGACAACTCGTCTAATGCTAAACATCAAGAGTTTAGGAAAACTGCATATCAGGCACAGCCTAGAATAGAATAGAAATGGAAAGTGAGTAATTAACAACAAAAGAAGCTTGTATTAGCTGAAAATGAAGACAAGACATTGCAAGTATCAATGTAGTTACAATCTCCAGAAGTTGAACCTTACATCAAAACAACGACCATCAACCATGATTACATCTTGTTTTTGGGTATATATAGAGTTTCATTACAAAGGCGCTTGGCCATTCTAAGTATGGAGGGGTCATAATTGACCACCAACCACTTTAACTACTTGATGGAGTTTCTGGTGCATTAACTTGCTTTAGTGAATAAATCCGATTTTCTCAGATGCTCTGATATCCTAGCGGGCAGGTGGAGTGCCATGTAGAATGAAATCCCATAACTTATTAAATTCATTCACCTATTCGGGATCTGTCCCTTTCCTCCTCGACCACACTGTTTGTTGAATGCAGTCATTGAGGAAAAAATGCAAACAGTACCAAAAACTAGTTATCTTAGTCCTTCGAATGCATGGAGTAGTTAAGAGACGCAGACTACGTAGCAGGTGGACGAACTGGATGGAGGAATGAGATCAGCCGTCGGATCACGCGGATAGATGGTGGGGATCACTCGGCAGAGGGTATCGAGAGATACGGAGGCGGAGTGAACGTGGGCCGTTGGATCTCGGGTGGGCAGATCCAACGGTCATTGGGCGAAGGAGATGTGCGGGGGTTAACGGGCAGGGACAGAGGATGGGCAATAAGTGGTATTTCTCACACAGGCATTGGGGGTTGGTTGTTCAACGTACAAGGGCATGCGATACCACTCAGGGTGTGACACGTGGCAGTGGAAACCACTCTCCATCGCGCGTTAATGGGCTGTCACTTCGCGGGCGTGGGAAGAGCAAAGGCCATCTGATCGCGGCGGAGATGATCGAACGGTGGGGGTTCAATTGCGTGGGTCGGTTTGTTTGACGTGATGGGAGGGCCATTGGATTAGGATGACGGAGGTCAACATCCAAGGCTATGGCAAAAGGGTCTACGAGGGCACACGGTTGTATGGGCGCAGGGTTATGGGGTATGGGATTAAGCATTCAAGGCTTAAGAACAACGGAGTGTATATGGTTTTTAACAAAAGAACGTAGGAAACATGGATGAAGGAATAGGGGAAGGGGTAAAGGAGAAGAAAGGGGAATGAGCGAGGTAATGGAGAAAGGTGAGGATAACCATTTTAGGCCCTTTTTTAGCACGACCAAGGGCCAAGCTAGCCTCCAGCTTTAGAAAATCCTGATTATATAGCAGAGCTAACATTGGCTCCTTCTGGGGATGAGATCCTCCCTATGAGGTCTCAAGAACTGCAGATCATTGCCTTTCCTATGAAAACCAAATTAGAAAAATTTCCTAATGTTCCATTTGGCATGGAGTCTAACTGAGTATACACTACAACTGATAAAGTAACATATTTACAACCTTAAGGCTAGAAGACCTTAAGCAACATCAATTTTCAAGAACCGCCAATTAAATGGGCCATCAAAAACTATCTCCCTTCCCATACTTTGCAGTATGAAAGTATTGTTTCCTTGGATCTGGGAAATGATAAAAGGCCTTGTCCAAAAAGCATCAAACTTCCCATGATTGCCTTTCTTCTCTTTCAGTGCATCCCACTTCAGAACCAAATCTCCAATCTAAAAATTATCTATCTTTGTCCTTCTGTCAAAATCTTCCTTGATCTTCTTTTGATGTGCTGCAGACTTCTCAACCAGCTGTTCTCTGATCTGATGCACCTCTGCTAAATCAGTGATCCTTTTTGCCATGTCTTCTTCCCCATCCTGCTCTTCTTGTAGGAATTTTGCCACAGGGAGGATTAACTGAATTGGGAATATAGCTTTAGTGCCATATAACAACTTGAATGGAGAGTTCCCAGTGGATTTCTTGGTGGTTACTCTGTCAACCCACTGTGCATACTTGAGTTTAGAGTCCCAATTCTTTTTGTTGTCTTCCAACAGCTTTTTAATTATCCTTATCAGGCTTTTGTTGGAAGATTTTGTTAGACCATTGCCTTGAGGGTAATATGAGGTGGAATGAACCAGCTTAATGCCCATTGAGTCACACATGTCCACCAATCCTTTTGCCCTGAAGGCTGCTGCATTGTCTGTGATCAATTTATGTGGACAACCAAATCTGGCGAAGATATTCTCTGTCAAGAACCTCACGACCACATTATGATCAGTCTTTCTATTAGGGATGGCCTCAATCCATTTAGTGAAGTAATATGTGGCTACTAAGATCCATTTGTGCTGGCCACTGGAATTTGGATTGATTTCTCCAATGAAATCCAAGCCCCACTGCTAAAAAGGACCACTAGCATGTACAGGTTTTAAGGGAAGGGACTTCAATTACTGTTTTCCCTCAAATCTTTCGCACCTGTCACATGATTTAACAAATAAGAAGACATCATAAAATAAGGTGGGCCAATAGTACCCAGCTCTAAGAATCTTATGGGCTGTAGTTTTCCAATAATGATGCCCTCCACACAGGTTGGAATGAAACTGCTGCATGACTTCAATGGATTGTTCTTTGTCTAAACACCTCAAAAGAATTCCAGAGGGGTCCCTCCAGTAGAGCAGGTTTTCATGAATGTAATATTTGGTTGCCCTGAGCTTAATAGTTCTGGCTTGGCTTGAACTAAGGCCTGGAGAAATTTCTAGCTTTAGCAGAAATTGAGCTATTGCAGAGTACCAATCACAAGAAGCTAAATTTTCTGCCAATGACTGGTTTTTCCCTAGTTCAACTGTTTCTTCTTCGGTTTGACCATTCCTTAAAATTGTGCTCATGATATTTATGTCCAGCGTTTTGCAATTTTCTTCTGCCATCAGTCTGGCAAGGCCCTAACCTTTGACTAGTTTGGTGGGCTTCGATTCTATATTAAATTCAATAAGCTTTGCAATCCATTTAGCCCTTGTTCCATCAGCATCAGGCTGCGTTAGAACATCTTTTATTGAAGCGGAGGGTACATATGCAATTATCTTGGAATGCATAATGTAAATTCTGAAAGCTTTTAAAGACTTGATAAGAGAATATGCCTGTTTTTCAATGATATCATACCTCAACTCAGCATCCCTTAATGTTTTGCTGAAAAAAGCCACTGGATGCTCTAAGCCTTCTTCATCTTCCTGCAATAAAACTGCTGCAAGGGTGTCATCAGAGGCAAATGAAAATATATGGAACTCCTTGCTGTAATTTGGACTTCTTAAAGTGGGAGCTTCCATAATAGCTTTCTTAATGGACTCAAAGGATCTTCTTGCTGCATCAATCCATTTGATCTCCAACCCCTTTCTCAACATGGAGGTAATATGCTTTACAAGTTTTGCAAAATTTTGGATAAACCTCCTTACAAAATTTATCTTGCCCAGAAAGGACTGGATGTCTTTCTTTGATCTTGGGACAGACAAGGGCTGTATTGCTCTTACTCTTTCTGGGCCAATTTTGACACCTGCAACAGAAACAACATGTCCTAACAACTTGCCCTCTTCTAGAGCAAACTGTGACTTTTTAGGATTGACTGAAATCCCAAACCTTCTGCACTTCACGAACACTTTCTTCAAATGTTGTAAGTGGTCATGATGGCTTCTGGAATACACTATTATATCATCAAGGTAGATAAGGACAAACTTATCCTTCTCTCCCACAAATGTTATATCCATAGCTCTCTGAAAGGTGGCTCCAGCATTCATCAACCCAAAAGGCATCTTGGAATACATAAAAGTGCCCCAAGGAGTGGTGAATGCAGTCTTCTCTTGGTCATCTAGATGTACAGCAACATGATTATACCCGAAAAATCCATCCAGGAAAGACATCACTTTGGCTCCTAAGACTTTCTGCAGAAAATGCTCCATCTTGGGTAGAGGATAGTTGTCTTTCTTAGAGCATTTGTTTAAGTTTCTGAAATCAACGCAAAGCCTGATTTCTCCACTCTTCTTCCTCACCACTACCAAATTGGCTACCCATTTTGAATATCTGAGAGGGACTATGATTTTGGCAGCCAATAACTTCTTGATTTCTTTTTCAATTAGAGGAAGGAGCAAAGGATTTATGGGCCTCAACTTCTGCTTGAAAGGGATGGTGTCTTTCTCTAAAGGAATTTTATGCTAGATGATATTTTTGTCATATGTTTTCAGGTCACTATATTCCCAGGCAAAGACATTAGCAAATTGCTTCATTAAATTGCGGTATTCAACACTATGGGCAGCAGACAGATGAGTGGACAGATTTATGTATCTTGGCTAATCTATACTCCCTATATTATGCTTATAGATTGCAGATTGGTCTTCTTTTTGGGCAGCCTTATAAGGCACATCATTTTGATCAAACAAATTTTCTAATGGAACCAGACCCTTAGGTATATGATTGCTGGACAGTTGGACGATGCTATCTTTACCAATTCTATTTCTAAGCTGGGTTTGGGGATTTTCTTCCAAGGCTTCATTTTCTTGGTAAATTTGCATTTCATAGAATTCCTCAATGACTTGCAAGAACCTATTCACTTCATCATCATCTTCAAAAACTTTCCAATGCTAGACATTATCAGGCAAGGATGGTCTGTATTTCATTTGAACTTCATAAACTAGTTTGGGAGGCTTGGGATGGATAAACATGCTAGCAGACACAGCAAGGGAATCGGCAAGCTGATTTTTTACTCTAGGGATATATGAGATACAAAAATTATCAAAAGAATCTTTAAGTCTCCATACCTCATCTCTGTATGCTTTCAGCCTTGGGTGCTTTGCTTGAAATGTTTTATTCACTTGCTGAATGATAAGATTAGCATCTCCAAACACCTTTATGTTCTTGATTCCTCTGTCTTTGGCTGCATTGAGACCCAATATCAGAGCCTCATACTCTGCTATATTGTTGGTAACTTGAAAGGCTAGCTTAAAAGACAGATGTGTGCTTTCTTGTTCTGGAGATATCAACACCACCCCTGCTCTTGCAGTCTCCCTAGAACATGCTCCATCAAAGAACATCTCCCAAACCAGACTTCCTTGCTCTCTCTCGGCCTGATTCAGTGGTTTCTTGATCTGCATTGAGGCCTTATGGGATTCTTCAATTTGGAGAATACAAGCTCCAAAATCAGTGTCCACGGCATATATGGGATGATTAGAAGGATTACTCTCATCACTGATGATGTAGGCCAGCTGTGCTTCTCTGTACAATCTCCTGCTTTCCCCTCCAAAGACTGGGATAGTGGCATAAGATAAGTCATTCTGTAATGTCCCACCTAGTCTCTTAATCCACCCTCTGGACAACAGCATGCCAAACTTGGGAGGGACATCTGCTACCACAATATCCATGATCATGCTCTTCATGGGCAACTGAGTGAGGGTAATGGCCAGGTCTTTGATTAATCCTAGGCATTTTACCTTTCTTGAATCAAATGAGAATAATTCATGATATGGTCTAGTGATATCAAGGCCTAACTCTTCCATGACAACTTTAGGCATCAAATTGTGGCTGGCTCCTGTGTCTAGTAGGCAATTATGGAGGATTTTGTCATGAATGGTCAAGGAGACATAAAATGATGGGGAATTATCATCAGCAAGTTCAGTCATTGGGTTAAGCACAACTACAGGCTTATCATCTTGCAGATTGACGTAGTCAGTGGGGGTTTGTGAGGCTTTTAGCTCAAGGGCATTAAGGATAGGCTTTCTAAAAACTTCACTCTTTACTAGTTCTATCAGAGGTACAGATATTTTTAACTTCTGGACTTCTGCTTCAAAACTGAAAGGGGAAGGGGACTTATCAGGACCTCTTACCTCTTGAGCTAGTGCTTTGAAGATGACTGGATCAGCTGCTAGTCTTTTCTGTTTGATGTTCTGTTACTCTGTTGGGATAGTAGCTTTTTGGGCAGGGTTCTCCTTAACATTGTTTGCTTTTGACATCAGATTATATCTTTGCTGCTCACCAATCTGTAGAACAACCTCTCCATCCCACTCTTGACTGGTTTGGTCTTGGAGTAATGATTCTTCATATGCGGCCAATGTCAAAAAGGTAGCACTGCCTTTATCTTCCATGCAATGAATTTCATCCTCTTCTTCAAACTGCTCCTCTTCCATGACTACATTCTGGAAATGAGCCTTAACTCTCTGTTCTCCATTTTCTTCTTTACCCATTTGAATGATTTGCAATTGCTCATTTACTCTTCTGAAAGGATTTGGGTTTCTTGGAGAAAATGTGTTTGGTACCCTGGCTTTTCTAGAGCTCTGCTCAACTTTCAGCTTAGATATCTCAGTAGCCAATGACTCTATCATCTTAGTCATATTATCTAATTTGGGTTCTGAAGATGAAGTAGAGGAAGAGGAAGCCTCACCTCTCTGCCTTCTTCTATCAGCATGACTTTTGAGCTTTTCTACAACCATAATATTAGATTCCACCTCTAGGGCTGCATCCTGCATTTCAGCTAGAGTGGTACATCTTCTTTCTCTCAAAAGCAGGCAGAAATCAAAGTCAAAAGCATTAGCATAAGTGAGTTTGGCAGAGGTGGGGGTAGGCTTTACTTCAGTTGGTATCTTACTATACATATGGTTAAATCTTTTATTGAAATCAAGCAATGATTCCCCATTCTCCCTCTTTAGGTTTCCAAACTCTGTATGGTAATAGAGAAAATCTTTCCTATCCCCTCATTGCTTTAGGAATGCATCATCCAATGCTTCAATGTCTACTATGGACCTATGGGGAAATTCTCTAAACCACTTTCTAGCCTCTCCATCAAGGCTCTAGACAAATACTCTCATCCACACATCATACTCACTGATATCTAGGTTATCACCATAGCTATAAAAAGATTCAAGGTGTTCTTCAACTATTACTCCCTCTGTACCAGTGAATTTGGGCATATATTTCTGATATTCTCCTGCAGGCATGGCATTCAAAGGAACATGCAAGACCAGGGGTCCATACCTAGTGGCTATGATTCTTTCCATTTTTGTGGGAGCTTGTTGACCTGCCATGACTGGGATAGGTGGAAGGATATTGGCAAATTGAATGATAGGAAGTAATGAAATAGATGACAGACACAAAGGAATATGATGGACTGTATGGGAGGCTTTCTTTGGATTTAAATCCAAAGGGGAACTGACTGAATAAGGAGCTTTATGAATCTCTGAAGGTATTTCTTTACTGACAATGTTGGGCTCTAAATCTTCAAACTATATATTCTTAGCTATAATATTTTCTTTCAGAGATGCATAAGATTTCTTAGGCTTACCTGATCCTGATGCTCCTTTTTGTGATGTTTTCCTTTGCTTAGCAATCTTCTCAGGGTCAGGCACTGGGTCAGCTGGTGATTTCTAAGGATTTCTCCGGGTATGCCTCACAAACTGAGTGAGAACTGAAATGTGGAGTCGCCACTAGATTGGTTCTCCAGTAGAGTTGCCATATAGATGATTACAACCAGAAATGTGTCTAGACTTTGTCTATCATCAAAGCATGGAACTGTGTCATTTTCCCAGGGAAGCTGAGCTTCAATCTCCTCTCCCCAGCAACGGTGCCAATTAATGTTATGACTCCAAGAAACTCTCCTAGGTTGTAGCTCGGAGATGCTCAGGAACATTACAAACTCAACTTAATGTTGGAAATGGATGAATGGAAGAGATGATGCTTATTCAAGCCAGATAACCACTTCTACTATGCTTAACTCCAGACATGCATGAACACCCCCAGACTACAAGGCTTTAGACCACCAATTACTCACAATTTAGAGATTGGGTGAATATGGAGAATACTGACCACACCAGCAGATGCACAAGACCTCATGATGGCCGACTGCAACCAGTAAAGAGGTCTACAAATCTAATTCCTTAGTGTATAGACAGGATGATAGCTCTCTGTCACTAAGTGAAAAGAAACCTGAATAACACATTCACTGATACATGCAAGATTAACACAGAGGTAGGATGACATCTCCTCTAATGCTAAACATCAAGAGTTCAGGAAAACTGCATATCAAGCACAGCCTAGAACAGAATAGAAATGGAAAGTGAGCAATTAACAGCAAAAGAAGCTTGTATTAGCTGAAAATGAAGATGAGACGCTGCAAGTATCAAGGTATTTTTATGAGAGATTCTTCAGTGTAAATCACATAAAATTTCATTTGTCGATGCATTTCGAACCAACTAGTGTGGTTCATCGTCAGGACAAGTTGAAGAAACAGATCCAGCTTAGCATGTTAAATAGTCTGAGCAGAGTCTCCAATGGCTAATTTGACCAACGGCTAATTTTGACTTTAGGACCAGGGTCAAATTTTTATTTATTTATTTCTTTATTTTTTTTAATTTAATGGAAATTAGTTAAATTAGGTGACCAATAAGAATATATAAATAAATAAAATTATTTTAATTGGTGTTAATGGTTAGTTAAAAAGATTATTTATTTATTTATTTATTTATTATTATTATTATTATTATTTATTTATTTATTTTTTTAATTAAAAATTATAATAAAAGGTTGTTAAGATTAAAGTTAGTTAGAATTAATAAAAATATTGGAACGAGGTAACTTAAATATCTAAAATAAAAAATAAAAAATAAAAATAAAATAAAAAGAATACTAATATATATAAATTAATTAAGAAAGTAGATGGTTATAAAAGGTACTAATATTGAAAAAAAATAAGAAAAAAAAAAGAAATAATAATAATAATAATAATAAATAAATAAGTGATAAAAATAAATAAATAAATAAATAAAAATAAAATAAAATTAATAATAATAAAAATAAAATAAAATTAATTAATTAAAAGTTGGAAAGAAAAATAATAATAATAATAAAATAAATAAATAAATTATATATATATAACGAGAAATTACTATCAATTTAACTTTAAAAAAAAAAATCATGTTCCTTCAACTAGGAAGAGAGGGCTGGGATCCAGTGACTGCTTATCTTCCATCCATCTTCTCTATTGCGATTGTTCGGTCTTTTCTCAATCTCAAGGGCTTCCCTAAATTTTCGGTGATGGAATTGCGAAACCCTAGCGATAACACTTGCCTCCTCTATGCAAACATGATGTTTGGTACTCTTTGCATGCTCAGCTAAAGCGGAAGACTTGGTTCTCCTATGCTTGAGGTCAGCTGCATGCTCACTAATCCTTTGATTAATGGAGCGACCAGTCTCACCAATATAGGGTGTCCCACAGGAACAAGGAATAATATAAACCCCTTTCATGTCCTTAGGGTCGATAGGATCCTTCACAGATCTGAGGGATTTACGAATGGTGTTGAGGGGTCTAAAGGTCGAGGGGACATTATGCCTCTTAAGAATCCTAGCAATCTTATCAGTGGTCCCCTGAACATACGGAAGATGGACACTTGGGACCCGCTCTTTCGGTTCTTTTTAAGCTAATGAATTTTTGGCAGCTTTGAGGAAAGCTTTCTGACCAAGGTACTTGCTATAACCATTCTCAACAAAGAAATTAAGGAGGTGGGATTTCTCTTTATCAAATCTTTTATCATTAGAGATCCTAAAGGCCCGAGTAGCCAGGGTGTTGAGAACACCCAACTTTTGAGCCGGGAAATGGTGGGAATTGGCATGAAGATACTGCTCCATATGTGTTTTCTTTCGAAACACTGGGAGGGAGAGGGAACCATCACAATTCTTAGAAATAAGAATATCAAGGAACGAGAGGCAACCATCGACTTCTTGTTCTTTAGTGAACTTAATGGTTGACGATTGACTGTTGAGATGATCGAAGAAGAGATCCAATTCCTCTTGGCCATGAGACCAGATGACATTAGTGTCATCTACATATCTCTTCCAAAGCTTCGGCAAGAGGCATGCCGAGTTTAGAGCCTTGGATTCAAAATCTTCCATAAAAAGATTAGCTATGATAGGGGAAAGGGGGGAGCCCATGGCAACACCACAGGTTTGCTCAAAGAAGTCTCCTTCAAAACTAAAGAAGGTGGAGGTGAGGCAGATCTCCACTAATTGAGCAGTGTCAGGATCAGTTAGGTGGTTGATCACCTCCATGGCCTCATTTATAGGGATGCAGGTGTATAGGGAAACAACATCAAAACTAACAAGGATGTCCTCGGGGTCAAGCTTAATGCCCTTGAGCTCCTTAATAAAGGAAGCAGAGTCTTTGACGAAGGACTCTGTACGGCCAACTAAGGGCTTAAGTTTGAAGGCAAGGAACTTAGCAAGAAGATAGGTAGGCCCACCAATGGTGTTGACAATGGGCCTAAGGGGAGCTCCTTCTTTGTGGATCTTAGGAAGTCCATAGATCCTAGGAGTTATGGGATTGCTCTCAATGAGCTTATGGTGCAAGTCACACACAAATTTACAGGATTTAATGGCAAGGGCCACATTCCTAGAAATCTTCTTTAAAGGGTTTTTGGGAAGCTTCTTATAGCTTCCACTATTATGAAGATGATCCAACATCTTACTGCGGTAATCAACTTTGTTGAGAATGACAGCAGCCCCACCTTTGTCGGCTTTCAGAACAACGATATCATTGTTTTGGTTTAAGGATCTAAGGGCTACAAATTCCTCCTTGCTAAGGTTGCTCTTAGGGGGCTTTGCCTTCCTCAGGATTACTGCACAATCCTGCCTGATAGTGTTTTTAATATTATCAGGTAAACCTCTAATCCCGAACTCTATGTCACAAATAATGTCATCCATAGGAATCTTCTTAGGGGCTAAGGCAAAATTTAACCCTTTACTTAAAACATTAAACACAGAAGGGGGAAAAGAAAAACTGGACAAATTAATAACCTTATTATTTATATTACAATTCTTTCTACCCCTAAAATTACCATCTGTAGAACCATCCAACTCATTATTATTATTATTATTATTATTATTAATATTATTATTATTATTATTATTATCATTATTACTAATATTATAATTATTAAAATCATTATTATAATTATTATCATAATTAAAGTTGTTGTTATAGTCATTATTATACCCATTGTTGTTTTTATTATAATTCTTATCATTATAATTATAATCATTCACATTATTATTTTTATAATTATAATTATAATTATTATGAATATTACCAAAGTGAAAAAAGTTATAATGAAAATTGGGGAGGACTGCGCTATCACCTGGGCTGGCTATACTAACGAGCACAGCCAAGTCACCAATCCGCTGATTAAACAACTGAGAGGCAGATCTAATGACCAGAGCCAAGTCATCAATCAGCTGTTCAGATGACTCATGAACAGATTTATTAGCTGGATTAGAGACGATTGGAGCCAAGCCATCAATCAGCTGCTCGGATGACTGAAGACCAGTTTTATTAGCCGGATTAGAGACAACCAGTGGGGAAGAACCTGGAGGGGGTAATAGTGAACCATGTCCGTGCCCTGAGGAAGAGCTGCATACAACGTTGTCCTCAAGTTTATCTAAGGGGGCCTGTAGATCTGCATTACGATATTCCTTACCCAGACAGCAAAAGGAAGCACATTCTGGTGGACCAGCAATAGTGGAAACTTGCGTATCACAACCACGTCCTGGACATCCAGTAGTGGAAACCTGTGTATTACAACCACGTCCTGGACAAAAAATGCAAACAGCGCTATTCTTCAAACCGTCTACTGGAACCCTCCGATCCGAATGGAGATTATCTTCACGCAGTTGAAGATAATCTCAGATGGTCAACTGCGTGAAGATAATCTCCATTCAGATCTGAGGGTTCCAGTAGACGGTTTGAAGAACAGCGTTGTTTGCATTTTTTGTCCAGGACGTGGTTGTAATACATAGGTTTCCACTACTGGATGTCCAGGACGTGGTTGTGATACGCAGGTTTCTACTATTGCTGGTCCACCGGAATGTGCTTCCTTCTGCAGTCTAGGTAAGGAATATCGTAATGCAGATCTGCGGGCTCCCTTAGATAAACTTGAGGACAACACTGTATGCAGCTCTTCCTCAGGGCACGGAGATGGTTCACCATTACCCCCTCTAGGTTCTTCCCCGCTGGTTGTCTCTAATCCGGCTAATAAAACTGGTCTTGAGTCATCCGAGCAGCTGATTGATGGCTTGGCTCCGGTCGTCTCTAATCCAGCTAATAAATCTGTTCATGAGTCATCCGAACAACTGATTGATGACTTGGCTCTGGTCTTTAGATCTGCCTCTCAGTTGTCTGATCAGCGGATTGGTGACTTGGCTTTGCTCGTTAGTATAGCCAGCCTAGGTGATAGCGCAGTCCTCCCCAATTTTCATTATAACTTTTTTCACTTTGGTAATATTCATAATAATTATAATTATAATTATAAAAATAATAATGTGAATGATTATAATTATAATGATAAGAATTATAATAAAAACAACAATGGGTATAATAATGACTATAACAACAACTTTAATTATGATAATAATTATAATAACGATTTTAATAATTATAATATTAGTAATAATGATATTAATAATAATAATAATAATAATAATAATAATGATATTAATTATAATAACAACAATAATAATAGTAATAATAATATTAATAATAATAATAATAATAATAATAATAATGAGTTGGATGGTTCTACAGATGGTAATTTTAGGGGTAGAAAGAATTGTAATATAAATAATAAGGTTATTAATTTGTCCAGTTTTTCTTTTCCCCTTCTGTGTTTAATGTTTTAAGTAAATGGTTAAATTTTGCCTTAGCCCCTAAGAAGATTCCTGTGGAGGATATTATTTGTGACATAGAGTTCGTGATTAAAGGTTTACCTAATAATATTAAAAATACTATCAGGCAGGATTGTGCAGTAATCTTGAGGAAGGCAAAGCCCCCTAAGAGCAACCTTAGCAAGGAGGAATTGGTAGCTCTTAGATCCTTAAACCAGAACAATGATATCGTTTTTCTGAAAGCCGACAAAGGTGGGGCTGCTGTCATTCTCAACAAAGTTGATTACCACAGTAAGATGTTGGATCATCTTCATAACAGTGGAAGCTATAAGAAGCTTCCCAAAAACCCTTTAAAGAAGATTTCTAGGAATGTGGCGCTTGCCATTAAATCCTGTAAATCTATGTGTGACTTTCACCATAAGCTCATTGAGAGCAATCCCATAACTCCTAGGATCTATGGACTTCCTAAGATCCACAAAGAAGGAGCTCCCCTTAGGCCCATTGTCAACACCATTGGTGGGCCTACCTATCTTCTTGCTAAGTTCCTTGCCTTCAAACTTAAGCCCTTAGTTGGCCGTATAGAGTCCTTCGTCAAAGACTCTGCTTCCTTTATTAAGGAGCTCAAGGGCATTAAGCTTGACCCCAAGGACATCCTTGTTAGTTTTGATGTTGTTTCCCTGTACACCTACATCCCTATAAATGAGGCCATGGAGGCGATCAACTGCCTAACTAATCTTGATACTGCTCGATTAGTGGAGATCTGCCTCACCTCCACCTTCTTTAGTTTTGAAGGAGAGTTCTTTGAGCAAACCTGTGGTGTTGCCATGGGCTCCCCCCTTTCCCCTGTCATAGCTAATCTTTTTATGGAAGATTTTGAATCCAAGGCTCTAAACTCGGCATGCCTCTTGCCGAAGCTTTGGAAGAGATATGTAGATGACACTAATGTCATCTGGTCTCATGGCCAAGAGGAATTGGATCTCTTCTTCGATCATCTCAATAGTCAATCGTCAGCCATTAAGTTCACTAAAGAACAAGAAGTCAATGGTTGCCTCCCGTTCCTTGATATTCTTATTTCTAAGAATAGTGATGGTTCCCTCTCCCACCAAGTGTTTCAAAAGAAAACACATACGGAGCAGTATCTTCATGCCAATTCCCACCATTTCCCAGCTCAGAAGTTGGGTGTTCTCAACACCCTAGCTACTCAGGCCCTTAGGATCTCTGATGAAAAAAGCTTTGAGAAAGAGAAATCCCACCTCCTTAATGTTTTTGTTGAGAATGGTTATAGCAAGTACCTGGGTCAGAAAGCTTTCCTCAAAGCTGCCAAAAATTCATTAGCTTAAAAAGAACCGAAAGAGCGGGTCCCAGGTGTCCATCTTCCATATGTGCAGGGGACCACTGATAAGATTGCTAGGATTCTTAAGAGGCATAATGTCCCCTTGACCTTTAGACCCCTCACCACCATTCGTAAATCCCTCAGATCTGTGAAGGATCCTATCGACCCTAAAGACATGAAAGGGGCTTATATTATTCCTTGTTCCTGTGGGACACCCTATATTGGTGAGACTGGTCACTCCATTAATCAAAGGATTAGTGAGCATGCAGCTGACCTCAAGCATAGGAGAACCAAGTCTTCCGCTTTAGCTGAGCATGTAGAGAGTACCAAACATCATGTTTGCATAGAGGAGGTGAGTGTTATCGCTAGGGTTTCGCAATTCCATCACCGAAAATTTAGGGAAGCCCTTGAGATTGAGAAAAGACCGAACAATCTCAATAGAGAAGACGGATGGAAGATAAGCAGTTGCTGGATCCCAGCCCTCTCTTCCTAGTTGAAGGAATATGATTTTTTTTATTTTTTTTAAGTTAACTTGATAGTAATTTCTCGTTATATATATATATATATCTATATATATATATATATATATATATATATATATATATATATATATATATATATATATATATATATAATTTATTTATTTTATTATTCTTATTATTATTATTATTATTATTAATTTTTCTTTTTTTTCTTTTTTTTCTTTTTTTTTCAATATTAGTACCTTTTATAACCATCTACTTTCTTAATTAATTTATATGTATTAGTATTTATTTATTTTATTTTATTTTTTAGATATTTAAGTTACCTCTTTCCAATATTTTTATTAATTCTAACTAACTTTTATCTTAACAACCTATTATTATAATTTTTAATTAAAAAAATAAATAAATAAATAATAATAATAATAATAATTAATAAATAAATTACCTTTGACAATACGAAATCAGGAAGGAAGAAACGATCGATGGCAAACCCTAGCTACGCCGTCTCCATGCCCGCGGCCGCCGTCGGCTCTCGGCTCGCTCTGAGTGCGACAGGGTTCGAGAGATCTGGGCAAAGACCAAAGGGTTGCCTCTCAGTTGCAGATCTGCAACATGACCTGGCCATGAACGCCGGCTCAAACCCCAGCATTGTGGCCTCCAGGCCCCATGCCGCCATTGGGTCACGGATTGATTCGGCTGCGAAGTGGTTGGAGAGATCTGGGCAACGATCAAGGGTTCATCTCTCAGAGGCAGGCATACAAGATCTCCACGCCATTAACGCTGATGCAGCAGATCTAAAAAGGCCTGCAAACCTCTTAGACGAGAGCTCAGGGAAAGCCTGGACCCAACCCCCTGCTTCCACGGCATGCCTTCGCAGTCCCTTTCCGATTGATGGAGCAGCGAACAAGAAAGATCTTGCAGATCCCTTAGCTTTTCCGCTGACCTTGGCTTCCAGAATGGGAAGGACGACACCAAACAAATGCACGCCGCCCCTGCTCAGGAGACAAATACAGCAATCGAAAATTTATCAAGGCATTTGCATACCCTCTCCACAGATCGGTTGGGGAAAGAGGCTCTCAGAAGCCCCCTCATCATTCCAGATTCAAATCAGGCTTCTTACAGGAAAAACCATGCTACAATGGGTTTGCCAGACGGATCTAGTGCAGAATCTCAAGCATGCACTGGACATCAAATTGGGGATCCCTTCTGCAGCTCAACGGCTTCTCTACGAAGGTAAAAATCTTAAGGATCTCTTTCCTATTTCTTTTTATGGCATTAAGAAAGATGCGTCTATTATCTTAACCCTTCGCTTGAGAGGAGGAGCTGTGGGAGAGCCATCCTCAGCTAAGGCGTTCTCGTATAAAGATGCAGTCCATGCCAAGAATACTGAGAAGATAGATCCACCAGTGAAGACTTCACCCAAGCCTTTTTTGGTTGACAAAGTGGAGGAGGTTCCCTCAGTGGAGATCTCCTACCCTGCTCTGGAAGACGACACCCAAAAATTTGCAGAAAGGGCCATCATCTGCAGATTCAATGGGCTCTGGCCGCACTCACAAGATCTGTATGACTGGATCAAGGAAAACTGGACAGACCGCTGCAAGGTTTATTTCTGTGCAAAGGGATATTTCATAGTGCTGTTCGATGACCTCGAGCACTGCTACAACACCCTAGACGAAGGCCCTTGGTTCATGGATTCAGCTGGTCTTTTCCTAACTCCATGGTTTCCAGACTTTGACCCAGCCTCAGCCGTCATCACTAAAGCCCCAGTATGGATCAGACTTCCAAATCTCCCAGTTCACCTGTGGCGTACAGAAGTATACAGGCAAATAGGTAACACTTTGGGTAGCTTTCTACTGGGAGATTACAAGAGAGAGCGGCAAGGTCTCTATACATACGCTAGGGTTTGTGTGGAGCTTGATTTAAGCAAGGGATTGCCAGAGTACATTAATCTCAAGATCAAGGACTTTGTCTGGACCCAGTTTCTAGAGTACGAAAACACTACCTTCAGATGCCGCCATTGTCACCTAACAGGGCACCTGCAAAACTCTTGCCCATCGCTGACAGCAAGAACGAAAAAGGGACTCTTCGCACATTCTAAACCCAAGCGTTGGACTCCCTGTTCACCGTCGCCAGCCGGAAGCTCCAGTCCCCCAAGTATGGAAAAGGAGGCAAGAGAGTCAGAACCAGATCAAGCGCCTCAGCAGATGGATCCGCCCACGGACAATGTGGGGCACACTCATGTCACAGCAAGTTCCCAGAAACGTCCCCATGAGACTTCATCCTCTGAATCAGAGAAGGAGTCCCCTGAGATAGAGAATTCCAGTCTTCAAGTTGTTCTAGCTCATCCTCCCCATGATGGCTGGACAAAAGTTAACAAAAAAAAAGGGAAAAAACAATGTGGTGTAGTTACTGTCCAGTTGGGATAACAGCCTGTAAGTTGGTATTTGCTCGAATCTTCTATTGTAGCTGAGTTTGTATCTTCCCTCCGAGGCCGAGGTTGATGTATCCATCATTTCCGGTCTGTCGGTCTTTTGCTTTTCCTGCAGTTCTGTGATTGTATCTTTCCTCCGGGACCGAGGTTGATGAATCCATCATTTCCGGTCTGAAGGTCTTTTGCTTTTCCTGTCTGTACTATATTTTACCTAATAGATTTAGTCTTTACCGAGAAAAAATAAATAAATAAATTACCTTTTTTACTAACCATTAACACCAATTAAAATTATTTTATTTATTTATATATTTTTATTGGTCACCTAATTTAACTAATTTCCATTAAATTAAAAATAAATAAATAAATAAAAATTTGACCCTGGTCCTAAAGTCAAAATTAGTCGTTGGTCAAATTAGCTGTTGGAGACTCTGCTCAGACTATTTAACATACTAAGCTGCATCTCTTTCTTCAACTTGTCCTGACGATGAACCGCACTAGTTGGTTCGAAACGCGTTGACAAATGAAATTTTATGTGATTTTGATCAGGAGCTCAATACCAAGTGTCGTAAAATGGTCAAAATTCAAAGTGCTCAGAACTAGTTCAAAGTGGTACGACTGGAAATTTCTCATCCTCCCGATTCCGGCACTGCAAACGGTTCGAAAAACGGTCGCCGTATGAGAAAGTTATGCCAAAAAGAAGAATTTCTCAGTAACATTAGAATTTTGAATTTTTGAAAAAAAAAATTAAAAAAAAAAAATATTCCGCAGAATATTCCTTAGCATATTCTAAGGAATATTCTCTTTTGGACAGCCAATCAGAAGCTGCCACGTGGAAAGCCCGGAGGCCACCTCATGGCCCCCTGATGACGTCAGCAAGGTGGTTGGACGGATGTTCAAAATTTTTGGTCAGATGGGGGATTGAACCCCCGACCTATGGTTTCATAGTCCTATGCCTTACCGTTAGGCCACCGCATCAGTTCTTGTTAAATGGGCGCAAAAAATATTATTTAACGTTTAAATTTGTGTGAGGCGGGGCCCGAAGGGGGCCAGCCCCCATGCCATACGACCAGCGCCCAAAACCATGGGCCTAAACCCTCACCGCCCGGCGCGAAATCCAAAGATAACCGCCAACCGGATTTTGTGGTCACATGCGCGCCTTTTTAATGTAACTGCAGTTAGGAGTTGGCGGAAAATTTGGCGGACATGGCAAATTTGGCGGACCCGCCATAATTGGCGGAGCTAACTGGAGTTAACTAAAGTTAGCTGGAGTTTTTGTAGGGGCAGCTGGCAGTTGGGAGTAAATGGCCATAACTTTGGCTAGGAAAGTCCGTTTTGGACGAATTTTTTATTTATTTTGGGTCTCTTCGACCTTTTTAAGCCATTGGCATAGGTTTCACAGCCATCTGAGGTCATTTGCAGGTGTTTTAGCTTCGTGGAAGTTCCAGGAGCCACTAGGGCCAAATCAGTTTGGGAGCTGCATTGAGAATTTTGCAACCAGTGAATGTGGAACGAAGGTCATTCCTAAATTTTTCCAACCTTCTGAATCCATTTCTACAGCTCGTTTTTCCTTTTGAGGCATTCTTCTCACTGTTTAGCTTCAGGGAAGCTTTTAGGGCCACTAGGGCCATTTCAGTGCAGGAGCTGTTTGGGGGCTCTGTTCATCCGTTTTTGGTGATTCAAAAGCCTATGTCTGTTATTTTCGACCTTCTGAGTCTAATGGCAGAAGTTTCAGAACCAATTGAGGTCATCTTAACCTCGAAATTCTCCATTCAAGTTTAAAGGGCCACCAGGGCCAATTGGGGAAAGTACTATATAAGGTACAAAATTCACTGTTTAGTGTTTGGGAAAGAGCATGTTTGGCTAATTCCTATATTCTGATTTTGTATTTACAGTCAGATCTGTCCTTTGAGACACCCATATTCTTGTATTAGCCTTTGTAGCAATTTTTAATACAAGAGGACAAGCCTAGTTGAAGAGGCTTGGTCCAGCAGATGTAGCCCAGAGGAGGTGAACTGCTTTATCATTTTGATGTCTTTATTTGCTGAAGATGATATGTTAAACAAAACTGATATAAAGTTTTAAACAGCAAATATACATAACTTACATACACACATAGTCACCTGTTCAGCTACAGAAAGTTATTTGTCTTATTCCGCAAGACCTTAAACTTCAAGTATGTGTATGTCAAAGACTTCTAAGTGTTTACTTTGTTATTTCTTTAGGTAGAGCCTGTAGAGGGCTAGGTAGCCTTTGGAACTCATCCTCTTTTTAGAGGTGACATGTCCGGTGAATGCCCCTACAGTCTATCTCTGTATAAGAAATAAGAAGTTTATACATTTTTAGAGGTCATTTGGAGTGTCTAGCTCACAGTTGAAATTATTGGAAATGGATACCTTGCACCCTTAAACAAGTACATTCCATTTACAGATCAGATTTACGCTGAAGAATCTCTCATAAATTTGATATGGATCACAGAAGCCTCAATTCAACAAGTATCAAGGTAGTTACAGTCTCCAGAAGTTGAACCTTACATCAAAACAACAACCATCAACCTTGATTACATCTTGTTTTTGGGTATATATAGAGTTTCATTACAAATGCACTTGGCCATTCTAAGTATGGAGGGGTCATAATTGACCACCAATCGCTTTAACTGCTTAATGAAGTTTCTGGTGCATTAACTTGCTTCAGTGAATAAATTCGATTTTCTTAGATGCTCTGCTATCCTAGCGGGCAGGTGGAGTGTCGTGTAGAATGAAATCCCATAACTTATTAAATGCATTCACCTATTCGGGCTCTGTCCCTTCCTCCTCGGCCACACTGTTTGTTGAATGCGGTCGTTGAGGAACAAATGCAAACAGTATCGAAAACTGGTTATCTTAGTCCTTCGGGTGCACGAAGCAGTTAAGAGACACGAACTACGTAGCAAGTGGACGGACTGGATGGAGGAATGAGATCAGCTGTCAGATCACACGAATAGACGACGGGGATCGGTCGGCGAAGGGTATCGGGAGATACGGAGGCAGAGTGAACGTGGGCTGTTGGATCTCGGGTGGACAGATCCAATGGTCATTAGGTGGAGGAGATGTGCGGGGGTTAACGGGCATGGATGGAGGACGGGCGGTAAGTGGTATTTCTCACACCGGCATTGGGGGTTGGGCGGTAAATGTACAAGGGCGTGCGATACCACTTAGGGTGTGATGCATGGCAGTGGAAACTGCTCTCCATCATGCGTTAACGAGCTGTCACTTCGCGGGCATGGGAAGAGCGAAGGTCGTCCGATCGCAGCGGAGATGATCGAATGGTGGGGGTTCAATTGCATGGGTCAATTTTTTTGACATGACGGGAGGGCCGTTGGATTAGGATGACGGAGGTCAATGTCCAAGGCTGCAGCAGAAGGGTCTGCGAGGGCGTGCGGTTGTATGGGCATAGGGTTATGGGGTATGGGATTAAGCATTCAAGGCTGAAGAACAATGGAGCGTATATATTTTTTAACAAAAGAGCATAGGAAATGTGGATGAAGGAATAGGGGAAGGGGTAAAGGAGAAGAAAGGGGAATGAGCGAGGTAATGGAGAAATGTGAGGATAACCATTTCAGACCCTTTTTTAGCATGACTAAGGGCCAAGCTAGCCTCCAGCTTTAGAAAATCCTGATTATATAGCAGAGATAACAAGAAGTATTCTTCAATTTTTGTGTATTTGTTTCAATTAATGCATCCTATCATTTTATGCATGAATTTCCTTTGTAATGATTATGCGATGCGCGAATGTGTATTATTATGTTGGATAACTGAATGCATATAAGAATATCTATTTACGCGGTGCTAATTGTGAATATCTAACAAGATAAGTAAGACGATTAGATTAGTTTATGAATTTGCATGTCACGCTACCTTAGCAGCACAAAATGGTCTAGATCAAGGGTTAGGGCTGTGCGAAGGTCAGTCATACCCTTTCGCAGAGGTATTGAAGGACGAAATAGAGGGCTCATCTGGAAAGCCCTAGAGCGAAGTGACCTACGCGAAGGTAGGAATAAAGGGAATAAAATGACATCATGACCATCTCAGGATGCAGAAACTTGGTTCCAACATCCCCCCATACTGCTTTGGTGTAGAAAATATGATGTAGGTTAACCCGATAATGCAATATAAATCAAATCAGAATACTATAACCTACTTCTACTATCAATTTGCGGAAGCTTAAAGATCGAGTTGAACAATATAACTAGAAGATGAAGAATCAATGCACAATACACATGAAAATACTTTGGGGAAAGCCTCAGCTAAAAACCCCACTATCTGTATTATCTTACAATGTGGAAATACATATCAATTATACAAAGCTTAGCTCTCATAGCTAGTTAGCTCTCAGTACAATCCTCACAGATCCTCATAGGAAATCTAGGCTTCTCCCCAACCTTCCTCTCTGCCCTCCAAGCTCCTATTTTCTTGCGATGTTCCTTTGGGTGATCCTCCTGTTACCAAGTGGAAAACTTCCTACCAAGTGGAACACTGATCCTCTTGTTGGGCAGCAGATCTTCTGCAGCAGGATTTTGGGGCTCAAAGCTCAAATTTCGGGTCAAAGTGTATTGTAAAGACTCCACGAAGTGCGCGGAGCACAAAGTGAATGGTTGAGTCATAGGGTTTTCTGCCCTTTAGTATGTAAAATAATATATTGTAATGTCGGCCTACCCATGGTTCGTGGACCATGGGATTGTATAAATAGAGCAAGGCTCTAAGATGTAAAGAGGTAAAGTTTGGAATGATTAAAAATACGATGGAATAATAACTCTGAGTCTGTAAGTCCGAGTCTTGGGTTGTAATGGTAGGAAGAGGCTCTGTAGCTGAGTTCGCAGAGGCCTAGTAGAGTCTGTAACTGAGTGCACAGGGTGGTGTCGGGATTGTAATTGAAGAAGAGCATTAATAAAGATAATTTGATTTTGAATATTGTGTATCTGTGTTGCTTTCTACTTTTATGCATTTATAATGTTTATCATTACATGCATCTGTATGAATGTTGAATGGTGAATGAGAATAATGGGCGCACACAAATTAATTAAGAACCCTAACAATAGCACAATAAGGATAAAGGATCAAGACATGACTTCTTCACACTCTTTACAGAGCTATGCAAAGGTAGTTGCACAGATTGTGAAGGGTAGACATCTGCACGGATTAGTGTAAGTGTGCAGGTTCGGTCCGCAAACCTTCCCAAAACTGCATCTAGACATCCCAAGAGTGCGGAAACCTGGTTCTAGCACCCTCCCATACTACCTCGGGTGAGACTTCAATCCGTGCACTGTGGACTGTTACCGAAAGGGCCAGTAGTGTCGAGATTTTTTTGGCTAAAACACCTCTAAACTTGGGTCAAGCCCCAACAAGCCAACAAATGGTTCCATTACCAGGACCGAGATCTACATAAGGGATGTTTGATGTTAGAACACTAGAATCCAACGAAGAAGGAAATTGAAGAGTAGTTGGATAGAAGAATCCACAATTTTGCAACATAGGAAAACAAGAACACGCAGATATTGGAAGAACAATGGTTGGAGCACTATCTGTATATAGAGATCCATGAGATTTTCTTTGCTTCCTTTCCATCTGAGTTGTATGAGTGGATCGCGAAGTTAGCAGATAGTCAAGGGAGGTGTAGGCTTGATAAACTGATCATGTGGACTCCAGAACTAGTGTGTAGACTAGAAGCCTCAGAAGACAAGATCGCGTGCGCTGTAGACCACTAGCTTGACCGAATTATAGGTGGATTCATCATTGAGTTCACAGTTGACACAACTGTTAGCTACAGTGAGGCAGAGTGACGCTTCCTCAAGGGATCGCGAGGTAAGTACATAAAATCTTTGAACACTTGGATTAAAATGTTATTGTGCGAAAAGTGGGTTATGAGAATAAATTAATGTTTATGACTACATGAAGTGGAAGAACCTATAGAACTGATGGTAGCACAGGGATAAAGAGTAGCCCTTTGATTTCACTGCGAAAAGAAAGCGAGGAAGAGCTTGCAAAAGTTTCCCCGAGGAGCGCGGTTAGTTTGATAAAACAGAGGATCCTGCGATTACCACCTCCACCCACACTACCACCAGTCTCACCATTTTCACCTCCATCTCCACCCACCCCACCTCTGCCACCATCACAGTTCAATATGGTGAATGAAATCAAGCTGCCAGTATTCAAAGGGGTAGGAAATGAAGACCCGGACCAATTCTGGTTCGTTGTAAGAGCAGTATGGGAAGCACAAGGCATTGTGGATGACAATATCAAAAAGGAAACACTGGTTAGAGTGCTAAAAAATTGCGTGTTGACATGGTATATTAAGTACTCAAATGATCACCCGAACGCAGGAATCACAGAGATTTAGATAGCACTGAATAGGGAGTTTAGTAGGCCAAAATTGGAAACGCAGTCAATTATTGGGTTTAAAGAGATTGCGATGCTCCCGGGTAAGACCCCTTGGGATCTAGATCAACGGTTGAAAGGTATGATTCACGAAGCTAATATGACATTGACAGATGCGCAGCACCGTGCGTGGTTTGTAGCGTCGCTCTCACCACATTTAAGGACCACGCTGTCACAACAGAAGTTGACCACACAAGCTGAAGCATTGGAAATGGCGATGAGACTGCATGAGACTCTGATACAAGATCCTGCTTTGGGAGTCCAGCAGATCCACGCACAACTACAGAATTTATGTTTGGAAATGAAGAGCCTGAAGCAAGAAAGGACAATGCGACCAGAAGTGCGCGAGGAAGTCTAGTGCATAAAGTGTAAAAGTCAAGGCGACGATAGGGATCACTATCCGGTCCTTACGAACAACATAATAGTGGGAGGGCCTATGCCATTAAGACCGGAAGTGCAAGTAGGGCCCAGCGCAGTGCCTGCATTTTGGTGTGCAATATGTCAGATAGGAGGAAAACATAATACGAACAATTGTCACCTGTTGCAGAAATATACGCAGACATCCCAGCAGTTGTTCTGTAATTTTTGTAGGTCAGTAGGACATGATGAGTGCACTTGCAGAAGTTATGAATTAATGATGGACCGAACCCCGGCTTATAGAATGCAGACCGAAACGTGAGCCCTTGACCCAAATGCAGTGATGGTGTGTGCTAGATTTCAGGGACGCGGAAGAGGGCGAGGAGGAATGGGACCCGGAAGGGGTCATGGACAGTTGATTTGTTACAATTGCGGAGGGCCTGGGCACTACACTCGTGATTGTATGAATCCTACGAGAATATCATGTTTATACTATAGCCAGTTTGATCATGAGACAAAAGATTTCCCTATGTTGATAACCAAGCTGTGCGACAAGGGGGTACTCTAGCAGAATGTACAAATGATGAGATCTGAACCGCGCGAAGAGGAACCAACTGTAAACATGATGCTTAGAAGCAGTCTCATGACAAGAGAAGACAAGGGGAAACAACCTGAAGAGAGCATGTGGGTTTGCAAGGCTCCTGCAAAGGAACCTGAATTTGATCTAGAGCGTGCGAAGGAAGCATTTATGGAAGCTAAGAAAAGCTTCACGGAGGCCTCCACTTCAGGTACAAAGGATCAACAAGAAACAGGGATGGATCCTTCGATGCTCACTACCTTTCTGGAGACATGCATGAAATTGCTATGTGACAGCAAGGCAGTAAAAGGACTACAGGAATTGATCACTAGGTGCGTGGGATCGGGAGAACCATGCATGGTCTGGAAAGTAGGAAAACATGCATTGTGCATAGGAAGGGAAATGAGGTTGACTGCGCAGATCGGAGAATATGAAATGGATTAGGTGATTCTGGACTTAGGATCAGATGCGAATGTATTGCCAAAACAAACATGGGAATGCATGGGAAAACCCGCATTGTAGTGGTCTCCTATTCAATTACGCATGGCCAATCAACAGAAGATCATACCAATGGGGAGACTGCAAGGAATCACAGTGGATATTGAAGGAGCGAGTGTGTTGGCAGATTTTGAAGTGATAGAGATTGTTGATGATAGCAATCCCTATCCTGTGCTACTAGGCATAGACTAGGCCACTGATATGAATGGAATCATAAACTTGAAGAAGCACAAAATGATTTTTGAGAAAAAGGCACTACGTGTTGTAGTACCGCTCGACCCGGCCGAAGGTGTGTGATACACTGAACCGGTGCGCGACGAAGAGAGTGATGACGAGCTTGATTGTATCTATAAGATAACTGCGTGAGAACAAGATTGGGTGAATCCAACTGCAGATGGTAGGATTACGTGGGAGCATGAAAGCTCCTGCACTTCGGATTCAGATGAAGAAATAGAGTGATGGCAGAATCAGTTGCATGAAGTGACAACACTAAACTGCAATACACTGATGAAGTCACTATGCTGTGTAGCTACAAAGGTGCGCGACTTACATAGGTATGATGGGTTGACTAAGATGGAAGAATTTCTGAGGGAATTTGAGAATGTAGTACCTGAAAACAAACGATTTGATGTGTTGAAATGGGCATTGTGCACTACACCCGCAAAATGGTGGGGTACGCATCAAGGAAGTTTCGAGCATTGGGGTGACTGTCGTAGAATGATGCACTTGTGATTTGGGAGACCGCAGCTGCGACTGAAGGATAAATATGATGGATGGGATGATCCATGCTCCCACCTCATGAAATGGACGAAGGCCTATGGGGATGAGCCACAACCAGAATGGGTGCATCTGTTCTATCATACTTTGGATGTCATTCCTATGAATTGGTATATGGAAACAGAGCTTCGTCATGGTACGAGTGAGTGGGATATTCTATGCGAGGGATTTCTACTAACTTTCACTTTTGAGGATTGATGGTGGGACACTGTTGATGATGTGCTACAAGCAGTAAAAGCCGTTATCTTTAGCACACCTCAGAGGCCAATGGAAGCAGTTCAGCTGGAATGGGTGACACAGTTGCACCGCGTGTTGGAATGTTATAATGTAAATGTTGAGGAGGAGGATGAGGACCCACGAAATATTACCATTCCAGAAATAGAAGGATATCACGAGGTTCAAGGACCCTCGCTTGAGGATCCCGACATCACTACACCACTCAAAACGAAGAAGGTAAACATTGGCACGAAGGCAGAACCAAAGTATGTGACGCTCGGCGATTATTGGGATACTGCCACGGTGGATAAGGTCACAGAGCTACTTCGCGAATACCAGGACTTATTCCCGACTAAAATTACAGAGTTAAAAGGAATTGTGGGCGACTTGGGAGTAATGAAAATCAACCTAAAACCCGACGTGAAGCCAGTCAAGCAGAGGCCTTACTGGTTGAATCCAAAGTACAAAGAGAAGGTCTGCAAAGAGCTGGACAAGATGCTCGTGGACGGAATTATTAAGCCGGTGGAAGAATCTGATTAGGTAAGCCCTATGGTATTTTAGGAGAAAAAGCAGAAGGGCGAGATAAGAATATGTGTGGACCTTAGGAAGCTGAAAAATGCCTGTGTACATGATCCATTCCCAACACCATTTACAGATGAAGTGCTGGAAAACGTTGGTGGACAGGAAGCGTACTCATTCACGGATGGGTTCTCAGGGTACCACCAGATTAAGATCGCGCCGGAAGATAGGAGAAAAATGACCTTCGCGACAGAGTGGGGCTGCTTCCAATACACGATTATGCTGTTTGGACTAAAAAATGCACCAACAATCTTTTCGTGCATCATCGTTGCCGCGTTCAAAGAATACATCCACAAGTTCTTGGAGGTGTATCTGGATGACTGGACTATTTTTGGGTTAGTGAAAAACCATGTAGCGAGTTTACGATTGATGTTGGATACTTGCCGACGACACCAGATTGCGCTGAACCTTAAAAAGTGCACTTTCCTTGTTCCCTTCAGGAATCTGTTAGGACATGTGGTCTGCAAACAGGGGCTAATGGTGGATCCAACGAAGATTGCAGTGATTCTAAATTTGGAAGCACCGCGAAGTGTTAAACAGCTGCGTGCTACCTTGGGGCATACAGGATACTATCGAAAGTTTATTAAAAGCTATGCACAAATTACTGCGCCGATGGAGAAACTACTAAAGAAAGATGCCACTTACTATTGGAATGATGATTGCATGAAGAGTCTAGATGTTCTAAAGGAGAAGTTGGCGTCCGCGCCAATCTTGGTATTTCCGAAATGGGATATAGAATTTCATGTCCATGTTGACGCGTCATGCATCGCACTAGGAGCAGTGCTTACTCAGGAAGGCGGCGAGGGCTTGGACCACCCTATTGCGTTTGCAAGTCAACGATTATCAAAAGCTGAGAAGAACTATTCCACAACTGAGCACGAGGGGTTAGCAATGGTGTATGCACTCCAAAAGTATCGACACTATTTGCTCGGCGGGCATTTCAAAATGTATACTGATCATTCCACACTAAAATACCTAGTCAATAAGCCTATGTTGGGGGGGGTGCATCTGCAGGTGGCTATTATTATTCCAGGAATATGATTTTGAGGTTGTAGTAAAGCTAGGACACATGAACGTAGGACCAGATCATTTGTCACGTATTGAAACTGGCAAGGAACCTACTAATCTGGAGGACAGACTACCTGATTTTCATATTTTTGTAGTGCACGTCATGGATGGACACTTCGATGATATAATCTATTTTCTGACAACAGGGATTTTACCAGAGAAATACTCCGTTCAAAAGAAGAAGGAATTGGTGGTGCGCGCGACAGATTTTTCTATCATCACGGGACACCTATAAAGGCTAGGAAATGATGAAATATTGCGACGATACGTACCAGAGTTTGAGCAGAGTTAGATCCTCGCGGAAGCACATGGGGGTGCTGCAGGAGGACATTATGTAGGGCGTGCAACCATGAAGAAGATACTTCACGCAGGGTTATGGTGGCCAACCCTGCACCATGATTCCAAAGCGTACTGTAAGGCTTGTGATGTATGCCAAAGGACTAGGAAACCATCACGAAGATATGAGATGCCACTGAATCCACAAATGGCACTACAGTCGTTCGAGAAATGGGAAATCAATTTTGTGGGACTAATCAAACCACAAGGAAAGACGGGCGTGTGCTACATCATCACTACAATAGAATATCTAACACGATGGGTAGAAGCACACGCAGTCAAAGACAGAATGGCCACTACAGCTACAAAGTTTTTGTTCGACAACGTGTTGACCCACTTTGGCTGTCCAAAAATCTTAATGACTGATTGCGGAACACATTTTTTGAACTAAACCATTAGCGTGATCAGGGAAGAGTTCCAGGTATATCATCAGCAGAGTACCCCATACCACCCGCAAGCCAATGGAACTGTGGAAGATTTTAAAAAAATACTAGAAACCGCACTGACCAAAGTTTGCAACGCACAACGAAGTGATTGGGACCTGCACGTCCCTGCAATGTTATGGGCTTACAGGACGACATGTAAGAAACTAACAGGGCAAACACTTTTCCAGCTAGTCTATGGTGTAGAAGCTATCATGCCCATGGAATAAATTGTATCGAGCCTGCGAATTGTAGCAATCACAGCGATGGTAGACCGTGAAGCCCTGGAAGAAAGATTAACATAATTAGAAGAACTTGAGGAAGAATGGTTTTTGGTCAGATTTCATCAGCAAGTACAAAAGTAGCATGAAAAGGCCTGGCACGATCACCACATCAAGTTGCGCACTTTTAAAGTCAATGATTTAGTGTTGCTCTATGACAATAAGTTTGAGAAATTTCCGGGAAAATTCAAAATGCATTGGCTGGGACCATACGTGGTTCAGGAAATCACAGACGGAGGTGCGGTCCAGCTCGTCAAGTTAAATGGAGAACCTTTCCCTGGGAAAGTAAATGGCAGCCACTTAAAGCTCTATACGGGTAGCGCAGCTACCTAACTCCATGATAGCAACATAGTCTTCACGCTCCAAGGAGCCAGTCGGTAGCATGGGACTATAAACGTATGCCAGTACAGATGTATGGGGACATTTCGAAGCTCAGAAGGATCAGAAGGAGGTACAACAAGTAGTAGAGTAGTGCGCTACCTATATTTTAGCTACAAGATCAAGGGAAAGCTAGCACAAATGCATGGAGTCTATGCGCTAAGGCAAGGATGTGTCCCTGATAACAAAGCATCAGAGATATGTGCGCAACAGATACAACAAACGACAGAACAATGTGCTGCAGACCTATGCGAAGCGGTGGACCAGCTGGATGAACTCCGCGCAAAGATTACCGCACCGACTGAGTGACTCGAGGGTGAGTTGCGATGTTTGTGTTGGGGGCTTGTTGGGCGATAGATCCCCCGCAACAGGGTTTTGGGGCTCAAAGCCCAAATTTTGGGTCAAAGTGTATTGTAAAGACTCCGCGAAGTGCGCGGAGCATGAAGTGAATGGTTGAGTCATAGGGTTGTCCACCCTTGAGTATGTAAAATAATATATTGTAATGTCAGCCTACCCATGGTCCGCAGACCATGGGATTGTATAAATAGAGCGAGGCTCTAAGATGTAAAGAAGTAAAGTTTGGAATGATGAAAAATACGATGGAATAATAACTCTGAGTCTGTAAGTCCGAGTCTTGGGTTATAGTAGTAGGAAGAGGCTCTGCAGCTGAGTGCGCAGAGGCCTAGTAGAGTCCGCAGCTGAGTGCGTGGACCCCTGCAGCTGAGTGCGCAGGGCGGTGTCAGGATTGTAATTGAAGAAGAGCATTAATAAAGATAAGTTGATTCTGAATATTGTGTATCTGTGTTGCTTTCTACTTTTATGCATTTATACTATTTATGATTACGCACATTTATATGAATGTTGAATGGTGAATGAGAATACTGGGCCCACACAAATTAATTAAGAACCATAATAATAGCACAGTAAGGATAAAGGATCAAGACAAGACTTCTTTGCACTCTTTACAGAGTTACGCAAAGGCAATTGCACAGGTTGTGAAGGATAGACAACTGCGTGGAGTAGCATAAGCGCATAGGTTTAGTCCGCGAACCTTCCAAAACTGCATCTAGACATCCCTAGGGTGCGGAAACCTAGTTCCAACACCCTCCCATACTACCTCGGGTGAGGCATCAGTCCGCGCACCACGGACTATTTCCAAAAGGGTGAGTAGTCTCGGGATTTGTTTGGCTAAAACACCTCTAAACCTGGGTCAAGCCCCAACAAGCCAACACCTCCAAAACTACACAATCCTCAAGGATGAATCCTTGACTGCATGCATGAGTTTTCTTTATAAGAAAACACATGTAACTGATAGTATACTGTCCTTGACATTAATCTCAATTGGGTCTTTCTCAGGATAGACATGCATGAGTTTCTGATGAGAGAATCTTCAGTTAACTGGAGTAGCACTAGTGGATGTATTAATGCATCAACTGACTGTTAACTCTCTATTAGTTCCTCAAACATTTTGGAACTAATTTAACTGGACTTAACTCAATAAACTAAGTTAACTAATTACAACTCAAATATAACTTAGTCTTATCTCCTTGAGTTAAGGGATAAATCTTGCATGACTTCAGAAAGACTTCTAACTTGAATTTCTCCAACTAATTAATTCAAAATAAATTAATTAATTATTTCCAAGTAGCTGTTAAGACTAAATTCAATTTTAATTCAAAATTTAATTCAAGGACAAATTAAATTGGAATATTCTTGTTTCCATATTTCAACACTCCCTCTCAACAAGAAAGGGAATATCTGCCACCCTGATCTTGTCTCTATGGAACTCGAATTTACACTTTGACAATGCCTTTGTCAAAATGTCAGCATCTTGTTCCTCTGTCGAAATATACTACAACAACATGATCCTCTCAACCTATGAAAAGCCACGGGAAACAAATCTTGCCTTATTATTCTCCACACTACCATTAGCAGCTTGCTTTACCTTACAAAGCCAACAGGAACTCACAACTGACTTGTTCTCCAGTCTCGGAACCACGTCCCAAACACTGTTACGAACTATGGAGTCATACTCCTCCTCCATAGCATCAACCCAAATCGGTTGTTGCACTACTTCCTCAAAGGAAGATGGCTCAGTCTCAACACATTCTCCAATAAGGGCCATGTATCCAGTGTACCTCTCAGGTGACCTCCTCTATCTGCTCTGAGAAGATGGTGCTCTCACATTCTCTCTCGCATCCTCCAACAATCTGTTAGCTTCTCTTATGCGCTTCCATCCATATCTGGAAGACTCTGCTTGAGTGGATGTATCCACTCTTGGAAACTCTTCATGCAGCTACTCCGCATCAGTCTGACGCTCCTCCTCCTTAGGAACCAACAGTTCCTCCACAGCCTGTAGTTGGAGCTCCCTCTCAAGGGAAACTTGCACAGCCTTCTACTAGTAGGCAAGTACACTCAATAGTTGTGAGGTGTATCAGTGTACCCCACAAATATCCCCAACTCTGTTATCGGCTCAAGCTTCTTTCATGCATCCTTTGTCACATGGCAATATACTAATGAGCCAAAGATCCTGAAGTGACCCACATCTGGTCTCTTACTGGAGAAAGCTTCCTCTGGTGTCTTCATCCCAAGTATGCGATGCAGGCTTCTATTATGCAAATGGACCGTTGTTGCATGCCTCAGCCCACAAGTGAAGTGTTAGCCTTGGTAATGCAACATTCCACGTGTTGCCCCTACAATAGTTTTGTTCTTCCTCTCGACCACCCCATTTTGTTGTGGGTTATGAGGTTCCACCAACTCTCGTTTAATTCCTTCCACTGCACAGAAGTCCTTAAACTCTTGAGAGACATATTCTCCACCATTGTCACTTCTCAAGGCCTTGATCTCCTTCCCTGACTCTTTCTTGACCAAAGCTTTGAACTCACAAAAATTTCTGAAAGTTTGGTCCTTCTTCTGCATGAAATAAATCCAACATTTATGAGAATATTCATCAATGAAAATAAAAAAATACCTTTGCTTTGTTGTGGATGCCGTCAAGAATGGCCCACACACATCAGTATGAACTCGCTCTAAGACAACCTCTGCTCGACTGTCTCAATCCTGGAAGGAAGACTTGATGTACCTTCCCAAGATACAACCTTTGCATGTGTCAACTTGCTCAAGTTTACCTTTGGGAAGTCCTGTAGATATTTGCTACATTGTCTTTAAAGCCCCATGATGAAAATGGCCCAACCGCCTATTCCACAACTTGCCAATGTCTTGGCTTTGCACCAATTCTACTTTCATACTCAATGCTACACAATCATCTACCTCTAGTTTATAGAGATTCTTCACCCAAATCCCTATCCTCTTGGTCTAACCCATGGCCATGTGTCTTAGGAACACCTTTCGTTTATTGAAGACAACATCGTAGCCTTTTTCCTCCAACATCGCGACCGCTACCAAGTTCTTCTTCAGTCCAGGCACATACATCACATCTGTCAAGGTGATAGGAGCTCCATGCTACCTCTGAAAAGCAACTGTGCCCACTCCTGAAACACTATACCTTCCATCGTCACCCATCTCTATGCGCATATTGAGGTCTTTCTCCTCCAAGGCACTGAATAACTTTTTAATGAGGGTCATGTGGAATGAGGCTCCACTGTCAAGATACGAGACACAACCCATCATTGATGGCACCGTGCATGCGATGAGGGTAAAGTCCATTTCAAACTGAGAGGCTAATGCCTCACCTTCCGATTCTTCCGAGGATCCCTTCTTGGACTTCTATGATGGGAAATTAGTCGCATAATGTCCCATCTTGTGACAATTAAAGAATCTTACTTTAGACATGTCACCCTTCTTCCCTCCATGAGAAGAATTTGATTTGGAATGGGAAGCCTTCCCCTTCCCTTTCCTTGCCTTACTTGTTAAGTCTAGATTTTCTTCATCATAATCCTTGGATGAAGAACCATCTCGTGTGCTCCTCCTAATATCCTCCTGCATAAGATCCGACCACAGTCGTTTCTAATCTAGAAGTTTCTCCCTTCCATTCACAGAGTCGTGGTAGCTATTCCAACTCTTTGGAAGGCTAAGGAGAGTGAGGCTCACCATATCATTGTCGGCAGTAGTTATTCCCACATTGCCAAGCTCATCTTTGCAGGTGGTGAGATTGTTCAGATATGTGGAAATAATATCGCCCTTCTCCATCTTGATTCTTCGAAGCTTATCCTTGAGCGCCAATTTCCTTTGGTCGCTACTATTCTGGTAGAGGTCCTTCAATGTCTTCCACATTGAAAATGGATTATCCTTCCCATGGAGACTTGAGACAATATGGTCTCGAACTCCCTCAAGGATGATCCATCTCACCTTCGCCACACACTTCTTCCACTTAGCCAACTCTTATGCATTAGTTGGAGCTGGCTTTGGGATTTCTTGATCAATGAATTCCTTCAAGCCATTGTCTTCTAATACAACCTCCATTCTATCTTTCCATGATATGTAATTCGAGCTACCTTCCAAGGCATACTCGAGTCTCAAGCCATAGAATGCCATTGGCCAACCTTGAAGTATGATATGAATTCGATTTGTACCTGGAACGTTGAACTTCAAACTTCGAATTCTCTTCTCATTATACTATTCATAGCTTTGATACCATGTAGATATTTTCTACAAATCTAGTTCTGATACCATGTAGAAAATCTGATGTAGGTTAACCCGATAATGCAATATAAATCAAAGCAGAATACTATAACCTACTTCTACTATCAATTTGTAGAAGCTTAAAGATCAATTTGAACAATATAACCAGAAGAAGAAGAATGAATGCACAATACACATGAAAATACTTTGGGGAAAGCCTCAGCTAAAAAACCCAGTATATATATTATCATACAATGTGGAAATACATAGGAATTATACAAAGCCTTAGCTCTCACATCTAGCCAGCTCTCAGTACAATCCTCACATATTCTCACAAACAATCTGGGCTTCTCTCTAGCCTTCCTCTCTGCCCTCCAAGCTCCTATTTCCTTGTGCTATTCCTCTAGGTGATCCTCCTATTACCAAGTGGAACACTGATCCTCCAAAATTGTGCAATCCTTAAGGATGAACCCTTGACTGCATGCATGAGTTTTGTTTATAGGAAAACACATGCAACTGATAGTACATTGTCCTTGACATTAATCTCAATTAGGTCTTTCTTAGAATAGACATGCATGAGTTTTTGATGAGGGAATCTTTAGTTAACCGAAGTAGCATTAGTGGATGCATTAATGCATCAACTGATTGTTAACTCTCTATTAGTTCCTCAAACAATTTGGAACTAATTTAACTGGACTTAACTCAGTAAACTGAGTTAACTAATTACAACTCAAATATAACTCAATCTTATCTCCTTGAGTTAAGGGATAACTCTTGCATGACTTTAGAAATACTTCTAACTTGAATTTCTCCAACTAATTAATTCAAAATAAATTAATTAATTATTTCCAAGTAGCTGTTAAGACTAAATTCGATTTTAATTCACAATTTAATTCAAGGACAAATTAAATTGGAATATTCTTGTTTCCATATTTCAACATTCGGTGAGACTTCGATCCGCGCTCCACGGGCTGATGCCAAAAGGGCCAGTAGTGTAGGGATTTGTTTGGCTAATTAACGTTGAACCTGGGTCAGGCTCCCTCAAGCCAACACCTTGGAAAACCATCTCAGGGTTAAAATGAGATAACAGTGGCTCTGATACCAACTTGATTTGCATGTTGGGAAAACTTTTTAATGCTATGCAAGCTCCCTCATCAATATTTAAAAAATGTGTTTAGGATCATCTCAAATTAACCAAAATGTGAGGAATTGTGTCAAGTGTTAAGTGTATTTTATGAGAAATTGATGAGGTTAATTAGCCGTTTAAAACACATATACAACAAGTAAATTGCAGAGAAGTAAAATATAGAAACTCATAACACAAAGCTGATAAAGGAGTTCACCCCTCCTGGGCTACATCTCTTTGGACCTGTTTCAATGGCTAGGCCCTCTTTGGATTAATGGTAAATTATATGATTACATGCACCTATAGTGATCCAATGGCTTTGCAACCTACTCCATTGGATTCATAAGACCAAAAAACCCCAAAAATGACTATACAGGCTCTGCAATTGTACTTCAGCTGATCTAGGCTTGACCTCCTCTCTTGGTGGCCGATGCTTCCTTAACTTCAACATAGAAAAATAACATATAGAAGTGCCTTTTGGCCACTGCAACCTATTCCATTTTTTTCAGAGAATCCAAATTATCTAGGAATGACTATTTCTGAGCCAAAATTGGTCGAATTTTGCAAAAGTTATGGTCTCTTCAGTTTTCCCTAGGAAAACTCCACCAAATCTGGAGAAACTCTAGTTAGCCCCGCCAAAATTGGAGCAGCGCCGGATTTATCGGGCCTACTAAAACCGCTGCCAACTATTGGATAGGACCCTTTGCATTCAGCACTAGTTCGTATGGCACCCATGGAACCAGGGTTGGTCCCCTTGGGCTGGCCCCTTACCTCCAAACTTGTCGGCGCTTATGTTTAAATCAAATCTCAAGCCCATAATTGTTAAGTCAAATGGTGGTGGCATAGTGGTAAAGCGTGGGGCTTGTGTGGGCAAGGTTGTAGGTTCAAATCCTCTAACCTGCCAAATAACATTTTACACGACCTTTGAGAGGGCATGTGGCAGCCTCCGGGCTTGCCACGTGTCAGCCTCTCATTGGTCCACCTCAAATGCCTTTAACCAATAACATGCCAACACTTGTCACAATCCAATTGAGCCACCTGTCAGAATATTTCAGGAATATTCTAAGGAATATTTTAAGGAATATTTCAGGAATATTCTAAGGAATATTATTTTTGCTGACTGGGTTGTACAAATGCCTAGTCAGCATCCCAGTCAACCCTGTACCCAAAATTTTACATGTTTGACAAAGCGGACAGAAGTCTCTATCTTTCTCATACAAGCTTCATTTTGAGTGAAACGAGTTGCATTGGGATCATATCGCCGAGACAGGCGCAGACATTCATTTTTTGAGTGATTCCGAGAACTTTGATTTCTAAGCAAATTTTTGCCCCTATTCCAAATTCCAGTCAATCTAGGAACTAGTAACTCAACCCACTGCTAATCAGGGCTTCAAAATATTTGTTCCAACCTACGGCTCCAGGGACTAATAACTCAATCCCAAGGCTCCAAATCATTTGTCCCAACCTGCAAGCTGTAAGAACTAGTAATTCAATCTAAGTTGTTCTATGGCTCCAGAGCATTTTTTCCAACCCATAGCCATAGGGAACCTAAGAACGAATCAGAAAAAAAAATAAGAAACCCACAACACGATGGTTATGTAGGAAATGGGAATGCAAGGCTGAAACCATTGTATGTCCAGGAAAATCTCCATGCCAATGATAACACATAACCAAGGAACCATATGCATATATCATGCATCCAAAAATAAGAAAGGAAAACACACATGAAACCTGCTACTTGCCAAGTATCCCGGTTGCAGCTGCTGATCCAACTGTCCCCTTGCGCTCCCTTTCTTTCCTTTACTTTCTTTCTCCAATCCAAGTGAATGGTAGAGTGCTCCAAGAATCCTCTAAGTGTGCAAGAATATGAGAGAATGAGCGAATGAAAGGAGAGACATAAAATTGAATTGACTAAAATTGTGAATTGATTTCCTGATGTCTTTTTATTATTGGTGTCTCATTTTTTCTTCATTTTCCTTCATTTTTCCTCTAATTTCCCTTGCATGCAAATTTGTGTCTCTTCACCTTCCTTTTCTCCTATTGTTCTTTATTTTCATAATTAAAATAAAAATTATTGCCTCTTTGCCTTTGTCAATTTCCATGGCCATCAATTCATCCAAGTGATGCTCACTATAATGTTTTTCCCAACATTCAGCTTGGAATACATGTCCCATGACCTTGGTCTTATTTTATTTACATGGAAAATCAACCAACAGTTGTTACAAGATGTCAGAAGGTGTTGTACATCTAGCATGATATTCAAGGTGGATGGGGAAAATAATGTGTGCAGAGTGTGGGTTACTTCCAAAGAACCCCAAGTTAGATCTATCAAACCATGACTCCATACCTCTAGGCCTGGGTTCACCGTTCCTTGTAGGTCCAAGCCTTGCGATTCTGAGGCTAGGGTTAGGGCCTTTGAACCTATAGAGGGCATGTCATTCAAATGCACAAATTCACCTATGAAAAGGGATGCAGGGGTGGTAACTGATTCAGGACGAACCTCTGAGCTATATTCTTTTTGTGTGTGGGCAAAGTCGAGGATACATTCCAAAATTTGCTGGTAGCACTCTCTTTTGATTCATAGTCCACATATTCTTCCTCCTTTATGTGCTTCTTCAAGTTGATGGCCAAAAGATCAACCACAATACCAACAAGAGAGTTTCTAATGCGTCTCATTCACCTTCTAAATGTGGGGATAAATGACAATTCTAGAATTTATGAAAAGGGACAACTTAGTCACTAGTGTTAAAGATTATGACAGGGAGTAGTATCCTTCCAAATAGTGTCTGCACCTACTCTTGGAGGTCTAGCTACCTGTAACTTTCAATCTGAAAGCCCTTAGTCTTGTTGCGTCTCCATCCGACTAGCCACAAAGCCCTCAAAAAACCTCTATGTTATATAAGCCCCTTGGCCAAATTCACCTCCAAATTACAAATAAAAACAATGTATGTATTATATAAAACAAAAATTTGTTAAATCTATTTCAACATTCAAAAATGCAATATATATATATATATATACATAAAATTGTGATAAAGATCAATACCCCAAAAATATATATATATAATTGTGATAAAAATTAATACTTCAAATATATATATATATAATTATACATTCTTAAAAAATTTACACCTTACAATATTTTATCCCTCTCCATACTTTATACTTTATAAATTTATGATTAAAATAAATCTATACTAATTTTCTTTTACCTATTAAATTTCAATCACCTCTTTCCTATCTTATTACGTTGATTCTCAAAGTACCCTTTTCTCGATATTTTATTTACAGTTATAATAAAATCCATTCTCGGTTCTCACAAAACCATCGCGTGCAGGGATCGTTTTCAAGAAATATAAAAAAAATAATGATTTTATATAAAAGTTGACAACATTCATAGAAGTACAATAAATACATGAACTTACTGATCTTGAAGTAAGAGTTAAGAGTTTTACTTTTACTTTTGTCGTCTCCTTTGTTTTATTTATTTAATTTAAAAAATTATATTTATGTTTCCTATGGTTGACATTATTGAAATTAGATGTGGTAGTTGGTGGCTGTTTTTTGTGATTAGGATTAAGTTATATTTTCTCAACTAGTATTTTTAATGAAGGTTTTTAAAAGTTAGAAGAAAAATCAATTAACTTTTGAGTAATTTTTTTAACTTAAAATTATTATTTTTTTTTATTTAGATTTAAGTATAACTTATTCCTTGAATAGTTTTTACTTAATTATATAGTGACTATGTTTTACATTTTTATAGTGATTATATAGTGAGTCTACCTTTTTTCTTGAAGTTCCCCTTCTCTTCTCAACCCATCATTATCTTGGAACAATGAGATACCCTTGGTTTGTTCTTTATATTCCCATTCATAGCTCCTTCCTTCTTCTCACATCCCACCCCATCCAATGCCTCCTATTTTCCTTTCATGGCATCTACCCTCTACATAAGCCAAACACTTACCTGCTCCACCTGGAGAAATCCCTTGGCTTGCTTCTATCCTCGATGCTTTAGTGAGTTTTCATGTTAACCCTTGATCATTCTGAAAATATACCCTTAAAAAAAAAGAGGAGTCCTACATTTAACACATTTTTCTTCTATTGCCTTTCCTCTTATGCTCATCTTCACCTCTTGGTCTCCTCCTCATTTTCTCTTCTCACCCCCTACTCCTTGATTTAGTGATTTGTTGGGATATTCCCTCATGTTAGGACCTTCATTGAGATAATTTTTCCTTAGTAAATATTGGCCATCACGGTTCCTTCCTTTCCTACTTCTCTCCTACATAAGGTGATAATCTTAGTCGACACATTATTCATATTAAAGATAATGCAATGTCTTCCTAGCATTGCCATTATTACCTCCTTCTTACTACCTTTCTTTCTTCTCTCACTCAATCTTGTTCTATAATGGAGAAAATAAATTTACATTCATTTTACCCTCTAATGTTTTTTAACTTTTCTTCTTCTCAAACTTCTTGAATCATATGTGTTGTTTTATTTTTATTTTTTTTCCAGTAAAGAAATTTCTATTCATAGATCAAGAAAATCTAACAAAACATGAGAATTCTTTAACTGGTCTATCACCAGGGAAACTAGACCATATACAAAATTGAAGTTTAGCCATCAACCACATAAACTAGTTACTAATGTTTATTAGAATAACTAGAAAACTAACATCTAAATCTAGGCCATGAAGGCAAAAATCAAATTGCACAACTAGAGAATGAAACCATAAATTCATAACAATAAACATAAAGAGGAATTTTTTTTGGACTTATAAGAGTCTGTCACTTCAACTGCAATTCTTTCCTTGTTGCTTCCAAAATGAGTAGCTATAGTTAGGGGGTATGCCAAGGTGAGCTTCCACACAACTGAGTCTTATGTCCAAGGACTACAAAGTACGTCACGTGTCATTAAACACTAGAAAAACCTCCTCTTTAGCCTCATTTCTACCAAATAACACGTTTCCCAATAATATCTTAAGGTGCCAATAAATGTTCATGGTACACATATACTAGCTATACCTACCACAAGCATGACCCATGTTAGGTTCCCAATTACGCAAATTTGTTAGAACTTTAGCACCTAAAAGAAATTGACGTTCTCCAACAAACTTGTGCTTAACCTATTCTATTTCAACTTGAATGGGAAGTGAGGCATCTTCTCTACAGCACTAGGAAGAGATAGTGACTATTGACTAGGCACACGAGTTCTCTAACACATGTTAAGACGCTACCCCTTCTCACCTAGACTCTCTAGCAAGGCATGATTGTTGGAAAGGGGGAAGGAGACTATGGGGGGGGAGTGGGGATTGAAAGCCAAGGCGAGAGGAAAAATGAAAATGGGAGAGGAATGATAGGAAGACAAATCCAATATCTAAGGCTCAAAGGGAGAGTGCACAAGAGGAGACAAAAATAGAGAAAGGTTGAAAAACATTGGAATAATAGAAAAAGTAGGTGTAAGAAAAGGGAATAAAAGAGAATGGGATGAATAAAGACTCTACATTGCTAGGGAGAGGAGGAGAGGGAACCAAGCTATTATAGACCTACCACATCAAGATAGAAATTTGAAGACAAAAGAACATTTGAAAGACTAGGATATATAGAAAATTGAAATGAATACCTATCGGGAGACATTATTGTTAGATATCTCTAGCCCTATGAAGAATCATGATGCCACAGAACAAGTTGCATTGATTGACAGAGGATTGAAATTCAGCTGCGAACTGGAGCCATAAAACCAAATCATTACCATTTTCTGTGTGAGGTGACCTTCCTTCATTTTCTGTGCACCTAGAATAGGGCTATTCAATGACCATGGATTACTAAGAACATAGGCCAAGGATATGCCCAATCTCCACCTGAATTAAACATTTAACATTGTACTATAAATCAAAATGACCTCCCTTAAACTTCGACAATCACTCATGGTTAAATATGGTGGAGGATTAATGCATATGGGGGTGTGAATAATGCTACATCCCATCTATTGATGCATGGTGGGGTGGTAACTTGTCGAATGTCAAGCACTCCATTTGAATATTGTTGAATCATATCTTATAACATACTAATTATATAGTATAGCATATCTAGATGTAATAACATATGATTATAAGTTACAACATTTTTTTAAACTTAATTTTCTATTTATTTTTTACATCATTTATATTTTTTCTTGTAACATTGTTTTTGTTAGATATATATATATATATATATATATATATATATATATATATATATATATATATATATATATATATATATATATATAATGAGGTTAATACAAACTTAATCTTTATTTATCAAATTTCTTCTCGAAATATGGTATCAATGAATAAGTGTTAAGCAAGTTATTGCGTAAAGTAGGGTAGTTAAGTTAAGTGGGTTAATAATTATATACTTATATTTAACACAATTATGTTCATCATGCAACAAAAAAGCAATTAAATACTCGAAATATTTTTTATGAGTTGGATTTATAAGTCACAAAAAGATTGAAATTGATCACTATTTTAATGATTTTTTAAATTATATATCTTTATTAAAGTCCTCTTGAACATCATTCTAAAATTAATCTAGTTCATCATGATTAGAATTCAAATCCAACCCTCCCTCATCATTAAAAGAACCATACATAACAATGTGTGGGATATATATAACATCGTCGTCGAAACTAAAGTAAGCTCATCCTCTTTGCCAACTTGATGATTAATTGAGACTAACTCATCATGAAGATGGCCTATCCTTTGGACTCCCTTGTTCAATGCCTATTTAAGATTCCAATCTTCTTCTATAATGTTGTCTTCATGTTCACCATATTCTTACTCTATTGTTGCACCATTTTTTTCCATGCCTTCTTCATTAACCCCTTTAGTTTCCTCCTTTATAACATATTCAAGTACATAATTTATGGTCCTTTCCTCATAAATCCTATCTAAAACAAATGAACAATCTAATCTACTTTGACCACCACTAAAATACTTACTCATGTTGACTTAGATTGGCATATGGGTCATTCCTAAGAATAATAATCGTAATAAAACTAATATTATGATCAGTAAAGTTTGTTAACACTTATTAGTCACTTGAAAAATTGTAGTTATTCCACATTTTGAGGTTTTATTATGATCATCCAAATCTTTGATCTAAAATTTACAACCTTTACACGACATTTTGTCATGCTTCATTTGCATTACACATATAAGAAAACATAGTCAAGTTATCATTATAGGGCAAAAAAATGAGTAAAAAAATCAAGAAAAGGATAACATGTTCCTTTCTATCTTTGCACCAAATGCTAAATCAATTTCGGTATGCATAATAGTAGGATCTTGGTCCAAGGATTCTTTGACTCAGTGGATATTCCCCATCTCATGATAGGTTAACATTAACTTCTTCACATTGTTCAGTCCATACCTTCATGTAATATATATTATTTACAAAGTAAAGTTGTATAACATCCCATTTTTCACCACTTGAAAGACATTATGATTAAATTTAAGTTCCAATCATTACTATAATTCATTTAACAATGAATATATATATACCTATATTTAAGTGCCCACCTTTAATTTGTTTTTTCTAATCCCTTTCCCAAGCAAGACCCGCCTCTCAAATTTGTTGGTGTACATATCCCAAAGTATATGAGGCACATCGATATCTACTTTGGATAGATACTTTATACACTGTGGAGTAAGAAACCATAGCCCTTAATCATTCATCCCTTAGGATGTGATCCATGCCTAACAAATGCCTTCAATTCCTTCAAGTTCCTCTCCAATAACCAAATCTACAAATTTCAATATCCTTAATTAGGTGAATGAAGTAGTGCTCTTGAGAAAACTTAGAGATGAATACATTTGCATTTCAATAGCCAAGAATCATTAACTTCCACTACCTAATATAGACTTCATGTGTTTCCCACAATCGAATAAAAGTGCAACCCACACTCTCTCTCACATAAAGAAAGAATAATTATATGATGGTCTTTATTTCCACGCTAACCATGACATTTGATTTATAATATTTGGTTAATTAATAAAAACAATGAAATAAAAATATAATGATTTTTATTTTAAATCATGAATATTGTAAAATTATACACTTTATAATGGTATTTCCAATCATGTATTTTTCCCATACCTTTTTGTTAATATTTTTTTTATGTTTCCAAAAAAATCAATAGGAAATTTAATATACCTTAAACATATTTCATTGCATTGCTTCCTTTTTCCATTAATAACATTGGTTGGTTGTTTAACATAGAATAAGAACATAAATTTTACTTTACATTGGTTTTTTTTATATCACTTCTAAAAATGGAAATTTGAATTTTTTATTCTTTCCACTTAACATTCTAGAAACGTGAAACGTGTTTCATTGCATCACTTTCTTTTTCCATTAGTAACAATAGATGAATTGTTGGTTGTCCACAGTGGAGGAAGATTAACTTAAATGTTGCATCACATTTGGTTTCCTAATGTCATTTCTAAGTCTGCCTGTTTGATCCTTCTTATTCCTTCCACCTAACATTCTCTATAGGAATTACATTATATTCTCCCTGATATGCATCATATGAAGTAGATCCGCTACTAAAAGGTGCATCATGCATTTTCTATGGAATTGGAATTGTGTTTACCTTATTGGTTTGATATATCATATAGTAAAATTTGCTAATAAATTTTGAAGTTTGTTGATACAATAATTAATATACATATCTATATTTATATCTTGATATTTATATGCTCATTGGAAACAAATTAATTAAATAATTTATACATAGTACATTACAACATATAACAATCAATACATATTTGGTGGGATGTTGTAAATATATGAAATATAAATACTCTTAACTATCAATAACAACATTGCTTGATCCCTTTCTATTAGCATCCAAGGAGAAAGATTGTTATTTAAAACAAACACCAGCCACACCTAATAAATAGATATCATATTTGCAAATGGATTAAATCCACCAACTACTCAGAAAATATTACCATTATGAGGTTCATCTTTAAAGATGAAATTTTTTATCATTGTCTCTAAATACAAAACCATTAACAACCATTCACAACTATTCACATAGCACCATCATAACTCCTTATTCAAGCACGCTAATCTTTAAATTCTGCTATTTTCTTGCACTTGAACAATAAAAAAGATATAAAACAATGGAAATATGATGAAGAATCTTTTGGGGAATGTTCTTTGTCACTTGCTTAATGTGATATCTACTAATTTTGCATTTTAGGCATTGCTTCAAATATGCTTTACATTCTCCATAATATATGATGTGACCATTAAGACGTATTCGTTATTTGATACTCTATATCTATATCTTTCTCAGGGCACACACTTATTGGAATGTGAAAGGAAAAGTTCTTGGCTTAACAAGAATTCAAAACAAACCAAAAGAAATAAAGTTTATGAATATTAATAGTTACTACAATAAATGACAATAATCATGCACTTTAAATTTTATGAAGAATTTCATACCTCAAAGATCCATGTGATAAATGTAATTGAAACACCATTTAATTCAAGTTCACTAACTACAAAAGAAGATATAGAAAAATTGACTTTGATCCTGCATATACAAGTTTATTATCTAAATCAATAAGAGAGTTATCATATATCCTAAACATCATCATCCATAGGTGCATCCTCTTCCATAGATATAAAAGTGTCATGAATAAAGTATTTGTCCCATCATTCACTAGTATATCATTATCATTCACTTCCATTCTATTTTGATCTTTCCTAAGGTTTTTATTTGATGGGAATATTATACTGAACTTTATTTCATCACCTTTACCAATATTATGTTTGAGAATCCCATTTGGCATGTTGATACTTTTGATTAGACACGCATACACACAAATTAGAAAAAACTTTTGTAGATCAACTTACCACTAAATAGTAATTAAATCTCCTTAATAGATACCTATTTAATTGATAATGTCTTTTAGCTATTAATATTAAAATTCTTCCTATATTCATACACTTCCATTTTCTGTATAGACAATAAAATTTATTATTATTACCTTTCCATGTTGTTTTTTTGGACTAGAGATTTGATCAATGTTATAATATTCAAAATCATTATATTCATTAGAATCCATATCACTAGTCTCAATCTTAACTCTTTGTACAATCTCTTCTAGTTTTCTTTAAATTTCCTATGCATTGGCATCTCCTTTATTGAACATTTCTTAATTTGGTTTTAGGGCGCATTATAATTTCGCAACATAGTAGATGCCTGTGTAAAACATCTTATTTTTAATTAAACTAGTAGGTTTTTGTTTTAGCTTAATTATTATATTTTTTATTTTACCTTCCCCTTTTTAAACTAAGCATTATATTTTCTTTTTAAATATTCTCTTCTTCATAATTCTATACATTTTTTTTTTAATTTATAGGAAAAATATAATTTGTTCAACATCCACCTCAAATGCAATAATGTTGCAATTTTGACATGGGTATAAATATATTGACATGAAGAAATTGATATAATGAGATCCTAATACCAAATAAAATGATACTCAAAAAGGGATAAAATTGTGTTTAAGTACAACATACAATTAATGACATTGGTAATGAAAAATTATATAGTTCAAGCACATCTCAAGCACATCTTTATGTTGAAAGGTGCTTTATAACTCATTATGGGGAGATGTTGTAATGTCCATAAATGAGTGTAAACATTTAAAAATTGGCTATATGAGAATAAAATTACAAGACCATTTTTATCAGTGTGTTCCAATTAACAAACAAAATGGAACCAACATAGATCCATCTAAACTCTAGAAATATCAAGTGTCTCTAGCTGCAATTGTAAAACATAATTTCATATTATATAAAAAATTACAAAAAATAATAAAAAATAATAAAAATAACAATAAAAATAGATTAATAAATATGTTAATTCGTTAAAAACAATAGAAGAAAAAATTAACAAATTATTAAAATAATACATAAATTTATTACCTTTATACTGGTCAACAATCTTTTGTTAGTTTAGTAAGATTTATTTTTTCTAGTTTACTTATATACTTCTAGACCATTCATGAATTACAACAAATAAATCAATCATATGATCACGTGGTATTAAAATTTTGTTATGAATTAGTGTATTATATTCCTAATATAATTTTAATAATTTAGTTTTAAGGTTAATATTAAACTAAATATGAATTAGTGTACTCTGGTTATAATATAATTTTAATAATTTTTCTTTAAGGTTAAAATCAAACTAAACACTAAAGTGGTATTTGAAATCTTTTTTATGTGATAAGGGTATTTTATTATGAATTAGTATGGTTTAGTTAGAACATAATTTTAAAAATATAATTTTAAAGTTATGGTTAAGCTAAACATCAAATTAGTATATGCAGCTCTCTTGTCTTTTAGATAAAGGAATTACCTCAGTGTAATGATTTGAGTATTAAATTTTATGGAGGTCTACATACTCTACTTCCCTTTGGATTTGAATCAATAATATTTTAGGAAGAAACATAAGCTCTTAACCATTATGCTAACTACTCACACATTGCAATAAAATCAATCCTTTATTTTTTAATTGAATCTCTTTTTTGGTGATTAGAGGAATCAACAACTAGCCTGATTTCATACTCACCTAACACGAGGTCAATTCTGACTACTACCAGCATATCTCTACCAAACTATTTCTTGACCTAATTAAACTAGGGTCAAAATATGATGCCCAACCTATAAAAAAGGTAACAAAATACAAAAGATTAGCACATTCTATAATCAATGTGTTAATAACACTTCAATAAATATCGAACAACCTACCCTTCTACACACCAAGTTTGAATCTAACAACTACCAAGCTCCAAAATCCTAATGTGACACTGTTGAAGATACCATTCTTATACAAATCACCCTAGACCTAATCAAAATACAAGGATCTAAGGTAGCTCTTCAAGACACTTCAGACCTTATATCTAACCCTATCTTATCCAAATTTAACCGTTACAAATGGTTAGCAACCAAGATATATGTCATACCTATCCCTTCTCCTTCTCCCCCTTACACTATTGACTCTCCCCTACCTTAGAACATATTAGTCCATTATGACACACCTTTTCTCTATGGTCTTATTCCCCTTGTGCATTGTACCTTTTTTCTTGAAGTTCCCCTTCTCTTATCAACCAATCCTTATATTGGAACTATGAGACACCATTGGTTTTTTCTTAATATTCCCATTCATAACTCCTTCCTTCTTCTCACATCCAACCCCATCTAATGCCTCCTCTTTTCCTTTCATGGCATCTACCCTCTACTTAAGCCAAACACTTACCCACCTCCATTTTGAGAAATCCCTTGGCTTCCTTCTATCCTTTGCTCTTTAATGAGTTTTCATGTTAACCCTTGATCATTCTGAAAATATACCATTAAAAATGAGGGTAATCCTACATTTAGCACATATGTCTTCTATTTCCTTTCCTCTTATGCTCATCTTAATGTCTTGGTCTTCTTCCTTCTCATTTTCTCTTCTCACCTCCTACTCCTTGATTTAGTGATTTTTTGGGATATTCCATCATGTTAGGACTTTCATTGAGATAATTTTTCCTTACTAAATATTGGTCATCGTGGTTCCTTCCTTTCCTACTTTTCTCCTACATAAGGTGAAATCTTAGTCGACAAATTATTCATAATAAAACTAATGCAATGACTTCCTAGATTTTTCATTATTACCTACTCCTTACTACCTTGCTTTCTTCTCTTAATTAAACTTGTTCTATAATGGAGAAATTAATTTTACATTAATTTTACCCTCTAATTTTTTTAAACTTTTCTTCTTCTTAAACTTGTTGAATCATATGTGTTGTTGTTATTGTTTTTCTTTTCTTTTTTACTTTTTTCCAGTAAAGGTACATTTTCTATTCATAGATCAAGAAAATCTAACAAAACATGCGAATTATTTAATTGGTCTGCCACTAGGGAAACCTGACTAGATACAAAACTTATGTTTGGCTATCCACCGTATAAACTAGTTACTAATGTTTATCAGAATAACTAGAAAGCTAAAATCTAATATAGGCCATCAAGGCCAAAATCAAACTTCAAAACTAGAGTCTGAAACTAGAAATTCATAACAATAAACATAAAGAGGAAATGTTTTTGGACTTATAAGACTCTATCACTTCAACTGCAATGGGTTCCTTGTTTCTTCCAAAATGAGCATCTAGTGTTAGGGGGTATGCCAAGGTGAGCTTCCACACAACTGAGTCTTATGTCCAAGGACTACAAAGTACGTCACATGTTATTAAACAACAGTATAACCTCATGTTTAGCCTCATTTCTATCAAATAACACTTTTCCCAACAAGAACTTAGAGCCAATAAATTTCCATGGTATACATATACTTGTTATACCTACCACAGGGATCATTCATGTCAGGTGCCCAATTACCCAAATTTGTTAGAACTTAGTGTCTAAAAGACACTATTGTTCTCCAACAATTTTTGCTTAACCTACTCTATTTCAACTTGAATGGGAAGTGAGGCGTGTTCTCTATATCACTAGGAAGAGCTAGTGACTATCAACTAGGCACACGAGCTCTCCAATGCATGTTCAGAGGTTTCCCCCTTCTGACCTACATTGTCTGGAAAGGCATGACTATTGGCAAGGGAGAAGGAGTTTGTGGGGGAAAATGGGACTTAAAATCCAAGGCATGAGGGAAAATAGAAATGGGAGAGGAATGATAGGAAGAGAAAGCCCATTTGTGAGGCCCAAAGGGAGAGCACACAAGAGGATATAACAATAGGGAAATGTTGAAAAACATTGGAAGAATGACAAAAGTAGTTTAAAGAAAAGGGAGTGAACGAGAAAGGGATGAATAAAGAATATACATTGATAGGGAGAGGAGGAGAGGGAACCAAGCTATTGTAGAGCCCCTACATCAAGATAGAAAGTCAAAGACAAAAAATTCTTTGAAATCCTAGTAATATAGAAAATTGAAATGAATACCTTCTGGGAGATGTTGTTGTTGGAGATTGCTTACCCTATGAAGAACCATAATGCCACCAAAGAAGTTTCATTAATTGACAGAGGATTGAAATTCACCTACCAACTAAAACCATAAAATTATATCATTAGCATTTTCCATGTGAGGTGACATTCCTTCATTTTCTGTGCACCTAGAATAGGGCCATTTGACGACCTTGGATTACTAAGAACACAGGCCAGGGATATGCCCAATATCCACTGATTTTTAACATTTAACATTGTACTATAAATCAAAATTTCCTCCATTTAACTTCAACAACCACTCATGGTTAAAGTTGGTGGGGGATTAATGCATATGGGGGTCCATATTTCCACATCCCATCCACTAATGCATTGTGGGGTGGTGGTAGTACAACCCCCAACTTGTCAAATGTTAAGCACTCCATTTGGATATTTTTGAATCATATGTTATAACATACTAATTATATGTTATAACATATCCATATGTAATAACATATAATTATAAGTTATAACATGTGTTTTTAAACTTCATTTTATATTTATTTTTTATATCATTAATTTTTTTTTCTTGTAATATTGGTTTTTCTATATATATATATATATATATATATATATTTGATTAATTAATTAATTTATATTGTTAACATAGAAGGAGGTTAATAAGTGCACAAAATTAACCTAAAATTTCTTCTCCAATTCCGATATCAATCAACATGTGTTAATAAGTTTGTTGGGTAAGGTAGGATAGTTAAGTTAAGTGGGTTAGTAGTTATATACCTATATATATAACCCAATTATGTTCATCATGAAAAAAAAAACAATTAATGATTGGACCACATTTTTATGACTTGGATTTATAAATCACAAAAAGATTAAATTTGATTAATATTTTAATGAATTTTTAAATTATATATCTTGATTAAAGTCCTATTGAACATCATTCTAAATATAATCTAGTTCATCATAATTATAATTCAACTCCAACCCTCCCTCATCATTAAAAGAATCATACATAACAATATTTGGGATATATATAACATCATCATCGACACTAAAGTAAGTTCATCCTCTTTGCCAACATGATGATTATTTGAGGCTAACTCATCATTAAGATGGCCTATATTTTGGACTCCCTTGTTCAATGCCTCCTCAAGATTCCAATCTTCTTCTACTATGTTCTCTTCATGTTCACCATATTCTTCCTACTCTATTGGTGCACCATTTTCTGCAATGTCTTCCTCATTATCCCTTTTAGATTCCTCCTTTAGAGCATATTTAAGTGCATAATTTAAGGTCCTTTCCTCATAAATCCTATGTAAAACAAATGACCAACCTAGTTTACTTCGACTACTACTAAAATACTTACTCATGTTGACTTGGAATGACATATGGGTCATGCTTAAGAATATTTATCCTAATAAAATCAATATTATGATCAATAAAGTTTATTAACACCATGTAGCAACAATCATAACTACCATAGCTGAAAGAGAAGAAATTTGAATGATTTGAAGGCTAACTTCAATGTATCTTCCAAATAGCCATAATATCTAATATTAGATGTGATTGAATGTTAGTCACCCATATGGGATATATTAGTCACTTGGAAAATTGTAGTTATTCCACAATTTCAAGTTTTCTTATGATCATACAAATCTTTGATATGATATTTAGAACCTTTACACGACCTTTTTTCATGCTTCATTTTCATTACACATATTAAGAAAGAATACTAAAGTCATCATTATAGGGCAAAAAATTGAGTAAAAAAATCAAGAAAAAGATAACATGTTCCTTTCTATCTTTGCACCAAATGCTAAATCAATTTCTGTATGCATAATATTAGGATCCTTGTCACATGATGCTTTGAATTAATTAAGATGTCCCATCTCACGATAGGTTACCATTAACTTCTTCACATTGGTTTTTCCATACCTTCATGTAATAGATATTCCTCTCCAATAGCCACATTGCTAATGTGCGATTAGGTTTACAAATTTCAATATCCTCAATTAGGTGAATAAAGTAGTTCTCTTGTTTATTGAGGAAACTTAGAGATAAATACATTTGCATTTCATTAGTTGAGAATCATTATCTTCCAATACCTAATATAGTCTTGATGTTTTTCCTTAGATGAGAATACAAAACATATCATATTGAAACACAATTGAATAAAAGTGCAACACACTTTCTCTCTCACACAGAAAGAATAATCATATGATGGTATTAATTTCCACTAAATGCTAAACATGACATTTGATTTATAATTTTTGCATTGCCTGCTATACTTTGCTTATTTTATATATGATTTGTTTTATGTCAATCTTAAAGATGTCTAGAAACATCAATGATAGAAAAAACCAAAACATATAATGATGAATTACATTTGGTTAATTATTAAAATCCATTACATAAAAACATGAAGAGTTATATTTTAAAGCATGGATATTTTAGAATGATACAATTTGTAAAGGTATTGCGAATCATGTATTTCACCCTACTAAAGTTACCATTTTGTTAATATATATATATTTTTTATGTTTTTTAAAAAAATCAATAAGAAATTTAAAATTCCTTAAACATATTTCATTGTATTGTTCTCTTCTTCCATTAATAACATTATATGAATTATTGGTTGTCCACAATTGAATAATAACATAAATTTTGCATTGCGTTGGCTTTCTTGATATCACTTCTAAGACAGAAAATTTGATCTTTCTTATTCCTTCCACCTAACATTATGAAAACATGTCCACAACTAAATAATAACATGATTTTTGCATCACGTTAACTTCTTGATATCACTTCTAATACTGAAAATTTGATCTTTCTTATTCCTTCCACCTAACATTATGCAAACATGTTTCATTGCATCGCTCTCTTCTTCCATCAATAACAATATATGAATTGTTGGTTGTCTACAATAGAATATTAACTTAAATGTTGCATCATGTTTGCTTTCTTGATGTCACTTCTAAGTCTTACAATTTGATCTTTCTTACTCCTTCCACCTAACATTATCTGTAGGAATTCCATTATGTTTTCTCCAATATGCATCATATCAAGTAGATCAACTACTAAAAGGTGCATAATGCATTTTCTATGTAATTGGAGTTGTGTTTACCCTATTGGTTTGATATACTATATGTAGTAAAATATGCTAGTTATTTTTAAATTTTGTTGATAGAATAATTAATATACAAATCCATATTTATATCTTGATATTTATGTGTTCATTTGAAACAAAAGAATTAAATACTTTACACTTAGTATATTAGAATATATAAAAAACAACAAAGATGTAATGGGATGTTGTAAATAGATGGAATATGAATACTCTTAACTATCAATAGCAACATTTCTTGATTCCTTTTTATTAGCATCCAAGGAGGAAGGTTGTTATTTAAAACAAACACCAGCCACGCCTAATAAATAGATCTCATATTTTCAAATGGATTAAACCCACCAATTAATAAGAAAATCTTATCAATATGAGGTTCATCTTTAAAGATAGACTTTTTTTATTAGTGCCCCTAAATACAAAACCACTTACAACCATTTACAACTATTCAAATAACACCATCATGAATCCTTATTCAAGCACACTAATTGTAACCACCCTCCTCCGACATCTACCTAAGTAATCGGTCAAATGGGGTAAACATGTGACGAGAGGCTATTATGATATGATTCAACCTCCTTGGTGACCTTAAGGAAATGGAATCGACAGAAACACATCAACCATACCTTCCACATCAGCAACAACACTCCCAAGAGGCATCCTAGCCACTTAGGCATCCTGCCCCTAAGTCCCACTGACTTTTTAGACCTCTTCACCTATGGACACTCTCAGTGGTATGGGCATGCTAGTGTCCAAGGACCTATGGACACTATCACAAGCCTACTTTCCTGCATCTAGGGGCTTTTCCTCGCAGACCTATACTAGCGTCCGTGAAATTTAAGGCACTTTTCTAGCCTAGAATTATGGCCACTACCCAGAACTTGATTTAACTTCTAGAATCCATCAAACACATGATGGCAAGGCTAATAAACCAAAAATAAACCTCGGGACTAGGCCTGCCCATCCCCAACCGAGATTGACATTATGTCAAACACTTGGCATCAATGTAATCTACGGTCTAGGATACAAGACAGAACAAGAATGACTAAAAACTCTTATGAAACATGACAAGAAGGACCACCACCTTCTCCCTTGAACTGTTATGGTATACATTAGGTCTTGCAGCCATCATATTAACCATTACAAGTAAATGCATCAAGTAACCATGACATGAACCAGTCAATTAACCATACTTATAACCAACATAAAACCATGAAAATGACATTGAGATAACATCCATTAAATCCACATATAAATAAGTACAAAATCAAAAGAACTTAGCTTTTATTAATTATAGGCAAATCAGACCAGGTTCGAAAATTCCACATACCACCTAACCATAGACATGGCTGAACCAATTATTTCTTTTAACCAGTCACCCCTATGTCATATTCCAAGCATGAATGTGGGATCTCATGGATAAACCAGTCTAAAAACAACCAAGGGAATCTAGAGGTTAAACCACCTCCACCCTCACCAAACCGTGATCACACCAAAACCGGTGATCCACTCACAAAAACGAAATGAACTTGGAATTCCATCTGGAATCCATCACTATCCTTGAGGAATTTTTCGTCTCCTTGTCTCTTAAGCTTTACCACAATCCAATCTTGGATCACTAGGCCCTAAACTGAGACAAGTTTCTTAGGCTTTACCACAATCGAAACATAAATCACTCTACCCTAAAACGAGACTCCTCCCTTAGGATTTACTGTGTATCCCGCCAAAATTGGTCAAGGGATTCCTAGGCCTTTGGGAATGAACCTTGAGACCACCTCTGCCCCAGATTCCGAAATCCATCTAGCGACCAAAGATCAAAACCAAGATAAAAATCCCAACATACCATGGCATCTGGAAAAAGACAAGGCTAGGCTGAAAACCACTGTCATAACCCAACAAAACCATGCCACCGACAGTAAGAGAACCAGACATGAACATGTAAATCCATGCATGTCAAAACTAGCTAGGAAATTACACATGCGATATGTTACCAGCAAGTATTCCTGTTGAAGCTGCTTCATCATGCTTTTCCTTGCTTTCCTTCCTTTCCTTCCTTTCCTTTCCTTGTCCTTCCCTTGCTTGCTTTTCCCTTCCTTGCTCCAAAACCCAAGAAAAAACTTGAGCCAAGAGCTTTCTAACTGATCCTCAGAAGCCTTTTTATCAACGAGGCCTCTATTTTCTTCATTTCCCATTATTTTACTTCAATTTCCTCCTCACATGCAACCTGTGACCTTCCACCTTATTTTTTTCCTAATTTCCTATATTTTCGTAAATAAATGTGCCAAAAATGCCTTTTTGCCTTTTAATTCATTTTCCCTTGCCTTTGTCAATCTCCTTAGCCATAACAAACCAAAATGAACACCCACACCACGATGTCTTGACCAACATTCAACTTGGAATACATGTCCCTTGACCGTGGTCTTATTTTACCTTTTTTAATTTTTATTACATGGAACTTTCACCAGGGTTGTTACAGAACCCTCCCCCTTGGGGAACACCATCCTTGGTGTTAAACCACACCAAGACCTCAGCAAAACCACTGAAAAATAAACATACTGCCCATGGAGCTTTATAACTTAGCTCATTGTAGTATTTACAATGAATGAACTGCTCAAAATAAAAACATCATGACACCATGACAAACATACCGTTTTCTGGAGCTTTATAACACAACTCATTACGGTATTTACAATAACCACGTATACACATATGCACATTTTCTAAACCAACAAATAAAAGGATATGATGCTTGTATCAACTAATAATGGAATCTATAGGCTCACACCTCCACCCTCAAAGTAATACCAGGATTCACCTCCCTCCTAGGAAGTCCAGAATCCACTGTCACATTCAAAGTTGCATCCAATGTCCAACGCTATAATCCTGTGCCACTTGTCCTCTCAATGAATAGTTACCGACACATTGTTCTAAGGTGCACTCCCAATGTGCATTTGATTCCATCTGACAATTCTCATGACAAAAACAATTATATCCTCGAGCTTCCCTTCTCGGCTACACATTCCCTTGGGCAATTTGGTCACCCCCTTCCGTGCAGTCACTCACCTTCCAAGCTCCCCGACATCCCCTATCTCGGGCGATCCATCCCTTGGAAAGTCTTCCTCAGATCAGAAAGTCAAACAACCAAGGCATATACTTGCCTCAAACCATCATGCCGGTTATAGTGTGCTCATGAAAATCAATGGACATTATTGGATACCAGTGTCCCAAAATGGCCCTGCTCCTGAATTTCTTTACCAACATATTGCTGCATGTTCTAATTCCTTTTGTCGTTGTTTCTAATGCTTGCAGTCAATTTCAACCACCCAACCGAGCATGTTCATGCATTCCTGTTCCAAGCACATAATTTCCATTAGATTCAAAATAAATTGAAATAAATTCACATCATACCTCATTGGTAGCTCGTCAATAAGGTACACTTGCAATCCTATTTACTTCCTATCACAACAAGTCAAACTAGCATCTTTGATCAAATCATCATGTATAAACATATCACATCAGGTTAGCTCAAAACACAACCATCATAGATCAAAATCGTAAATCACATGTAACCATCATAAACCATAATCATAGATCACATGTAATCATCATAAAACAAAATCATAGATCACATGTAATCATCATAGACTAGAATCATAAATCACATGCATAATAAAACTGAAGTAAAATACTGATACTTATCCTTTAATCAATCCTTAGATTCTACCTTTGTCCTTATTCTATACGCACTCTAGATTAGTTTCCACACCCGAAAAACGTCGAGTTCCTTCTCCTCAACCATGTACAGGTACACATAGTGTGCATCACACACGTACAACCACACATGACATAAAACACCATGCATTACATGCACCTACACCTGACATACAACACATACACCTACACCCATTGTACAACACAACACAATACATACACCCACATCCATTGCACACCACCACACAATACATATGCCTACATCCGGTGTACAACACAATACATATACATACACAGAGTACAACATAACGAATACACATGTCACAATACCCCGACTACACAATGTGCATACATAATACTGCATGCCCTCAACACAACATCTATGACGTGCACACAATACCACATGTACACTAGTACCATATGTACAACATGTACATAGTACCCTATATACACAACATTGCATATCCGACATGCGCACAACACCATATGAACACAAATTCACATATCCATCATGCGCATAGTACAATATGTACACACCACCGCATATCCAACATGTGCACAACAATATATGTATCACCCTGTACATAACATTACATAAAAAACATGTACGCACACTATACATACACAGCACCGCATGCGCACAACATTACAAATGAAACATGTAAAACATATACAACATATACACCACACTAGTACCACACATCCAAAACCACATTGTCCCTACCAAGCAACCTTACTTCTAGTGTTTTATCCATGCTTGTCCCAGCATGCCGCATACCACACTACTTTCATTTCGTTGATGTATCCCTCTGCTTAGTCTATCCATAACATAAACATACTATAATAACATAATATCAATTCATATCCATGTGAGACTGACCTAATATATTTGTCAGGACTACTCTTCCCACTTGATTTCTCATGAATTAGGAACCTCTTCATGTCATTCACCTATGTAGGCAATCATTCCCTCGCAAGAATGATTCCTAACAACCATGTCATACATCAACATACGTACATACATATATATATACATATAAATATTATCATTAAAAAATCATGATCCTATCATACAATGACATACATACATACATATATAAACATCAACATTATCACGATCATAACATAATTACTAGATAGCATAAGGTCAAGGTTAATATAACTGTGCACACCATGAAAAATATTGAGAACAATCATTCCCAACATAGCCAAGGCATTTGATGCCTCAAATCTATTTACTTTACCTTTTCTGATTACTTTTCTTGTGATTGCCCTGCCATCGTCCATTTACACCAATGGACCCAACCAATCTAACTAGTTGTTATACGCTTGCCTTCAACTAATTTTATACATGAAATGAGATTCATCCAAGCCTCACATCACCTTTTGGGTTTCATTCAGCTCTCCTTGTGTTCCATTAACTTTCCTCTCTCCCAACCAATTCCCTAGACCTCAAACATAAAAGGAAAGACAAGAAACAAACAAGAAGAAAACCATGGAAAACTAACAACAATACGACACCATAACCAAAGTGGCATGATCATGCACTAGACATAAAAAAAAATCAAATCAAGTGCAGAAAATCACAAAATACCAAAAGCACAAGACTAACCACAGACACCATGACTCAATCCCCATGGTTCTAATTGCTTCCAAGGGAAAGCTCAACCTGAGCCTTCTTTGAGATTTCATCTAAATCTCCTTCTCCATGCAATCCCTTGCATCATACTACCATAGACACATAACTTTTAGTGCTTAAATAAACATAACAATACACCAGTTACCTTTTCTTGTTGTGCCAAGCACATTTCCTTGTGACTAAACACATCCATGCCATCTCTCAAGGGACTCCAATTCCCTTGACATATCCACCTATAACTAGCAACTAGTTGATGTACCTATCAAATACATGTTCATAACTATAACACATATCTGCATAATGTCAGACAAAATCAAGGTTAAGAATATTTCCTATATGCAAAGCACTCATTTGTTTGGAATTAGGGTTTCTAAACATAACCAAAGGAATTCTTTTCCAATTCCTTTCTTTTACCCTTTTTACCTTGTTGCAATCGAGGCTTACTATGTATTGTCACATCACCCAATTATTAGTTATATAAACACATCAACTATTACCTTGTCATGCTAATACCAAGCATGTTTCTTGCAATTGTTTACACATGTCAACCACATGTTCTAAATATCAAGACAATAATATCTAGCAATTTGAAATAAACCTTTACCAAGGCTAACAATCATGTAATAATCCATAGTCAACTCATAGTCATTAGACATAATGCTACAATTGTCGCCTACTACACTCAAGTACATATCATTTGTCTCAACGCATATGTGTTAGTACAATCATCTTGAAACAAGATCATTTGAACACATAATCATACTATGTAATTCAACAAACATTCAACCAACTTGCAAGCATACTATTGGATCTTGAAAATGTCATTCATTTCCATTACACTTTCACTATTATGTCCATATTATCACCTCCATTTCACCTCCATTTCACTACCATGTCACTACATTCATCCCACTTTCATTATCATTGGGCCACATTTATGTTTTTCCAAACTTTATTATTTGTTAGCCTTTTTAAGTGGATTTGTGGTTAAAAATTAGAAAATAATGTGCATATGCTTATACCTAACAAGTGGGTTGAGATTGTTGACATGTGTTGATCCAGGTGGATATTGGTGGCCACCTTCCAGGTCCACCTGGACCCCCACCATTGTCTTTCTCAGCATTTTCAGTTTCCTTAATTGTAGCACAGTTTACTATTTTTAGCAGTTTTTCGGGTCCTGAACTTCCAGAGCCGTTTTGAGGCCCTAAACGACGTTTTTTTGGAATTCTGGGGCGACCGAGCCCTATGTTGCCTCCCAAAGTGGTAGTACTCGGATAGATCTTTCTAACGAGCTATCGTACGCGTCAAACGGAGATCGTATGCCAAAGTTACGACCCCGGGAAATTGATGTACCAATTTACCCAAACGGGGCCCACAATTTGGCGTTTCATCTTCTAGGGTTAGGTTTCGGTATGTGAAGGGTTTTCCATTGTTTCTCAACAATAAATAGGCCTTCGAGCCTCATTGTAATACAGTTTAGAACAGTTCAGAGGCATGTAGCCATCACATCTCTTCTCAGAGATAAGCTACCATCGCCCTAGCTAGTTTATTGCCATTTCTGTTTGTAAGCATATGTCAGTGTTTTTCCATTAATGAAATGAAGTATTATTTCCGCTGCATCTTTGTGTATATGGTTATCTCTGTAATTTGTTGCGTTCCTGTTTAAATCTGGATTAGTGGTATCAGAGCGGTCTGCTTTTTCTCTGTTTTTCTTTGCATGTCCCCAACAAGGTCGGGATATAAGGAGTTAGGGCTTGAACTGGTTGAACCTTTGCAAGACCAGCCTCGCAAATCCCGACGGCCTCCCATGGCGGACGAGAAGAAAGACGAGGGGGCAGGAGATCCCATCAAAATCTTGCTCGAAGAAGCGCTCGAGCGACAACGGAACACGATGATGGACAGCTTTGCGCAGATCCTTCAGCGGCTACCCAGAAGCGGCGCATCGGCTTCCAGCAGCTCCTCTGGAAACGCCACACCCTTTAAGGTACAAGTTAATTTTGAAATCCCCATATTCGAGGGTCAGATAGACGCCGATGCCGTAGATAAATGGTTAAATCTGCTAGAGGGTTATTTTTCTGTTCATGAATTTTCGAGTCGGGAAAAGATTGTTTTTGCTCTTCTCAAAGCAGCCCCCCACGTCAAGGACTGGTGGGAAACCTACTGCGAGCAGAAGGATGAAAGTACTGGCTCACTATTTTCAGCCGCACCCACCTGGGATTCGTTCCGGGATGCCATCAAGGAGCAGTACTACCCTGTCGGAAGCTATGAGGATGAATACATAAAATGGACCACGCTGCGGCAGGGAAGGGACCAAGATGTGCCGGAGTTCACCAATCTTTTCCATACCCTTCGCACAAGTTGGGTATCAAGGATTCGGAGCAACATTTGATACTCAAATACCGTGGCTGCCTGCACAAGTACATCCAGGAAGAAATACAGTTCCTAAACATCCCCTCGCTCGGCGCAGCATACCGGTATGCCGTCAAAGTCGAGCAGAAGTTTAAACAAAAGAAGCGAGACTTTGGATCTGCGAATCCAAAGCAGGGGAAAGGTGCCCCTAAACCACAGAACAAAGGACAAAGCCAAGGCGGGACAGCCCAAGACAACCAGCTGAAGCTGCAAGCAAAGAGTAACGCCGCGAAGCCGAGAAAGGACACTGGAAAATGGTGCGAGTTCCATAAGAGCTCCACTCACAACACAAGTGAGTGTCGGGCCAAACAGTCACTGGTGGCTGAGCTAAAGGTTTCAGAATCAGATGCATGTTCCGACTCTGAGTCAGAACCCGATAAGGGGTATGAAAAAGGGAAGCAGATCATTGATGCGGATCCCAACGCCACTGTTGCTACCGCAAAGATCCAGAAAAATGAACCCGAAGATCCAGAGGAGGAGGAGCGTCTCTTCCACTCCCAGATGTGGGTCAAGGGCTCCCCGATACAGTTCATTGTTGATAGCGGGAGTCAAAAGAACCTCATTTCGGCAGAGGTCGTGAAGCGGTTGGGCTTACCGACCACAGCACATCCACAACCATACACCATTGGGTGGCTTTACCAAGGGCGAGATCTTCGCGTGAGCCAGCAGTGTCGCCTTCCATACAACATCAAGCCCTTCACGGATGAGGTATTGTGTGACATTGCTCCCCTTGAAGTTTGTGATGTATTACTAGGACAACCATACTTGTGGAAGCGACATGCTGTGTATGAATCAAGGCCCCGTGCTGTTATTATTACATTGGGAAATAAGTTGTTCAGGATACCAGAGGTACCACCACCTGCCGCCATCTCTTTGATTACTGCAAAACAATGCAGTAAGATCATTTCCAAAACCAGGAAATTTGTTTTCCTGATGATACGCCCTCAAGGGAAGAAGAAGACAGTGGCCGCGGCCTCCAAACGAGGTCCCTCTGCACGGCAGCTACAAATGGACAAGATTGTGGAGGAGTACAAAGACATCTTCACCTCCCCGGCAGGGGTTCCTCTGCACTGTCAAGTCAAGCACTCCATTGATCTGACCCCAGGTGCGCCGCTACCCAATGGACCAATTTATCGGCGCTCCGTTCTGGAGAACAATGAAATCAAGAGGCAGATTCAGGAGCTCCTACAGAAAGGTCACATCCGTCCGAGTTCTTCGCCCTGTGGGAGCCCGATAGTGTTGGTACAGAAGAAGGATGGGACGTGGAGACTCTGTATTGACTATCGGGCGCTGAACAAGATCACTGTCCGTAATAGGTACCCGATCCCGCGGATTGATGACCTCCTAGACCAACTAAAGGGGGCGAAATATTTCAGCAAGATCGATCTGAAGTCAGGATATCACCAGGTACCAATTGAACCCTCAGATGTGTGGAAGACTGCCTTCAAATCCAAGGAGGGCCTCTTCGAATGGTTGGTCATGCCTTTCGGATTGACGAATGCTCCTGCAACCTTTATGAGGCTAATGGATGACATCTTGCGGCCATTCACCAACTCCTTTGTAGTAGTATACTTGGATGACATTCTGATCTTCAGCCAGAGTTGGGAAGAGCACCTCCACCACATCCGACAGGTTCTCCAAACACTGCGGCAACACAAGCTATGTGCCAATTTGGAGAAATGCACTTTTGGCATGACCGAGGTCCAGTATCTGGGATACATCATTGATGAACAGGGGGTGCATGTCGATCCAGCCAAGGTCCAAGTCATTCAGGATTGGCCCTCTCCAACCACTCTAACAGAGCTCCGCAGCTTTCTAGGTCTTGCCAACTTCTACCGCAGGTTTGTGTTGGGATTTTCTCATATTTCTTGGCCCTTGAGTCAAGTCACCAAGGGCGGGGCGAAAGCAAAATTCTTTTGGTCTGAATCTCAACAGAAGGCATTCAGGGAGTTGAAGGATCGCCTCTGCACGGCACCAGTGCTCGCGTTACCAGATTTACAACAACCATTTGAGGTCGAGACAGATGCCTCTGACTATGCTATTGGGGCAGTCCTTACTCAACATGGACATCCAGTGGCATATCACAGTGAAACACTTTCAGACACAGTCCGGAAGTACCCCACTTATGATAAAGAGATGTATTCCATTGTACAGGCCTGCCGACAATGGAAGCATTACATTTTGGGGAAGGAAACGGTCATCCACACAGACCACCGACCTCTGCAATTCATACAGACCCAAGGGAAATTGCAGAATGATCGCCATCAGAAGTGGTCTACATACCTGCAACAGTTTCACTTGAATATCAAGTATAAAAAGGGCAGCACCAATAATGTTGCAGATTGCCTCAGTCGACCACCGATCATGGCGCTAACCACCGTGCTCAACTCTTGCGGGCACGAGACTTCTGATTGGCCACTTCTCTACAAAAGCGACCCAGAATTCGGCCACACATACCAGACACTCTTGGAGGGTCGGCAGGTTGCAGATTTTCACCTCCAGGATGCCCTATTATGCCACCTCGGTCACCTTTGTGTTCCTTCAAGCGAGCGTGCCAAGATGATTTGGGAAGCACACTACAGTCGGGCTGCTGGGCATTTCGGGGTCGAGAAAACAGTGGCAGTACTGCAAAACTATTTCTATTGGCCGAATCTTCGACAGGATGTTGGGAAGTACATCCGATCATGTACTGCCTGTGCCATTGCCAAACCGACCATTAAGAAGCAAGGCCTCTATACCCCGTTGCCTACCCCTAGTCGACCTTGGGAATCCATCTCCATGGATTACATGTCAGGCCTTCCTTCCACTAAGCATGGAAATGACTGTGTTTTTGTGGTCGTCGACAGGTTCTCAAAGATGGCCATTATGATGGCCTGCAAGAAGAATATCACAGCAGAAGCCACTGCTAAACTCTTCTTTGAACGAGTGTGGGTGCACTTTGGGATCCCACAGTCTATCATCTCAGATCGGGACAGTCGGTTTCTCAGCACATTTTGGTCCAGTCTCTGGTCAATGCTGGACACCAAACTCACGAAGTCCACAGCCTTCCATCCTCAAACTGATGGCCAGACAGAGGTTGTCAACAGGATGATTGTGCACATTCTGCGCATGTATAACTCAAAGCATCCACGCACATGGGACGAGAGCCTCCCCTATGTTCAGCACAGCTACAACCGAGCTCTTCACAGCTCCACTGGCCATAGCCCTTTTCAGGTGGGTTTAGGATTCCAGCCACTATGCCCCATTGATGTGGCCATGCCACTTGCAGCTACTCACATGAATTCAGCTCATGTCCAGTCCGAAACAGATAAGGCCACCAGCTTCATTGAGCGCATCCAACATATTCGCCAGCAGGTCCATGACATTCTTGAGAAATCAAATGCCAAGTACAAGCAGCGACATGATCAACACCGGGTGCCACACAAGTTTCAGGTGGGCGACAAAGTCTGGTTGCATTTGCAAAAGGAACGCCTTACTGGAGCCTATCGGAAATTGAGACCACTTCGATATGGTCCTTACACCATTACTAAGGCTATGGGAGACAATGCATTTGAGCTCAGCATTCCCCCATTCCTTGGCCTGCACCCAGTGTTCAATGTGGACCGCCTTCGGCCATACTTTCCACCATTGCTAGACACATCCGACATTGCAGAACAGCTCAAACCCACAGAATTAAATCCTGATTGCATGGAACAAGCTGCAACTGATCGGATCATGGACACACAGATCAAGAACACTCGCCAACAGCATATCCAACTGTATCGAGTTGTCAAAGCAGGCCAACTCCTTCAGCAGGGCAAGTGGCTCACCAGGGAACAAGTTCAGCAGAGGTTTCCTCATCTCATGGAGGAGCTCAACGCAATGGGGACCATTGCTTCCTAAGGGGGGAGGAATGATCCAGGTGGATATTGGTGGCCACCTGGACCCCCACCATTGTCTTTCTCAGCATTTTCAGTTTCCTTAATTGTAGCACAGTTTACTATTTTTAGCAGTTTTTCGGGTCCTGAACTTCCGGAGCCGTTTTGAGGCCCTAAACGACGTTTTTTTGGAATTCTGGGGCGATCGAGCCCTAATGTTGCCTCCCAAAGTGGTAGTACTCGGATAGATCTTTCTAACGAGCTATCGTACGCGTCAAACGGAGATCGTATGCCAAAGTTACGACCCCGGGAAATTGATGTACCAATTTACCCAAACGGGGCCCACAATTTGGCGTTTCATCTTCTAGGGTTAGGTTTCGGTATGTGAAGGGTTTTCCATTGTTTCTCAACAATAAATAGGCCTTCGAGCCTCATTGTAATACAGTTTAGAACAGTTCAGAGGCATGTAGCCATCACATCTCTTCTCAGAGATAAGCTACCATCGCCCTAGCTAGTTTATTGCCATTTCTGTTTGTAAGCATATGTCAGTGTTTTTCCATTAATGAAATGAAGTATTATTTCCGCTACATCTTTGTGTATATGGTTATCTCTGTAATTTGTTGCGTTCCTGTTTAAATCTGGATTATGTGTAGGTCAAAAGGAGGCTTCTAGAAGACCCTTATGTGGCACTCTAAGGGAAAATTCGAATTTGAGTGGAAAGAATCATGGGATCATGAGGATATGTGTCACATCTCATAATTGTATTGACACTCTAAGAAGACATGTGTCTTATCAGTTCCTATTTTGATTAGGACTCTAGAGGTAGAGAGAGAGATTCATGGACTCTCATTAATGAGATGGCTTCTCATCTTTTTGTATAAATAGGAGATCTCTCTCCTTCATTTGTTAGTTTAGAGCTTAGCTTGGCTTTTTAGCTCTTTAACTTGAAGTTTGTAGTTCTTCCTTGATGGCTTTGGAAAACTTTGGAGAGCTTTGTTGTACTTTGTAATTTTGAAGAATTTGAATAAATCTTTGATGTTCTCAACATGGAAGGAGATTTGAAGTAGATGTCATGGAGCACATTAGAATGTAAGGTAGAGTAGATTTTATTTTGTAATTTTGCTTTGATTTCATTATGTCATTTGATTGCTTTCAAGTTTGATAGATTAGAGTTTCCATTGATGCAATTTTAATTCATGCAAGTGTGTTCAATCGGTTGATTGTAGATTAGTTTTTCTTTACATGTTTTTGCATCAAATAGTGACATGAGATTTGCCTCTCTACTGAACTATTTTTTAAGCTTTTTAATTTCAGTTATGCTTTGATTTCAGTCTTATTTATTTGCTGTTGTTAGTTAGTTTAGATATCAAATTCTTCATGTCATTTGACGTTATCTCTAGAGCCATGGCTTAACCCTGAAAAGCTACTTGGCGAGCTATCGGATTATGAGTGAAGTGATTTTATTTTACTTTCATCTCTACAATTAGATATCAGGTTCTTCATGTTATTGACGTTATCTCAAGAGCCATGGATTAACCCCGAAAAGCTACTTGGTGAGCTGTCAGATTATAAGTGAAGTTACTTGATTTTACTTTCATTTCCAAGTAGGTAATTTAGATATCAGGTTCTTCTTGTTATTGACATTATCTCCAGAGCCATGGTTTAACCTTGAAAAGCTACTTGGCGAGCTATCGGATTATAAGTGAAGTAACTTGATTTTACTTTCATTTGCAAGTAGGTAATTTAGATATCAATTCTTCATGTTATTGACGTTATCTCTAGAGCCATGGCTTAACCCGGAAAAGCTACTTGGCAAGCTATCGGATTATAAGTGGAGTAAATTGATCTTACTTTCGTTAGTCTGCAATTTTTGGTTTGTTTGAATGCAATAGTTTAGATTTTATTTCTGTAATTAGATGGGCAGCAGAGACAGTGATTTCATGATCAGTATTTCATCTTTTGTTTGATTTAAGTAGCTGCATATTTACATTCCTGTTCAAGTGTTAATTTTATCAATAACATGTTTTGAGATCTTTTGAAGTGCTAAGTTTTGGAAGTTACCATAAGGGACATAAACCTTGTCTTGAAATCTACATCCATACTTGACCTTTAAAAGTATTCTTAAGACCTTAGAATAGGATTTCCATTTGCATTAAACACTTTAGGAAGCCAACAAGAACAAAACCCTAAAAACAACATAAAATATAAAACAACGAAGTAAGAGAAAGGTTAACTAAGCACATATGGTGCACCACACTTCATTAGTTTACGATACCCAGATTGATAATTTATGTAGCACCACACTTCATTAGTTTACGATACCCAGATTGATAATTTATGTAGAGCAATTTAAGACGTTAAATTGACTAGACATTTTGGCGTCGTTGCTGGGGAAGTGTAATTAGGAGACCTTATTTCTTACATCTAAAAAAAAATAAAAATTCTCTAGTATGCTCTCCTCCTGCACTTCGTGTGATCTGGAGGATCAGAAAAAGAATTGTTATAAAAAAAAAAAAAATTAATAATTCTTGAGTATGCTCTCCTCCTGCACTTTGTGTGATCTAGAGGATCATAAAAAGAATTGTTATGTTAAAAAAAAATGTCTAGTCAATTTAACGTCTTAAATTGCTCTACATAAATTATCAATCCGGCTATCGTAAACTGATGAAGTGTGGTGCATAATATGTGCTTAGTTAACCTTTCTCTTACTTCGTTGTGTTATAGTTTATGTTGTTTTTGGGGTTTTGTTCTTGTTGGTTTCCTAAAGTGTTTAATGCAAATGGAAATCCTATTCCAAGGTCTTAAGAATACTTTTAAAGGTCAAGTATGGATGTAGATTTCAAGACAAGGTTTATGTCCCTTACGGTAACTTCCAAAACTTAGCACTTCAAAAGATCTCAAAACATGTATTGATAAAATTAACACTTGAATAGGAATGTAAATATGCATCTACTTAAATCAAACAAAAGATGAAATAATGATCATGAAATCACTGTCTCTGCTTCCCATCTAATTACAGAAATAAAATCTAAACTATTGCACTCAAACAAACCAAAAATTGCAGACTAACGAAAGCAAGATCAATTTACTTCACTTATAATCCGATAGCTCACCAAGTAGTTTTTCCGGGTTAAGCCATGGCTCTAGAGATAACGTCAATAACATGAAGAATTGATATCTAAATTACCTACTTGCAAATGAGACTAAAATCAAGTTACTTCACATATAATCCGATAGCTCACCAAGTAGCTTTTCGGGGTTAAGCCATGGCTCTGAAGATAATGTCAATAACATGAAGAACCTGATATCTAAATTACCTACTAGGAAATGAAAGTAAAATCAAGTCACTTCACTTATAATCTGATAGCTCGCCAAGTAGCTTTTCGGGGTTAAGCCATGGCTCTTGAGATAACGTCAATAACATGAAGAACCTGATATCTAATTGTAGAGATGAAAGTAAAATCAAATCACTTCACTCATAATCCGATAGCTCGCCAAGTATCTTTTTGGGGTTAAGCCATGGCTTTGGAGATAACGTCAAATGACATGAAGAATTTGATATCTAAACTAACTAACAATAGCAAATAAATAAGACTGAAATCAAAGCATAACTGAAATTAAAAAGCTTAAGAAACAATTCAGTAGAGAGACAAATCTCATGTCACTATTTGATGCAAAAACATGTAAAGAAAAACTAATCTACAATCAACCGATTGAACACACTTGCATGAATTAAAATTGCATCAATGGAAACTCTAATCTATGAAACTTGAAAGCAATCAAATGACATAATGAAATCAAAGCAAAATTACAAAATAAAATCTACTCTACCTTACATTCTAATGTGCTCCATGACATCTACTTCACATCTCCTTCCATGTTGAGAACATCAAAGCTTTATTCAAATTCTTCAAAATTACAAAGTACAACAAAGCTCTCCAAAGCTTTCCAAAGCCATCAAGGAAGAACTACAAACTTCAAGCTAAAGAACTAAAAAGCCAAGCTAAGCTCTAAACTAACAAATGAACGAGAGAGATCTCCTATTTATACAAAAAGATGAGAAGCCATCTCATTAATGAGAGTCCATGAATCTCTCCCTCTACCTGTAGAGTCCTAATCAAAATAGGAACGGATAAGACACATGTCTTCTTAGAGTTTCAATACAATTATGAGATGTGACACATATCCTCATGATCCCATGATTCTTTCCACTCAAATTCGAATTTGGCCTTAGAGTGCCACATAAGGGTCTTCTAGAAGCCTTATTTTGACCTACACATGTCAACAATCTCAACCCACTTGTTAGGTATAAGCATATGCACATTATTTTCTAATTTTTAACCACAAATTCACTTAAAAAGGCTAAGAATTAATAAAGTTTGGAAAAACATAAATGTGGCCCAATGATAATGAAAGTGGGATGAATGTAGTGACATAGTAGTGAAATGGAGGTGAAATGGAAGTGATATAATGGACATAATAGTGAAAGTGTAATGGAAATGAATGACATTTTCAAGACCCAACTCATATCATGTTAAATAAATCAACTACATGACATAATAGACACCAAACATTCAAACACCAAATATATGACATAAGAAAAATCATACCTTAATGTATCTCAGGGGAGGTTATCTTGTCTGCACAATCAATCCAGGTTAGCATGATATAGATTTACGACATATCAACTAAAACATAAATAAGGTCATGATAGCCATAGTATTCACTAGCTAACGTGTTCACATAATAAAATCATAAATAGCTATCATTCATACATAATAATCACATATGCATAGTCAGTCTAGATTAGTATGAAATAATATCACATCATATTAACTCATACTTGAATGTCATAACCCTAACCATTTTCATAGACCAATCCAACTTAGTATGATACATATAACATCAAGGTCTTAATGTAATAACCCTAATCATCAAGTTTACTAGTATATAACAACAACAAGTTATATATCATATTCATCAACAACATATAACCTAATCATCAAGTTATGTAAAATAAAAAAACACTAGCAATGCACACAACCACAGGTCACTAACATTCATGACTATCTAACACGTGCATATGACTACACTAATCAGCTAGCATCTATCATGTATGTAACCATAATATCATTAGAATGAAAGGCATAAACCTAACCATAATGCATATAACAATCCTTAAACTACATACCTGCATTACCAACATACAAACATGTATGACGACATGCTCTTGCCTCAAGGTCCAATGTTGCAACTTTAATGATCTTCATCTCCTTCTCTATATTAACCAACACATTAGCATCATAACATAACAATAACATCATGATGACGTAATTGCATACAATGACCGCACAATTCATGCTTAACAACGTGTAGACACTGACATTCATGACAAATGCATAACCGACATGCACTCATGACAATCACATCAAAAAACAACACCATCAACTTCCAGAGGGTGACACAACTACCACAATGAACACCACCATGCACACACAAAAAACACAGAATCCAAAAACATACAAAACACATGCAACCAACATGTATGTATGAAAAATACATTCACCCAAGGAGAGTGCAACCATGCTTTTCTGCAAATATGTAACCACCCTCCTCCCACATATACCCAAGTAATCGACCAATTGGGGTAAATATGTGACGAGGGGCTAATATGATATGATTCAACCTCCTTGGTGACCTTAAGGAAATGAAATCAATGGAAACACATCAACCATACCTTCCACATCAGTAACATACTCCTAGGAGGCATGATCGAATCTGGATTAGGGGCAAAAATTTGCTCAAAAATCAAATTGTTCAAAATTGATCAAAACCCAAATGAACACGTCCATCTTGGTGATACAATCCCAACGCAACTTGTTTCACTCAAAACTGAGTTCGTATGAGAAAGTTAGAGCTTGTTGACCATTTCACCAAACATTAATTTTTTTGCAGGTACTACCCAGTCAGCAGTGTGTACTGCTGACATGGTAGGTGACTGGGCAGGTGATGAGGACAAGTCAATGGATTCAACGCCCAATGAGGGCTCACCAAGTGTCACTTTGTTATTTGTTTTCATCTTGGTGATGTGGCGTATCATGATTGGTTCTTAGTGGACTAATGAGAGAATGCCATGTGGCAAGCCCAGAGGCTGCCACGTGGCACCTCCCAAAGGTCAAATGTCTAATGTGAATTTGGTCAAAATATTGTTGGTGGCACTGGGGTTCAACCCTGTGACCTCCCCTCCACTAACCACATGCCTTACCAACTGTGCTACACATTAAGTCTTGTTATATAATGGAATGTGCTTATTGTTAAACCACAGCACCAAACATATGGGGAAAGGGGCCAGCACTAAATGCGCTTAGCACATTAATGATGCATATGGTGAATTAAACCATATTTATCCTTAATTCATGGCAGATTAACTTGGTGGATATTTTGGCAGGACCACCATTTTTGGAACTGCCTCTAGTTTTAGCAGAGATTTCTTGGGGAAAAACTGAAAAGACCATAACTTGATGGGATTGCGACCAATTTTAAAAAATGAATAGTCATTTTCATGTGTTTTGGATGTTCTAAAGACAATGGAATAGGTTTTAGAGGCAATAGGAGACTTATATACTTGATTTTTCTACGGGGAAGTTCAAGGAGGCTAAGGGCCACCAGTGAAGGAGGTCAAGCCCAGATAAGACATATTTCAATTGAGGAGATTGGAGAGTCATATTAGTGGTTTTTGGATGCTATGAGTCCATTAAAGCAAGTTTCAATAGCTTAGAGAATTGTAAACTGTACTTTTTCCATTTTGAGCAAATACAGAGGCCCAAGCCATGGAAGCTGGACCAAGTAGATGTAGCTTAGGAGGGGTGAACTCCTTTATCAAAACAATGTGTTAAGTGTTGTTATTGATGGTTTTCTATTCATTTACTTGTTTTTTTTCATCACTTCATTTTCATGCTATTACGCTCATGATTCTAACATAAAAATTTAACTGTTTTTGTTCAAAAACATTATAAAGGAACCATGCACATGAAGCAATTGACAAGCACATTTTTATAAATCTAAAGTTGGAATTAGCACAACAAACCTAACATTCAGCTATAGATCAAGTTGGTATTAGAGCCAGGTTTATTTTCTTGATTGCTTGAGATTTGTACAAGGAGAATTAACATTGTGCAAGTTTATGTGATGGCAGCTTGAACAAGTGATGTCTCTAATTTCTCTTCCTTAGCAAGATTCTTTGATGAAGAGATGTTGCAAGAGTTTTTCATCATGAGAGATATGGTGCAAGAGATGATTGAAGATAGGAAGGAGAACATTATACTTCAAGAGGATTTGATGGCCATGAAGGAGGAAAAGCAATAGCTTCTTGAAAAGATGCATGCCATGGAGATTTTACTCCATGATGCCAAGGAAACCCTAGCCAAGTATGTGCATGAACATGAGGTATGAAATTCAAGTTTATCTTCAATTTCCTCTCAAAATGAATGTTTTGGTGATTTTTAAAGACACACTAGAGGAATAGGGTCCAAATTATTGATGAATATGGGCTATGAAGGTAAAGGGTTATGCAAACATGCACAAGGCATAGTTGAGCCAATTGTTGTTGAGGAAAGGCCTAGGTATTTGGGTCTTGGTTATGGAAAACATGATGGAGAATGCTCCAAAGCCAAGGAGACACATGAAGGTGTTCCAAGAGGGAATTTGATTACATGTTCATGCCCTCATGCTTGTGAAGTTTGTGTTCATGAGGAATGAAAAAGGTTTATGCGCACTTTACAAGAATATGCTCATAAGCATGCAACTATTGGAAATGGAAAAAAAGAGGATGATGAAAGCTCTAAGGTCATTGAAACCATTGTTGGTATCCTGAAGAGAGCGACTACTTCATCAAATTCACCTCCTCAAGAAGGCGACAAAGGTGAAAGTGCAAGGTATAAATCTGCCTTTAATCAAGTTTCTTTTGATTATGATAAACATGGTAGATCTTCACATAAGAATTGAAGAGAATTTACATGTTCTTTTTTGTGGTTTGAATAACCATAATGTTTCAAGATGTTGGAAGAAAATGGCCACATACAGGAAAATTTCAAAACAAAAGCGATAGAAAACTAAAGGTCCATTGGATAATGGAAACCATGTTGCAAAGAAGATGCAATTATTTTGCACTCATTTCCATAAGCAAGGTCATCTCATAGACAAATGTTGGACTTTGTATCCAACAACTCATCCACGACATTTGAAGAAGGTGGAGAGAGACTTTGGCAAGAATGAAAAAGAGGATTCCATAATTGATGTGGGTCAAGATGATTCACAAGATGATGTGCAACTACAAGAATCGCCATGGAAATGGTTTGGTAAGAGGTGGTTTGATTTCTTATCCAAATAAGGTTTGAATTTCTTTTATTGATAGATGTAATTATTTTCCTTAAAAATGCATTTCTTTGCCTTATGAATGCATTACTTTTCTGTTGAAAGTATGCTGCAACTTGTATGATGCAAGATGTTGAAAGTGGAGTTCTGTTTGACTCACTTAAATGCAGAAAAGAAGGCAATTTGTGGTTACAAGTTTGTATGTGAATGCATTTCTTTTGAATGCATTCTTGATGTTGCATATTTTCGCCAGGAAGGTGTGTGAAAGTGGGGTATGTTACTCACTTCATTTGCAGCAAATTTTTCAATTCAACTCTTATGTACCCATACATGTTTTTGGGCTTATTGTACTTGTGTTTGTACTTGAGGGAGAGTTGAATAATTGTACACATACATGAGGGTTTTTGTGTGTATGAATAGTGGAATTGTTGCTAGTTTCGTTGTGTTTGGATACATGCATGAGTTTCAACTTGTGTCTATTATTGTCACATGTATGTCATATCAACTTGGAAGTGTTGATTTTATCTCCAAAGATGAAAGGGAGATGTTGACGTATTATTGCATGAGATGTGAAATTCTTGTTGTTTATGCAAATAATCATCAAGTTGTTGTACATTCTTATGTTTGGCTCTCAAGTCAAGTCAATTGTTGGAGCATGTTTTGTAGATTTATGTTTGATCCAGTTGTGTTAGTTGATGGTTTGTACACCAAGATACAAGAGTACATGGCGATGTTGCATGATGTGACAATTTTTGCTTTGAAGGAGCAAAATAAGAGATCGTCAATTTGCATTTCTTGCATAGTGTGTTTTTCCATTTAATGGTGTTTCTTGTGACAAGATATTGCAGGATTTTGGAAGGTCCATTCTTGAGAAAGGTTCTCATGCTTAGCCTTCATTCTCAAATCATGACATGAGCAGCATGTTGAACTAGAGGATGATAGAGGAAAGAAGCGAAAGTGGACAAGATGCCAAAAATTTGCAGCCATTGTAGATCATTTATATGTGTTGATGCCAATATTCTCAGTGGGAAGGATATCAAATTGTGTCAGTTTTACAAGCATTGAGGGATTGATGTATTACAACAAAGGTATTTTGTAGCCAGAAAGTGTCCATCAAGTGTTGAATTGGGTCAGTAGAAAAAGGAGAATAGTGGTTGAGGGACATAGCCATTTGCAATGCAAGGCATGTCATTGAACCCAAGTGGTTGTCAAGGATATTTCTTCAAGTAGAATGAGTTGATATAACTTGGGAAAGAGAAGAGTATTTAGATCTCATTGAATAACCAGCTTTTTTGGGTCCAAAATCCCGTCAGCGGGAAGGAGTGATCAAAATCTAGATTAGGGGCAAAATTTTTCTCAAAAATAAAAGTATTCAAAATCGATTAAAACCTGAACGACCACGTCCATATCATTTATACAATCCCAATCAAACTCATTTCACTAAAAACCAAGTTCATATGAGGAAGTTAGAGCTCGCTAACCATTGCACCAAACAACAAAATTTTTTGTAGGTACTGCCCAATTAGCAGTCTGTACTGTTGATGTGGCAGGTGACTAGGGAGGTGACGTGGGAAAGTCAATGGAGTCAATGCCCAATGAGGGCTTGCCAAGTTTCACTATGTTATTGGTTTGCATCTTGGTGATGTGGTGTATCGTGATTGGTTCTTACTGGACCAATGAGAGAATGCCACATGGCAAGCCCAAAGGCCACCATGTGGCACCTGCCAAAGGTCAAATGTCTAATGTGAATTTGGTCAAAAAATTGTTGGAGGTGCTGGGGTTCGACCCCACAACCTACCCTTCACTAACCACATGCCTTACCAATTGCACTGCACATTAAGTCTTGTTATATAATGGGTTGCACTTATTGTTAAACCGTAGTGCCAAGCATATGGGGAAGGGGCCAACACTAAACGCGCTTAGCACGCTAATGATGCTTATGGTTAATTAAACCATATTCATCCTTAATTTATGGCAGATTAAATTGGTGGATATTTTGGTGGGACCGTCATTTTCAGAACTGCCTCCAGTTTTAGCGGAGCTAAGTGGAGTTCCTCTAGTTTTAGCGAAGGTTTCCTAGGGAAAATTTGAAAAGACCATAACTTGATGGGATTTCGACCAATTTTAAAAAATGAATAGTCATTTTCAGATATTTGTATGTTCTAAAGACAATGGAAGATGTTTTAGAGGCAATAGGAGACTTATATATGTGATTTTTCTACGGGGAAGTTCAAGGAAGCCTTGGGTCACCAGGGAAGGAGGTCAAGCCCAGATCAGCTAGAGTTCAATTAAGGAGCTTGGGGAATCATGTTAGGGGTTTTTGAATGCTGTGAGTCCATTGAAGTAGGTTTCAGGAGTTGTATAACATTGTAAATTGTACTTTTTTTTTATAGTAAATACAGAGGCCCAAACCATGGAAATTGGACCAAGGAGATGTAGCCCAGGAGGGGTGAACTCCTTTATCAAAACAATGTGTTAAGTGTTGTTATTTATGGTTTACTATTCATTTACTTGTTTTTTTTCAACACTTCATTTTCATGTTATTTTTCTCATGATTCTAACATAAAAATTTACCTATTTCTATTCACAAACATCATAAACGAACCATGCACATTAAGCAATTGACAAGTACATTTTTATAAATATGAAATTGAAATTAGCACAACAAAACTAACATTTAGCTACAGATCAAGACATCCCAACCACTTAGGCATATTTCCCTTGGGTCCCACTGACGTTTTAGACCTCTTGACCTCTAGATGCTCTCATGCTATGGGCATGCCATCATCCAGGTACCTATGAATGCTCTCACAAGCCTGCATGCTTCTGTCCAAGGACTTTTCCTAGCATACCTATGCCATCATCTATGTAATTTAAGGCACTTTTATTGCCCAGAATTCCGACCATTGCCCAAAAATTCATATAACTTCCAGAATCCATCAAACACATGATGACAAGGCTAATAAACCAAAATCAACCTCAGGACTAGGCCTGCCCATCCCCAATTGGGACTGAGATTCTATCAAACACTTGGAATCAATGCAATCTACAGGTCTAGGATATAAGACAAAACATGAATGTCTAAAAAAATCTTATGAAACATGACAATAAGGATCACCACCTTCTCCCTTGACCTATTATGACATCAATTAGGTCATGCATCCATCATTTTAACCATTACAAGTAAATACATGAAGTGACCATGACATGAACTAGTCAATTAACCATGCTTATAACCAACATAAAACCATGAAAATAACATTGAGATAACATCCATTAAATCCTCATATAAACAAGTACAAAAGGAACATAACTTAAATTTCATTAATCATAGGCAAATCCCATCAGGTTTGGGACTTCCACGTACCACCCGACCATAGACATGGTTGAATCAATTCTTACTTTCAGCTAGTCACCCCTGTGCCATATTCCAAGCATGAATGTGGGATCACATGGATAAACCAATCCAAAAATAACCAAGGGAATCCAGAGATTAAAACACCTCCACCCTCACCAAATCATGATCACACCAAAACCGGTGCTCCATTCACAAAACTAAACCAAACTTAGAATGTCATCCAAAATCCATCACTATCCTTGAGGAATTTTTCATCTCCTTGTCTCTCGGGTTTTACCATAATCCAATCCCGGATCACGAGGCCCTAAACCAAGACCAATCTCTTAGGATTTACTGTAATCCAAACTCGGATCACTAGGCCCTAAACTGAGACTCCTCCCTCAATATTTATTGTGTATTGTGCCAAAACCAGTCAAGGGATTCCAAGGCCTTTGGGAATGAACCTTGAGACCACCTCTGCCCTAGATTCTGAAATACATCTAGAAAACAAAGCTCAAAACCGAGATAAACATCTCAACATACCAATGCATCCTGAAAAAGGAAAGGCTATTCTAAAAATCACTTTCATAACTCAGAAAAACCATGCCACCAACATCAAGAGAATCATACACCAACATGCAAAGTCATGCATGTCAAAACTAGTTAGGAAATCATGCATGCAATATGTTACATGCAAGTATTCTTGCTGATGCTGCTTGATCCTACTTTTCCTTGCTTGATCCTTAGTTTCCTTCCTTTCCTTTCTTTGTCCTTCCCTTGATTTCTTTTCCCTTCCTTGCTCCAAAACTTGAGCAAAAGCTTGAGCCAAGAGTTTTTCAACTGATCCTCAGAAGCCTTTTTATTAATGAGGCTTCTATTTTCTTCATTTTCCATTATTTTCCTTCAATTTCCTCCTCACAGGAAACCTGTGACCTTTCACCTTACTTTTCTCCTAATTTTCTTTATTTTCATAAATAAATGTGCCAAAAAATGTCTTTTTTCCTTTTAATTCCTTTTCCCTTGCCTTTGCCAATCTCCTTAGCCATAATAAACCGAACTCAACACCGACACCGGGATGTCCTTCCCAACATTCAACTTGGAATACGTGTCCCTTATTCGTGGTCTTATTTTTCCTTTGTTAATTTTTATTACATGGAATTTTCACGAGGGTTGTGACACTAATATTTAAATTGTGTTATTTTATTACACTTTAACAATAAAAGAAATGTAAAATAATGGAAATATGATGAACGTTTTCGGGAATGTTCTTTTTCAATTGGTTAATGTGATATCTATTAATTTTTCATTTTAGGCATTTCTTCAAATATGCATTTTATTCTCCATAATATATGATGCGACCGTTAAGGAATGTATTCATTTTTTGATATTCTATCTGTATATATTTCCAAAGGCATACACTTGTTGGAATGTGAAAGGAAAAGTGCTTGACTTAACAAGAATAAACAAAAGAAATAGAGTTTATGAATATTAATGGTTGCTACAATAAATGACAATGATCATGCACTTAAAATTTTATGAATAATTTCATACCTCAAAGATCCATTTGATAAATGTAATTGAAACACCATATAATTCAAGTTCATTAACTGAAAAAAATCTATTTTTTTTAAGAGGGTTTGAAGTAGAGCATAAGGGCGTTTTTCCAAGAACGATGGTCTCAGGCAAGTGTAACCCCAATAGGAAGACACGATGGAACGACGCACTATTTTCTTGGGTAGCTGGCTCCCAGATGGATGAACAACTACTTGACTACACTTCTGACTCCCTTGATGCTGAGGATATTTGGGTCAATTTCTCTCGATCAACTCCAGCATTGACTACGCCGGTGATAGCCAATGTTAGAGGGGTTGAGGCAATTATAACTCAAATGGAAGATATGGCGGTCTCTTCGCAGACCCTAGAATTGATTCCTCCCCCGACAGTTACGGAAGGAATATTATCCCGAAAGAAGGTCCAAAGTTACCCTTCCTACCTATTCCTTCCCCGTCGGACCTGAACATATGGTCACAATCCTTCCTGGCAGCAACAATTACCCAAGGTGGTGTGAGTGTTTAAGGAGAAGGACCGAGTAACTTGGGTCAAATAGAACAAGGATTGCTACCTGAACAAGTAGGAATCCTCGGGACTGCCCCCTTCTATATAGCATTCCAACCAGTCGGCTTAGCCCCTCCTTCAGGCTGCTTCATTGGCATTCCGGGACTGGACCACACTTTGGAAGGAAATCATTCTGATTCATAAGACATTGGCCTTGAGGAAGGAGAGCAAGCAGCTAAAGCACGACCAAAACATCTAAGAAAATCAAGGAATTCAAAAATTAGAGAAAGGGATAGGAAGTTAATCTTTGGAGAAGGAATCTCTATGGCTCAAGTGGCCCTCACGGAGAGCACAGTGTTAGTTGGAAGGGTGAGAGGCTGAAATTACTCCCCGATATGCCTTCAAAAGTGGATAACAGAAATTTGGGGAATCTCCTCATACAGCTCCCAAGTATCCTCTCGCTTTCTAGGGGCTGGTTTTCTCTGATTTTCGCTCATCCGGACCAGGTAGACTAGGTCCTCATGCAGTACTGGTACATCGAGATGACACCAGTGCTATTGAAGCGATGGTCGCTAATGTTTGACCCAGAAAAGGAAAATCATGGATCAGGGCCAATTTGGGTTCAATTTCCTACTCTCCCATTACAATTTTGGGGGGAAGAAATCTTCAAGGTAATAGGAGATTATTTTGGGTGTCTATCTAAATCATGATAGAACCTACCAAGACACAGGATACCTAGCAATGGAACATATTCTAGTGCATCTAGATACCAGAGAAGGTCTGGTAGAGATCTACCTGCTTCAGATGGGTGACATCACTCGGAGGCAAATTCTAGATTACAAAGGCATTCCCTTCCGTTGCTGTAAATGTCATGAAGTGGGGCATTTATAAAAAGACTATCCAAGAATTTTAGGGCAGAATTAGATCCCATCCAAAGTGTTGGTCTCAACCTCCACTCAAACTCTGGATTCAGATTTCGATTCTCAATTGGACCTCCAAGAAAGTACTCTGCCCTCTAGTTTGACTCCGCAGCAGGTCGTAGCTCACCATTTTGACATTAGATTGACCCCCTGAAAAATCTAGATCCCAGGACACAGCTTTCACGGGTACTCCCTTCTCCACTCTTCCTCTTTTTTCTCATTCTATTGAAGGTTTAGTAAATTTATCATCTTATTTGAACTATGTCGTCTCTCAAGTTGAAGTTAATAAGTTATGTTCATCGATTTGTCCTATTCCTGATGTGCCTCCCTCATTGTCCTCCCCCATTCCCCAACCCTCTATGGATAGGACCACCTGCCTGCTCGATGATCGCCCACTATCAAGTGGGCCTCACCGATATTTCCTTAGATCCCTTCCTGATGTTCCCTCTTTGGTCTTAGGCATAGACCTTGACCCCCCTCCTTCAATTACCCTCAAGCCTCCGAAAGGCCATCAATAAAATATTTATAAAGCTATTAAAAGGGCTAGTTTTGAAGTAGCCTCCAAGGTCCAATCCCCAATCGACTGGGTTCTTAGAGCAAAGAGAAACCCTCACTCCTCTCCTCCATGATCTGTCTTTCCTTTAATTGTAGGGGTCTAGCCAACCCTGATAAAAAGTTGGCTCTCAAGAGGCTCTATCTGTCTGAAAAGCTGCATGCTAATTTCCTACAAGAAACTCTGGGGAAAGGTCACCAGATAAATAATCTTCTTTTAAGTTTTCTTCCAACCCGGGATTTTCATTTTTTGGATGTGAAGGGTCGCTTTGGTGGCTGCGCCTTGGCGTTTAACACTCGTTCTACAAAAATCCTCAACTTTTGGGGAGGAGAAGGTTTTCTTGGTGCAGATATCTAGTCTATGGAGCTTGGCAGACCATTTAGGATCATCAACATCTATGGCCCTTGCCAGAACATAGAATTCTTATGGAACAGAATCATGGAGGCTAATTTTATGAATCAATATAATATCATTATTGGTGGAGATTTAAATTTCTCCCTCGAATCAGCGAAATCATGGGGTTTCAGGGGTCAAAGTGATAATCTCACAGCATTTTTTGAAAACTTGTTGGATGCTCATGAATTTCTAAATATTGACCCTATTAAACTCAAGCCAACTTGGAGGAATCGTAGATTGGGGGTAGATTCCCTTGCTAGAAGATTGGATTGATTCTTGATCAAAGCCCCTCTTATGGCAAGTTTAATTCTCTTTCGTCAATGGGTGGGGAGTGGTGGGATCTCTGATCACTCTCCTATATTTCTGGAGCTCAAGGGTAATCTTTCTAAACCCTCTTCACCTTTTAAATTTAACTCCTCTTGGTTGCTGGAGCCGAGTTTCAGGAACTTGGTCTCGACCACTTGGATCCATTGCTCCCAGAACGAAACCTCCTCCCTAGGGGAGATCTTTGCAAAAAATCTAGTAGTTCTAAAAGGAGAAATAATAACCTGGGCCAGATTAAAACAAAGAAAAGAAGATGAAGATCTTCAAAGAATTGAAAAGTCTTTACTAGCCTTCGAAGACTCAACTCCCACAGGATCAAACTCGGCAGAACAAAAGTTGCAACTGATTCAGCTGGAAACTAAAAAAATAAAGCTTCTTCGCTTAAAAGAAGAAACCTGGAGGCTCAAGAGTAGAGCAATCTGGCTCAAAGAAAGTGATGAAAATTCAAAGTTCTTTCAACAATATGCAAGGGGTCGGAAAGCCATTAACTCAATTTGGGAATTACAAGACTCGAAAGGAAGGAAAGCGGGAAATTTTGAACAACTGGCTAACATGGGGATTAGACATTACTCTAATATCTACAAAGCCCCCATTGGAATGACCCTTCCAAGCATCATTCGCACTACTAAAGCTTTGCCCAAGTTCATCGAGCCAGAGGAAATTGAAGAACTAAACTCTTAGGTTACTAGAGAAGAGCTTGACGCTGTGCTGAAGTGCTTTCACAAGGATAAGAGCCTGGGTCCTGATGGGTGGCTGGTTGAATTCTTCAATTCCCTTTTAGATTTAACTGGAGATGATCTCATCTAGACCATTGAAGAAAGCTAAAAGTCTGGCAGAATTTTGGAGGCCTTCAACTCAACTTTCCTAGCCCTTATACCCAAATCTAATAACCCTCCTCTTTTTAAGATTATAGACCCATAACTCTACAATAGAATTTACAAAATCATATCCAAAACAATAGCCCTCTGCATTAAACCCTTTCTCTCCCAAATGATATCCAAGGAACAATTTGCCTTTCTTAGCCATCGCTAAATCCATGAAGCAATTGGTACTACTCAGGAAGCTCTTCACTCGATTAAGAAGCTCCATAAAAAGTTTGTCATCCTAAAAATTGATCTTTCCAAAGCCTTTGATCGTACCTATTGGTCCTACCTCAGGATAACTCTCACTCACATTAGCTTCCCCTTTGCTTTCATCAATTGGATCATGGGTTTTCCTACTTTAGTCTCCTTTAGTATTCTCATCAATGGAGAAGCTTTGGGTTTCTTTCATTTGGAACGAGGTCTTAGGCAGGGATGTCCTCTCTTCCCACTACTCTTTCTCCTCATCATGGAAGGCTTCAGCAGACTGATAATGAAAGGCAGAGAGGAAGGCTCTTTGGCTGGAGTCTGGCTCTTGGATATGTCCTCTATAACCCATCTTTTATTTGTTGATGATGTTCTGATGTTTTTAAATGGATCTTTTCAAGACTCATATGCTTTCAAGGCTATTCTAGACCTTTTTTGTAGAGCTACAAGCATGCAACCAAATATTGCAAAATCAACTATTATCATAGTTTCTTGCCCGCTGAATGAAGCAAGATTAGCTATCCAATTTTTTGAATATGAGCGTCAAGATCTGGATGATGGTCTTAAATATTTGAGTTTCAGATTGAAACCAAATGGTTATCGCATAGCAGATTGGACTTGGCTTATAGCCAAGATTGAAAGAAGAATCAATATTTAGAAATAGAGGTGGCTTTCTAGAGTAGGTAGGCTAACTCTCCTCAAGTCGGTCCAACAAGCTATTTCGGTTTACTGGATGTCGCTAGCCTGGATTCCCAAAGGCATTTTAAAAAGAATTCAACAATTATGCTGTCACTTCCTTTGGTGCAGACAAATTCCAGGGAGAACTTTTGCTTGGGTCCATTGGGATAGCATTGAAAAACACAAAAAACTGGGGGGTTGGGGCATAAAAAATTTGCATTTATTCGTTGAGGCTTTGGCTACAAAACTGGGCTAGCAACTTATTAATTCCAGAAGTCTTTGGCAGGAAATCACTTATCATAAGTACATATATCTGCTCTCAATTCTAGAATGGATCCATAGACCTTCACTTCCTATGGCTGGATCCTCCATAATTTGGAAAGCATTATCTTAGTCTATCTCTTTGATCAAGTGTGGTCTGGCTTGGAAAGTTGGCAATGGAGTTCAAGTGAGGATTGGTTTGGATGCATGGAGTGAATGTGGGAATGGCCATATTCTCCCCCGTCCTCTTTGCAATTTCCTTCAAGACTCAGTCATCACCCACTTATCACATATAGCAGATGATATTTAGGACATGTGGCAAAACCAGACCTGGAAGGACCACAGAACGCTCAACATTCCAGCAGTTTGGGTTGATGATTGACAGAGATTCATAGGCTCATTAGAGGAGGCCAATGTGCGTATAAACGACAATCAAGATGTCGTTATCTGTGAATTGGATCCCTAAAGCAGATACTCCCCCAAATCAGGTTATGCTTATACAATGGCAGCTAGACACACGGGTGATTTCTCTTGGTGGTGGAGTCATATCTGGAAATTAAAGGCCCCTCCCAAATCTAGGATTTTCATGTGGTGCATTTTAACAGACAAGGTCCCCATTGAACTAATGTTGAGGCATTGTGCAAACTGCGGGCCTTCTAGATGCTGTCTGTGTACAATGTAGGAGGAAGATACTTCTCATCTCTTATATACTTGTTCTGTCTCGAAAGCCTTCTGGAAAAGGATCCTCACTTCACTAAATCTACATATTGATTGGTCGAGACGAGATATTGAAGAGGCTTGGCAAAGATGGTGGATAAAAGCCAACTCTCAAAAAACTAGATGCCTTCCACTACTAATTTGCTGGGGAACCTAGCTTAATAGGAACAAATCTATTTTCAAGAATGCCAAAATAGATTGGGACTCCTCCAGTATTTTGTTGTTGGCTTTATACAATTCGCTCCCGGAGGACCAGGACATTCGACCCCCTCGGATCATTACCCTGGAATTCATAGACATAAACTCCCCCTGGAATTATTTTGATGGCTCAGCACAAGCTGAAGGCTGTGGTGGAGGGGCGGTGCTGCATATGGATAATATAGTGTCTTACAGAATCAAGGTCAGCCTTGGCAGAGGCACCAATAACTATGCTGAATTGAGCAGTCTAAAATACCTTCTCCTTTTTGCAAAAGAACAAAATTGCCAACAACTTCATATATTCAGAGACTCACAGCTCATAATTAACTGGACAAATGAAGTTAATCATTGTCACTTGCACACACTTAGAGATATTCTGACTGATATCCTTTCTCTAAAGTCCCAATTTGATTCATTTGCATGCTCACATATATACAGGGAAAGGAATGAGATCGCTGATCGTTTATCCAAAGAGGCAACGCAGTTGAACAGAGGTCAATGGCAGATACATGAATACAGGGGCGGTAGTTTCTACAGTTACTATCATCGTCCTTTTATGGACATGATTGTTTCCTATCAGAATGATAGCTAGATCATTCAACAACTTTTCTTTTACTTTCTCCTTCTATGTATATAACTTACCAGTTTTCAGTATATTTTTGGACAAAACTCATATTCTCATAAACTTACTGGACTTCTCAGAAGTTTATTATCAGTAAGCATCATAATAGTTTTTGTAAAGTTTATAATAGCTCTAAACAGTACTCCCTTTTTGCTGACAACAGTTCATATCTACAGTATCATACAACATGTAATTTTCTTATCTTTTTAATGAAAATTACGCTTTTTCCAAGGAAAAAAAAATTCAAGTTCATTAACTACAAAATAAGATAAATAATACTTTACTTTGACCCTACATATACAAGTTTACTGTCTAAATCAATAAGAGATTTATCATAGATCCTAACATCATCATCCATAGGTGCATCCTCTTCCATAGCTATAAAAGTGTCATGAATAAATTATTTGTCCTATTATTCACTAGTATATTATTATCATTCTCTTCCATTCTATTTTGATCTTCCCTAAGGTTTTCATTTGATGGGCATACTATAATGAACTTTATTTCATCACCTTTACCAATATTATTTTTGAGAATCCAATTTGGTATGTTGATACTGGTGATTAAACAAACACACACACAAATTAGAAAAAACTTGTGTTGATCAACTTACAACTAAATAGTAATTAAATCCCCTTAATAGGTACCTATTTATTTGATAGTGTTTTAGCTATTGATATTAAAATTCTTCATATATTCACACACTTTCTTATTTTGCATAGTCAATAAAAATTATGGTTATTACCTTTCCATGTTGGTTTTTTTGGACTAGAACTTTGATTAGTGTTATAATATTCAAAAATATTATATTCATTAGAATCCATATCACTGGTCTCAATCTTAACTATTTGTACAATCTCTTCTCGTTTTCTTTAATTTCCTTTGCATTGGCATCTCCTCTATTAAAAATTTCTTAATTTGGAATTGGTGGACATTATAATTTCACAGCATAGTAGATCCTAATTTCACAACATGAAGACATTAATATAGTGAGATCCTAATACCAATAAAATGATACCAAAAAGGGGATAAAATTGTGTTTAAGTGCAACATAAATTCAATTATGACATTTGCAATGAAAAAAACATATGTTAAAGCACATATTTATGTTGAGAGGTGCTTTACAACCCACTATGGTGGAGAAGTTGTATTGTCTATAAATGAGTATAAACATTTAAATGTTGACTCAATATGGGAATAAGCTTATAAGACCATTTTTATCAGTAGGTTCTAGTTAGCAAACATAATGGAACCAACATAGATCCATCTTAACTATAGAACTACCAAGGGTCTCTCGCAATAATAATAAAACATATTGTCATCTAATTAAAAAAAAATAGAAATCTTTAGAGTTGTAATTATTATTATTATTATTATTAAAATTACGCACAATTTTTTTTCACGAAAAAACATAATATGCATATCATATTAAAGAATTAATTAAATTTTTTTAAAACATGTTAAAGAAAAAAATAGGACATATATATGTATTATCGAGTTTTAATAAGATTAAAAATAAGAATATTTCTATATATCAAGATTTAAATTTTATATAAATTTATATAATATAAAGAAGAACAAATATGTATAAATATAAATAATAATATTATTAACCAATTTAGATCCATAGTAACTCCAAATCTATCCAATGTTTTGAGGAATCAATTCTCTCAACATGCAAATCTTTCCTCAAGTTTCACACTCAAGAAGGAATTTGCATATTGAGAAACTAATCCCTCTTGATGCATAGTAACTCTGAAATTCTCTCAACCTGCAAATCTTTCCTCAAGCTTTGCAATCAAAAAAGAATTTTCATATTGATAAATTGATCCCTCTTAATGCATAGTAACTCTGTGTAAACCTTTCCTCAAATCTTGCACTTAAAAAAAAATTATATATTGAGAAATTGATCCTTCTTGATACTTGGTAGATCCAAAATTAAAATAATTCTATGTGAATAATTAAAAATAATACATATAACATTTTTTAATAAAATTACAATCTAATGTTATCTTTAACGAAATAATATAACATATTTAATTTTATAGCTTTCATTGGTATATTTAAAAAAAAAAAATCAACCTTCAAAATGTGTTAGATTTTGGGTTTAATGCATCATTTCAAGGTTGCACTTAATCATCTATTTCATAAATTCACAATACATACATAAACTATTGAATAACACAATTTACACAAAACTCTAAAGCACACACTAATGTAATTGTGCCACATTAATAATACATATTATTATCCTTTGATATACCATAAAAGTAAACAATAAAAGTAAGTAAACAAGAAAAATGGATTAATAAATATGTTAATTAATTAAAAATAATAAAGGAAAAAGTTAACCAATTATTAAAATAATACATAAATTTATTGCCTTTATACTTGTCCACTTAGCTAAATGTTAGTTTATTAAGATTTTAGTTTACTTCTATATCATTAATCAATTACAAAATAAATCAACTATATGATCATGTGGTATTAAGAACTTGTTATGAATTGGTGTATTCCAGTCATAATATAATTTTGATAATTTAGTTTTAAAGTTAAGTTTAAACTAAATATGAATTAGCTTATTGCATTCATAATATAATTTTGATAATTTAGTTTTAAGGTGAAAGTTTAACTAATTAGTGTATGGGATATTTTGTTTTATGAGATAAGGGTATTTTGTTATGAATTAATATAGGTTAGTCATAATAAATTTTTAACAATATAATTTTAAGATCACGACCAAGTCAAATATCAAATTGGTGTATCTGACTTCCTTGTTTGTGAGATAAAATGCCTACTTCCGCATAGTGATTTGAATATTAAAGTTTATGGAGGTGTATATACTCTACTTCTCTTTGGACTTGAAACTATAACATTTCAGGAAGAAACATAAGATTTTGACCATTAGGCTCACTACTCATGCATTGTAATAAAACCAATCCTTTTTTGTTAATTGATTTTTTTTTGTGACTAGAGAAATCGACAACTAGGCCGGTTTCATATTCACATGACGCGAGGTCAATTCTAACTACTACCACTATAACCAATATGTTCCTATGTATGCCCCTTCTGTAGACATGGGTAAATAAGGGGATTTAAACCTCACATTTCATACTACATAACACTTCATTTTCACAACCATTGCCAATTAAACTACCTCTACGCTTAATTAAAAAATATTTTGATATACATTAATTTTCTGAATTAATTACTAAACAAGACATTACTCACATATTATCATATAAATCAATATAAATCACTGTTTATTAATTAATTTAGTAAAATGTCATAGTAAAATCTTAGTATACTTTATTTTTCTCACTTGATTTCATACTTTTTATGTTAAAGTTACATACTTCTCATGCCAAAATAATATAGATGGTTGGACATATTTTTCATGTCAAAATTATATAGACGGTTATCGAACCAAGTCATCAAAATTTTTATTTTAATTTATTAGTAAATAATATGGTAATTATTATTAGTCCCTGCCGTTAGGCATGGAACTATAGTAATCAAAATTTTTCTGCAACATTAGTTCGTGTCACTAGTAACCTAAAATTTTTAACCCCTAAAATTTACCGAGTATATTGTAGCCTATGAAATTTAAGTATTGATTTTTTAGGACCAATAAAATTATTCGTTGTCTTCTTTGGCCTCTTCCCGAGGCAGGGAGGCTATAACCAAGGATAATAACTTATATGTTTCAACTATATTTGGAAATTTTAAACTATGCTAGCATTAGTTCATGGGTATTAAATGCTACAACCATCAAGTTACATAGCATATGACATACCATTTTTGTTGTTGAGATTATATGTAAGTCAGCCACCCACTAGGTCTATGGATCAACCCTCAACACCTTCTATTTTCTTGCACTATATCACTCTGAACTAGGTTTCCTGCGGTTCAACAAATATCCTTCATTATTATAGGGACCTAATCCTATGTCATATGAACCTATTGTTGTCGTGTCTAGAGGAGGTGACTTTGTTTCCACCTACCATCCCCATAGTCTATAACATGTTGTGGTGTCCACTTGTGTGCTGGGAAATGTAAGTGATCCAATTTACGATAATGAAAGAAGCTGTTGTGGGTGCTTAAAGAAGAGCTCAGGAAAGCTGGAATGTCCTTCAGAAGGGAGTTCAAGACGAAATATAGGAGATATATGATTCTTTGATAGCAAGTTGTACGTACATTCAGGAAGGTATAATGATCTCATGATCTCATGAAAATGATGGATCACATTGCAAGTATTCCTTCCATGCTTAGCGCTGAGTTTAACTAAGCATACATGCTCTCATTGTATTCAAGCTTGTACATTAGCTGAGTAATAATACTAACATATATGTAGAATCCACTAGGTAAGCATAGTAAGCATCACTAATCATATTGGTTTACAGTAATCAAACAAGTAAAATAAGGGGTACGTAATTCCCATAATAGCTGCACTGAGTAATCACCATATAAGCTCAAATATTTAGTAAGCTACAAGGTTATTCCATAATAACAAGCACTTACCTTATTTGGTATAAGTATTACTAGTAACATGATAGTACTATGTAGAAGTTTTGATATGATGTGTTACCATTTGAGTCTTGCATTTTCTCTTTTTACTTTGAAGGAAAAATTTCTTTTGAGATATTGTAGATTCCCCATATGATGTATATTCTAATAAGAAGAAAGCCCCAGATGCTTGAATTTGGTACAGGCTCCTCCCAAAGTTGTGGCTTGCCTTGAGTTGGAACATGAGCTTGACTCTAATCTTGTGAACAACATCTTGAGAATGAACCTTATTTTCATTTGGCATTGAACATGGGATTGGGTTGAATTTGTTTGTAAATTTGAGCCTATTCTTGGAAATGGGAACTTATGCATATGAGAATACCTTATTTTCATTCTATAATGAGCATGGGCTTGTAGAAATTATTGTGTAGATCTGAAACTGCTCATGAATTTTAATCAAAATCATAAGAGACAAACCTACTCTGTTGCTTTTTAGAAATTAATTCACAATCACCAACAAAAATATCATACATAGAATAAGAAATCACTCACATGAAAATAGTATTTTTCCCAAGGAAAGAAAACTACTGAAAAACCCTAATGTTTGCTTGCATTAATCTGATGAATATAGATGTATTACAATTTCTTTGCTCAACTAAGCACAACTTGCAAGTTCATAACCTATCTCTCTACTCACTGAATATTTGACTGAGACCTAGTCAACTTATGCCTCTAGTTGAGCCCCTATTTTCTTGTGCAATAATTCAAAATTTTCCTCTATTTGAGCCCCTATTTTCTTGCGAAATTCCCAATGATTGATCACCTGACCAATACTCTAAATTGTACACTCAATCTAGTATATAATTAGTTGTACACTACCTTGGAATCTCCAGCAAAAATGGGCAAATCGTATTCTTTTCATGCATGAGCTAATTATTAGCTTATTGATTAGTTAACTAGATGATCTCTAAGTTAGAATGATGTCCCACTACTTAACTGACCACCAAATAGTTATATTAACATTTAGAACTATTTTAACTGATTACAATTGAAATTAAATCAACCTAGGCTCCTAAAATTTAGGAATCACTACATACAACTGAAATTCATGCCCCTAACTCGAATTAACTGAGTGAAAAGTGCCATGTCACCTCAGTTAACTACTCCAAGTTGTCTGTTGATGTGGAATTTTGAATTTCCTCAATTTAATCAAGGAAAAATCAAATTAAGAATTTCTTACTACATTTTCAACACTCCCTCTTAGAAAGAAAGGGATTATCAGCCACCCCTATCATGCACCCATGGAATGTACTACATGCAACACTTCTCCCTTTTGATGTTGTAACTACAACTAAGAAGAATAAAAAAAGGACAAACGGAATCAACTGTGTCTGCAACTGTTTACTGGGAAAACTGTGTTATTGTTGACTCTACTACTGAGCCTCCTAATCTTCTACCAACACTCCTTTGCACTCCTCAGTATCTGATTGACACGGATCCTCCTGCTACTGAATATTGTGGGCCCTCATATAAAGGTAATGATCCATGAAGAGAACACCTTAATGGACCTTGCCCAAATTTTTGTAACTCCTAGGGTAAGGATCTACATCACTCCACCTCACTCCTGGAGGTATGGCTGCATGTATGGTGAAATCTGATCTACTCATACTGTTGTTTTTGTTTCTTTTTCGTTACTTCCACACTACTACTTTAACTACTGCAATAATGATATTGATCTCCCCAGATACTGAAGTACTAGATTCAATAGGTCTATTCCCTCTAAGTCTCGAAATCCCTATGGGAAATATCTCCTCTCCTCAATTTCCAAATATCAATGATCAAAACTCCATTTTTTGTCACTAAACATTGGCTCACTGATCTACCCACTAGCAGCCTTCTAGCTCCATTAAGAAGTCTATATATAGGGCATTATGGATCTACCCTGAACTAGGGCTCCATTAACTTTGCCTTCTAACAACTCATTATTTCTTCAATGATCACTGTACATGAGGACTCCAATGACTGGTTTCTAATGTGAATCATGCTATGATACCATGTAGAAATTATCATGTAGATCTGAAACTGCTCATGAAGTTTTAATCAAAATCACAAGAAACAAACCTACTCTACTGCTCGATGGAAGCTAATTTGCCATTTAGAAAAAAATCTCAGACATGCATTAAGAAGTCAGTCACATGTAATTTTTATTTTTCGAAAGGAAAAAAAACTACTAAAAAACCCCAATGCCTTCTTGCTAATGATACATATGTATTACAATTTTTTTACTCAACTAAGCACAATGTGCAAGTTCATAACCTATCTTACTTCTCACTGAGAAGCTCTGATCCATACTTGGTCAATTTCTGCCTCTACTTGAGCCCCTATTTTCTTGTGCAATTATTAAAAATTTTCCTCTACTTGAGCCCCTATTTGCTTGCGAAATTCCCAAAGATTGATCACCTGACCAGTACTCTAAATTGTACACACAATCTAGTATATAATTAATTGTACACTGCCTTGGAATCTCCACCAAAACTAGGAAAACCATATTCTTTGCATGCATGAGCTAATTATTAGTTGATTGATCAGTTAACTGGATGATCTCTAAGTTAGACTGATTTCCCACTACTTAACGGACCACCAACTAGTTCGATTAACATTTTGAACTAGTTTAACTGATTACAATGAAATTAACTCAACCTAGGCTCCTAAAATTTAGGAATCGCTACATACAACTGAACTTCATGCCCCTAACTCAAATCAACTGAGTTAACTAAGTGACAAGTTCCAATTCAACTCAGTTAACTACTCCAAGATGTCTGTTGATGTGGAATTTTGAATTTCCTCAATTTAATCAAGGCAAAATAAAATTAAGATTTTCTTGTTGCATTTTCAATAGGGCTTGGGTTTGAATTTGTGTGTAAATTTGAGCATATCCTTGGAAATGGGCACTTATGCATCTGTGAATGAAATCGAGGCCAAGTATGAGAGACTACCTAAAAGTGGAATCGAACTGTAGATTACTTTTGACTATAGGAAGAGGTAGCTTTGATAGGGCACACAAATTACAGTTCATACAGTTCATTTACATACTTGTATTTATGAAATGTGTTAGTGCCACAAAATAAATGAAACTAGGACCTAAAACTGCCTTGGAGGAATCATCATCTGCAAGACTCAAGCTAAAGGAGGCAATGAAATGCATAAGTGTGTTAAAAGAAATGGAAGCAGGATCTAAAACCTTAGGTATTGTTACTGCAGTGAGAAGATACAATGAATCTCTTGTAATGAAGAAAAGTAGAATCCCTTGCAATGAAGAAAAGTAAAATTGCACCATTATTAGCTTAGGGTGGGCTCTAATTACATTTTCAGGTGTTGGTATTGCATTGCTTCTCTTTATGGTGGTCGATAGAGATCCTCATTTTGTGAATTTTATATACTCTAGATCTGTATGAAACTTTCTTTGCTTGATGATAGCATAATAGAGTGCTTTTCAAGGTTTGGCCTAAGAGAGGGAAAACTATGGCAGATCCTGGTAGAGAAGGACTTTAAATTTTATCAGAAATGTGTTTGAGACATAATTTCTCTAGTTTACTTCTAATTTGGTTTCTAGTAACTCCCTTATTGAATGTGTTTATCATTTCTACCAAGGTTTGGTGACTTCCAATTACTTATTTAAGTCTGTTTCTATGGCCCCCGCAAGGGGAGCTAGCTAAGGCATTAGGTGGACTAGGAGTGAAGTAGGTTGTTATGAAACCAGCTCAAGAAAAGATAAAAAAGATAGATCAACGCCTTAGAATTTAGCCTCTTCGAGGGGGCAACCTCCTTTATATTACATAAATGAACAATTCTTGGATGATACAAATGGAAAAACCTCCTTTCTATATATAGGAGTCTAAGGAGTCACAATATAATCCAGCCGACCTAACAATAATAATATAAAGCCACAAAAATAACAATAGAGGGATTCTATGGGGCACAGAAATAACAACATGGGGGTAATAGGGGCACAACAATATAAATAAGGGTATAACTACAATAGTAATGGGGTAATCACTAGTATTATAGGGACCCAACATGCCCCTCTCCTTCAAAAAAGTGTTGTCCTCAACGCTTGAGTAGTTCTGGATACTTCTGCATAAAATTCTCATCCTCCCATGTGGAATTTTCAGCGGATAAGTTCTTCCACTTGATAAGATACTCTGAAATTGATCGATTTCGTAGCTGTCGAGTTCTTGTTTCTGTGACTTCTTCCGGTTCCAATATAATTTTTCCTTCCTCGTCAAGTGCTGGCAATATTGTTTTAACTGGGAGCTTGTCTCCTATAACCTTCTTTAAACATGAAACATGGAAAACTGGGTGCAATCGAGAAGCTGCAGGAAGCTCCAATTTGTATGCCATAGTACCAATCTTTTGCAACACCTTGTACGGACCATAATACTTTGGTGATAATTTATTATCCTTCTTAGCTTGCTTTAGGGACATTTTCTTATATGGTTGTAGCCATAGGAATACCCAATCACCTACATCAAAACTTCTTTCACTACGATGTTGATCTGCCTGTTGTTTCATTCTATTTTGTGCCAACACGAGGTTATCCTTTAAGAGTTGGAGGACTTGTTGTTGATGTTCGATGTGATGTTCCACTGCCTGAACCTTAGAATTTTCTCCTAAATATGATGTGATGGATGGTGGTTGATACCCATAAAGTGCCATAAATGGGGTCATTTTTGTTGCTGTATGGAAGGAAGTGTTATACCACCATTCAGCCAGAGGCAACCATTTGACCCATTGTGTCTGTTTATCAGATATAAAGCAACGAAGATATCCTTCCAAACATTTGTTTACTATCTCAGTTTGCCCATCAGATTGAGGATGATAAGATGAGCTATGAGCTAACTGAGTACCAAGACAAGAAAATAATTCTGTCCAAAAATTTCCAGTGAAAATGGGATCTCTGTCACTTACAATAATCTTTGGGTTTCCATGTAGCTTTTGAATTGTTTCCATAAATGCAATAGAAACTGTACTGGCTTTAAATGGATGTGATAATGCACAAAAGTGTGCATATGTGGTAAGTCTGTCAACTACCACCATGATGACACTCTTTCCCTCAGACTTGGGTAAACCTGTGATAAAATCCATTGAAACCTCCTCCCAACGTTGGCTTGGAATGGATAAAGGTTGTAATAGACTCGGTGTTTTAATTGTTTCAACTTTATTTTGTTGGCAAACCAAACATTTCACCACAAACTTTTGAATATCTGATTTAAGGCTATCCCAAAAAAATTCCTTCTTAACCCTGTGGTAAGTTTTTAAAAATCCTGAGTGCCCTCCTAAGGGAGAAGTGTGCAATTCCATAAGAATCTTTTGTTTTAGCTGGGAATTCTTACAGAGGTATAAGCTATCTTTGTACCATAATGAATCATTTTGCCAGCTAAATGTATCAGACGTACTGGACTCTTGTTGTAGCTTTCGAATAAGTGCCCACACTTCTTCATCATTCTTCCATTCCTCCCTTGCTTCGTTTATCCAATCTGGTTGGATAATAGAAATGGCGCACAACAATGCTTCCACATCCTCATCCTTTCTTGAGATTGCATCTGCCACCACATTTTGCTTCCCTTTTTTGTAGATGATTTCAAAGTCATAACCCAACATCTTTGTGACCCACTTTTGTTGCTCTTCAGAGGATAATCTTTGTTCTAAAAAGTATTTAAGGCTATCATGATCTGTTTTTACCTTGAAGTGTCTTCCCATTAGGTAGGGTCGCCATTTCTTAAGTGCATGGAGTATTGCCAACATTTCCTTCTCATAAATAGCTTTGCTTAAAAACTTTCCCTTGATTGGACGACTTTCAAAAGCAATGGGTCTTTCATCTTGCATTAGAACAACACCAATTCCATTTCCTGAAGCATCACATTCCACAATAAAGGTTTTTGTGAAGTCCGGTGTAGCTAAGACCGGTGCTTGGCACATTGCCTCTTTAATATGTTCAAAGGCCTTTGTTGCTTCCAGAGTCCATGAAAATGCATCTTTCTTCAATAATGTTGTTAGAGGTGCTGTTATTCTCCCATAATTCTTAACAAACTTACGATAATACCCTGTCAACCCAAGAAATCCTCGCAGATGCTTTATGGATGTGGGAATTTTCCATTCCTTAATGGCTTTAATTTTGCTAGGGTCTACCTTAACTCCTTCATGAGATACAATATGACCCAAATATTCCACCTCTTGGACTCTGTTGAGGCCCCGAAAATCGGTTCGACAACAAGGGGGATACCCACCCGGTCCGGACCTTGGTTGGCAGCTCCTTATCCGTTTGGTATAGCGGGTCCGACTGGGGATGATGGGACCAGTTTCCCAATCTAAGGGGTGTGTGTGTGTGTGTAGAGTTGGATGCTGTTCATCTAAGAGTATTTTAATCTAATTTAAATCAAACTTCTAAACTAACTCCATGCTACTGTATTCTAATGAGAAACAACACATCTAATCTACGCTGACCCGGGGTGTATTTCTTCTGTTATGTGATCTAAAGAGATTTCGAATAATAACTGGTAATAAAGATCATTCAGCTATCATAAGAATAGAAATCAATTAAGATAAACCATTCTGCGTAAGAAGTTAAGCAAAACAGTTGTGAACAACATATCGCATAATAAGTTATTCATATATCAAGCACAAATAAATGACTCCACCGTACAGAAGTGCCAAATGGTAACCCACACATTCATGCATTAACGTATAAATAACTGAAAACTGCATATCACTTTAAGAATATGAACAAAAACAGGTCAAGAGATAAAAGTACCATTTATGACTGGTTCCACTCATAAGCTTCAAGCAATAACGATTTATCTCTACTTGTTCTAACATCTACTAAGAGTACAAAAGTGCAACATCAGTAGCAGACATTAAAATGCAAACATTAATAAATCTCGATCCATCCATTCATCAAAACCTCCTCTGAGGGTGCAGAAGTGCATGTTCTGAGGACAAGTTTTTTGACAAATTTCTGGACCCTTCTCTAAATGCATGAGAAGGGTTAAAATACTACTTCCTAATTCTAATAATAGTATTATTACAAAATTTAGGATGCGGTTTTCAAATGACCGTCCTTTTTCTAATCTAGTTAAAAAGAAAAAACAACATTCTAAGTAAGGCTACTTCTGAACTTGGTCCTTAAAGTTGCAAGTATCCAGCATAGGCTTAAGAAGAGTCGGTTGACTGATTTCGGCACTGAGCTGTGCTGTGAAAACAACATCTACGAGAGCTGGCGCTAATTTTTCGGCCGCGTTTGTGATGCATTTCACCGTCATCCATTGGCTGTGCGGCTTGACTAAGTACGTCCAGTAACATTCCCAATTCAACCTGGCTAATGCGTGGATTGCTCTCTCTTTTGCCTGCGCTTTCTGCTTCCATTCTGCTTCCAGTTGTAACCTCTTTGGTAGATACCCCGGGGTGGTCTCTGCGATTAAATTGGCCCTGTGTAAATTCTCATTTACACAGTCGATGAGAATGCTTGCCTGTGTAGCCGCTGTCTCCGCTGCCTGCTCCGCCTGCCTGATTTGATCGTCCCATTTATTAAAGAGCAGTTCTTTATGGTTTTCGTTTATCCTGGGTGCACCTGCTCTTCTTCCTTCATCATCATCCTGCCAAGTTAAATATTCCATCACCCTTCTGTCACTCTGATCATAGTCACTCCGCAAATCTACCACCTGATTGGTGATTTTATCGCTCAGCTCGCAATAGTGACTCCACTGTGATATTTTACGTCCCAACTCTTCCTGTTGCTGCAGTAGTTTCTCATTCAAGCCAATAGTTTCTGAAACAAATTCTGCCAGCTTAGGCTCATCTTTATGCATTTCTTGTAAAGTCTGCAATTGTTTTCCTTTTTCGTCGAGACTTCTTTGATAGCCTATCTGCATCTGTTGAAAGTCTTCCTGCAGCTTCTCGAGCTGTTTGGAAGCTTCAGTGTTAGCATTGGCTTGTTGCAACTGTTGTTGTAGCAGCTGTATCTGGTCTTCTTGTTCTTTCAATAGCTGCTGAACTTTCGATGCCTTATCAATAGTTGCAGAAGCATATGCTCCTGCGATCTGAGACAGCGTAGTAAGGTTTTCAGTTGGGTTATTATTGGGGTCTTTCCATAAGACATCCAACTGTTCGGCATCTTGTGGCAGTGTATTTTCTAGTTTTCTTTTCTTTCTCTGCCTCCTTACAACAGCTTTGTGTTGGGGACTATAGAATACATCCAGTGGGGGGAATTTCTTCTACATTAAGTAGAAGCTCAGAAGGTGGAGCGATAGGAACGTGCTTCATTTCTGTGACACTGCTGACTATGGTCGGGACCACTTCTTGCACTACCTGTGTATTGTTCACAGGTGTTTTCGAGGCTTGCCCTTCAAGATTGATCAATTCATTGAAGGTTTCCCATTCTTTGTCCAGTTCTGTTGTGACGAGCGGTGCTTCGATGATAGGAGGGGGGGCATCTCTTGGCGGGGAGGCGATAACTTGTTGTTGAGACATTGCACTTGACTGAGCTGTATCCTTAGTTGTTTCTTCACTTTTTCCTTGGTTGTATCTAGACTCTTTAGGATGCTCAGGCAATTCTTGCGCAGTGTTGGATTTAGATCTGGAAGTGCTAGAGTTTTCGCTGAGACTAATGCTCGGAGTTGGTTCTCTAGTAGGCAGTCGCAACTTCTCTAGCGGAATACTGGCCAGCCTTCTTTCCCTGTATAACATGAATCTTTGGAGGTCATCTGGAGACAACCTCGACCGAGCTTCCTCCAAAATTTCTTGGAGCGAACTTTTATTCTAAAATAGATCATCAAACAAATCTTTCTTTCCAGAGAACACTCTTATTTTGACGTTCATTGTGAACTCTTGGGCAATATCATTTGGGTCAAATGGCCTTGCTGGGAATTTAAATAATTGAAGACACATCACATTCTCCACTTCGCCGAAAGCGTGTCCTACATCGAACAATGAGAAGGCCCCACAAGCTACAGGAAATTGAGGCCATATGGCCTTCTTTTTGTCTTTTAGGTCTTTGGTCAGGCTGCCTTCTGAACAAGTTTGATAAGCAATTTCCCGAGCCAAAAGTTTATCAGGGATATATAGAGGTAGGACATGTGGAGGTACAATGCTTCCAAAAACTCTAACATAAGTAAACCATTCTTCCCCGAACCATCTCGCGATGGGGATGATGTCGATTTGTGCCTCGGGAGAGCACCTCGGGGGGTCTTTATCATACATTATTCTATACAAGGGCAAAATAAGCCCGTGGAAAATCTGATAGAAGTGAGGGGCAAACTGAGAATCCCATAACACCTTATGATAAACACGGATAGGCAATGGGTCTTGGGTAGTCCATTTCCAACCCATAATAGGGAATTTAGACACAAGACAAACAGAATCCATAACATATCCAGACAGATAAAAAGGAGGATAGACCCTTTGAGACAAGGATCTTTTAGACCTGTAATTGATAACAGCCATGTAAATATTATCAGAAAGAATTTTGGCCCAATCTACAATATCGGCGTTTGTGGCAGCATCAATTAATGGTAGCCATTCAGATGAAAACTTGTTGATATCCGACATCCCAAATAACCTACAGAGCATGGCCACAGCAAAACAATATGGAGAGGTGAGGGAACCAGTGTTGTACATACCGTTTTTGTCCTTTTTGAGCGGCTCTTCTTTTCTAGACCAATCTTTGGTGGTGTCTGATAGGTCTGGGTTTTCTGCCGCGAACTTCTTAACGAATTGTGCGTTATAGGTCACTTGCGGTTCAGGAAGATGATACATAAGCTTCAAGTCTTGCGCAGCAAACGATCCGATGAGCCCGTGTCCTTGAACTTTGAATTGTCTGTGGTTTATGTCTGCATCGTCCAGTATCCACTTGATCATATCCGTATATGGTAGGATTTTGGGTCTTGCCGCTATTCTGTGAAGAAATGAACATGCTAGGTCCTCTAAGGATGCCTCAGAAGAGCGCGGTGCACCCGTGACAGCAGTAACCTTCATTATTCTAGGATTTTCCTCTTCTAGCAGCCTGTACATGCTTTCCCATGTTGATATTCCCGCGTCTTTGTTACAGGCTGTGTCTGTATACAAAGGCGCCATCTCCTTCATCTTTTCCTTTGCTTCGAAGCTTTGAGCTTTGTGTTTCTTTCCCATTTCTTCCTGCGTCTGTGTTTGAATCATCTTAGCTCTTCGTTCCTGTAGATTACGAGTGAAATGGAAATGACTGATCCAGAAAGGTGATGGGAGAGTTTTAAATGCAGCAGATGTATCAAATATGCCACCTTACGTGAAGTAAATCTCTACCAAGGCACGCATCTTTAATCCATTTAATAACTGACAACTAATTCATTTACTATCATTAAAAGCGCATGATTTCGAGTCAGATTATGGTAAGTGGCTTTTCTTTGAATGGCGTGCCCGAAGGATTCGTAATGAAGTGATTTATGATTTGCTTACGTAAGCTCGCATAGCGCACGATTGCAAGTCGCACCATCGCAAATCGCATGGGTGTAATATCGCAGCGATCGTAGATCGCAGAACTTTGATGTTTGCCAAATCATGTTGGTTCATTTCTGCGATATACGATCTTGCGATCGGCGTGATCGCAGATCGGCGAATCTTTAAGTTTTTCTTTATGGGTATTACTTTGCTGCGATGCGATGTTATTCTTAACACGAGGATCTTGTGCATACCGCATTTTAAAGAGAAATAGAGGTATTTCCTATCCTTTGCAATGCAACTTTAAAGATTTTCTCTTTATCATAGACTTAGGTTTTAAAATGTTCAAAAGACTTACCTAAGCCCATGATGGTAACCTTATCTTGAGGGAAGGAAACTCTTGTTTTTTCTAAAAATTAACTAAGGGTCCCCATTCATTTAAGTATTTTGGTCAACACTCAAATGAACTAAGGGGGGGGGGGGGGGGGGGGTTGTTGCTGGCCACAACAATTGGCGATTCACTTGGGAGAACCAGTTATCTCTGATCTTTTATTGACGCTTTCAAACTCCTAAAAAAAATTTCTCAGAGAACTTAAACTTTATTATAAAAAGATAAAGCATATCATACTTCAACCTGTCAATGATGTTTTGTTTCAACCTCTTTCTATTTTGATTACTTGCATCCTCAGCTTTGTCCTTGCATTTACATCAGCCATTACTTGGTCTTGTAAAACATAAAATAAAGTTTCCCCTGTGTAGCAGCCTTTTTAAATATGCTCCTTTGTCGCAGGTAGAGCCTCTGCTGCCAGCAGGCGTCCATAGCCTCGACAGGGTTACCTATTACCCAGTAATGATCCTTTATCCTGCTTAAGGTTATTCACAACTTTTTTAGAGAAAAACCCATTTTGACACTCTTTCCTTTTTATTCTCTAAAGAACAATGTCTTGGTTTGGTGGCCAAATTATGACACAGTCATTCACTTGACTTACACTTTTGCTGAACAAGCTGGCTCGTGATGAGACCCCTTGTCTTTTGATTGCAACAATCTCGAGTCGTTGCCCTGTTTTGGTAGACAGTATTGGCAAAGTCAGCAAGTTATAATATCTGTGATCATGATAAGCCGGCTCGTGATGAGACCTCTTATTCTTTGAGATATAGTGTCTTTTTTGGATTGTTCCTCTGAATGCTGCGATTTCCTTTAGCAGGGAGGAAGTCAAATTTTCTTTCCTTAAGAAAGTTCTGGACAACAATGATAGAGTTGTTTGGTTATGGCTGTTTCTACAGAGAATCTTTATTTCATTATTGATACCTTTCATTGTACCGACATAAAACAATTTCTTTACCGAGGTAGCTTTCTTCAGATTTCTTGGAGTTGAAAATAGCATCATATCTGGGTTAAAGTTCTAATGATAATAAAGATCAAGTTTCCAAAAGATTTGCCATTCATGGAAGCAGAAGTTCAAAATCTTTGATAGAGAAAATATGTCTTTAGTAAATGCCAAATGCTGTTAACCATAGCAAATTTTATTATGGAGAAAAATATTTAACGCAATGAGAAGTAGACATTCTCTAGGGTTATGTACAGAATAGGTATAATTTCTTTTCTTATTTTACCTATCAATTATCAAAAGCAAACCTAACAATCTAGCTAAATTACTCCTACTCCTATTCTAGCCATATACAGAAAATTAGCTAGGTGAAATGATATTTCCAATGGAACAATCTCTTCATTTTTATTCCTAGCTGTATGTAACTTCCAAACATCAGTATTAGGATCCTAATTTTCCTTGGACTATTAATGTTGGATGTGGGATGAGAATATGTAACCTCAGTTGGAATTCTGTCTGATCTTCCTTTCTCATGAAAACTTCTTTCCAACTGGATACCTATTGGATCATAAAAATTAGGATGAACTTCTGTTATGGATTGATGATCTCGTAATAGGAAAGATAACAAGCCAGGTTGTGAATATGATTTTTTAGTTTCAATGGCTTGTAACCTACTGTTCATTAAAGCTGAGCTTTTAACGATTTCGTTTAAAAGGAAAGTTTCCATATATAAATCACTAAATAAATCGATGCAAAATAGATGCAAATTCCTATAAAGAATCTTATCTATTGGCGTGAATTTCCAACAAGTTTCGAAAGGTACTTTCCTTGGTTGATGTTGTTTTGGATGCCAAAGAAGTCTCTTAAGAAAGTCTGATATCGATTGGTCTTGGAATTGAGAAAGTTCTATACTTGCTTGACACAGCTTAGTTTTCCAAAATGGTGGCACATCTTTCGAATGTTCTTTGATAAGATGCTTAACATGCCACAGTAATCTATCAAAAGTCTGAAAATTTAAAACGAAATCCGATTTTGTACAAAATGAGTGCAAGTGAGAAAGAAAGGGATGATTATTTGTACAAATAGTGTTACAGCACAACTGGGACTTACTTGTAACATCTTTCTTTCCACAAGAACTGGCCAGAATTATGGGATCTGAGCAACTTCGAATTCCGTCTTGTGAATCAGAAGATAGGTTATGATTGTGAACAGGCATGGAGGTTTCCTCATGATATGAATCATAGATCGGGGCATTGTCTTGGATAGTAAAATCATGCAAATGATCTTTTACTTTGAAATGAGGGTTGACTGATATGATTTCTGAATTAGGATATCTCTCATTATCTGAACTTAGTTGAGTTACTTGGGATAACTCAACAACATCATCGTTGTCAAAGTAACTATCATAAATGATTTTACAGGTTTCCCTAGATTTCTCTTTTTCATTATATATTTTCAGACAAGGAAGGCCAAGTGGCTCTTGTTTGAAATTGGTCAAAGGATGTTCTATAGCTGTCTCTTTATCTTGAGAACCTAATGATGAGTCGTTTGAATAACCCTCTGTGTTTTTTGAGATATCTTTAATATTGAGAGGGGAGAAATTATCATCACTAAAAACATCAGGATAAAGAAAAAAATGCGAATCTGGAACAATGCATTTGAAAACATCATGGAAAAAACTTTGTTCATCAGATTCATCATAGACATCGGGCTTTAGATCATACCTTTGTGTACTGATACTTTTTGAAAGAGAAATAGTTTGTTGTTCTAACCTTGGCATCTGCATATGTTGATTTGCAATGATATTATCTGACCTTGTATCAAAGTCATCTCCTGGTTCCAAGGTAGGCTTTCCTCCAGCATTCTCGCTTTTGTCTTCTTGCATTAGAGCATGCATGACTCCTAGGCTTTGTGGACTTTCTTCATCATGGATGATTTGTGTATTCGACTTGGAATCCTCATGCACATTAGAAGAAAATGAAACAAAGGTTGAACTAATTTCTGCTTGATTAGACATAGGAGGTAGGGAATACTCAGCATAATCTGAAGATTCTTCATCCGTGAGTTCACTTTCAAGATCATACTTTAGATAATTAAGATGAAATCGCATATTAAAATCCCTAACAGATTCATCTTGTTTTCGTAGGTAATCAATTTCATCATATACCTGGTCATAGTCATAATAATCAAATTCAAAAATGAAAGTCTCGACGAATTGGTCCCAGCTGTGAATCGATGCAACTGGGAGGGTTCTACACCATTTTCTAGCTTCCGCTGTGAATGTAAGAGTAAAAATCCTGCACAAAACACCTTCATCAATTCTCTGAATATCAGAACTTGAAACTTTTTGAATAAACTGAAGAGCATGATTAAAAGCAAAAGAATTATTCTTACCGTTGAACTTTACCTGAGACAAGAGTCTTACCACTTCTGGTGGAGTGTTGCAAGAGGTAGGAACATGGATGCAACTCCAAATAGGAATTTTATGAGCAGCCATCCTGATTCAAATTTTACAATTGGAAAACATTCCAACAGACACTATGTTCAGGCCCTCCTTCTAGCGCCAAATATGTTGAGGCCCCGAAAATCGGGTCGACAACAAGGGGGATACCCACCCGGTCCGGACCTTGGTTGGCAGCTCCTTATCCGTTTGGTATAGCGGGTCCGACTGGGGATGATGGGACCAGTTTCCCAATATAAGGGGTGTGTGTGTGTGTGTAGAGTTGGATGCTGTTCATCTAAGAGTATATTAATCTAATTTAAATCAAACTTCTAAACTAACTCCATGCTACTGTAATCTAATGAGAAACAACACATCTAATCTACGCTGACCCGGGGTGTATTTCTTCTGTTATGTGATCTAAAGAGATTTCAAATAATAACTGGTAATAAAGATCATTCAGCTATCATAAGAATAGAAATCAATTAAGATAAACCATTCTGTGTAAGAAGTTAAGCAAAACAGTTGTGAACAGCATATCACATAATAAGTTATTCATATATCAAGCACAAATAAACGACTCCACCGTACAGAAGTGCCAAATGGTAACCCACACATTCATGCATTAACGTATAAATAACTGAAAACTGCATATCACTTTAAGAATATGAACAGAAACAGGTCAAGAGATAAAAGTACCATTTATGACTGGTTCCACTCATAAGCTTCAAGCAATAACGATTTATCTCTACTTGTTCTAACATCTACTAAGAGTACAAAAGTGCAACATCAGTAGCAGACATTAAATGCAAACATTAATAAATCTCGATCCATCCATTCATCAAAACCTCCTCCGAGGGTGCAGAAGTGCATGTTCTGAGGACAAGTTTTTTGACAAATTTCTGGACCCTTCTCTAAATGCATGAGAAGGGTTAAAATACTACTTCCTAATTCTAATAATAGTATTATTACAAAATTTAGGATGCGGTTTTCAAATGACCGTCCTTTTTCTAATCTAGTTAAAAAGAAAAAACAACATTCTAAGTAAGGCTACTTCTGAACTTGGTCCTTAAAGTTGCAAGTATCCAGCATAGGCTTAAGAAGAGTCGGTTGACTGATTTCGGCGCTGAGCTATGCTGCGAAAACAACATCTATGAGAGTTGGCGCTATTTTTTTGGCCGCGTTTTTGATGCATTTCACCATCATCCATTGGCTGTGCGGCTTGACTAAGTACGTCCAATAACATTCCCAATTCAACCTGGCTAATGCGTGGATTGCTCTCTCTTTTGCCTGTGCTTTCTGCTTCCATTCTGCTTCCAGTTGTAACCTCTTTGGTAGATACCCTGGGGTGGTCTCTGCGATTAAATTGGCCCTGTGTAAATTCTCATTTACACAGTCGATGAGAATGTTTGCCTGTGTAGCCGCTGTCTCCACTGCCTGCTCCGCCTGCCTGATTTGATCGTCCCATTTATTAAAAAGCAGTTCTTTATGGTTTTCGATTATCCTGGGTGCACCTGCTCTTCTTCCTTCATCATCATCCTGCCAAGTTAAATATTTCGTCACCCTTCTGTCACTCTGATCATAGTCACTCCGCAAATCTACCACCTGATTGGTGATTTTATCGCTCAGCTCGCAATAGTGACTCCACTGTGATATTTTACGTCCCAACTCTTCCTGTTGCTGCAGTAGTTGCTCATAAAAGCCAATAGTTTCTAAAACAAATTCTGCCAGCTTAGGCTCATCTTTATGCATTTCTTGTAAAGTCTGCAATTGTTTTCCTTTTTCGTCGAGACTTCTTTGATAGCCTATCTGCATCTGTTGAAAGTCTTCCTGCAGCTTCTCGAGCTGTTTGGAAGCTTCAATGTTAGCATTGGCTTGTTGCAACTGTTGTTATAGCAGCTGTATCTGGTCTTCTTGTTCTTTCAATAGCTACTGAACTTCCGATGCCTTATCAATAGTTGCAGAAGCATATGCTCCTGCGATCTGAGACAGCTTAGTAAGGTTTTCAGTTAGGTTATTATTGGGGTCTTTCCATAAGACATCCAACTGTCCAGCATCTTGTGGCAGTGTATTTTCTAGTTTTCTTTTCTTTCTCTGCCTCCTTACAACCGCTTTGTGTTGGGGACTATAGAATACATCCAGTGGGGGAATTTCTTCTACATTAAGTAGAAGCTCAGAAGGTGGAGCGATAGGAACGTGCTCCGTTTCTGTGACACTGCTGACTATGGTCGGGACCACTTCTTGCACTACCTGTGTATTGTTCACAGGTGTTTTCGGGGCTTTCCCTTCAAGATTGATCAATTCATTGAAGGTTTCCCATTCTTTGTCCAGTTCTGTTGTGACGAGCGGTGCTTCGATGACAGGAGGGGGGACATCTCTTGGCAGGGAGGCGATAACTTGTTGTTGAGACATTGCACTTGACTGAGCTATATCCTTAGTTGTTTCTTCGCTTTTTCCTTGGTCGTATCCAAACTCTTTAGGATGCTCAGGCAGTTCTTGCGCAGTGTTGGATTTAGATTTGGAAGTGCTAGAGTTTTCATTGAGACTAATGCTCGGAGTTGGTTCTCTAGCAGGCAGTCGCAGCTTCTCTAGCAGAATACTGGCCAGCCTTCTTTCCCTGTATAACATGAATCTTTGGAGGTCATCTGGAGACAACCTCGACCGAGCTTCCTGCAAAATTTCTTGGAGCGAACTTTTATTCTAAAATAGATCATCAAACAAATCTTTCTTTCCAGAGAACACTCTTATTTTGACGTTCGTTGTGAACTCTTGGGCAATATCATTTGGGTCAAATGGCCTTGCTGGGAATTTAAATAATTGAAGACACGTCACATTCTCCACTTCGCTGAAAGCGTGTCCTACATCGAACAATGAGAAGGCCCCACAAGCTACAGGAAATTGAGGCCATATGGCCTTCTTTTTGTCTTTTAGGTCTTTGATCAGGCCACCTTCTGAACAAGTTTGATAAGCAATTTCCCGAGCCAAAAGTTTATCAGGGATATATAGAGGTAGGACATGTGGAGGTACAGTGCTTCCAAAAACTCTAACATAAGTAAACCATTCTTCCCCGAACCATCTCGCGATGGGGATGATGTCGATTTGTGCCTCGGGAGAGCACCTCGGGGGGTCTTTATCATACATTATTCTATACAAGGGAAAAATAAGCCCGTGGCAAATCTGATAGAAGTGAGGGGAAAACTGAGAATCCCATAACACCTTATGATAAACATGGATAGGCAATGGGTCTTGGGTAGTCCATTTCCAACCCATAATAGGGAATTTAGACACAAGACAAACAGAATCCATAACATATGTAGACAGATAAAAAGGAGGATAGACCCTTTGAGACAAGGATCTTTTAGACTGGTAATTGATAACAGCCGTGTAAAGATTATCAGAAAGAATTTTGGCCCAATCTACAATATCGGCGTTTGTGGCAGCATCAATTAATGGTAGCCATTCAGACGAAAACTTGTTGATATCCGGCATCCCAAATAACCTACAGAGCATGGCCGCAAGAAAACAATATGGAGACGTGAGGGAACCAGTGCTGTACATACCGTTTTTGTCCTTTTTGAGCGGCTCTTCTTTTCTAGACCAATCTTTGGTGGTGTCTGATAGGTCTGGGTTTTCCGTCGCAAACTTCTTAACGAATTGTGCGTTATAGGTCACTTGCGGTTTAGGAAGATGATACATAAGCTTCAAGTCTTGAGTAGCAAACGATCCGATGAGCCCATGTCCTTAAACTTTGAATTGTCTGTGGTTCATGTCTGCATCGTCTAGTATCCACTTGATCATATCCGTATATGGTAGGATTTTGGGTCTTGCCACTATTCTGTGAAGAAATGAACATGCTAGGTCCTCTAAGGACGCCTCAGAAGAGCGCAGTGCACCCGCGACAGCAGTAACCTTCATTATTCTAGGATTTTCCTCTTCTAGCAGCTTGTACATGCTTTCCCATATTGATATTCCCGCGTCTTTGTTACAGGCTATGTCTGTATACAAAGGCGCCATCTCCTTCGTCTTTTCCTTTGCTTCGGAGCTTTGAGCTTTGTGTTTCTTTCCCATTTCTTCCTGCGTCTGTGTTTGAATCGTCTTAGCTCTTCGTTCCTGCAAATTACGAGTGAAATGGAAATGACTGATCCAGAAAGGTGATGGGAGAGTTTTAAATGCAGCAGATGTATCAAATATGCCACCTTACGTGAAGTAAATCTCTACCAAGGCACACGTCTTTAATCCATTTAATAACTGACAACTAATTCATTTACTATCATTAAAAGCGCATGATTTCGAGTCAGATTATGGTAAGTGGCTTTTCTTTGAATGGCGTGCCCGAAGGATTCGTAATGAAGTGATTTATGATTTGCTTACGTAAGCTCGCATAGCGCGCGATTGCAAGTCGCACCATCGCAAATCGCACCATCGCAAATCGCATGGGTGTAATATCACAGCGATCGCAACATCGCAGATCGCAGAACTTTGATGTTTGCCAAATCATGTTGGTTCATTTCTGCGATATGCGATCTTGCGATTGGCGTGATCGCAGATCGGCGAATCTTTAAGTTTTTCTTTATGGGTATTACTTTGCTGCGATGCGATGTTATTCTTAACACGAGGATCTTGCACATACCGCATTTTAAAGAGAAATAGAGGTATTTCCTATCCTTTGCAACGCAACTTTAAAGATTTTCTCTTTATCATAGACTTAGGTTTTAAAATGTTCAAAAGACTTACCTAAGCCCATGATGGTAACATTATCTTGAGGGAAGGAAACTCTTGTTTTTTCTAAAAATTAACTAAGGGTCCCCATTCATTTAAGTATTTTGGTCAACACTCAAATGAACTAAGGGGGGGGGGGGGGGGGGGGGGTTGTTGCTTGCCACAACAGACTCCAAAGAAACATTTGGATCTTTTTGCATATAATTGTTTTTCCTCCAATAGTTGTAGCACCCTGTCAACATGTTCAACATGATCCTTCCAAGACTTGCTGTAGATTAGTATATCATCAAAAAATACTAACACAAATTTTCTAAGGAATGGTTTGAAAATTGAATTCATCAAACCTTGAAATGTTGAAGGTGCATTAGTAAGGCCAAAAGGCATGACCAAAAATTCATAATGACCCTCATGAGTTCTAAATGTCGTTTTCGGAATGTCTTCAATCTTCATTCTGATTTGATGATATCCCGAACGAAGATCCAACTTGGTGAAGTAAATTGATCCATGCAATTCATCCAGTAATTCATCAATGACAGGAATGGGGAACTTATCTTTAATAGTGAGCTTGTTGAGCTCACTATAATCCGGACACATGCGCCATGATCCATCCTTCTTGTGCACCAATACTACTGGAGCAGAGAAAGAACTTTGACTTGGTTGAATTATACCAACCTCTATCATTTCTGCAACCATACGTTCAATTTCACTTTTTTGGAAATAGGAATATCTGTACGGCCTGATGTTTGGAGGAACACTTCCTGGAATCAGATGAATAGCATGATCATGATCACGCATAGGTGGGAGACCTTTGAGAGTCTCAAATACCTTGGAATGATTGTCCAGGACTTTTTGGAGATCTGGAGAAATAGATGATTCCGATGTGGAAACATCTAGCGAACATAATTGTGCAATTACACCTCTTTGCTCCTTTTTTAGAAGCTTTTTCATACCATTAGAGCTGATTATCTTTCCTGGTTTCCCTGCAATACCCCTTAATTCAACTTCCTTTCCTTCCGTAGAAAATTTGATGAAAATTCTTGAAAATTAAAAGCTATTGTACCCAAGGATTGTAGCCATTGGACTCCTAGTACAACATCAGCACCTCCCATTGGAATGGAAAGCATTGGGCTAGTCAATACATATTCTCCCATGGATAGCTTGATATTATGGCACCTTCCAAAGTAATTTATTGTTCCTCCATTTGCAATCATCACTTGACACTCTGGTGCTGGATATAGGAAGCAATTCAATTCTTTTGCTACCCTACAATGAATAAAATTGTGGGTGCTTCCTGAATCAATCAACACTATTACCTTTTTCTTCTTGATTTGTCCTTCTATCTTGATGGTTTGAGGAGTGGTAATTCCCACCAATGCATTACAAGATATGGTCAATTTATTTGTTCTTCATCTAGGCTTTGTTCCTGGAGTATATCTTCTTCTTTTGACCTTTCTTGCTCCTTTTCTTCTTCCTCTTCACAATCTATGTAGAATAATTTCTTCTCAGCACACTTATGACCTTTAGTGTATTTGCTATCACAACTGTAACAAAGCCCTTTTGCTCTTTTTTCTTCCAATTGTTGTGGTGTCAACCTTATAGGTTGTGGAAGACTAGGGGCAACAACACTTCCGTCTTTATAGTTGTGAGTGGTATGCTTCCTGGTTGCCATAATTTTGCTTTCCATTTTTCTTGCTAACCTGAATGCCTTCTCTAATGAATCAGGTTCCCAAAGGCGAACATCATGTTGGATATTATCCTTTAAATACCCTATGAACACATCAATCCTATGCTCCTCTGGAATATCTTTTACCCTTATGTTCAATTTTTGGAACTCCTCAATGTGCTCCATTACTGAACCCTTTTGTTTGAGACTTATCAATTGGCTAAAAAAAGTGTTGCTTTTTGTATCTTCATAATGTGCTATCAATTCTTTCGTAAAAATTGCCCAAGTGATAAATTGTTTACGAGAGCAAAGCCATTGATACCATACAAACTGATTTGGTTCCAAATATACAGTTGCCATACGTACCTTTTGTGTGTTTTTCACATTATTGAGATCGAAGAACTGCTCCATCTGTAATATCCATGTGGTGGGATCCTTGCCATCAAACTTCCTCATATCGATTTTTGGAATATGGTGGGTCTTTGATCCAACATTAGAGTCTATGGAATCATGATTAACATTACTTTTGTTCACATCATGAGTTTCCTTTACAAACTTTTCACCATTAGTAAGTATTTCTTGTAGAAAATTTGTCAAATCTGTCTTCAAATCTGCCATGTCTGTCTTCAAATTTGTCTTCAAATTTGCCATGTCTCTCTTCAAATCTGTCTTCAAATCTATCTTCAAATTGTCCATCTTAGCTTCCACGCCATTTATCTTAGCTTCTGTTAGCTTTTGTGAGTGTGACATTTGTTGCACTTGTTCTTGTAATTTTGATATATCATGTAGCATTTCTTCCTCTTCTTCATGAGTCATGCTAGAGCTTTCAGGTTCCTTACTAGGTGTTTGCATTTTCTTTCCTCGGGGCATCAGTTACCGATAATAATGCTTTACTATGCCCTTTGAATTCTGTTAAACCAAGCTTACACAAAAAATTAAAAAAAAACTACACACCTTTTTTCACTTTATATAAGCTCGATATTGAATCTGATGTATCTCTGTAATTTCAGATCATCCAATTCTGAAATTGCGATTTGTAGTAGCCTTCTGCATTCTCTTTCCAATGCCACAAGTCTGACCCAAATTGGATTCTCCAAGGAAGAGTTATGTGAAATCTCCCACAGTGACTTGCTTTTAGACTAGTTCAGTAGAGCGAACTTGTATGACGTGCCACGAGTCACTGTTTCAACCTCTAGATCTAAAACACACATACAAGAAACTACAGTCCGTCCTCTTTCTGTACCTTCTTACGAAATTTCAATCCAATACCCAGAGAGAAAGTTATGACGATTTTCCCCATGTCACCTGTTTTGAATGTAATTAAGGAGTCTGCAAAAAGACCAACTTCCTCAGATCATATCTCCGCAAATATCGCGCGAAAATCTCTGAAATTCGGACCCAAGGTTCAGCACGATTTCTTCTCAAATGGGTTTTTCTGTGAATTTTGAAACGTCACAGAAAAAAGTTATAGCGAAAATGCCACGATGACCTGTTTGGAGCAGCGAAACCCTAGAATCCAAAGCTCTGATACCAAATGTTATGAAACCAGCTCAAGAAAAGATAGAAAAGATAGATCAACGCCTTATAATTCAGCCTCTTCGAGGGGGCAACCTCCTTTACATTACATAAATGAACAATTCTTAGATGATACAAATGAAAAAACCTCCTTTCTATAATAGGATTCTAAGGAGTCACAATATAATCCAGCCGACCTAACAATAATAATATAAAGCCACAAAAATAACAATAGAGGGATTCTATGGGGCACAGAAATAACAACATGGGGGTAATAGAGGCACCACAATATAAATAAGGGGTATAACTACAATAGTAATGGGGTAATCACTAGTATTATAGGGACCCAACATAGGTGGATTCGAGGTTTGAATTTTGTATCATATTAACATGACAACCATTTTATCTCCATATATGCATACTAACATGACAAAATGTTAAGTGGCATGGTTCAAGCTTGCATTGTATGTTGTGGATACAAAGTGGTGAGGAACATGGCTTTCATTTAAAAGCCCACATGGTCCATCGAGTTCATTTTTATATATATATTTATTTCATTAATTTTTTTTTTTTTCTTTTTTTTTTTAATAATGATAGAGAATATGACCTCCAATTTATCCATGAAAAACTTTAGAGCAATCATATGCAACCAGAAATAACATGCTTTAAGTGTGCACAGGGTGTAAATACCTCTCTCATGGTAGTTGGTAATACACTTCCAACAACATCCTTGCTACTGTCTCCATCATTATTGATGACGCATTCAAGAATTTTTTAGGTCATAGAGTTCTTGTAGAATGTAATGAATGTAATGTTATTGAATGCTTTCTTTCTTGAGTTTTTTGAGAGATGGTTGAGATATAAGACCATTTTCAAAGAGGCCTTTTTCTATAATGGATTGATTCCTCCTTTCCATTCTGGGTGTTTCCTCAAAATAAGACGTTCAGGGCTCATGGAATGGCCTTGAAAAATATATTCCTACCATTTATTATCCCTTGTCTAGATTTGATGCAGTGGTTGTCATTTAAGAGAATGTACCAAATTTTTTTGCATATATCTCGTGCAACGGATATATAAGAGGCTGCTAAGGAAGCTTTATAAATCACCCACATAAGTCACTTAGTTGGGATAGACTACACTGAATTCATGGTAAAATATTTGAAGGAGATTGACTAGTTCAGATCATAATCTTAATGCAATATGAAGAAATATTAACTTAGCTAGTGTGTATTGCTCTCTTTATATTGAAAAGTTCTTGCGGTATTCTCTCAAATGTGAAATATTGTGCTTCTTGAAGTGACTGGAAGTTCTGAGCATCAATTAAGTAACTGTGAAGATAACCTTTTGAGTGTTTTGTCTGATGGGAGGGCTTAGATGAGATTAGCATTAATCCTTCATCACTCAAAGAAAAGAATGTGATGACACTTTACACATGATCATCTTCTACTACAAGCTTCTCATCTCTCTTATTACAGATGAATGGAAAAGAAAGGATATTACAAAAGACTTATCTAGATGATGGCTTTATTTTTTATTACAAAAGACATTTACCACAGGTAATGTCTAGGTCTTATTAGTTAAAATTGTTTTTCCCCAATGTTTTCGTTGACCTTATTGCTTGTTGGAAACAATTGTGTCTTGTGATGAACATCTGGTATTTATTGCCTCACACTTGTTTGAACTTTATTATGATGATTTCCTTATGCAAACATATGCTTTTCACTCCAACAAGTTAACACTCTATACTCTCTTTGCTGATTATGAATTACATGCCATGCAATGCCCTTCTTCAAATCATTTAAGGTTAGGTATTTTGGTGCAAAGTCTTGTACTATGTAATTTAGGGTATCAAAGCATTTGATAGTAAAACTTAATATTTTTATCCCTCACCTAGGTTTTTGTTTTTGCAATTCTCTTAACTCAAATAGAAATAATAATCATTCCCTGATTTAGGGTATTATTTTAATTATGAACCTTTAATTTACTAAGGTTTTATGCCTATTAGAAGATTTTCTTCTTTTGTTGATACTTGTTGTGTGTGATTTCAATGGGACAACTCTTTGATGTTGGATGAAGCAATGGAGTACTTGAAAACAATTCAATTGCAAGCATAATTAAAATATTTATATATGATGAAAGAGATCGGTTGTCATTTCAAAGTATATTAGTTATGATACTACATATTTTTCTTCCTCATTTGATAATGTCAACTTTTTCTTCTTTTACATCATAGATAATTTCAATGGGAGGTCAAATGGGTGTGCCTCCATTTGTGTTTCCTGTAGGTATGTAGCATACCACAGATGGCACATCCGTCTGATATGGGAATGGGCATATGCATGGTATACAACATGGGAATGCTATATATGGTTGCCACTTCAGGTTGACCTATTATGTCATTTCCTTCATGCATGTATCGAAATTTCCAGTTCCACAATTTGTTGCCAAGCTACATTTCCCTTGTCTGGAATACCCGGACCAAGCCTTCCAATGTCAAGGCTTCCTAGACCAGGATTACAAGTATCAGGGTTGTTTGTATCAAATCTTCTATTTCTTGGATTATCAGGAATAACATAGCATGCCTTTGTTTCAAGCTTAGCTTCAAGTTCTACTGATTTGCAAGACCATATGCGGAATGAAAATTGTGATGGGTAATTATAAAAATTATATGAATCATCATAAAATACAAGGTCTACCCCAGGTTTGGGTTATGAGTGAGAAACCAATTTTTTTGGTTCATCTACTAAGATCTAGATATGAATCTAGTAAAATATCATCTGGTTTTGCCATGTTATTTATTTTTCTACTCACTCTAACTAGGAGAGGTTTAAATTATTTAAAATATTATTTTAGTGTTATTTGTCTAGATGTTGAATGGCCTAAATTTTTTCTTCTCGTTTACTAGGTAGTGAATGGAAACTTATACAATGCTTCAATGCCACAACCACCACCTCAAAATACAATTTAGTTCGATGGTAGGTGTTACAGGGAAAAGTGTCTATTTAGAACTGCTCTATCCCACTAAGGTGTGACAGCTGCCTTAGAAACAAACAGAGAAAAACTACTTTTGTTTTTCCTTTATGAATTATAGATAGAGAGGAACAGAAAGACCAACCTCTGTCTTGCGCTAATCCTTCGATTCGATCCCTCTCTTCTTTGATAGTCCTCAGCTACCTGCTCCCTTGCACGCCCAACTTCACAAAGTACCTGTAAGATCACAGAAGCATAGCACTATACAAAGACATGGATCTATAATCATAAACAATCTAGGATCAGATGTAAATTGACCATACAAATGTAACAAGCATCAATGATACAAAAGCATGGAGGAAAACTCAAATAGCTTTTATTGATAAACAAGAAAAGAGCCAGGAGGAGTTACAACCAGTTGTTCTGACCCAGCATCAACCTCCCAGCAAAGAAGCCCCTCTTCACCTCAAACAAAACTTAGATCACCCAACAATATGATGTTAGTCTCAAGAAACCAACAACAATTCCTTGCAATATGAAAAATTCCAGCCTCTGGATCTCTGGGATGAGGGATCCATATATAGATATCTGTAAGGGGGATGAGTCAGCTTGTGATTTGATTAGTGTCTTCTCTCTGATAGTTCTTGCTTCCACTTGGAGACTGATGGCCTCTTACTCATCCTTGGTCGAATTCAGTGAGGCAAGTGTCACAGGAGAAGATTCTGGAAGCTTCCATTGCCTCTCCACCTCGCGGAATGACACTGCCATTTGTCATTTCTCGCCCATCGCACCCCACAGAAGGGACTTTTGAAATGCAACGCACCCTCACAGTGTATTTAGGTGAGATGCAACGCACTTAGCCAGTGGAGCAGCTGCAATGATCCTGTTTTGACCAATTCTGAGCAGTTTCTCATGGAGAACTTCTGGGAGAAGTTGTAATCTATTGACCTTGTTCCTTTAGGGGTTAAAACAACACTTTTAGGGACTTAGGAGCCCTTGGTTTATGGACATTTCATGCTTGGGGTTGTAGGGCCCAAAAACTTCTATAACAGTTGCCCCCTAAAGTATAAGGCCGTTAATCTTTTGGTGTCGGGTGAAATGCTTTATTATGAGGATCCGAAGTTCTTTCAATGCTGGGAGGAGACTTGTAATAAGATACAATACAATACATTATCTTCGTACTTTTTTCATGATCTAGCTGAGGCGGGCATTCCCATGCTCAACTTTATAAATTCATTCTCATGTACATAGGACAGACAATCGTCTGAGTGTAGACTGATGATTATGATAGAGCCATCATCCTTTTGAGTGGATGATTATCTGTGCAGCAATGATGTACATTTAATGTCTTTATTTCCCTGAATATATATCGCAGCCCGGATGGATGAAACTAGATCCAGGGTCTTCAATCTCGTCCGATCTTCACTCAAAGTACAAGTCGATCCATGTGAGAAATGTTTTGAAGTCGAACATGGAAAGACATCGCTTGATTACCAGTCAATGATGTAAACTGTTAACAAGAGCGAGAGGAATCACTGGTAATGATAATGACCCTCAAGGTACTGTAGTACAATTCACGTGGTGTGAATAAAGGACTTGGCGATGAACACCACGCAAAATCTTTCGGTCGAAGGCCATTGATGTAAACCTGTCGCCGGAAGTGAGAAACTTGCCATTGAGGCATGCAAGCTTCAAAGTACTGAATGGGGTGTTCCTAGATCAACTTCTTGGATAATGAGCTGATGTCGACAAGAAGTGATCTGTCACAGGAGGGCCTTAATGAATCCCACATCAATGACATGGAACGGAGCAAATGATTTCAATGGAGGTGAAAATGATCTGGTGATATAAGGTTCAGGGTGGCGGTCATGAAAGAATGGAGTATAATGTATGGTAGTGGGTGAGACACAGGTGAATTCTCTGAATGACTTCTCTTGAACATATCGGCGACACTGATGTGATGGATTGGTAGCATTAACCCCAAATGTGGATGGTATGGTGTGACCATGGTGATGTGACCGGTGAATGAAACAACCCAACCCGACTCGGACACGGAGCGGAAGTGTCATGTTCAAGAGCGACTTGCTACCAACAAAGTTTCTTTAAGTTTTCTTCCCAATTTTTCCCTAGTCATTGCTGACCAGTACCTCTTTATTTTTGTAAAGCTTGAGGAGGATAACATATGCTTGTTCTATAATTTGCCCTTCGGGCAAACCCATCGCTATGTTTTAACGAGCCTAGCGATAGTGAAACTCGTTCTCGTCTATAGACAAGTTTGTCGCTATTAATATTTTTAACGAGTTTAACGACAAAGATAACTCATCCTTTTCAATTTTAGAGAGTCTGAAAAGGAACGTAAAGGTAACTCCAAAATTCCTTTTTCGTCATCTAATCCCTTAAGTCCAAAAAGGTATAAAACAATACAGAAGGGATGAATTTTCGATACTTTTAACGAGCCGAACAAAACAAGCGCTCGATCTTTTTGTGTAATAATCCCTCAGGTCCAAAAAGATTAAAATATAGAGGAGGGATAGCACTTCCTGTCCCTTTAATGAGCTGGAGAGGCCAATGGCTCGGCAATCTTTTCATATTTTACGAGTCAGTTGAAAAAAGCTTAAAGGAGACTCATATTTTGAGGAACAAGTGATAAAACGGGTAGTAGCTGATTTCAGGTAAGGTTTGGAATTTTCCAATCACGGCAGTGTCACAAGGATGGCTAGTGAAATCACTCTTCACAGCTGTTCCTCAAAATGGGTAAACAATCAAATGGAGGTGAATGATCGGCCAATCAAAAAGTGGAGGTGACGGTGCAAACACGACCAAGGCTTTAATGGTTGAAGTACTACATTCACGATGGTTATTTACCGGGGAATAGTTCATTTTTTAACGAGCTTAAACGCGGGTGGAAACATTTGCTCATGTCTTATGTTTATTTTTTAACGAGCTTGAACTATGTGCTAAAACTGCTCGATTAATCCAGTCGTGTGATAAGAATGTCTCATATAAAAGGACAACTTTTAGAGTTTTGCCCCACATCCTTTCCTTATGCAAGTTAGCAAACGACCAATCCTACGAGTTTAAAGGGTTAGAGGTCCTACAAATTTAAAAAAATAAATAGTCGCTCTTCGCTTGCATACCAAAAGGCTTGCATGCCCCCAGGTATAAAATAGAGTTTCAAGGTCACCTTCTATTCGAGCTGACAAAACATTTGTTTTATCAGGAAAGGTATACCTCTTTCAGGCTACCCAAAGATTGTTCTATTTAGCGCGTAAACAAAACACTTCTCCGGCGATGTCTACTGAAATAAACAAAGGTGAGCGGCGATGCCCGCCAACCCACATAACTTTGACAAGAGGATCTTATTCCAGTCCAACTCCCTCTTCCAATCACGGATGGGAGTACGGAGGTCATATTCTCTCGCGGAAACCTACCCTATACCCGAAGTTTTCCTGCTGAAGTAGACCAGGGTGCATGCCCCCTGGGTTTCAATCATGTCCCCTCGAATCACTCGTGCTCATCGGGTGGACGGACTGGATATTGAGACATTTCTTGCGTGAAAAGACCATTTAGGGATGGTATATGACTATTTGCTATGCATGATCCGGGAAATGAAAGCTGGTCTACGAGCTTGACCACTCTTCCTTCGTGTGGAAAACACATCACTCTAAAGAGTGATGAGACAATGGCTCTCATGCAATAAATATAGTCTCGTCCAAGGAGTAGATTGTAATCCAGGGGTCCTTGAACTACCATCACGTTCATGTGAACGGTTTTCCCTCTCAATGTTATGGGCACATTGGGAAGGATCCCTAATGGTCGACTGGTTCCTTTATCAAAGCCTATTAGATTTCTCATCTCAGGCAAAAGTGATGGTGAACCAAGCGCTTTCCAAGCCGTTGAGGAAAGGATACTCACAGAAGCCCCTTCATCTATGATGGTACCAGCCATAACCATTCTATATATTTGAACAATAATTGAGAATGGTATACTAGCTGGTAAACGAGGTCTGCCTAGTTGATTCCAGTCAAAGGAGACAACTAGGTTGCTTGGAGGTGGGACCGAATAGACGCCCGGGTATGACTCTGACGAACTTCCTTCCTGCGGTAAAGGAATGGGTAAATTGCCCCCATGTTCGTTGGAGTCTGTGCTTATGAAAAGAATTTGGATGGTGTCATCCTTGTTCTCTTCCGTGACTGTATCATCTGAATATGGAACCTCTGAAGGCAAGACCGGGTCAACTACCGCCTCGACCTTTTGACTTTCGTCTGGTATGGGTTCAGATGGTTTATCTTCAATGATAGATGCTTCGGCCGACCACCTGAGTGGGCCAGCTGGATTTTCAACTAGTGACGGACTCGGCAAGAGTTTTTTATATCCAGGAGGAAGTCGTAACAGTGAAACCAGACGATCGTCCAAAACTCTTTTAGCTTCATCTAAGAAGGGACAACGGTGGATGGCATGATCGCCTTTGCACAGTTTACAAGGAAATTTATATTTTCCTTTTTGTCCTGGGGCTTCACTTTCACTAGTTGATGGTGTGTTTTCAACATGATCATCAGAGGTTGACGACACGGGTTGTGCAAACGAGGAGACCAGTCCCTTAAGATCCAAGGGATACAAGGACAATCTCTGTGATAGTGGTCTCCCTTGCAAATGACACATGGCGATTTAGGCCTGGTCGGTGCAGTGTGTGGATTTTCGCTAGACGACACTCGTTTGCCCCCATTCGCTTTTGGCTCCTTCTTATTCTTCTCTTTCTTCTTCTTTTCCTTCTTCTCCTTAGGCACTTGACTTTTGGCTTTACCAGCCCCATCAAGCGAAGAGGAAGGAGGAGAGGAAGAATTAGAGGAAGTAGAAGGTTGGTGGGTAACTCTGGATTCGTCTAATTGCTGATTCGATTGTTCAGGAATTGTGGTGTTCTGAACAACAGAGGTTGAGAAGAGCCATACATGCAAACCAATTGTCAGTCCTAGAAGCGACAATGTGGCCATATGGGGTGCACCAACATCTCCCCAAGAGGAGAAGGGACTAGGATTTCCTCCAAGGGGAATTCCTTGGTTGGTGGATTCCATTTTCTCAACCCAAGATCAACATAGGAAAGGGGTAATGAATATTCTGTTTGAAATAAATTTTAGACGCTTTGACACAACTTGTTTTTTCAGTTTTTAAGAGTCGAGAAAAAACAAAAGATGACTCTAGTCTCCTTCGATTTTTAATGAGCCTGAAGTGACAAGTGCTCAGATGGACCTTTTCCGTTAAGGAGTCTGAAAAGGAACGAAAGGGACTGCTCTAGAAATCTAGGTAGAGGGAGTACCAAACCAATCGCAAAACTGTAGAATACTTTTTACGGTATGGCAGTCAATCTTCCCGAATGCTGTGTTCAGTGCATTGCGATCGATAAGGCGGCAGACACGGCTTCCTATGGATAAAGGATTAAGCCTATTGGGGTCTCCAAAAATATACTCGACGGTACGTGGGAGCACAAGTCCGTATTGGCACTTATCGTCTCAAAGTGGAGGAATCACCCAACCATCAGTGAGAACAACAGTTACCAGGCTTTACGACGCCGAAATACGTCTCTAGCCTAGACTTCTAAATGTTGTGAGTTAAGTTCCAAAGCGTTGTTAGATTCATTGAATTTATTTTAAGTTGATCTTGTTTATGAAGTTTGCCTTTCGGGTTCACCACGAGATGTAGATGTAATTCCTAAAATGCAATCTAAGATGATAAATAAACTTTTTATCTCCTTTATGCAATGAAAATCCTAGCTACTAGGGAAAAGAAAGACAGAATCTTTTCACAGAGAGAAAAGAGCACGCTCTAAATGCACTTTCCTAAATCAAACCAATCAGACCGTCTATATGCAAATGCACATGCATGTATTTGTTTTTCGACTTTCTTAGTATATGGATGCTAAAAAGAAAGTTGATGCACAAATCTGAATTTCTTTTCAAGCGACAAATATAAACAAGTTTCTTTTCAAAATCAAAAAATGGAGACGATCACAACACCTTATGATTTTGAAATGAATACTAGTTCTCGACACTAGAAAATTACAAATTCAGACCAAAAGCAATAGTAACAGGATAATCGACCATCAACAGCAATCAAATTCTTTCCTACGATTGAAATCGACACTTGCGACAATTTCAAATCAAAGGACGACAGTACGATTACGCTACTTTTGCAAAGGAGAACTGTAAATGACTCAACAAACACACAAAAACATCTACAATTCTTTTGTACAAAGGAGGCAGAATAACAACAAGGAAAAGGGGTTTCAAACAGACATATACTGATCACAGGCAGCAAAATTCAGGAATAGAATTGGAAAGAATGATCCATAGAAGCCACAATTGCACAGAGCTAGTCTGATCAGCGCACCTGCAACACAGAGAATCTAAAATGCAGCGCAGGTTGTCCACTCGGGAAGTGCGCTGAAATTCAGAATCTCTGAACAGTACCTGCGCTGGGCCAGAAATGAGACTCTGTTTGGGTTCCGGGTCACAGTTTGCAGTTCAGTTCTTTGGTTTTGGCCGAGCAAAAAGCAATCAGTAATGCAACAATCAGGGGTAGATCTAAGGAGGATCTAAGAGCTATCACAAGGGCAATCATATAGTTTGTGAATCAGTTGTTTAAATCATAAACAGATCCAGTAGATGGATTGAAGTAGCAGTTGTCTACTTTGCATTTGTTATGGCAAATGTAGTTCGAATGCTACTTGTAAGTTTATGAAATAGACAACAAAGAATGATAAACAAACAAACTAATTAGTTCCCTAGTGGAGTCGCCATTTTGTTACAGGGAAAAGTGTCTATTTAGAACTGCTCTATCCCACTAAGGTGTGACAGCTACCTTAGAAACAAATAGAGAAAAACTACTTTTGTTTTTCCTTTATGAATTATAGATAGAGAGGAACAGAAAGACCAACCTCTGTCTTGCGCTAATCCTTCGATTCGATCCCTCTCTTCTTTGATAGTCCTCAGCTACCTACTCCCTTGCACGCCCAGCTTCACAAAGTACCTGTAAGATCACAGAAGCATAACACTATACAAAGACATGGATCTATAATCATAAACAATCTAGGATCATATGTAAATTGACCATACAAATGTAACAAGCATCAATGATACAAAAGCATGGAGGAAAACTCAAATAGCTTTTATTGATAAAGAAGAAAAGAGCCAGGAGGAGTTACAACTAGTTGTTCCGACCCAACATCAACCTCCCAGCAAAGAAGCCCCTCTTCACCTCAAACAAAACTTAGATCACCCAACAATCTGATGTTTGTCTCAAGAAACCAACAACAATTCCTTACAATATGCAAAATTCCAGCCTCTGGATCTCTGGGATGAGGGATCCATATATAGATATCTGTAAGGGGGATGAGTCAGCTTGTGATTTGATTAGTGTCCTCTCTCTGATAGTTCTTGCTTCCACTTGGAGACTGATGGCCTCTTACTCATCCTTGGTCAAATTCAGTGAGGCAAGTGTCACAGGAGAAGATTCTGGAAGCTTCCATTGCCTCTCCACCTCGCGGAATGACACTGCCATTTGTCATTTCTCACCCATCGCACCCCACAGAAGGGACTTTTGAAATGCAACGCACCCTCACAGTGTATTTAGGTGAGATGCAACGCACTTAGCCAGTGGAGCAGCTGCAATGATCCTGTTTTGACCAATTCTGAGCAGTTTCTCATGGAGAACTTCTGGGAGAAGCTGTAATCTGTTAACCTTATTCCTTTAGGGGTTAGAACAACACTTTTAGGGACTTAGGAGCCCTTGGTTTATGGACATTTCATGCTTGGGGTTGTAGGGCCCACAAATGTCTATAATAGTAGGGGAGTCCACAATACAATTAGTGCATTTGGAAAAGATGACACCATTGGTAAGCATTATGATTGTTATTCTTTTTTTATCAATTAGTTGAGACAATAGCTTTTTATATTACATTATAGATAAGTAATAAATTTACATCCTATGAAACATTAAATAATTAAGGCTAACTATAGAGGATTCCTTGTCTGACAAAAGTATGAGGGCTAACATTTATGCTAAATCAAACTAGAATGATTCCATGATATCGTTCAACACTTGAGATTTTTTCCCCTGGAATCCCTGATGTAATGAAATTATTTGTTTAGGATTGTTGCAATGCAAGGTTGTTGGTTATCTTGTAAGGCCTTTTGCACTCTATTTCCTCAAAATCAAATCAGCATTATTGTTTGCTTTTTATGTTTGGTGTCATAGGTCTAATTTTGGCACATGATCCATCATATTTTTGTACATAGCTTCTATACAAGACTCTCTTAAGTATGGATGCACTAAAGTTTTCTTCCAACTTGAAGGTTAATCACGTTGTTTTTCAATAAGATCCATGACTTTTATTGGGTGCCTTATCTTCTAGAAGCAATTTTTTAAAGATTATTTCTTACTAACGTTTAACTGAGTTGCTTGCATTTTCTTACCTTCATAATAAGCATACAAACCAATAATTTCTTGGAGGATACCAATAAATAAAAAACAAACTGAAATTTAATTTATTTCATAGAAATTTTTGTGTGGCCCTATCCTGTGAGTAGCCACTCTAATTCAACTAGTCATAATTTAGTTCATCTCAAGCACTATAGCCCTCCAATCAGGAGGAAATGTGATTCTTTTAATTAGGGTGTTCAATTTCCTTTCTCTCTCCAATTGTCATCACATTTACCATTTGTTTCAACTCTACATGTCTTTGGATGTTATTTAATGTTAATTTCCCTTGCAATGTAAAAACTACAAGCCATATTTTAACAACTCTTCATTTGTCAAATTTACTTGAAGTGTCACAATTTGGCATGCCAAAAAGAGACTTTCATAGAAGAAACTCATAGTGTGCAATATATTCTTCCCTGGCCCTATTACAACCAAATGTCAAGAAAACATTGGGGATATTTTGACCTGCAGCTACAAAGTTACTATCTTTTGTAGTTTTCAACTATTGGAATCCTAGACCATTTCCTTTGTTAATATGCATAATTGTCTCACAACAATAACTTTAAAAGATTCAATGTTATGTATTATGATTTACTCCTATACTTGCATTACGATGCATGTAATAGACTATGTCAACAATCATTCCTGTTGCATATCTTCTAGGGCATGTAGAAATTAGAAAAAGTTTTCAACATTTGGCATGACTCCTCAAGGGTCTAGAGTCACGAGTTCTTATTGTTCATACGAATCCAGATGCAGGTATGGAGCTTTTGGATGAAACAAGGTACCTTAATATGTTGATCATTGGCTACATATAGATAGCCACAGATTAGCTGGGTCCATCACCAACCTCCATGAAGTATGGTCCTCAACCCAAGGGTCCTCAAGTAAAGTTTCAAGTGCCCAACCTCCAAGATGTATATCACATGATTCCATGCTCCAAGGGATAATCACCCTCCTCCTACTACCCAATGCTCCTCCTCCTAGGTAGGTACCTCCCCTAATTGAGCAACCAACTCCCCACTTTGTGCAACCAAAGGCCGATCAAGGTAACAACCTCCCATGAAAGAAATATAGACAAGACCAGACCAAGCATCCACCCAAACTAATCCATCCATATGTTGATAAAAATTATTGAAGGGGCCAGAAGACGTAGGGCTCTCCTTTTGACTAATGCACCCCTTCTCTATGATACATGACACTATTTCTTTTATATCCCTAACATAATAATAGTTGAAAAGAATTTGAAAGGCATCTTTAATAAGAGATTGCATTGGAATAAGAAACAATAAAATCTCTTATTTCGTTAACGCTTGAGGTTGTCAAGTGTAAATTTAGTCAGGTCTTTGTTAAAAGAACCAATACAAATAAATTTTAGATTGTAAGTCTTTGACTTTTCTATTTTAAATAATTTGTTGTATTTAGTATAAATGATGTGTTTTTAAGTAGTAATTAGGGTATACTATTTGGTTTTAAAATTTAGAGAAAGTCATATAAAATATCAAAATTGAAAATTTTAAATTAATTCTCTGATTTTGTTTGTTGACACGATGCATATGGTTTATATATTCTAACAAAAGAACTAGAAAATCACATCTTATTGATGCTAGAATTCTTGGTATATAACAATCTTTATATGCTCATGTTGACGATTTTGGGAACAATAGTAGTGATATTCAAGATTCTCTTATAAATTAATTTACAGTAAAGGTGAATGATATAACATGTGATTTAACAAGGAAGACAGTATTGAGATTTCCATCATTGACAAGGATGATGTCAATGTTTAGTTTCATGACTTAGAGGAACTTCAAATCTAATTTATAAGTTCAAAGATGAAAAATATCTACAATCTCTATAAAAAAATTTGAAATAATCCTAAATATTGGGGTGAATACCACATTTCTGTTAGTTTACAAGAAGAGATGATGTCGTCTGTGTGTTGGCAATCCTTCATTAACAATCACTCAAGCATCGTGTGCTTAGAAACAATGGAAACATTCTCATACTGCTATAATTCCTTAAAAAACGTGTCCACTAGTTGTGCTACAAAAATTCTCAATATGTCTTTAACAATGTTCTCCATTCCCCTTTCTAATGATCTAGCAAGGATGTATCTGTTGAAGGAAGATTTCCAAATTTATTTGCAACACAAGAGGGTGCACTTCATGAGGTGTTTTATGTCGAATTTCTACCAAACAAAACTTGATACATGTTGGTAATCAATCACCGAAACAATGAACTAATCTAGTCCAAGAAAAGTGCAAGAGGAGCACTGGGGCTAGAGATAAAACTACTAGTCATTGGTGAATACTGAAAAAATCCCCAACTAGGCATCTTTGCAGCGAATGTGGCTATTGTTAGTGAGAACAAAAGAGCATCAATGGCACAAAATTTCCAGGAATGTACCTTTTTCTGACTCAAAATACTGATGTGCCATATATTCTTAATCTTTTCTTTGCATAAGATTGCCATCAAGAACCACTATCCATGGACCAACGATCACCATCAAGAACCACTATCCATGCACCAACTAATTTTATGCATCTTATTACTAATGTGTTGTGTTGATTTATAGGTTCCTTTTTAAGAGTGTAATGGGACAATATTTTGATATTTAGCCCTACTTAGGAAGAGCATATCTCAGTTTTGAAGCATTTAGTGGATACATTGAATATATTACTTTTAAAGCATGTATTGGATACATTGAATATCTCACTTTTGAGGCATGTACTAGATACATCGAAGAGACAAAAGATCTTGCTAGATAGTCCTTGGTCTACCTTGGGACATATGAGTATATGACTAATGGAGGTGAGATAAAGATTGATACAACAAAGGTAGAAGCCATAAGTAGTACACTCATACCAATGTGACAAAGGTAAGAATATTTGCAGGAGAAGAGCAATACTCAAGAAACTTTATTGCTTGCTGGCTCTGATGTGCTAACTACTCATCACAAGTGCTCTACTGACTTGCAGTGCCTGTAAGTGGAGTACACTATCAAATCTCAACCATCTATCCAAGAGTGTACTGCTAACTTGGCATCATAACCCAAGTTGTGCTATTGATGCTCAAAACCAACCTTTTTGGGCATGTTGTAATGCTTCAATTAAGATTGCTTAGATGCTTTTTTTGGGTCAATATAATCAACCCACCCAAAATGACTATTCCTCTTAAGAAAAGCTTCATTGAATGCAATGTAGAGCTGCATGTTTTAGGAACAATAACGATAATGATCCTCTATGTAGCTTACATTGGATGATATGTTTGAGCTAATTGAAGAAGACATCATCTAAAGGGATGCTTTTCATAGGTTGAATAACAAGATAAGTGTTGATAGGGTTTCTATTACACTCTACTTAATTTTTTACCATTTTTACTAAACAAATCATATTTAATTTGACTAAATTATGCATATTTTGAGAAGTTTGAGAAAGTCCTGAAATATTTTAAACTGCACTACACTACTCCCACTACTCCATGGATTAAGATAATTTATATTTTTGAAGAAGTATTTTTCAGGTCACTCACAGAAGTTATGAAAGAATTTATTATTTAACATAATTCATAGTATTTTATAAGATATAGCGTGGATGATAATTCTATGTGATTAAATTATTTTGTCATTTGTCATGTAATATTATGCTTTTCTACTCTTGGAATTGCTATTGATTTGGAGTTTGGATTTTATTTTGTTACATGTTCCCTATATTATGAGATCTTGGACTCAACTAGCTACAAGAATATATTTGCATTATACTTGTGGGAAATCTTCGTCATTTTTCAAAAATAATTAAATAACATCTTGAAAATAAGCACCTACTCCAGGCCTGTCCATCTAGGCCATCACATCCACAGTTGGCAGGGCACACACATTCTCAACAAAGGTTCACACAAGGTGATGGATGCTATATAGAAGTTACAATAATATGTGGCAATGAGATTAATACAATGATTACAATCATTGGGGATATATATAAATATTGGAAAATGTAAGAATTGTATTAACGTTGAAAGTCATATTAGACGGTAATCAAAGAAACTTGAGATTACAATCGAGAAATTGAGCCTTAGACTAAAATCCATTATCCAAGCTGAGTTCCAAAGGAATTTACATTACCGATGTTCAAAGGTGTGTATATATATTTATTAGTTATTAAAAGAACTGTTCTAATACAGGAGATATAATAAAAAATGGAAATCTTCTGTGTAAAAAAGATTGTGAATAAAACTTTAAAATCACTATATCTTAATACTAGAAGCCTCCCTTACTTTTTGTTTGGTTAATACTTACCTTCTCATCATTATATGATTTTTGTGAAAAATCACTAACTCCAGGCAGGTAGGAAAATTACCAAGACCAATGCTTTAGTTGAAAGGGTTGGAATTTAGGGTCAAAACTTTTCAGAGCTTTTCAAATTTCTTGAGAAAATAACATTCAAATGCCACGCCATAAATTTTGGATTCACAATTTGGGAGTTGGTGCACATGCACAACTTACACTATCAACTGCAATCATTTTTCTTTATGGGTTAGTTTGGCCATTATATTGCAGACTAGACAAGGCACTGATGAATCATTTTTATCATTTTTTTGGTGTGAATGGCCAAAGAAGATACGAGGGTGGGATTGGTCCCTTTCTGCGAATGATTTCTTGAGTCCCCTAAGAACTCTCATAAAATTTCCTGTTGCAAAAACAATTTCAAGTGAGCTAATAATAACTAAACAATCTCAACGTGATACTCTAATCAAGTTGAGAACCTTGTCATTACAAATTCCTTCAAATTTCTTTTTTCCTATCCTAATGAGAAATCCACTACGTTTGACAAATGAGAGTTTGAAGGTGATTACTCTAAATTTCTCTAAATTGGAATCAATTTCAATATCATTCTCTAATGGAGACTTCTCTTCGTCATCTTTCTTCAGTATTGCTAGCATAATTTCATTAATTGAAGCATGCCCTATCCGGGTTTTAGTTATTGACCTTGTTTATTCATTCAATGATAGTGGCATGGAGGCTCTCTGTGCAACTCACTTTCTAGAAATCCCTCTTTTAATGCTTGGTTTGATTCAGGTCTGCTCAATAGAATCTACCCCTGATTTGGGCTAACTTTAGAAGCCCATTGGTTGTAGCTAAAAGAACTCTCCAATGGAAGGAGATTCTTCTTTATCATGGTCTCTAAAATAGAGACCCCCAAAAGATGCCATGACCTCATTCAGTCTCCAAAGTTGATTGAGTTCCAACACCCCCTTTCAAGTCTAGTTAAGGTTCTATTAAAATACCTCCCTAATTAACCTAACAATGGGGTTTTAAGCAGTTAACAAAGACTTTCACAAAAGTAAACAATACCCAATTCATGCTTGATTTGATTCAACGCTATATATGTGCATGTCCTATGTACAATATGTCTTTGAACAAGCAAGTCGTACACATGCCTTTGAACAAGCAAGTCCCCGAGGATATTTGCTCTGATTGATGAGCTCTAAAGCATGAATAGATTTGTTCCCAATTTTAATTCCCAGCCTGAACCGAAATCCCACAGCAAAATTAACTCCCCAGACAGAGAAAATGTATCAGGTGAAGAATGGTTTTCCTTATTTCTTTCTTTATTTGTATTCAGATTTGGTAAGGCATTAAGGATGGATAATATTCTGTATTCACTAAGTTGGAATTTCTATCTCTAAAGGCCATAATTTTAGAGATTATGGATGGGCACTATGACTTCTCTCTCAACGAAGCTCACTTCCAGCCATGTTCCAACTGAAAAAGGGCTAGTTCTAACAATAGACCCAAAGCCTCACCTAAGGTGGATTGTAGACCTTCATGAGATATTGTTAGACACTGCAACTAAGCTTGGAGATCTAGACATTAAGTATATTGAACTTCTTTACTTTATTCTACAGTCATTGAATACTAAAAATTTCTAAAAGATACTCACAATTTACTTCTTGAAGGGTTCATTGATTTGAATTCACTCAACATGTATGTCATACAGGAGGAGTTGAATTTCTAATATTTTTGTTTTGTTTACTCTATTTTTTCTTGTTGCAGGAGGCGACGCCCAAGGCTCTAATCACCCACATACACAATGTCATCAAGCTTAGCCAACTTAGGTTGAACAAATGCGTTCCTTATGCGAACAAATGATTTGTACTAAAGGTAGGGACGTGCTTCCTTGCAACCCTCCCTATTTCATAAGAAATTGAGTCTTTTAGCTATCCAACACACACTTATAAATATCTATGTTTATTGTTTTATATACACAAAGTTAGTAGAAAGAGAATATATGTACAAATGTTTTTATAAGATATTTAATTTTGCACTTATTGTATATAAAGGGAGATTTTAAATAATCATCCAAGTCAAAGAGTTTTTATTTTAATTTATTAGTAAATAATATGGTAGTTCTCTTTTCATAAGTAATTTAGACTTTTAGCTATCCAACACACTTATATATATATGTTTATATGTTTATTTTTTTATATACATAGAGTTAGTGGAAATTGAAGATACATACAAATGCTTTTATAAGATATTTAATTTTGCACTTATGGTATATAAAGAGAGATTTTAAATAATTTATGTGTATCTAGGATTATCTCTAGCTTATGTTTGTTTTGAATAAACCACCTTAGTATATAATCATCAACATAATGGATTTTTATAACTTAATAATAGATGCACTCATTCATGCCCCCACACCAATGTGAGCTAGTGAAGGAGTTTCCACTCATGGAGGGTGATCTCTTATTGGAGAATTCTCTATATCCATTAGTTATCTACTTCCAATTGAATGTGATCTAAGATAATATTGAGTATTGGTTAATTGGACAAGATTTTCTACTCAAGTCTAGGTTTGGTTTCCAAATCTACCCGTCCAATTTTTGGTTGAAAATATCCTAACTAAAATAACTCCCTTTGATTGGGAATTAACTACAATTAAAGTAAACAGGGGGATAATTTATTCTTCTTTACAAGAATCCGTGTTACACTAAATTCGAGTAAGGGGATCCCATAAAAAAATTCATTATAATAGGAAGGATAATTATGGATTCAAGATCTATACTAGGAAAGAAATACTTTTAGTTTTATATTATGCAAGGATTCCAGTCACTTAATGACTACTTCTACTAAGATTTTTTTTACTTGGATATATCCCAAATCTCACTCTATGAGTGTTCCATGAAGTAAGAGAGCTCAAAAGACTTACAGTTTATAACAAGGAAGTTATGAAGGTTTACTATATAATAAACCTTCTTGTGTTGCTCCTATAGCTTAAGGTGTCATTCTTTTAGTAAGAAACCCAATTTTCTCTTAAGATATTGCTTCTAAAAAATATTTCTTCAACCTCAATACTAAAACTTTTTCCATTATTTTATATATAAAATTAAATAAAAATATTGACTTGAATCATCAAATATTTTTGATCCTTCCTTTTTTAGAAAAAGAGCTAAAGTGCTAGAGATAAAAGCTCCCAAATGTTTCCCAATATCCATTATCTCTTCTATTACTCTTATTAAATCCTATTTTAATAAATCATAGAACCGAATGGAAAAGTCTATTGGCCACTCATTTGACCCCAAACTCTCATTTATTTTTAAGAAAACTAAAATGGGTTTTAATTCTTCCTCCTCCTTCTGTTTGGTTAATTGTCAATAGACTAAAAGTGTCCAATTTCCATTTTTTATATTTCCTTAAATTTTTTTCCTTGTTTCCATTAACCCTTTCCATCTCCTTATATAGTATTGATCCTCTTGTGGTGCCATGCATAATTATGGAAGAATGTTATATTGTTGTCACCCTTTTCCAACTAGTTTCCCTACTTGTCATTCTCCATTCCATCTCCCTTTAATGTAACATATTTTTCCTTCAATATTATATATTCTTTAAACTTGTTTTTTAAGTAAAATCCTCAATTGCATTCATTTTATACAATTCAACTATTTCACACAATTTTTCTTAATGTCTTTACAATTCCTAAGTTAACACTTCCTCTTTCATTTCCTTTAATGTTTTTTTGCAAACTGGTAACATGTTCAGTCCCTATAAATCTCGTCAAAATTTACCTAAGTATCTTCTAATCTGGCCTTGATGATGAACCACACTTGATGGTTCAAAACGCATAGGCCAAAAATTTCTCTTATGTGATTTCTATCGTAAGACTTTGCTTAGTTATGATTTAACTTAAAAGGCTTTTCTAGATTTAGATCTTACTTTTCTAACTAAATGAGAATGGGTAAGTGATCTCAACCTACAACCTATAACCAAGTGCTAGCCCCATTTGACTTAATAATTAATTTTTAGTTACCAATATTATGTTTAGTCTCTTTGAGGCCCCAAATTCACCTTATTTATTATTTCATTGTCAAGTATATGGTGCCCTTTGTACCTACTTCAGGATATCAAAGTATATGGTGCCCTTTGTTCCTACTTTAAGATATCGAGTACTTAGGAAATTTCATTGCAATACATCACACACCTTAAAATTTTACATTGTCGTAAGAACTATTAAAAGCCTTAGAACTCTCCAATGTATCACACTTCATGGAAAATAATACTTCCACAAAAATTCAACTTTATTACATTGGAACAAAGTTTTCATCTTTAAGGTGTATTACATCAATAATTCTTTTGGTGTGATACATTACACTTATTAAAAAAATGGTTTTGTTGCGACACTTTTACCACATCAAAACAAAGTTTCATCTTTGTGGTCTATCACACCAATATTTTCTTTATTGTGATACATTACATTGCTCTAACCTTTATTTTGGTGTGATACACTATATCAAAACAAAAATTCTTTTGTGCAATAAAACAAATTTTCTTAATTTTCTCAAAATTTCTAAGTCTCAATTGTTTCTGGAAAGGAGGAAAACTTCCTCTCTTGCAATGTATTACACCATAAAATATTTTTTCCATAATATGTTGCATCATTCAAATATTTTTGGGAAATAAAGTCATATTGCACAAAAAAATATTTCCATGCAATACCAACCTTTTTCATGTGATATATGAAAATTACAAGTTTTTTTTTTCCATAAAAAGTTATTTTTCTTTTCCAAAGAGATGTAAGGGATTGTGCCACTAGTTTAACTCATTCTTAGAAACACATTTTATAGAATTATAATAGGTTGCAACTCTTATTCATTTAGCAAGGGCACTTTTCAAAACCCTTGTCACATTCAAACACATTTCATTTCAGGAAACCCTTTAGGGAGCTCTCCTATACAAGTCCATTCTCAAATAAAAAATATTGATTCAAAATGGATCATTATAATAATAAATTTTCATCTGTCTTGGTACCTTTTGGGTGGAAAAATGGGAGGGATAGGTTTGCATGTCCTATTTTATTGGTAGATCCCATTTTTAAAATTTGGGTTTTTGAATCTTCTCGAGCCATTTTGAAGCATCAAATAACACTTTTTGGGTCAAAATTTTGTGATCATAGAACCAACCCCTTAATAATGTTTTAAAAACCAATACCTTTTCATATGTGGAAGTTATGCCTCTCGCAAGTTGACCTACCTTTTTTACTGCCATGGTTTGAGAAAATTCCATGCCAGCCCCTATTACTCACACATGTGAGGCCAACCATGTGTAGAATTCAAGAATAGAAGATACATGTTGGCACAAAAACGAAATCGGGGAAAGACCTCGAGTTCGGGCACAAACGGCCAACAAGGGACCGTTGTAGTCTACGAAAAATCTAACATTTTCACCCTACCCCAAGGGATAAGGAGTCTCACCTGAGGTGTACCATGACAGAAACTAAGAAGGGTTCAAAAGGGTATCAATGATATCACAACCATCACTCTATGTACAAATTAAAGCATATATTCATCATGACATTATATCATTATAGAGATCACATTCATATGAGGAAAGAACTTTGACATTAAAAACTTTTGAGTAGGCCTATCAATCATGACATTACACATAGATAATACAATGCAATTGGTCCAAGTACTCATTTATATTAATTCAACAGAAGATCCATTACAATACATATTCGGCATGAAGCCATGGGTAAATACATAAAATACTATAATAGAATGCTCTAGATCTTAGACCAAGCCCTACTCTGGTCTTCCCACAACTGTTCTATCTTCTGATTAGGTTCCTTGGTGCTCCAGATTCCCTCAGGTCTCTTCTTCATGTTGTTCTCTCATTTTTATCTATTCCTTCGCTGCCCCAAACTATCAGTTCCATTCAGCTGTCTATCCCCTCGACTGCTTCTCGTCCTCCTCCTTGTTCGCTCGACTGTTTCTGCTTGTTCCTGACACCTTGCCGCAACTGTCCCACAACTGCATGGTCTTGCTCCCTTTCCCAGTTTTCTTCGCTACAACTTGACCATTTCTCCCGCCACCTGTTTTTCCCTCTTCATATCTTCAAAACTTTCAAAATTCAAAACGAAGGCCCCAACAGGCCCTGACCACAGTTCTTTGACTCGTCCCCAAGTCAATCTATCTCCAGTGTTGTGGGTCCTGTTGTTGTGTCTGCGGGTATTTCTGCTTGTGGATGCTCTTGTTCTTCCCTCTAAGGGACAATTATTTCATCTGCTTCTTCTATAGTCTATTGGCCTCCTTCTCCAAACGAAGGCCCTAACTCAGGAACAACTGTTGTCGTTTCCTGCCTAAACATTTTGTAATTGCTCAATGTTGTCTTCCACGCACTTTCTATTGAGTCAACTTATTTTATGAATTCCTCTGTTGTGCTAGATGTTAGCTGACTCGGTCTGCTTCTTTGTATTTTGTTCCATTGATCTTCATTGTTGTTACAAACTTCTTTCAGGGAAAGGACATGTTGGTAGACTGGAGGTCTGAGGTCTTTGATTTTCTTCTTCATTTTCGGTGATTCCTCCTCTATCTATTTTTCTTGGGCCTCAATTGTGTCAATTTCTTCATTAATCTTTTGCAATCGAATGAGATCTATGGATCTATTGTTGTTGACAAGTAATACCGGGAGACGTTCTCACAGGGGGTAGACATGCTGATTCTTTATGGCCAGGATGCCCAACCAGTCATGTACTTTATCCATTAGTTCAAACCCATCAACCAACACTTCGGCGAGTGATTATTTTGTAGTGGCGGTGGTGTTGATCTTTTCTTCTATTGTCATGGCGTATATCTCAGTCGGATCCGGCAACACCGATTTGAATGTCTCCAATTTTTTATTCATGTCTGCATTTGTGGATGCCAAACTTGAACACACTGCCTAGATATGGTCGCAATAATTGACCAACGTGTAGGATGTAATATCCTTGGGAGCTTCTACGAAAATACTGGATATGGTCGACCATTGTGACCGAAATTTATTTGTAACTTGATCTACTTGGGCTTGTAGATCACTCTCTGCTTGCTTCAATTGATCTCTTTCTTTCGTGACCTCCTACAATTTTCTTCTCTTTGTGAAACTTGTTGGATTAATCCAAAAAGTTATGTTGATGACCAATGTTGCAAGGTTTCTTCCTTCATTGTATTTAGATCTGGAAAATTGCTTCAAGTGGGTAGGTCGTTGCAAATGGACTTGTCCGAGTGAGATGGGGGAGAGTTTGCTTGCTGCGAAGATGGGATGAACTGAGGTGTATGTGGAATAATGGTAGGGTTTGGGATCAATGGGAAATTTATAGGAAATGCAGTCTAGTACTGCTTAGTTCCCACTGGCTTCGGAGTAGACGCCATTGGCTCACTTCCTGGTAGTGGGCCCAACCCTAGAAGTAGGGATACTAGTGAGGATTTGTGAGTGCCATTGCCTTGAAGAGGCTCATAGAACTACTGGGTAGAGTCTACCTCCATCTCTTCTATGGCTACAAGCGTACCAGGGGGGATTGTTTTGGAAAAGGTCACGGAGGTGGAAGCTGTATTCGGGGATGGATCTCATGACCCTGGTGAAATTGCTGATGAGGTTTGGTGATTTTCTTCAATAATTTGGGATGCAGTTACGAATTGATTGACCTCACCAGTGAGGTTGATAATTGGGACTGCAGTAGTTTTCTTGGGCATCTTGGGGGCCGACTTTTTAATTCCCCTTTTCTACTTTGGCTTTGGGATTGTTGGCCTTGATTGTGCATGAGGGCCAACAGTGGGAATTTCTACAGCTAGGGGAGTGGCTATCATTGTATTAAATGGAATGCAAAGTCACAGATTGTGTTGCCTCACTTGAAGGTTAAGTGAAGTTCACAGTTGTTTTCTTGATGGCCAACATCCATTGCTCCATCTGATGAACCATCGACTCCAAGTCATCCTCTGCTTTTCGCTCCCTATTGCTTCTCCTATTTTTTTTTTTGTAACCTCATCCCTTCAAAAAAATACCTGTATTTTCCTTAGGTGATCTCGCACGCAACCCTCAGCCATGAACCAACCTCATTGTGGAATGTTGCTTCCGATAAAACAAATCTCTGCTTCCTCATTTGAAATGTTTTAGGGTGGATGCATCTCAGAATAATGTATGTGTGTCCATGCGTAACGCCAAACCAGATATCTTGTGAAAACTCATCCAACAACTATTTGGGTATTCTCTGTGTCATCCTGATTGTGATCAACATTAACTCATACCATTCAGCAAATGTCGCCTCATTAATCTCTTTGTTGTTGGGGTCCCCTGAAGCTCTCCATGGATCATATCTGAGTGCTATGGGTTATTCCTCTCTGATTTGTACCATTTCTCTTCCTCTCGGCGGTCGCCATTTCCACATTTCCAGAGTCATCAGTATGTAGCCAAATATGAAATTCGTGCTCCTTTTGTAAATGTCCTCACAGGCTTCAAATAGCTCATTCAGTACAAAGGTTGACCAGTTCAGCACCTCCCCTTGGCAGCAGTGTTCCACAACTGAAATTGCATCCAGGGTACATTCATTCCTGGAAAAATGCCTCATTTTTTTCCCTACTATTATGTAGCAGGTGAATCTGATATAATCTTTGGTGATAAGATCAATCCTCGTGCCTCTGCCCCCGTGCTTGGTGTTGTATTTCTCGTAATAATCCATGTCTCCTTCTTTCTTCACTCTCTTTGTTCCTCCTTGGAACGTTGTAGCCACTGCATTTCCTCCTGTAGAGAGTCTTGTTAGGCAATGGATGTCCTCAACATGAATGGGATATTATTTGTCAAGCCATAGCGATCCCCTATGCATCCTGCTGGCTAATAGCTTTTTGCATTGCATTGCTACCAATTGCGTGCCAAAAACAAGAAGACTCCTAAGATTTATCAATGTCAATCACTAGAGGCCTTTGAAATCTTCTTTAATATTGGTTGTGATTGTGCCATATCCCTTTGGCACATCTTCCATGTATACTTCCCTCTTCAATGATGGAAATTGGAAACAATCCAAGAGATCATTATCCACTAGTGTTGCTTTGTCATACTTTCCATACAGATTCTCTACCACTGTAATTTTCTCATCCAGTTGATCATTTGGGACTGAAATAATAGCTTTTTTCATCTTTGTGCACCTTTGGTAGACAATAATTATCGGAGGTTTGGAGTCTTTGCCTCTCTGCTGCTGCTGGTTCTTAGAGTGAACTTGAATTTTTTCTATCACCTGTGTTTGAACTTCTGAAATTCCTTGCGTTGCCATGCAAATTAAGTAGACAAAATTGACAAGATGTTTCTGACTTGACTTGATAACTAATTACTATGACAAATTTTCCTATGCTTCTTAATCATGTTATGTCGCCATCTGTTGACCTGGGTTTGACTGGTACGACAGAGCATAGGAAAGGACATAGTGGGCCACATGGTTAATAAAGTTTCCATAATGGTGTGTAATTATTAGTTGATTTATTCCTTAACGGGAAAATATTTTACGAAACTTTGTCTGACAGGTGTATTATTGCCTACTTATTATGGAAAAGACCTATAGTATGATAGAAAAGACTCGTGGAATGTGTGACTATCCCCCCCCTAGCCACAAGTGGGTTGCGGTGACATGATATGGTTGTCAAAAACATAATTACATGTGTTATTTATTTTTTAACAACAAAACTGAAAAAAGATATGAACCACAAATGAGTATGCTATTGACACATGCAACTCACTATGCATTTATTTTAGATAAGATATGTATTATTGACTAAAACCTACTTGTGGGTTTGTTTCCAAGATCCCTTCAAGTTGATGGTGCGATTATGGATTTGTAGAAAGGATTTAGGTGTGCATTGTTCACCCATTTAGGCAACAATATTTCATCGAGTTGCACTAACTTCACTACCCCAAAATCTTTAATCTTCGTAACTATGAACGACCCCAACCAATGCATTTGGAGTTTTCCTGGAAACTTTTGAAATTTATTGTCATACATTAGAGCATGATCCCCTTTCTTGAGGGTTTTCTTTTTTATGTGTCTATCATGCCAAGCCTTATGACTCTTTTATTCAACTGATTGGTGGAACTCTACTAAAAAACTTGATTCATCCAACTCCATCAGTTGTTCCATTCTCTCTTTCAACGCTGCATCATCTGTCATTTTGGTGGCCTGTGAGATAAAAATGTTGGGGAAAATGAATTTTATTGGTACCACTGCCTCTCTACCATATACTAGTTGGAATGGTGTTTTATTGTGTTTCCTCTTTACTGTTGTTCTGTAATACCATAATTTTGCTGGTACGTGTTCATCCCAATTGTCTCAATTCCAGACCCTTCTCAAGTATTTTGTTAAAGGCTTCAACCGTTCCATTGGCCTGTGGGTGGTATGGGCTGCTTTTGTGATGCTGGACCATGAAGTTCTTCAGGAGGGAAGCGATAGTTTCATTAATGAAATGCATCCCTTGATCACTGGTTAAGCTTTTTGGACATCCAAATCTAGATATAATACACTCAAAGATGAATCTTACTTTAGTATCGGCTGTGTAATATTTGAATAGAGCCGCCTCTACCCACTGAGTAAGGTACTATGTAGTGGTTATGGTTTATCTAGAATGCAAATGACGTGATGGTGGTGTGATAGAGCCGATGAAATCCATTGCCCATTTCTCAAATATTTGTACCATGTGAACTAGATTTAGGGGCAGTTCATCCTGATGTGATGGCTTTTCGACTCTCAGGCATACATCGCAACTCTTTGCGTATTCTTTAGCGTCCTTATGGATGGTAGGCCACAACAAACAAGCTTGCAATATCTTTCTTGTGGTAGCTTTTCCCCTGACATGGCCTCCCACAACCCTAGCATGGAACTCCCATAGTACTTCTTGCCTTTCATGTTGAAGGAGACAACATCGCAGAACTTGATCTAGGCCCAACTTGTATAGGTGTCCTACAATTAACTGATAATCTGTCACTCTCACCATTAGGTTTCATTTGTGCATTGACGTGTAGCCCTCCTGGCAGTATCCTAATGTTAATAACACAACAATCTCCTCTAAGTAGTCTGGAATAACCTCTATTAGGAACAGGTTAACATTTGGAAGTTGGTTGTCTAATGGTCATTCATTTTCTCCTGATTCTAACCATGATAGATGTTTTGGCCCCACATTTAACCTTCCCGATTTTATGACCACTTTGAAGGTGAATTCTTGGAACAATAGTAACCATCGACAAATTATACCCTCCAACACAGGCTTATTGACTAGGTTTTTTAAAGCTGAGTGGTCTGTGAAGAACTTGAATGGTTCCCCTAGCACATTGTGTCTAAATTTTTGTAGGGAGTAAACCATTGGAAATTCTTCCCTCTTTGTTGTTGTGTAGTTCTTTTCGGCTGTTGATAGTTTCTCCAGGTTGCACCAACACTTCTCCTAATGCTATCCTTGATGCATCAATATGTACAGGAAACTTCTTATTCTAGTCTGGGTATACAAGAATAGGAGCGTTTACTAGTTTTTCTTTTAATTTGTTAAGTGCTGCTTGGCAGGCCTCCATCCATATGAAAGATTTTGTCTTCTTCAATAGTTTATCCATAGGAGCTGTAATTGATGCATAATTTAAAATAAATTGACAGTAACATCCTATATGGCCTAGTGCTGCACACAGTTGCTTTACATTGTTTGGAACTACAAATATGCATTTCTTAATATTTAATGAGATTTGTAATTATCTGCAACTTTCAAACATGATTGTAGTAGACTGGTGTGTTTCTTCAGCAAATTATACACCATCTAGTCATACATGTGCTTGTGCAAGTATGAAATGTGATAGAATGCTATAATCTCACTGCAGAAGAGGACGAAGATCCTTGCAACATTGATATCAAATGGTCATAGAGACATCACAAAGTGAATGGACTTGAGACAGAGATGCTAGATATAATGAAACCACAAAAAACAAGGAAGATAAATATAGGGACATAATCTGAACTGAGGTATGTGACCATAAGATATTACTGGGATGTAGACACTGTCAGCAAGATAACATATCTCTTATATGAATACCAGGAGTTATTTCCCACTAAATTTTCAAACATGAAAGGCATCATAGGGGATTTAGGAGTTATGAGGATTCCTATAAAGCCTAATGTGAAGCCTATTAAGTAGAGGCCTTATAGACTTAATCTAAAGTATAAGGAAAAGGTAAAAGAAGAATTGGACAAGATGTTAGTAGTGGGGATAATTGAACCTGTCGAAGAGTCTGAATGGGTAAGTCCCATGGTAGTTCAAGAGAAGAAGGTGAAAGGGGAAATTAGAATCTGTGTGGACTTAAGGAAGTTGAATGATGCATGCATGCATGCATGACCCTTTTCCTACACCATTTACAGACAAAGTGTTGGATAATGTAGGAGGACAAGAGGCTTACTCTTTTACAGATGGCTTCTTAGGGTATCATCGGATCAGAATTGCACCAAAATATGGACATAAGACAACATTTGCCACAAAATGGGGCTCCTCCCAGTATATAGTGATGAATTTTGGGTTGAAGAATGTGTCTGCTATTTTTTCTAGAGTTGTAATTACAACATTTAAGGAGTACTTACACAAATTTCTGGAAGTTTACTTCGACAATTGGACAATCTTTGGGCTTTAAATAAGTATGTGGCAAGCTTAAGATTGATACTGGATATGTGTAGGCAGTACCAGATATCATTGAACTTGAAGAAGTGCATATTCTGTGAACCATTTGGAATATTGTTGGGACATGTGGTTTGTAAACATGGATTGATCGTGGATTCCATGAAGATCATAGTCATTGTGAACTTGCCAGCACCGAAAACAGTAAGACAACTACATACAATAGTGGGACACACTGGTTACTACATGAAATTTATTAAAGGGTATGCATAGATAAATGCACTGATGGAGAAGTTGCTGAAGAATGATATGAACTTACAGTGGGATGAAGAATTCCATAAGATATTGGATGTGCTGAAAGAAAAGATGGTAACTGCGCCGCTTCTAGTTTTCCCGGATTTGAAGAAAGAGTTTCATGTGCATGTTGAATCATCTTGCATAGCTTGGGTGTAGTATTAGCAAAGCCAAGAGTAGGGGAAATTGATCATCTTATAGCATTTGCAAGAAGGAAGCTTTCCAACACGGAAAAGAACTATAGCACAATAGAAAGAGAGGGGTTATTTATGGTGTATACACTGCAAAAGTTCAGACATTACTTGTTGGGAGCACATTTTAAGATGTTCATAGATCATTCCGCACTGAAGTACTTGGTGAATAAGCATGTTTTTGGAGGAAATATCTGTTGATGGTTGTTATTATTCCAAGAATATGACTTTGAAGTTATAGTGAAGCCAGGAAGATTGAATGTTGGGCCTAATCATCTATCTAGGATAGAGACAGGAGAATAACCTACAAATATTGAAGATAACTTGCCTGATGCACAATTTTTTCCAATTAAAGTCGTAGATGATCACTTCGCAGACATTATTCAGTTTTTGTCCATGGGAATGACGCCCGTGTAGTACACTACAAAGCAAAATAAGAAATTGGTGGTTCGAGCAGCTGATTTCTCGATGATTACGGGATACTTGTATAAAATGCAATTAGATGAAGTACTGTGCAGATATGTCCCTGAACATGAAAGACATATTATTTTGGTAGAATCTCATGGGGGATTTACAGGTGGGCATTATGCAGGAAAGGCCATTGCGCGGGAGATTTTGAGAGCCGGATTATGGTGGCCTATAGTACAAAATGATGCAAAAGACTTTTGTCAAGCATGTGATGTATGTCAAAGGATAGGAAAGCCGTCTAGAAGAGTAGAAATGACACTAATACCACAGGTGAATTTGCAGGATTTTGATAAATGGGAAATTGACTTTGTTGGACCTATCAGTTAGTCAAGGTAAAGGACTGGTGCAAGATTTATCATCACTGTGACTGATTATTTGAAAACACGGGCCAAGGAAAATATAGAAAACAATTACACCACAAAAAACATTGAGAAGTTCATTTTTGAATATATATTGTCCATATTTGGTTGTCTGAAGATCTTGATGAGTGATCAGGGGACACATTTCTTGAATAAGATGATTGAAGCACTAACTGAGGAATTTTAGGTTTACCATAAGAAGAGCACTCCGTATCATCCTCACGAAAATAGGACAGTGGAATCTTTCAATAAGATTCTATAGAATGCATTGACCAAGGTGTACAACTTAAACAGAGATGACTAGGACTTGACGATTCCAACGACGTTGTGGGCATACATAATGACATGCAAGAAATTAACAGGATGGACATCTTTCAGGTTGGTATATGGACAAGAAGCAATTATGCCTATGGAATACACTATACTGAGTCTAAGAATTACAATTGTCACAGATATGGTAGACTGTGACATGATGAAGGAAAGAATGTCGCATATATTAGCTTTAGAAGAAGACAAATTCATAGCAGGATACGTGGAGGATAAATGAAAAAAGCCCAGGTAGAAAGGAAAGATGTTGATGTAGAAGGAGCCTCAACATATTAATGATATTGAAGAGGAGGTTGAATTTCACCACATGGAGACAGAGGAGGAAGGAATTCCTATTGTGCTCCCACCTTACATGCCAGTAAAATAACTGAAGGAGGGTAAGATGGCCATGTACACTCCATTGTTATCTAAGGAAGTACCATTTGATGGTGAAGTGTTGGGGAAGATCCCCCAACTGAAGATGGAAGATTGGGATTTTAATGATCAAAGTAATAACCCTTAGTTTGAACCGAGTAGATATCTGAAGCAGGTTTGGTACCTAGAAATCAGAGTAATAAATTTGGAACCACGACAATGGGTTGCGAGAGTGTAGAGAGCAGGGATTTTGAACATGTTGAATGTGCCACACTTTGGTCAAAGCCCATTCATTACAATCTGTGTTTAGTAGTTCCTCTCACTAGTACATGATGGTTTCATTTAGCTAGGAATGAGGATCTCGGCTAATGAGATGCTAATCAGGAGAGTCATGGCATTTCCTCATCAGGGAAAAGACCCCGCAGAAGAAATTATGGGAAAAAAACACAAGGAAATGACACAACTATTGAAGGACAAATTCAACTTAGTGAAGAAGTTGCATGGATATGACGTCAACTCTATTGATGACCAACGAGTTTGTTTCTCCATGCACATCTTGGCAGGAAAGATAATGAGGAAATACAAGGTGAATGAGGTGCCTGCAACGATAATATCTTTGGTTGTGCAAGTGCAACATAGGGGTCCAGTTTAACTGGGCTGCCTATTTATGTAGGAAGTTTTAGATAGATTGTATAGAAGCACAGGAAGAGTGGAAGACATTCCATTATGCCTGGTTGATAATTCTCATCGTGTTGATTGCATGGAAAGAACCAGAAGATTCATAGTTTCCATCTATTAGGGTGGATGTTTGTGAGACAATGAGGTATGCATCCCTCTGGTTTACAAAGGAGCTGACACGTGCAATAGAAAACAAGATCTTCTTTGTAGTGATGGTTATGGATCTGCATATGGTGTTATATGGTATCCTAGACTCTCACCAAGCTTGTATAAACAGTACTATCATATTGTAGAGTTCAAGGAAGAATTTCACAAGGCTTATGTCAAATCGATGAAGGACCCAATGAAGACATGGCATCCATTTCCATACCTAGTAACAGAAGCTAATATCCTCGTGGTAGTGCAGGATTGGCTAGAGGAATGGATGAATAAATCCAGTGGAGTGGTTGGAGAAATTGGAATAGAGAAGGCCAGTTGGGGCATTGAAGTTTGAAGCAGTAGAAAACAAAGAGCAAGCCAAAGCATGGCGTAGTGTCTGTATGAATTTCGTTGTGATACCCCTCTAGGTGCTGCATGAATTTCACCAAGGTATCACCACAGAATTGCAAGAATGAGAGTAGCATATGTCATTGTTAAAATAAAAGGCGAAGTCAGAAAAAGCATTGATGAAGAAGGAACTGGAGAAATTGGCCAAGGATAGGGAGGAAGCAAGGAAGCAATGAGAACAATTGGAGAAGGCCATTGTTGAGACTTGTAGCATAGTTTTGGACGTGCAGGTTCATGAGGATGAAGCACCAGTAGAAAAGGTTGCAAAGCTCACCCTCGTGATCAAGGACTCAAAGGATACTATGGCTAAGTTGAAATTTGAATATGAAGTGTAGATATCAGAGTTGTGAATAAGGTTGTAGCCAGTTATGCCACTAGAGGTTTGGGAGTAGAGACAAAGGGACCTCAATGCAACATTGAAAGGAATATTTGATATGGTGGTAGATTGTGGAAAATTGCTCAACGATATGATGGAGATTTGGACCTCATTGCAGGAGGATCCAAATGTCCTGAAGATTGAGGAGGAACTGCAGGCTAAGAAGAAGTGACGCGATGAGATCTTGGTAGCTGTGAAGACCTTACCAATCTTGTAGAGGCTTGCCAACATTACTGAAGGGAAGAACCTCTAGGAACAAATCAATGAGCTTTGAAGGAAATCACAAATCTTGCAGGAGAGGACACAGTCGTGGTAGGAGGAAACCATGCAACGTTCTGAGGCAGTTGAAGAGAGGTTGAAGGAATTGAAGAGAATGGAAGCAGAAATACTGCAAAATAATGTTGGCCCTACTGCAAAATATTTGTTAAAGGAGGGACGCTAAGAAGAAAAATTGATGGTAGAAATGGTCTAAGAGTACAATGTAGTGTACAATGGGATCACAACAAAAAGCAAGGGTGCCAAAGGTGAGTGACTCGGGACGAGTCATGGGTGAGTGTTGGGGGCTTGTTGGGCATGGCCAAACTTCATCCAAGTTTTGGGTAAAATACCCCAAAGAAGAAGGAGCAGACCACGTGGACTTGGCAAATCTATATTCATCGCGTGATCTTTTAGGGATTTGGGGAGGGGACAAAGCCCTTATTTTGTAATGGGTATCAGGTATTAGTCCTTGTTTTGTGGATCAATGGTATGTAGACCATGTTTTTTGTAAAGATGAAATGTATTTAAGGAAGGGTAATACCTTAGCGAAGAGTAAGTAGAACATAATAGAGGAGATATTTTGACTATTGTATCTTTCTATCTTATGTATTTTGGAGAATGCTCTGTAGCTGAGTGCATGGAGACCTTGAAGAGTCTATAGCTGAGTGCGCAGACCACCTGCAGCTAGGTGGCCATGTCGGAGAAGTACATGTAATTGAATATCCTTTTAATTAAGAAGAAAATTTTGGCAAAGTGTTGCATCTCTTTATGTGTTTATTGTCTATTGTTATGTATCTCGTTGTTTATGTTTTTCACTAAATTATGCGAAGAATTGTAAGATATATTGTTATTTGTTAGAGTTTATGGGTTTAATGTGAATTTTTTAAATTAATCATCTTCGCAAAGTTCTTATGCATGCGAAGTTATAAGATCAATATAAATTATAAGTAAATACATGACACCACTGCGCAAATATCCATTTAGATGTAGAAACTTGGTTCTAGAACCTCCCATAACTGCTTCAGGTGAGACTGCTATCTTCTTGCAGGTCGTTGCTGAAAGGGCCAGTAGTTGAGGGTTTCGTTGGTTCACAATACACTCTAAACCTACGTCAAGCCCCCTCAAACCAATAGTTCTCTTGTACTACATAGGAGATAGATTATTCTTTGGAGAAGCAAGTTGTGGCTTTGTTTTTCACTATTGGATACAAAGTTTCATTCATGTAACAATGTACTTGCGATATTATACCTATAATAAAAAGATTAATGAGGCAACCTCTTTCATACATGTATCGTAGATATAGTTGGACTATTCTAGTTATATTTATGGTATATGTTGCTTTATTTACATACCAAGTTAATGAACTATATTGTTTCTTAGCTATGGTTATTATTGAATGAAAGTTTTTATGTTTTAACGATTGTTGTTTACTATGTGGACTAATCTGCAGGCACTCAAAAATTATTTCTCTTTATCCCTAGCCCCCCCCTGCCCTTTAGGATAGTGCTATTAATTTTCCAACCGACAACTCATTTCCCTCACTAGCCATGTAATTCTTCCCCGTACGCCTTACATTGGGTGTCTCACAAAGATCACATTCTTTCTGACCCAAAGAGGCATTGCGTTCTCTTATGTCCCATTGTAGCCAAGGCATATTCTAAAAAACCATTTCAATGGTGGTTGAACCGTATAACTGGATGAGATTCCTACACCCAATGGTGTGAGGTCTAATTGGGACTTCACATCAAGGATATCCCATTACAATGTTGGTGGCATCCAACATCTTCAACATTTTTGGTGCTAGAAGGAGGGATATATGACAAGATGATCCTATGAAGTTTGTTTGAATCTCTTACCTTCAATGTCTTCATCCTAGATCATAATCCCAAGGAATTTTATAGAAGATTTATATCTCTAAGTCCCCGAAAACGTTTTACATAACTTTTCATGATTTAAATTTGACAGCAAGGGTACAACAATCGTCCTTGATTACATTGTTGATTTTTTTCAATTTCATCTTTTGAATGGTGTTTATTCTGAAGAAATAATTACATGGTTATTTACATTACGTTGGATGGAAATGCAAAGAAATGGTGCTATTCTCTACCCACCACTTCTATTACATCTTTCAATCACTTGGTTAACAAGCTTCATCAATATTTTGAAAAATATGAATATCAGGATGTTATTGATGAAATTGATCAACTTAGAATGGAATTGGATGAATCTCTTGAGCATTTTTTTGATTAGCTCCTTCAACTTTGTTATCGGTTTCTGGATGAGGATGTGGATTGGTAATTCTTGGATGAGAAGTTTTGATTCTTAGTCCAAATGTCAAGGAAATATTTTGAATCAAATTCACCAGATCATCCTGATCAAGAAGAATTTCAACATCTGGGGGAGGAACTAGATATGATCTTTGTCACTTTTCCTCCTCCCTTTGATGTTTTGTATGTTGTACTTAGACCAATCATTGAATCAGAATACCATATTGTATACGAAGAATTTAGCTTTATTTCACATCTCTCCTCTGATGGTGATCCATCTAACCTCATCAATCAATCATATTCAAATCTATTTATTCCCCCCATCGATCTTTCACCCATTAATTAAGATGAACCCTTGGATGATCATGACCCCGATGATTTTCTTCTCTCTGAGTTATATGGTAATGGCTGTCCAAGTAATCTGGATGAATCTTTGTTTCTATGTGAAGATTTGGATTTGAAGGAGTTTCAAAAGGATTCTGACATGAATATCAAAGATTTTCTTTCAGGTATACCTCCTTTTGATTAAGAAGGTGACATGCTTATTATTGAATATTTTGTTAATGGCATTGAACTTCTATCCTCTATTGAATCTCATGATTTAAATAACAAATATTGTTTTGATAATCAGTTGACCATGTTTTCCCATATTTATTATCAATCTTTTCAAGTTTCGAATTTAAGTCATGTGAGTAGGATACTTCAGTCGAGGTTGATGGTTGTGTTAGGTTCCTATACCCATGAAGGTATTTATGATTTTCTTCAGTTCATGATTCTTTTGCATAATTTTATCTCTCATGTCATAACATGGGATTTTGACTCTCTCTTGAGGGATTCTTATTTTCTTCACGTAAAATTTTTCAACCCTTAGGGAAGGAAATTTAATTTGACTATTGAGCTTCCACCACTTCATCCCATCTACAATACAAAATTATGGAATAATCTTAATGAATATTTTACATCATCCATCAAAGAATCACACATGCACAACAACTTGGATTGTGGTCAACTTGATGACATGGCTTATGACATGGATTTTTCTTGGTGTAGTCTTTCTTGTATATCTTTCCCTAAAGGTTGTTTCCATGATCCTGTTGCAGAGTCATTAGAAGAGTCTTTTCAGTCTAGGCCCATGTCTCATGGCTTGTACTTGCATGTGCTTCTTCGAGTCATATATGGTCATAGGCCCAATTATTATTGTTATTGTGAAATTCCCAATTTGGTAGAGCATTCGAGTGTAATTTACCATTATGGTTGCACTTCTTGTTTTGATTAATCAGTATGGATGCTTACAATTTCTCTTGTGCACCACGCTGCTTTCTATTTTAATTTCCACGATCATATATTTTAGTCTAGAGGTTGAGAGCAACATCTGTGGCTGTATTGGAAGTTACACTTTACATGATCCAGCCTTGAATTTTTTTATTTTAGGTTAGGTTAGGATACATATAGTTATATGCATTGCATTATCTTTTCTCCTTATCATGCTTTAGTTTCATTCTTTCAGTTTGTTCTGTGTTTGAATAATTTAGTTCAACCTTCAAGATGATGTGGCTAATCTTTTTGGAAAGGAAAGTTGTAGAAACACATAGCCATTAGCTTATCCACTATCCTCTTCCTTTATTTGGTTTTCACCTTTTGACTCAATGATTTTCTGATGGAAAATATGATCGTTCAATTGGGAAGATGTAAGCAAACCATGAAACTCGTACCTATTTTGGATTCCCATTCTTGCACTCAATCCTGTTATGAATGGTTTGTTCTTACTTATCTATATGTATAGAATAAGATAAGGGGAAATTTTTTAGTGATAAAGCATCAAAGGTCTAAAGCATGTCTCTGAAGGAAAAACCTCTTCTACTCTCAATAAGTCGAGATCTCTCTTCCACCCATTAAAAATAATAAGTTCCTATGCATAGTCCTATGAAATGAAAAGAAATGAAATAATAATAAAAGGGTGAGATAAGAGAAAGGATTCCTATGCAGGAGGTGAACCAAGAAAATTGGACAGGGTACTATTCAGGATCGTTAGCAGCGAAGAAAAGTTTGCGTTCCTAAAGTGACTCCATCAGTGTATTATCCAGGCCTGCTGGTAGCAGAGCAATGCCAGAGACATAAACATCATAATCTGATTATTTTTATTTTGTTGTACTATATTACCCTTACTTACATTGATAGAATATTGATGAGGCTTGCTTACTGTTTGAGCCACATTGAGTAATACAATGGGGAAGGCTATATCCTTAACTAGGTAGAGTGGCGAGTTGAAGTTAACTCATTGATCGAACCAATACTTCCCAGAGAAATGATACTTTCCACTTACAATGAAAAAATTTCATAGAAGATGGGATTCTCCCAATGTGTTGCTAATGTGGTCGTTGTAACAATGATGCTCCAAAATGTTTTCCTATGTCAATTTTGGAGCCTACAATAACTATCATTTTAATCCCCCTTGCACCATAATGTGGTTTGATTTGTTATTTGTGCTTTTTTCTCTTGGTTTCGAATACTCCTAAGCTAATGTTTCTTTAGCATTATCACTTAACTATTAGAAGCATTTAAGTACGTAAGTTTATGGTTAGGTTAACTCACAATATTTATAGACTTAGAAACTTTCCTTCTTGCCATGTACACACTAAAAAATGGGATAAAGCGAACAAAAAGCAAGAAAATTTCTCACAAAATAAAAAATTCACTTTAAGTTGACGAACACATCCACTTGAATTGAGTGCGCTCCTTTGGGATGGAGTGTGCCCTCCTTGAGTGCATTCATTCAGGCTGAGTAAGTGCACCTTACCTAGGCACACTCCTTCGTGTCAAAGACATGCACTCTATTTGGTTGCATGCATGAGCCAACTTGTTGCATGAGGTCACACTCCTAGAAAATATGAGGCCCCTTAACTCCTCTTAAATACCCCTTCCATGCGATGAAAAGTGGCACTCATGCATGAATCAATTTTTCATGTTAATGTCTTTAAATAAAATCAGTTAATCACTCTTTGCATAATCATTTCATATGAGTTAAGCACACAATAGGGGAATCAAGAAGTTGTTCATCAACCAGTGAAACAAGTAAGTTTACATGCCCAATATTTTCATGATTTCACTACCAAATATTTCTTTTCTTACTGTAAATCACTTGATTTTTAGTTTGTTTACTAGCATTATTGTTGAATCTTCATCTTGCAAGTGTTAATCCACTATCACATGTAAGAAACTCTTCACATTCTTGAAACCTTCCATATACAACCATGCATCCGACAAAAACTATAAAGCCTTACAGATCATTCTTCTCCTCATCTAATCATCGAATTATATGGTTAAAACTTGTTCTTGAGCTCTTAATAGGTAGAGTGCACTCTTTGAGATTGAAGCTCCATTAACCTCAAAAAATGCACCCTGTGTGACCAAGTTTTCTTCTTGAGCGCATGAGCACATCATGAAGGCACGCATCTTTTCCCTTCGACCCTTCAGAGTGCTACAATGCACCCACTTTTAATTAGAGCACATGAGTGTATCACGAAGGCATGAAGCAACATTCATTCAATGCTTCATCATGAGATAATGCACCCTCCTTTTCCTTGGGCACATAGGCACATTGTGAAGACTTGAAGCTTTGTTTCCCTCATCCTTCATCTATTCAGAGTGCGAAAGTGAACCCTCCTTGTCTCGTTAAGTACATGGTCACACAGGGAAGACTTGAAGGTCCATTTTTCTCCCCCTTTGACCATTCAGGGTGTGACAGTGACCCTTGTTTATTTTTCTTCCTTTCTTGAGCACATGAGCATGCTACGAAGCTCTGAATAACCATACATGTCCCCTTCATGCTTTGAAAGTGCACCCTCCTAGTTTTCATGTGTAATTTCTCTTGCATGCAAGTTATTTTAGGATTTCATTCATATTTTTTCATGATCTCTCATCGATAAGGGCTCTTTGAACTGATTTACAAGTATTTCTACATATTTAGGCTCTTTTAAGCTAATATTATCATGATGAGTATGCTACCCCAAATAGGTGCTCATGCTACAAGTGTTTCCACTATGTCGTCATCTGTTGGAGACATGCCACCTGGAAAAGTGACCTCCAAAGAAATTTTAGAAGCAAGCGCTAATGAACCTGTGGAAGTTGCAAGGCCTAATGTTCCCATATACACAGATACTCAGTGCTTCATTTATAAAGGCACATAGGTTTCTTGGAGAAAAATATACAACACATTTATGAAGTAGAGGTTTCCTAGAGACTTAAAATATTTGCATGCATATATCAATATCAATAATTCCAAGATGCATAGGATCACATGCAGATTCTCGATCACGCCATGTGAAAAAGTAATTGAATGGATCATTACACACACGGATGATTCTCACATTGTGCTACACAGTAAGAGTGTTGGTTAGCTCACCACCTATACTGGTGAAGACATGCATACATATTATAAGATTCTCAAGCGCACTGAATACGCTAATGATGAATTTTACACAAGATGGGAAACGCTTGACATTACTGATGTTATCAAAAAATGGTGTCAATATCCAACCAAGTTCAACCATCCCCCATTTGCACTGTATCCGACAAGGATTAGTAGATATGTCTATTAGTACTTGATAATTATATATTGTTAGTTATATAGCCTTAATAACACTGAAGTGTTCCAAGGCAACTGGATATACACACTCAATATAGTAGTGACCCATGGATTTTTTTTTAATTGGTTGGATATCCTATCATTTGAGTTTCAACGGTAGGTGGGACAACAAAAATCATCTTTACAAGCAAACTAGGCACCAAAATTCTACATGTCTACGTTTCTCTTAGACTAAGTCTATGCATAGTATTCGTTCCTGAGAATGAAGTGGAACTGGAATCTTGAGGAAAAGTTTTCAGTTTACTTCCATTTTAGAGTTTTATTCGAGTTGAGCTTCAGAGGCGTATATGAAAAATTAGTTGAACACTTGTTTACACTAATATTTCACATGATTTTTGAGATCCATCCTCCTTGCATGATTGATCAAGTGAAGGAGTCTATTTGAGGTAATATCGTAGAATGGTATGTAGCTCCAGAGGGTACATACACCAATTTCTTCAATTGTTAAATATCCCCTCATCTTATGCTACGATATGTGACTAACAAAGTGGTCATGCAAGAAGTTGCAAATTAGCTAGACAAGGGATTATCAGGAATTCTTCATAGGAGGAAGAAATCCCCTTGGCCTATGTTTCCATTAAGGATCATATTGTATGAATTAAAGAATCACAAGGCTATGGAAACAGATATACAGAAGTTGGATTTCCTACACTTCACCACCAAATAATTCCATGCATATGACCCTAGGTGAATTTTCAGGCAACATTGTCGATGGATCAGTCATATTATAGGTTATTAATCATTATTAATCAATGTCCAAAGCCGAAGATGAAACAATAAAGAACGGGTACAATGCCAAAATGAAGACATATCCACTATTGTAAGTGAGTTCACCCCACGATCCACTAGCTCAATATTTTCAAGCAAAGGAGGAGGAGGATATAACACCCTAAGTAAGGAAACTACCTCCCAAGAAAAGGATAATATATTCCTCGATAGGCAAGAGAAACAAGAAATGGAAAGTCGATTCCTTAAGCTCAGGATCTAGACAAGCATAGTAGGAGAGAGGAGAAACAAAATAAGAGGAGAGGAAGATCCAACATGATGAGTTGCTTGAAGAGAAACAAGAAGAAGAAGATGAAAGGAAGAGGATAGAAGAAGAGTAGTAGAGGTAGTCCCAGGGGGATGAAGCAACAGAGAGATTGAAAGAAGAATAGTTGACTCAAGATTTGGAAGAAGAGTAGTTCGAGGAAGATCCAACATGATGAGTTGCTTGAAGAGAAACAAGAAGAAGAATATGAAAGGAAGAGGATAGAAGAAGAGTAGTAGAGGTAGTCCCAGGAGGATGAAGCAATAGAGAGATTGGAAGAAAAATAGTTGACTCAAGAGTTGGAACAATAGTAGTTCGAGGAAGAAGATACTATCTAGCCAATGGAGGAAAAACCAAGTACTCCAAGGGAGAATCCCCTCATAGGCGGCTGTTGGCTAGTTGAATTGTTTATTGATTAAACAATCAAGTACCACATCAATTTTCAACCTGGGAAAGTCTTTTTATTCCAAAGGCTACCGCGTACTGTATGTACTTAATTCTAAAAGCATTAAAAAGCTGTAGTATACGTGATTCTTACGCTAAGTTATCACAGTACCGATAAAATGAAAGTAATTAATTAAGATTACAAATCTGAAAAGCAAAGTGATGGATGCTCTGTTGGCAGAGGATCAGGACCCTATCCTCCAGGTGAGGACGTTCAGCACCTGCCCCTGTAACCAGATTACTAATACACACTGCACTCTAATTCACCGGTGAAATATCCTTGCACAACTTCAAGCAATTTAATGAAACAGAGTACTAGCAAAACGGAAATACCAGAGGTAATGCTACAGAATCCAAACAGAGTACCAACAGAAAGAAATTATCACACACTTACACACTTGACAGAAAAGTAAATGGGTGAATCTTGTGAGGAAGGTGGGCCCAGTCCCTCTCACAAGATTCCCCATAACACAAAGGCTAGATTAAGTGCTCAGAATAATCTTCTATTCATCTGCCAAAAGATTCAAGTACAATAAAGTTCAGACTTGCTGATGTCTCTCAAAATCTCACTTACAGACCACCATCCCCCCTTCTAATGTAGATGTCTCCTCTTTATAGAGGAGACATCTATTATAATAGATTATTATAGTTCATTCAGTTAACCCAAAAAATAAAAATTACAGAACGCTGTTACAACAGTATAATAATATATTCTTTCTTAGGTTCTAGCTGTTACACAGCTGGTAACCAACTTTGACCGTCTTCTTGGGATCCTCGCATTCCTTTATCGTTTCCCCATGTTGTTCCTGATTTAGGCAATGGTAACTGTGTTCTACTCGCTTTAGACAGCTGCTTGATCATGCCGCGTCAGCGTTCTTCAGATAGTTGCCGTTTGTTATTCCTAGCTGTTGCAAAATAGCCTGCTTTAGATGGTTGTTGTTGCTGACTGTAGCAACTGCGTAGTTGCTGCTTCTGGTGTTGCAGCAACTGCGTAGTTGCTGTTTCTGGTGTTGCGGCAACTGCGTAGTTGTTGTTTCTGGTGTTACAGCAACTATAAATTATAATTCCTGCAGGCTTAAGACAATTACTTGGCAACTTAGTCAGCTTTTCCAAAGATAAATATAAAGATACTCACGAATATGCAATGAACAATTAAACATATAGATATGCGGAAAGTTACTTCATACCTTAGGGTGATTAAGTCATTATGTAATCAAAGCTTACAACTTATGACTGAAAAGGATAATATTATGGCAAAAATATAAGGTCAAAATTGGTCAATTCTGAGTCCTAACATCCCCCCCAACTGAAGAGATTGCATGTCCCTATGCAATGCCTACTCTGAGTCTGAGTCGGAGTACTGGGATGAACAATGTAGATTACTGAGACAATAGTTATAGGAAGTGGCATCAAACTTCTTCCTGAATCCACAAACAGTCTGTATTTTCCTCCATGCTGCTGCTTCTTCCCTGTTGGATAATCCAAACTGGGCCTTGTATTGTTCACCAGATAGCCATAAAAGTGGAAATTTAAATCTGTAACGCATCCAATTTTCAGCACAGTGTTGCATGCATTTAACATAATGAGGTACCCTTGAGAGTGCTACCTGCAAATTAGGTGGATTATAAGGGTGATATTCCTGCCTCTCCTTGGGGCAGTTTTCCCAAAACAGTTTGTTTGCCTTGACAGCCAAGGATGCCTTAGTCTTTACAGAATGCTGACAGTCTCTTAGGACCATTGCTTGCAGTTGCCTAATGTGGTCCTTCATTTCAGGATCACTTACCATTCTCAGGTGTTGTGCAATGAAGGTGGCTGCATTCTGCGGTTCAGCTCTAATCCACAGAAGACAATTCTGTTCATTATGTTGAGCTGAAGCAAAGGCGTTCTGCCATGTAAGTTGGTTAGCTAAAAAGGAGATAAAGGCTCTCAGCTGTATGTCGCCAACTACAGGTATCATATTCATATTTCTTTCTTCGGACATGGCTTCATTATGGAGATAGAGCTCGCATAACAAATTTTGATCATTTTTAGGTGCCTCTGCAAAGGTTTGCATAAACTGCTCTGATGTGACTACCTGATGAGGTCTACCTTCTTTGACAGCCTTTATCTGTAAAAATGTGAGTCTTTCCCTCAAAAATGTTGCATAATTAAAAGAGGGTTTCCTTGTGGCAAGTATTCTTTGGAATAACTCAAACATCTGGGTCAATCTGGCTTTTAATTCCGTAATTTCTTTGTATTGAGCTCTACATTGCTCAAGTGCTTCCCAGTTCCTATATGCATGATTGAACCAGGTCCCTTTTTGCTGTTGGAATGCTTTGCCTTGTGACTGCTCATATTCTCTCCACCACTTTCCTTTTAATGCTTGAAAACTATCTGTTTCTGTGCACACATCACTAACAGAGGGAGGCTCTGTCTGTGTAAAGGCATCAACAAGGATAATCTGCTCTGTTGGAGTAGGCTGGGATGATCCAACATCTTTTCCTTCATTTCTGGCTAGTGTCTCTTCTTCCTGTTGTACTGATTCATTTTGTTCCATGGTGATTTGGGTGGGCCGGGGTGAGTCTGTGCCTTTTTCCTCATTTCCTTCTTCTTCTTCTCGTTCCTTGACACTTTGAGTGGGCCGAGATGAGTCTGTGTTTTCTTCTTCATTTCTTGATTCTTGTGTAACTACTTCTTCCATAGCAATTTGTGTAGGCCGGAGTGAATCTGTATTCTCCTCTTTCTTATTCCTTGTTTCTTCCTGCATAGTTTCTGGGGAACTTGCTGGTTCTTGTGTGTCAGCAAGCTCTTCTGTTTGTTCTTGCGCAATCTCTGGAGAACTTGCTGGTTCTTGCGTGTCAGCAAGCTCTTCTGTTTGATCTTGTGCAGTTTCTAGGGAACTTACTGGTTCTTGTGTGTTAGTAAGCTCTTCAGTTTGGTCTTGTGCAGTTTCTGGGGAACTTACTGGTTCTTGTGTGTCAGTAAGCTCTTCAGTTTGGTCTTGTGCAGTTTCTGGGGAACTTACTGGTTCTTGTGTGTCAGTAAGCTCTTCAGTTTGGTCCTGCATCTTCTCTGGAGAGCCTGTTGGTTCTTGTGTCTCAACAGGTTCTTCTGTCTGCACTTTTTCTGGAGAGCCTGTTGGTTCTTGTGTGACAACAAGTTCTTCTGCCTGCACCTTTTCTGGAGAGCCTATTGGTTCTTGTGTGTCAACAGGTTCTTTTATTTCAGCAGAGGATTGTGGCATTTCCATCTGTGTAACAGCAGGCTCTTTTGTTTCATCTACAACAGCTGAGGCTTCCTTCATTAGTTCTGCCACTACCTTATATCCTGCTTGAGTATATATTTCACCACAATTGGTACACACATATTCATTATCCTTACTTTTCTCTGCTGCAGACGCTACTCGTGCTAAAACATGCAGGCTGAATTCATTCTGGTATGCTTCCCTGACCCTTATTATTTCCTCCTAATAGTCCTGAATCTGAGATTTCAGAAATTCAATTTCTTCCTGCAGGGCAGGTATGGTAGGTTGGTCTTGTGGAGCGGTAGATTCCAGTGGAGGCAGAGGTTGTGTTTCATCATTTTGATCAGTATTCCCCACAGGTGGTTCTTGTGTGTCACCTGGGGTAGTGGCTGTTTCTTGTGTTGCAGCCATTTGGTCACTATTACCTTGGGTGTCGGCAGCTGGTTCTTGTGTGTCAGCTGTCTTAAAATATGATGTCACGAAGCTATGAACACTCTGCATCTCAGCTTCCGAGGGTGAGGGAGAGGAGTTTTGAGGACTAGTGGGAGTGCGGATCCTTATAGTGATGGGCGGTGAACTGGGGGAATTAGGAGATTCAGCTGCTACCGATGATCAAGTTCTTCGCTTTGGTAGAGAAGCAGGGAATTCAGGCGTTTTTCTCTTCAGGCTAGCTTTCTTTAGGATAGGGACAGTAGCCGGAGTAGCAGGTGCCTTAGCTGAAACCCTAGTTCTTCTTCTTTTCGATGGGGTTTTCTTTCCCTGCTGCCTTTTTCGTTTAAGCAGGGTAATAGGGATATTGTCATTGGAGTCATCAGTAGAAATACCAAGTATGGGAATGGAAGGATTGGTTCTTTTGGGAGATGGGGTTGTTCTCGTGGTTATTTCTACTGTTGCTTGTTCATTCTCAGCAACTTGCGGGGGTGTTTTCTGGAGTTGTTCAGGAATGTGCTCTGCTTGCTGAGGGTTTTCTAGAGGGATTTGTTCAGGCATGTCCTCTGTTTGCTGAGGAAATTCTTCATCTTGCTGAGGTGTGTCCTCAGCTTGGTGAAGAATTCCCTCTTCTTGATGAGGAATTTCATGTTCCGGCTGTGGAATTTCTGCCTCCTGATGGGGATTAATGGGGGGTGGAGGGTTATTTAGAGCGAGGGCTCTATTAATTAGCAATTGGGCTAAGCAGTGGTGTTTTAAGGAAAGAAGTGGACGCTTTGCGTTAACAACATAATTTGACATGTTTTTGAGACAACCCAATAGATAATATGGCATGTTTATTAACTGACCATTTCTCAAATGATTCAACAGAACGAAATCGTGCTGGTAAATTACCTGGTAGCGGCCTTCGCACGTCAGATATTGCTTGACAAATTCAGCGACTTTCGGCCACGGTTGAGGTAACGACTGAAGTGCTACGCCTCTGCCTTTGGGCTCTACCTGCTCGCCTGGTCGGAGAAAATCCTGCTGCGCATTAAGAATCAGGTGCTTTCTGCTGAACCACCTTGTGCCATTAGCTGGTAGCCCGGTAACTTGGGCTATAATTTCCTCCGTGACTGGGATTTGAACTCCCTGGACGACAAAGAATCCTTCTGTTAAATTGCATGCAAATTCAAGGACTTGCTGCGCGTCAAAGTCCGGAAGTCTCCTGAAGTACTCTATCCATCCCACTTGCAAGAAAATTGTTGGCATTATGATGCATATGTTGTACTTGATGGCAACACTCTCATAGAAGATCATCTCACTTATATACATTCAGATGAATCTATAGAAGAGATATCAGATGTGACATATTACAGGATAGCTCAAAGGAATCAAATGGCAAGCTCTTTGTAAGCAGAGGTTCAAATATTGTTGAAATTATGAAGGACGCAGGTACACCTTACAGAAAGTGCGTCCCCGCAGGTAATCCATGCAGAACCCGCGTCCAGAGACGCAGGCCAGCCGTTTAGGGGGTGCGTCCACCCAGTGCACACATATCAAGGCAGAGGAAAGCACGTGGGGGTTTCTTGTGTGGTATCTAGCCGACGGTTTTGCGTTTCTATGGTGTCGGCTCGTGGTATTGTTCCATGTTTTGGGGAGAAGCTTGCCTATATAAAGCAAAGGAGTTCATTTGGATTAGGTACCATCTTTGTTGAATATCTTTTGGTGAGATCTAGTCCAGATCTATGAAGGCGAATCTTCTAATGGACTATGATCGCTATGGCGCACGATCAGATCTGTAGATCTGACTGTTTGGGTTAGTCTTGAAGTCTTTATATCTTTCATATCTAAAGAGACGCAGGTGCAGTAAGGGTTCAGGTGCGTCCGGGACGCAGGAGCGAACCGGTTCAGGTGCGCCGGACGCAGGCACAGAAGGGTTCAGGTGCGCCGAGACGCAGGCAGTCCAAAAGACTCAGAGCGAGGGACGCAGGCTAGCAGTTGAGCAGAGTGCGTCCGGGACGCAGGCTAGCAGTTGAACAGGGTGCGTCCAGGGACTCAGGCCAGCAGTTGAGCAGGGTGAGTCCGGGACTCAGGCTAGCAGTTGAGCAGGGTGCTTCCTTCTCTTAAAATCTTTGTTTATCATTGTTGCATCCTGGGTTTGGTCCTATTATTGTTGATCTAGTTACTACAGTTGATTGGGTGTTTCAGAAGGTTGTTTGAGCTTCAATGTTGTTGTTGGGTCCAGTATGAAAATTGGATGAAATGTGGCCTTTCAAGATTATGAGTTGTGCCTCAATGTATCCAGTATGAAAATTGATGAAACGTGGTACTTAGAGGGAGAAGATTGTAGGCCGGCGCCTACGTACTAGTATCTAAGCTAGTACAAGAGCTAAAAGAAATCTTTGGAGCATTGTAGCAGGTAGTAGCCTACGTACTAGTAAATGGATCGGCTAGTACAAGAGCAAAGGGGGTTGTAGCTCCCGTACTGGTATAAGGCTGCACCAGTACAAATATTGTAAAAGAATTTTCTTATTAAGAAGAAGATTGAGATGACTTGCAGCAGGTGGTTTTCTCCCGCATTGGGTTTCCACCTTATATCATTGTGTTCATATGTGTGCCTTATGTGTGATGATCTACTTTATGTTACTGCATCTGTTAACTGATAATATGGTTGATAATGTCCTAATGCACTCATTGAAGATCGATTAACTTAATCTTAAGAAGTTGTGGAAGTAGCATATATGAATCTGATTATGGAATTGAAAAAGTTTTATTAATGTGATAATACTGATTCACCCCCCCCCCCCCTCTCAGTATTATTTCCAACAAAAATTTGATAAATCTCCAGATAGAGTTCAAGGACTGTTGTCGTGCCAGGTTCATGTGTAATGAGGGTTCCTCCCATAGCTGTTGTTTCAGTAAGTTTTCAGAGTTCAGAGCCGAGCTTCCAATTTCAGTTCAGAGTAAAACGTCGCAAATGGTGACATGCCGTGATAGGGTGGCTTTTACATATTACCGGGAGAGTTAAGGGTGGCGGTAGTTGGCGTAGTATGTCATTATGAGAGTTGCTTTGGTAATCCCCCCCCTCCTACGTGTAAGTGATATGATTGGAAGTACAATTATTTGATAGTCCTATCAACTTCTCCGCATTATCTATTATTTAATGTCCATACATAATCATGCGTACCTTCGTATTTTACCTTTTTGATTGCTGCATCAAAAAGTCTTGTCTTGTCTTCTGCTGGATCATAATGATTACCGCGGATCTAAAAGCATGGGAATACCGGCGATTTGTAATGATAATGACGGGAAGTAATAGTAGGGTGCTGTAATCATCACAAGAAGTGGTATATTTGATCAAAATTTGTTCCTTGGGGCTGAAGTGGTAAGATTGGTGTTTTTGTACGTGAGGGAATTTGCTGGGAAGGGTATTCCGTGATCGGGAAGCGATGTTGTGGCACCGGAATTGGTGTTGCAGCAACGGAAAATTGCTGTTGTGGCAACAGGGAATGATGTTATATCATCGAGAAAAAGACGTTTGTAAAAACGGGAAATGTGCTGGAGCAATAGGAATGGTGTTGCAGCAACAGGGAATGGTGTTGCAGCAACAGGAGTGGTGTTGCAGCAACGGGGAATGGTGTTGCAGCAACAGGAATGGTGTCGGAGCAATGGAAATGGTGTTGCAGCAACAGGGAATGGTGTTGCAGCAACAGGAGTGGTGTTGCAGCAACGGGGAATGGTGTTGCAGCAACAGGAATGGTGTCGGAGCAATGGAAATGGTGTTGCAGCAACAGGGAATGGTGTTGTAGCAACAAGGAAATGGTGTTGCAGCAACAGGGAATGGTGTTGCAGCAACAGGAGTTCCGAGTCCGCAAAGTAATTCCTTTGAAACTTTTGTTCTCAGCTACTTCCCAAGCTAAAATCTGCAAAATACTGAAATGTAATATCGCAATCCTTGGCAGGATTTATTAGTTTCTTAAAAAAAAAAGAATATCTAACCTAAAAAAAATTACATAAATAATAGAAACTCAAGTGCTTTGAGGGACAGCAAGTTCCCCTGGAAAAGAATACTGTTTTATTTCCATGCAAGTGGCTTTAAAATCTTCTTTGGAGACCGGCCGCTGATATAATCGAAGTCGGTAGCCATTCACTAACAGTGGTGTTCTGCTCCCATCAATTGTTAAAAGTCTAACTGTTCCATTTGGAAAAACAGCGTCCACTTCATATGGCCCTAACCACCTTGTTCTTAGCTTCCCTTGGAAATTCTCGAAATGGGAATCATAAAGTAGAGCCCAGTTACCTTTCTGGAATTGCTTTTGCTTGATGGTTCTGTCATGCCATCTGCTTCTTTGTTGTTGTATCATAGTTGTTTGATGGACGGCATCCAGTCTTTTCTCATCCAATTCCTGAAGCTGTTGCAACCTGGCTGTCTGTGCATCAGTTAAATCAAGGTTAACAGCTAAGGCAGTTCTTAAGGTTTTAATCTCAAACTCTACAGGGAAAATAACATTCTTTCCAAAAACTAATTCATAAGGTGAAAAGCCTGTTGTATTCCTCCAAGTGGTTCTATAGGCCCATAGAGCCTCGGGCAACCTCTGAAACCAGTCCCTTCTATTCTCCTTTATCGTTTTTGTTAAAATGGCTTCTATGACCTTGTTGGTACTTTCCACCTGCCCATTTTCTTGGGGGTGGTACGGTGTAGTCATTTTGTGCTTGATATGATATTTTTGGAGCGTATTTTTGAAGCCATGAGAATTAAAAGGAGGTCCTCCATCAGTGACTAATTCTCTGGGTAGTCCAAATCTAACAAAGATTTCTTCAAATAAGAATGTTAGTACTGCTTCTTCATTAGCTTTAATGAGTGCTTTGGCCTCTACCCATTTAGTCATATAATCCGTGCATACTAATATGTACACTCTTTGATTAGATGGCGGATTAATGGGACCTATAAAATCTAATGCCCATTTCTCAAAAGGTTCAAGAGTTACCTGGGGATTAAGTGGCATTTCATCCCTATGGTTAGGCTGGCCCATTCTTTGACAGCTGTCGCAAGCCTTCACATATTTTCTGGCATCTTTAAAAAGTGATGGCCAATAATAACCCATTCTAAGTACCTTGTGTGCTGTTCTTTTGTCTGCAAAGTGTCCTCCACAAGGGCCATTGTGACAAGCTTTTAGTATATCATAAATCTCGTCTTCCCAAATGCATCTCCGGATTTCTTGATCTATTTCTGTGTGGAACAGACACCCGCTTATCCAGCTGTACCTAGCACTTTGCTGGATGATCTTTCTTCTTTCCCTGTGTGATAGGTGTGATGGTAATTTTCCTGCAACTAGATAATTGGCAATGTCTGCATACCAAGGTGAGTGAGCAGATACTGCAAATAAATACTCATCAGGAAAAGAATCATCTACTGGAGCATTTTCATCAGTTTTTAAACGAGAAAGGAAATCAGCAACTACATTTTCTTTTCCTGGCCTATCTACAATTGTGATATCAAATTCTTGTAATAGTAATAACCATCTGGTGACTCGGGCATTTGTAACTGATTTATTCATTAAATACTTAATGGCCGAGTGATCCGTATGCACAAAAGTAGTGTAGCCAGTAATATAATGTCGAAATTTATTAATAGCATAAATGACTGCTAAAAATTCCTTCTCAGTAACTGTGTAATTAAGCTCAGCTGGTGTCATGTTCTTGCTAATAAAATAGATGGCATAGGGGAGACTGTTTTCTTCCTGACCCAGGACAGCTCCAATTGCCGTGTCTGAGGCATCAGAGGAGATATGAAAGGGTAATGCCCAATCAGGTCCTCTCAAAATGGGAGCTGCGGACAACTGATGTTTAAGTTTATCGAATGCATTTTCACAGTCATCAGTCCACTTAAATTCAGCATTTTTCGTTAACAACACAAATAGAGGAGAAGCTATTTTGGAAAAGTCCTTAATGAATCTTCTATAGTATCCGGCATGTCCTAAAAATCTTCTTACATCAATTTGTGTTTTGGGGATAGGAAGGTTCTGAATTACCTGTATTTTAGCTGGATCGACTTGAATTCCTAAAAATGAAATGAAATGACCCAATACAATACCTTGATTCATCATCATATGGCACTTTTCAGTGCTTAAGGCAAGGTGTGCTTCTATACACCGCTTAAGTACTTTTTCAAGATTTTGCAGTGCATCCTCAAAGGTCACTCCATAAGGAGTAAAGTCATCCATAAATATTTCTAATGAATCATTTAACATATCAGAAAAGATCCCTATCACCGCTCTTTGGAATGTTGTTGGAGCGTTACATAGCCCAAATGGAAGTACTCTGTAAGCAAAGGTCCCCCATGGGCTAGTAAGTGTGGTCTTGTCCTGGTCCTGGGGTGCAATCTTAATCTGATTATATCCACTAAACCCATCCAAGAATGAAAAGAATTTCTTACCTGCTAAATTATCCAATACCTAATCAATAAATGGTAAAGGGAAATGGTCTTTTTGGGTGGCTTTATTCAATGCTCTGTAATCCACACATACTCTCCATTTCCCATTTTTCTTGGGCACAATTACAAGTGGGAAAACCCACTCACTATCAGATATAGGGTATATAAAACCTGCATTCAAGAGTTTTTGGAGTTCCTCCTTCACAATTTCTCTAAGGTTGGGGTTCATTCTTCGCTGGGATTGACAGACTGGCCGGGATCCCTCCTTAATATAAATACGGTGAGTGCATAGTTCAGGGGAGATCCCTTTCATGTCTGTGTAGTCCCATGCAAATGCCTCTTTATTTTCTTGGAGTAACTTTATTAATTGCTGTTTTTCATTATCAGTCAAGTCAGGATTTATATTTAATGTTTTGCCAGGCTCAATTTCAATTGTTGTACTTTTGGAAGGGCTGCCTACCGCTGTCTGAAATAAGTTTTCATCTCTCATGTTCAGCTGGGATTCAGATTCTAAGATTGCAGTGAAGTGATTATATGTTTCAGGGCTGACCGAAGAGGGTTCAGAAATAAAGCTGCTGATTAATTCATCTTCGGTGGAGTCCTTAAAAGTCAAGGCTTGTCCAATAGTCAATATAGGTTGGGTTTCTTCATCCTCATAGTCTACCCATACAGAATTGTCATTATTAATCATGGGTGTAGCATGAGGATAGAGGGTAAGTTGTTTAGTTTCCTGCCCATTAGAGGTGGTCATTGATCCTGATCTAAAGCTGATGAAAGCATCTGCTGTAGCCAGCCAAGGTCTCCCTAGAATCAACGGATGACCCCCCAACTTTGTTTTAGTTTGTAACACCACAAAGTCAGCCGGGTAATTCCAGGATTCTACAGAAATTATAAGATCTTCAATGACCCCTTCAGGTTTAATTGTAGAGCGATCAGCCAACTCTAATATAGTTGGAGTTTCCCTAATAAAGTTTTTTAACTGAAGCAATTGTGCTGTTTCGAGTGTCATAATATTTATTGCAGCTCCTAAATCTGCTAGAACTTTAGAGATAAAGGTTTTTCCAACCTGGACTGTTACTGTAGGGTGACCAGGGTCACCATACTTCACAGGATAATCTTTTTCTGTCATTAAAGCAGTTAATTCTCCCATCACATGAACTGTGAGGGGATCCTTAGCCTTTCTTCCCGGTTTTTTTATACAAATGTCTCTAATAGTTCTAGCATAAATAGGAACATCTCTTAATGCTTGCAATAATGGGATTTTAACATACAAATTCTGTAGCTCTCCTAAAAGGTTAAAGGTAGGTTGCTCAAGTGTTTTAGTGAGAGCCAGCCGTTCAGGGAATGGCGGATCTATTGTTTGATCATTATTATTAGGTGCTGATTCTGCTGTTTCAGCATTATTGTTAGCTGGTTTTTCTTTTCTAACTTCTTCTTTGTTAGAGTCAGTGATATCATCTATAATGGGTTCAACAATTCTCCCTGAGCGAAGATGGATATCGTTACATTGCAGGGGAGAGACAGGCTGATTTTGAATGTCAATTACTTGCAGGGCTTTATTGTTATTTGGATTGGGGTTAGGTTGTACAGGCAGCTGTGGTCTAATTGCCTGGTTATTTGGAGGAGTATTGGATGGTAAGGAAAGAGACTGTTGTTGTTGAGGAAATGGTATCTGTTGGGTTGCCCAGTTTGGATTCCATTGATTAAAATATGGTTGCTGGGGAGCCCAAGGATTCCATATAGTAGGATCAGGAAAAGGAAGATTTGGTTGCTGCATAAGTGGAAAATTCATTATATTAAAGGGTGGGTATTGCATTTGGTTCATGGGTGGGTAGTTTGTTTGAAAAGGAGAATTATTATTCCAACGACTGAATGCTGTGTTAGAGCTCATACCTTGTCTTTGTGGCCATTGCCTCCTCTGTGTCATCAGGTACACTGCTTCAGCCTCTTCTTCAGTTGACTGCAATGCTGCTTTGATTCCAGGCAGAGAGGGGCATTGCTGGGTTTCATGGTCCTTCTCGCAGATTGTGCAGATAGGTATCTTATCCAGTGGGCATTCCCTGAGTGGGTGTTTTTCTCTGCATTTGGAACAAAAAATAGCTAGGGCAGCTTCTGCTTCTGCCTGTTTCTTCTTTACCTGCAGAGCATCAATTTGTGAAGCAAAAGAGCTTAACATCTCAGTTTTAAATTCTTCTAATAAATTACCTATTTCAGCCCTTGTTGCTCCTCCGCTTGCTGACTTCTGAACTCTTGAATATACATTATCTCTGCTTTTTGATCTGCCTACTGCTCCCCTTGAACATCTCATGCAGAGATTGATAATTTCATCAAAGGGTTCTTTGGAAATGTCCCCTTTTCCCAGCATGTTTAACATGTCCAGGCAGTCATCTCGTACTCCTTTCAGCAATATAGTCTTCAGAATATCTTTACTCATATTAGGATGGTCAAACCGCTGCAGATTATACTGTAATCTTTCCACAAAATCTTCCAAATTCTCGTCCTCTTTCTGAACCATTTTAAACAATTCTTCCTTCCTTTCTCTCGTCCGGCAGTAATCTTGATACTTAGCCAGAAAGCTCTCTTTCATCTGATCCCAGGTAGTGATTGCCTGAGCTCCTAGGCTCATAAACCATCTTAACGCATTCCCTTTCAGTGTTGCTGGAAATAGTTTTAGTTTCTGATTAGCGCTCACATAATCATAACTCCTACATAATATGTTGAATTCGAAGAGGAATTCATCTGGGTCTTTAGAGGATAACCCATGAAAGTTGGGTAATGCTGAGAGTGGAATGTTTTTCATGGGGGTTGTTCCTCTCGGGAGCTCCCCAATAGGGAATTCCAGGGTAGAGAGCGAATTTTCCCCTCTTCCTTCTGTTCTGTTATCCTCCATTGGTCTTTTTCCTGAATCACTTGCTTTATCTTCTGTGTCTTCTGTTTCTTCAGGTTCTTCTACCGGTTCCTCGGTGTATTCTGGTACTTCCAGCTTCCTTTCAGGTCCTAGTACTTCCTCCGTCTGTCGATCTGTTTGTGAGGAATACTGGATCTGAGGTCTCCGGGAACTTGTCCTCTGTGATGTTTCAGCCTTTGAGATGATTTCATCAATATAAGTTTTTCTTCCTCCTTTGCCGCCTATGAAATTAGGTTTCTTGCGTCCTCTCATGCATCTGTTATTCTCGAAAAGAAATCATTAATGCCTTTAGAAATCTCTAGTTGCCTTCCCCGGCAACGGCGCCAAAATGTTGGCTAGTTGAATTGTTTATTGATTAAACAATCAAGTACCACATTAATTGTCAACCTGGGAAAGTCTTTTTATTCCAAAGGCTACCGCGTACTGTATGTACTTAATTCTAAAAGCATTAAAAAGTTGTAGTATACGTGATTCTTACGCTAAGTTATCACAGTACCGATAAAATGAAAGTAATTAATTAAGATTACAAATCTGAAAAGCAAAGTGATGGATGCTCTGTTGGCAGAGGATCAGGACCCTATCCTCCAAGTGAGGACGTTCAGCACCTGCCCCTGTAACCAGATTACTAATACACACTGCACTCTAATTCACCGGTGAAATATCCTTGCACAACTTCAAGCAATTTAATGAAACAGAGTACTAGCAAAACGGAAATACCAGAGGTAATGCTACAGAATCCAAACAGAGTACCAGTAGAAAGAAATTATCACACACTTACACACTTGACAGAAAAGTAAATGGGTGAATCTTGTGAGGAAGGTGGGCCCAGTCCCTCTCACAAGATTCCCCAGAACACAAAGGCTAGATTAAGTGCTCAGAATAATCTTCTATTCATCTGCCAAAAGATTCAAGTACAATAAAGTTCAGACTTGCTGATGTCTCTCAAAATCTCACTTACAGACCACCATCCCCCCTTCTAATGTAGATGTCTCCTCTTTATAGAGGAGACATCTATTACAATAGATTATTACAGTTCATTCAGTTAACCCAAAAAATAAAAATTACAGAACGTTGTTACAACAGTATAATAATATATTCTTTCTTAGGTTCTGGCTGTTACACAGCTGGTAACCAACTTCGACCGTCTTCTTGGGATCCTCGCATTCCTTTATCGTTTCCCCATGCTGTTCCTGATTTAGGCAATGGTAACTGTGTTCTACCCACTTTAGACAGCTGCTTGATCATGCCGCGTCAACGTTCTTCAGATAGTTGCCGTTTGTTATTCCCAGCTGTTGCAAAATAGCCTGCTTTAGATGGTTGCTGTTGCTGACTGTAGCAACTGCATAGCTGCTGCTTCTGGTGTTGCAGCAACTGCGTAGTTGCTGTTTCTGGTGTTGGGGCAACTGCGTAGTTGCTGTTTCTGGTGTTACAGCAACTATAAATTATAATTCCTACAGGCTTAAGACAATTACTTGGCAACTTAGTCAGTTTTTCCAAAGATAAATATAAAGATACTCATGAATATGCAATGAACAATTAAACATATAGATATGCGGAAAGTTACTTCGTACCTTGGGGTGATTAAGTCATTATGTAATCAAAGCTTACAACTTATGACTAAAAAGGATAATATTATGGCAAAAATATAAGGTCAAAATTGGTCAATTCTGAGTCCTAACAGCGGCCATCTTCCATTTGGAGAGATGGGGATTACACCTCCACCAGCTGACTGAGTCATGGATGTATGTAGTGTAACATTTGATCAACTAAAGAAGAGGACCATAAAAAAAAGGAACAGGTACTTCCGACATGATCCTCAGAATATAGTCATAGTGTCTAGAGAGGGGGTAATAACTTCCAACACTAGAAGAAATATGAGGGTAGTTATGGAGGAAAACATTGCATTCACTACAATAGTAAAGGATAAATTAGAGTACTTGATGAATGATAATTCCAAGTTGACAAGAGAACTTGTTGCGGTGAAGAAATAGGTAGAACATCTTGCAATGGAGAACCAACAACTGTCATCACAGAAATTCAACACCCCGGAATGGAAGTGAACCATGCAAGAAGAGTTAGGGCTAATGGAGGATACCATGGCATGACCATATGATGATATGATACTTATATAGTAGGTCGTGGCTCCTCTCATTGGCATTCAAAATAATGCATAGGAAGTGGTGAAATTCACGAAGATAACAAATAGCGTAGTTGACCAAATGCAGGAGTGAACTACCAAATATCTAGATCTTTGTAGCATTTAGAAAAGAAGGATGATATTTCCACATAAATTGACATAGCTCAGTTGAGACTCCACCTACAAAATTACTTGCATTTTGGTGCACAATTAGTTAGTACTATGGATACATACAACCAAATACATAATAGGTTTGAGTCTCTTACATAGAAGCACAGGATTCCTACCATCATATCTCTTGAAGCAATCAGAGGTAGGGAGGTCATCTTCCAAGAGATCAAGGATTACGTTGAAAAAATCAAGCAAGAAACAAAAGGGGAAGGCTTGGAGGTAACCAACGACATGATTCAACAATATGTCTTTGCACTAGTCAAAGTGCATAATAAACTTTCATGGTTGTGGAATAATGTACAGTCAAGCTCCAGGAACATACTAACGAAGGCATTGGAGGTGAAGATGCACTACAAAGGGGACACATGTCTTGTGTAATAAATTTTATATATTGAAATCCAAGGGACACATGTGGAATATGAAAAGAAACACATTGGAATGTAATGAGTCATGCTAGAATGTGAAAAACAATAGAAGTCAAAGAGTCATGGGAAGCTCAAAGGTCATTGTGTTTGTTATAAATAGCTTCTCATAACTCAAGCATGGGGTTTTTTGGGATGCTTAAACTTGGATTATCTTGTACTACATAGGAGATAAATTATTCTTTGGAGAAGAAAGTTGTCGCTTCGTGTTCTACTATTGGATACAATGTTTCATTCATGTAATAGTGTACTTGGGATCTTATACTTTTAATTAGAATCTCCATGAACTGACATTATTTCATACATGTATCATTGATATCGTTGGAATATTCTGGTCATGTTTATGGTATATGTTTCTTTATTTACATACTAATTTAATGAACTATTTTTTTGCTTAGATATGGTTATTATTGAATGAATGTTGTTATGTTTTAACGATTGTTGTTTACTATTAAGTCTTTCTTGTACACCTTACATTCGGTGTCTCACAATGCTCACATTCTTGCTGACCCAAAGAGGCATTGCATTCTCTTATTCTGATTGTAACTAAGGCATATCCTAAAAAACCATTTCAATAGTGGACAGACCATATAACCGGATTGGACTCCTACACCAAACAATGTGATGTCTAATTGGGACTTCACACTGGGGATATCCCCTTACAATGTTGGTGGCATTCAACATCATCAACACCTTGGAAGTTGATGTACTAATTAACCACCTTAGGGCCCATAAACCTTTTGGCACTTCATCTTCTAGGGTTATTTTTTGGACTTGTAGGGTTTTTTCTTTATTTCCAAATAAATTTTTTTAGCATCTTTTCATACATTTTTGTGAATGCATATAACTTCCATCTCTCTCTCTCCAAATATAGCTACTACCATTCTAGCCAATTTGTGTTCTACAATATTATTTAATTTTATTTATCAATAGAAGTTGGGATTTCACTATATTATTGTGCTCTCTATTTAATATCTTGTAGCTTGTTGCTAGCTCATAATAATCACCAACTATAGACCAATTTTGTGCCAATTATCACTAGTAGCATGTATTGAAAAATTTCTATTGTTTTAGAAAATTCCCAGGTGATGAAATGCATAACTAAATGTATTCTTTAATGCAACAAAAGTATATACAAATAGTTCCTAGCATGATTATACTCCTTAATTTAACATTCATATACATTTCACTAGAACATTTCAAAAAAAATAAATAAAGATGATGAATACTTATCTTTTAGTTTGTGCCCAACTTGTTGTATACCTTCAGCGTTCCATGAAGCGAGAGACCATGATGTTCATTTTATCTTACCACTGGGTCACCGACCAAGTTGGGGCTTCAAATCCATGGGAATAAATTCACCCAATTCATTGTATATTCTTAGTACCATCAATTTTCCAAGGTAGAAAGCCTGATAACCTCAAACTAGCAAGTTCACACCCCCCAACAACCCCATCTCGGTTAGCCAAGGAAGTTCCAGAGCCTTACTATTCTAAGAGTTCCATTATCCTCATGGGTCTTCCAAGTACCATTCGGCTGTCACATAGCCTAGGTACCAAGGTACATGACCTCCAACCAATATGCTCACATTCCCCATCATCCTCCACCTAAGTGGCACATACCCTTCTCTAGACTTGTAGTCCCTTGGGTTGTGATATCACCTTCTAGGGTGCCTTACTTGGCTAGAAGGATTTTTTTGAAGTCTTGTGGCTTCAAGGAGTTATGCTGCTCTCATGGGTATTACAAGTACCCTTCCAAGGTCCCATCCATAAATTTCTTCATGCATCCATTGCTATGGGGTAAAATGCACGGGATGAAAACCACCCTTAAAGGTCTTCCCAGGAACTTCGACAGACTGTAAGATTATCTGCAAAAGCTACTAGTTACACAGATGTTCATCTATCAAACATAAATTGACAAGGTATGGAAAGAGGATCACCTTTGGTTCCTTCTAGATTTTCTTGGGGATCTTTATGTGGCAAGAAGAACTCCTTCAAGGCTGTCTCCAAGATAATTCCTGCACAAAAGACAAGGCAAACCAATCATAGCATACACTCTTGACAACTAATGTAAGAATCCATAACAAACATGTATTAATGTATAACTTAACTACTCAACTCGACAAGCATCAGAATGAACAAAGAAATGAACAATATCACTGACACTTTGGAGTATGGAACACAACTACAGTTCTATATTCAGAATGGAAGAGTGATTACAACAATCCATTGCATCAGCCTTCCTTACCCCTTCTTCCTCTCTCTCTCTCCTTCTTTCAGCTAGCTCCTTCAAGAATATGATAGTTCACGACAGCTCTATGGGCTATCCTTCCAAATGCCTTGACCGTTTTGAAATGGCCCTCTCATTGCTTATGTAGCAATCAAATTAGGGTTGCCAAGCTCCTCTTAGAGTTCATTAGGGCAAAATCCATGAACCTGCCCTGTTTACAAGCTTTTTCCCATTTGCCTCCATTCTCAGAATGGAATTTCTCCAAATATCTTGATTTTTGGAGTTTCCTTACTTTTCTTGAGCAAATTTAGGGATTTAATATCTAGATATTTATGAGAAAATTCATTGGCCTGACCTTCTGAACATCCCTTAAGTTCACTAATGCTCCCCCTGGTCTAACAACATGAGTTAGCAGGGTGACTAACGCTCCTTTATGCTTGGTAACAAGCTTTATAAAGTAGGTTGACAGTGTATAGAGAGTGTTAGTGTGGATTCCTGGCCTGCAATTGTGGTCTTTGCTTCAGTCATCTTGTATTTCACCTCTGAGTTGATGAGGAGGTCAATTTGTCCTATAATAGATGCCCCCTAAAGTATGAGATCAGAGGTAGAGACAATGGCCGAAATACTTTATGAAAAAACACTGTAATTTGCTGTCAAAATCTTTATAGAGAGAGAGAGAGAAGTTTTAGGCGGCAAGGAAAACCTAATACAACACAGATACATATATAGAGCCTGCTAAAATCATGTCCTGAGTCAGGGATTCCGATGCTTAGTAGCTATGTCAGAGTAATTTTCTCATCTGAGATATAACAATGTTGGCTGCCAATATGGCACAGGGTGGATCCAGTGTCATAATAGATCATCCTGAAATAGTTGTCTCCAAAGAACAATATCCGCAGCTTAGGAGAGAAAACAAGGCTGAATGATGCAAGCCTCTACCCAAGGTCTTGATTCCCGCTCCACCGAATAGCATAGATTGGTACATGTGATAAAATGTGTTGACGTCGAACATACACGAAATCATCTGATTACCAGCCAATAATGGAGACTGTTAACAGATGCGAGGAAGGCCACCAGTAATGGTGATGGTCGCCAAGATGCACAGTGCAAACTAGCGAGTGTGAAAAAATTTTTATCGTCGAACACTTGTGGAATCGCTTAATCAAGAGCCAATAATGAAAACCCGTGATTAAACACAAGGTAACCTACTACTAATGCCTGCAAGTACCAAGGCACTGAATGTGTTTCTTGGTTATCTTCCTAGATAGAGTGTTAAAGTCGTTAGGAAGAAACCTGTTGAAAGGTAGGCAATGACATGTCCTACATTAGTCGACACGAAACCAGACAAGAATGATTTTGTTTTTTGAGGAATCTTTTGAGAATTTGGGTCTAAAAAATGGAGGGCATGATGAAAGGATATGTAGGATTTGGTTGATAGAGGAAACATATGGGGACCCGTGAACAATAGAAGGCACGACAATGGTTTTAACCAGATAGCACTAGACTCATGAACACTACAGAGTGTTTAAGATATGAAGATGCAATTACATCAAGGTATATAGGCTAAAAAAACATAGGTTGGTAGGGTTCATATTGAGAGGCTGTCAAAATTAAGGTTTATTTGAGGGAGTGCCATGTTCAAGGGAACAATTGCTGCCAAACCACGCTTTCAAATATGGAATACAATTGTATTGTCCACTTTCCCCCTCTGTTTTTTTAATGAGTCCAGACAGGTAAACTCATCAATATTTTCATGTTTAAAGAGTCTGAAAATGATTTCAAAAAGAACGACTCTTTGCCCTATCTAATTAGTTTAATGAGTCCAAACAGGCAAACTCGTCAATTTTTTCATGTTTTAAGAGTCTGAAAAGTATCATAAAAAGAACGACTTTATATCTTGTCTGTGTATTTAAAGAATCTAGACTAGACAACTCGGTGGTCTTTTCATATTTAGAGAGTCTAAAAAGATCATAAAGAGAGACTCCATGTTGGTCCCTTTTTCATAGTTGTTAACTGGGTGTGAGAAAAGGTTAAAAGTATACCCCGGTCAGTTACTTTTCCATATTTTAATCTATTGAACTCGAATAAAGAGAAACCTTTTTCCAATAGATGTTGACCTCATTTTGTTACTAGTACGAGGCGATGGACTAAACTCGTGTTTTGTCATGACGTTTTAATGAGATCAATAACAAAAACTTGGAATTTTTTAGTTTTTAATGAGCAAGAAAAATTACCTAAAAGAATGCTCGGGTCATCTTTAGCAAGTTTAAAGAGTAGCAAGACATAGCTCGGGATTTTTTCACTTTTAAAGAGTGAGAAAAAAGTGCCTAAAAATAATGCTCCTTTGGTCTTTTTCAGTTTATGAGCTGGAAAAAGATCGAAAAAGAGGTGCTCAGTGTTGGCATTATGATTCAAGTGTTGTCCTTGATGGCAACTCACTCAGAGGTTGGTACAGGTGCTCAGAGGTTGGTACAGGTGATGGCAACTTAATCAGAAGACAGATCTTAGTACAGCATGCCAAGGAAGTTCATATACGCAGGTTCGTTAAGCCCAAGTCGCGTGTACACGCTAGTTGGATTCAGAAAAAGCGCGTGTATGTGGAAAAGTACCTTTGGTCCATGGTGGTTAGTCCTTGGAAGTTGTGCCTATGATTTCGGACCATTGTGTCTCGACGGGCGTGTCGATCCCTAGTTTTGAAGTTGATGGTATTGTGTTACTATGGTTTTGGCTCTTGGTATTGAGCAAGGCCTAAGGCTATATAAGGAGAAGAAGATCATTAGGCAAAATCATCTTTCGACAAGGCTTGAATATCTAAGAGAGAAAGAGATCTGATATGCAGGGTCTGGGTTGCTTGATATGAGCTAAGGAGAAATCACATCGGTGGATGGAAGACTAGATCTAAGGATAAATCGGGATCTAATGGTTTGAAATGCACTATTATGATATGGTTGATTATGCGTATTTCTAGATCTGCATACTGTCGCAATATTATATTCTAGATCTAACTGATGTCTAGTACAGCTACAAGTTGAGAGAATCTATTTTTAGATCTGTACGTAGGTTGGCTTAGGTAAAAGCGCGTGTATACGCTGGTTTCGCTCATTGAAGTAGCGTATATCTCTTAAAGCTTGATTTTTGGGTTTGCAGTTGGATCTGACTGTTATTACAGAGTTCTGTAGACTGCTCTGTGTTCTGGTATCTGGTGATTGACAGGGTTCAGTGGTTCAGTGATTCAAAGTTTGATAATACTAGTATTGGTTGTTTTATGCTTCAATGATCTGTTGAATGAATTGGAGTCTACAGATTGTAATGTTGTGCTTCAGGAATATCCAGTCTGAAAATGTATGAAAGGTGGTACCTGAAGGAAAGAAGATTGTAGGTCAGCACCTACGTACTAGTATCTTGGCTAGTACAAGAGCAAAGGGGGTTGGAGCTCCCTTCCAAGGAAGTTTGGAGAACGAGAGAAGGTTGTAGCCTTCTGCAGGTTGTAGCCTGCGTACTGGTATAAGGCTGCACCAGTACAAAAGATTGTAAACTGAAGTTTCATATTAAAGAAAGATAGAGACAACTTGCAGCAGGTGGTTTTCATCCACATTGGGTTTCCACCTTACATCTTGGTGTTCATGTGTGTGGCTTTTGATCTGTTCTGTTATACTGCACCTGTTTACTGTTAATGTGGTGAATAATGTCCTGATGAACTTAACTGAAGAATAAGCTAACTAAATTATGAAGTTTTCTTCTTATACGCTGTTTTATTTAGTCACAGTAGCGTGTACACGCTGGTTCACCTAACTGAAGTAGCGTATATGTTTCTGAGCATTGAAAAAATTTGATTGATCTGATAATACTGATTCACCCCCCCCTCTCAGTATTATTTCCAACAATTGGTATCAGAGCAGGTCCTTCAGAGAAGCTTGATCGCTTGAAGGTAGATCATTCATCATGAGCAACTACGAGAAAGAAGCATCAATCAGGCCACCGATTTTTGATGGGACAAATTTCAATTATTGGAAGGTAAGAGTTACTGCATATCTTCAATCTCTTGGTACAGAAGTTTGGAACATTGTAGAAACAGGCTATGCTTTTCCTTCAGCTACTCCTACAGATCCAGCTGAGAAAAAGCAGTATGAAACAAATGCAAAAGCAGTCAGTACTCTATTAGGAAGTATATCTCAAACAGAATTCATGAAGGTCATGCACTTCAAATCAGCAAAAGAGATATGGGACAAAATGATCACTAGCTATGAAGGAGATGAACAGGTAAAGCAAGCTAAACTTCAAACTCTCAGGATTCAATATGAGACTCTCAAGATGTATAATGATGAAAGTGTGGCTAATTATTTTCTTCGGGTAGATGAGATTGTTAATTGTATGAAAAATTTGGGTGAAGAAATAAAAGAGACTATAGTAGTTCAAAAGATTCTAAGATCTTTATCCCCCAAGTTTGAATCTAAAGTATCTGCAATAGAAGAAAAAGAAAATCTCCGTGTTCTCACTATGTCTCAGCTACATGGAATTCTAACTGCTTATGAAATGAGAAAGGGAGGTCCATCTGACAGAAGGGAAGCTGCTTTTAAGGCATCAGGAAAAGAAGATTACTATGAAGCAAGCCATGTTCCAGAAGAAGAGGAAGAAGAATCAAATTTTGTCAGAAATCTTCAAAGGGGTTCTGGAAGGTTCAGAGGTAAGCTACCTTTCAAATGCTTTGCTTGTGGAAGAGTAGGTCATTATGCTGCAAAATGTCCTTATAAGGATAAAGGAAAAGAACCTGCTAGATGGAACAAGAAACAAAGTGCAAATAAGAAAAGCTACTACACCCATGAAGATAGTGATGGCTTATCAAACAGTGATGAAGATGAACAAGGTAATAAATATAAGCTGTTAATGGCATTTGAAGATGATGATTATGAGGATGCTGTAGATGTGGATAATCTCTATAATGAAATTACTAGACTCAAGAGATGCATAGAAGAAAAGAGTGTGATCATTGATACTTTGCAATTTCAAATTGATGAAAAGGAAAAACATCTTGAAAAACTAGAAGGTGAAATTGTTGGTCTCAGAAAAGAAATTGAGAAAACAAAAGCTATTAATCTTAAGTTTGTCAAAGGATCTGAAACTTTGGATGAGATTATCAATGTGCAGCGGTCTCCTCTAAACAAGACAGGTTTGGGCTATAATGGAGAAACCTCTCAAGCATCCACCTCAAAAAGTTATCTTGATGCAGCAAGAAGAAATGAGCAGAAGAACAATGAAGATAATCAGGTAAAGCAGGGACGAATTACAAACAGAAACTATCAGGGACAATCCTTCTTAAGGGTGAACAAAAGCTACAACCAACCACAGGTAAAATCTTCTCAGTTTGGCTCAAGAATAGATGAAAATAGAAATTACAATCAGTTGGCTGGTAGATTCAATAACCGCAGAAGCTTCTTCAATGGACAATGCTTTTCTTGCCATAACTTTGGTCACAAAGCAGCTCAATGTGTTGCATATAAAACAATCATGACTAGGGAAGCTCAAAAACAAAGAAGTATGACAGGGATTACAAAGAGGACCTATAACAATTTTTCGGTTCTTGAAAATGAAGTTGAATGTTCTATCTGCAATAATTTTGGTCATAAAGACTCTGAATGTAGGAGCAGGTTTCAGGAGAAAAAAGAACAAGCCACAAGCACCAAAAAATGGAGAATAAAGGAACCTCAAACAGAAAGATGTGGGATAGCTTTTTATGCAGAAGGACAGGAAAATCTATGGTACATTGACAGTGGATGTTCGAAACATATGACAGGTGATAAAGAAAAACTTGAATCTTATTCTACTTTAGAAAAGGGAAAGAAAGTTTCTTTTGGAAATGATACTCCTGCAACTATAAAAGGAAAAGGTATTGCTCCTTTGAAAGAAAAGGTCAAGGCTGGAAATGTTTTGTATGTTGATGGATTGAAGCATAATCTACTAAGTGTCAGCCAGATGTGTGATCAAAAAACCGAGGTTATTTTCAGATCGAATGGATGTCTTGTTCGTGATCTTGATACAGGTAAAACAGTTCTCAAAGGCAAAAGAACTCCAAATAATCTGTACATATTTGAAGAAGGACAACAACAATGCTATCTTAGCAAGGATGAAGAGCACTGGTTATGGCATCGAAGGTTGGGACATCTAAGCTTCTCACAAATAAGGAAAGCATGCAAATATCAGGCAGTTCGCGATCTTCCAGATATCAAAATTCCAGACAACACCATATGCAAATCTTGTCAGTTTGGAAAGCAAACCAGAACTAACTTTCCAGAGAAGGAAGGATCAGCTAGCTTGCCTCTTGAGCTAGTCCATACAGATGTATGTGGTCCATTTAGGAAAAGGACACCTCGAGGAGAAGAATATCTGATATTATTCATTGATGATTTCTCAAGGTTTGTTTGGTTAGGGCTTATGAAGCACAAAGATGAAGCATTCGAAAAATTCAAATCCTTCAAAGCATTGGCTGAAAATGAATCAGGACACAAAATTAAGTGCCTCAGATCTGACAGAGGTGGGGAGTTCACATCAAATGAATTTTTCGATTTCTGCGATGAACATGGGATAAGAAGAGAATTCTCTACAGCTAGAACTCCTCAGCAAAATGGGGTTGTGGAAAGAATGAACAGAACTATCCAACAAATGGCTCGTGCTATGCTCGATGAATCAGGTACTCCTGCAACCTTCTGGGGTGAAGCTGCACATGCTGCTGTTATTATTCTTAACAAAACAAATGTCCGAGTAAACAGCACTCAAACACCTCATGAGCTTTGGAGTGGTAAAACTCCTTCCGTGAAGCACTTCAAAATCTTTGGGAGCAAATGTTATATTAAGAATACTGATGAGCAACTTGGCAAACTTGAACCTAGAGCAGATGAGGGCATTCTTCTTGGTTATTCTCCACATAGCAAAGCATACAAGTGCTACAATAAAAGACTTGGCAGAATTGTTGACAGTATTGATATAGTGGTTGATGAGAAGGGATATATTCCTAGGCAAGTTCATCATGAAGACATTGAAGAAGATGAAGGTTACTCTCAAAGGCAAAATGATGAAGAAGAAGAACCTCAAGAAGAAGAAGAATCTCAAGAAGAACCAGAGGAGCAGACAAGAATAGAAGAGAAGACTCCATCCAGATATGTTCAAAAGAATCATCCAGAAACTCAGATTGTGGGGCAGAAAGAAGCAGGAGTACAAACAAGAAGGACACTTGCAGAAGCTTCAAGCTACTTGGCATTACTCTCCTCCACTGAACCACAAAATGTGAAAGAGGCATGCAAAGATGAATGTTGGGTCAAAGCAATGGATGAAGAACTTGAGCAAATCGAAAAGAACAACACTTGGGAATTAGTTCCTAGACCAAAAGATAAGAATGTAATAGGAACAAAATGGGTCTTCAAGAATAAATTAAATGAAAATGGAGAAGTAATTAGAAACAAGGCCAGACTTGTTTGTAAAGGGTATGCACAGCAAGAAGGAATAGATTTTGAAGAGACCTTTGCTCCTGTGGCAAGACTTGAGGCCATCCGAATGTTCCTTGCTCTCTCAAGCTTTCAAAACTTCAAGGTATTTCAAATGGACGTGAAATCAGCCTTCCTGAATGGAGACTTAGAAGAAGAAGTATATATTGAGCAGCCAGATGGTTTCATTCTTGGGAATGATCCAAACCTTGTATGCAGATTGAAAAAGGCACTCTATGGACTCAAACAAGCTCCAAGGGCTTGGTACTATCGGTTGGACAAATATCTTCACCAACAAGGCTTTTCAAAAGGATCAGCAGATAGCAATCTCTATATAAAAGTTGAAAATAACAAATTGCTAATTCTTGTTGTTTATGTAGATGATATTATTTTTGGCAGCAATGAAGAGACTATGAGTCAAAACTTTGCCTTGGTTATGCAGAAAGAATTCGAAATGTCACTTCTTGGAGAATTGACATATTTTCTTGGATTGCAAATCCAACAAAATGAAGGAGGTATCTTCTTGTCTCAAACCAAATACCTCAAGCAGATCTTGAAGAAGTATGGCATGGAAGAGTCAAAGCCAGTATGTACACCCATGGTTACAGGATGCAGCCTCAGTGCAAATGATGAATCAGCAGCAGTTCACCAACCCACTTATAGATCCATGATTGGGAGTTTGCTTTATTTGACAGGTACTCGACCAGATATTACACATGCAGTAGGAATGGTTGGAAGATTTCAAGCCAACCCAAAGGAAACTCATCTTCAGGCAGTCAAAAGAATCTTCAAATATCTTCAAGGGACCCAAAACTATGGCTTATGGTATCCTAGAAATACAGATCTCACTCTTCATGCTTACACAGATGCAGATTGGGCTGGAAGTGTGGATGATAGGAAAAGCACAAGTGGTGGTGCTTTCTTCATGGGTTCCAGATTAGTATCTTGGTTCAGCAAGAAACAGAGTTCGATTGCCTTATCTACAGCTGAAGCAGAATATGTGGCTGCAGCATCTTGTTGCACACAACTTCTTTGGATGATGCAGACCTTGCAGGACTTTCAAATCACTTGCACTCCACCCGTCTCTATCTTATGTGATAATACAAGTGCAATCAGCATTTCAAAGAATCCAGTCATGCACTCAAAGACCAAGCACATACCAATCAAGTACCATTTTCTTCGGGAACAAGTGCTTGAGCAGAAGGTCAAGTTGGAGTATGTTCCTTCTAAGGAACAAGTTGCTGATATTCTCACAAAACCACTGCCCAGGGAAACTTTTGAATATCTCAGACAAAAGCTGGGAGTAGTTGATGCTTCATCCTGCTGTTGAAGCTTGTCTGTTCTACAGAAAAGTTGGTATACGCAAGTTACGAAAGGTATATACGCGTATACACGCGGATTTATGCTGGGAAAGTTGCGTGTATGGTGTACACATGTTTCAGAGATTATATCCGCGTCCATACGCCATTTCATGCAGGAGAAATCGCGTATATGAAGTTCTGAACAGCAAGCGCAAACTCTGGAGTTCTGACCAGCAATGGGTATGTCAGAATTCTTCAGGCACGGTTTCAGGGGGTGCAACAGGCACAGGTTCAGGGGGAGCAGCTTAAAAGTCTCATAAAGTATTGTTGGCATTCAGATGTCTTGGTTGTTGATTTCAGGAAAAGGAGCTCGGAAAGAAATCCTGGTTGCTGATCTAAAAAGATGTTTATCATATGCTGCTGGTGACTTTCATAAGTCTTGGTCTAGATCTGTTGTCTCTATGTCATGTATCTCTCTTGTCATATCTCTTTTATGGTGTCAAGGTCATGTAACGGCCTATGTTGGTTTCCCCACTATGCCTGGGATGAATGCTGTAATATAATTGGTTGTTTCTGATATGTCCCCTCTTGGTAGGGAGTATGGATGTATGTATTGAGTCTTTTGGTGATAGGAAGGTCCCTTATGGTGTATAAGTCTTGGTTCTTGTTGAAGAACATCTTTTGCAGATCTGGCCTACTGTCAGGGGGAGCATGAGTCAGCACAGCCAAGCAGAAGTATCAGCATGTCCTCAGGGGGAGCACAGCCCTTTGCCCTTGATGTCAAAGGGGGAGAGTGACTTGGTGTGGTGGTTGCCATCAAGTCCAAAGGGGGAGATTGTTGGCATTATGATTCAAGTGTTGTCCTTGATGGCAACTCACTCAGAGGTTGGTACAGGTGCTCAGAGGTTGGTACAGGTGATGGCAACTTAATCAGAAGACAGATCTTAGTACAGCATGCCAAGGAAGTTCATATACGCAGGTTCGTTAAGCCCAAGTCGCGTGTACACGCTAGTTGGATTCAGAAAAAGCGCGTGTATGTGGAAAAGTACCTTTGGTCCATGGTGGTTAGTCCTTGGAAGTTGTGCCTATGATTTCGGACCATTGTGTCTCGACGGGCGTGTCGATCCCTAGTTTTGAAGTTGATGGTATTGTGTTACTATGGTTTTGGCTCTTGGTATTGAGCAAGGCCTAAGGCTATATAAGGAGAAGAAGATCATTAGGCAAAATCATCTTTCGACAAGGCTTGAATATCTAAGAGAGAAAGAGATCTGATATGCAGGGTCTGGGTTGCTTGATATGAGCTAAGGAGAAATCACATCGGTGGATGGAAGACTAGATCTAAGGATAAATCGGGATCTAATGGTTTGAAATGCACTATTATGATATGGTTGATTATGCGTATTTCTAGATCTGCATACTGTCGCAATATTATATTCTGGATCTAACTGATGTCTGGTACAGCTGCAAGTTGAGAGAATCTATTTTTAGATCTGTACGCAGGTTGGCTTAGGTAAAAGCGCGTGTATACGCTGGTTTCGCTCATTGAAGTAGCGTATATCTCTTAAAGCTTGATTTTTGGGTTTGCAGTTGGATCTGACTGTTATTACAGAGTTCTGTAGACTGCTCTGTGTTCTGGTATCTGGTGATTGACAGGGTTCAGTGGTTCAGTGATTCAAAGTTTGATAATACTAGTATTGGTTGTTTTATGCTTCAATGATCTGTTGAATGAATTGGAGTCTACAGATTGTAATGTTGTGCTTCAGGAATATCCAGTCTGAAAATGTATGAAAGGTGGTACCTGAAGGAAAGAAGATTGTAGGTCAGCACCTACGTACTAGTATCTTGGCTAGTACAAGAGCAAAGGGGGTTGGAGCTCCCTTCCAAAGAAGTTTGGAGAACGAGAGAAGGTTGTAGCCTTCTGCAGGTTGTAGCCTGCGTACTGGTATAAGGCTGCACCAGTACAAAAGATTGTAAACTGAAGTTTCATATTAAAGAAAGATAGAGACAACTTGCAGCAGGTGGTTTTCACCCACATTGGGTTTCCACCTTACATCTTGGTGTTCATGTGTGTGGCTTTTGATCTGTTCTATTATACTGCACCTGTTTACTGTTAATGTGGTGAATAATGTCCTGATGAACTTAACTGAAGAATAAGCTAACTAAATTATGAAGTTTTCTTCTTATACGCTGTTTTATTTAGTCACAGTAGCGTGTACATGCTGGTTCACCTAACTGAAGTAGCGTATATGTTTCTGAGCATTGAAAAAATTTGATTGATCTGATAATACTGATTCACCCCCCCCCCCCTCTCAGTATTATTTCCAACACTCAGAGCATTGTTTGCATATATTTAATGAGTGCAAATGATGAAAAACTCGGAGATTTTGTTATTTTTTAAAGAGCAATAAAATATCACAAAAGTGCTATGACCAGCGTTGCATATATTTAACGAGTGCAATGATGAAAACTCGGGGATGTTTATATTTTTTAAAGAGCAATAAAATATCCCTAAAAGTGCTCTATTGATTGCGGTATATATGTTTAATGAGCCCTACTACAAAAAACTCGGAGATGTTTATATTTTTTAAAGAGCAATAAAATATCTCCAAAAGTGCTCTAACCATCTTTGTAGTAGTTTAACGAGCCCAAAGAAGGAGACTCGAGGTTTTTTAGATTAACGAGTAAGAAAAATACCATAAAAACCACGCTCGATCTTCTTCATGGTAGTTTAACAAGCCTGAAGAAGGAGACTCGAGGATTTTTTAGATTAATGAGCAAGAAAAATACCATAAAAAGAATGCTCGATCTTTCTCGATCTCATGCTTGACATTAGAAGGGTCTATGCCATGCATTTCTTCATAATACCAAGGAAAAACATCGTGGAAGTCCCTAAATGGGTAGGTGAAGCTCACAATTTCCTCAGGATTGTGATTGGCTCCACTCTGTATGTTTTCCACGATGCCTGTCATGATAGAAATATCAAGGAGCAATGTTTGTGAAATATTTCCCTGTTTCCTTCCAAGTCCAAAAGTTGGATAGTCATATACGGTGAGGAAATGATTTCATGTGTGTCAGGTGATAGGATTTGAAGAGGCATCATGTCCGAATCAGATATCGAAACATGATGGTGCGAATCCTCCCAAGGTCGCTCTTCTAACCTTGTGATCTCTCTAATAGCTTCGTCCATAGGTAGGACTTGATTGAGTCGATTGAAAGAAAGAGCAGTTATGGGAGGGGCAGTGGTACCGTTGGTCGAAACCAAAGTGACCAGAGATTCGGATGCAATTTGAATGGCTTCACAGGCCAATTTAGCTAGTGACAGCGGCATTTTCTCTCCGTATGTGTCAATGTCTGAAGGAGACAGTAGGATCCATGGATCGGTCTTTTCATGAGGAATATATGAAAGCATATTGACCATCTATGAAACCTTCGGTAGCTGAAGAGGGAAACAACCCATGAGGAAAGAAGCCTTCAATAGAGTGGTACCTAAACTGACATAAGAGTTAGTTCCACCTCCTACTATGGGTACGAAGCCACTTGGTAATGGTGAATAATCACGGGTGTAGAAAGACAACTGATCTACTATAACTACCTTTCCATCCAATGGGAATTGGATTATGCGAAAGATAGTAGATACAACGGCCATCATGGCATATGTCCAACTGCGACCTAGCAAGAGATTATAGTTGAGTTTTCTATCCACGACTTCTATGTCCACCATTACGGTTTTCCCACTCAAAGTGATGGGGAAACCGGCTAAGTATCCTTTTGGTATAAAGGTGTGGCTGTCGAAAGCTTTCAGGGAGTTCGATGGCAGGGATAGGGTTGGAGAACCCAAGGTGAGCCAATATGAAGCTGAAATGACATAGGTCGAAGCACCTTCATTGATGACAGTTCTGTGAATACTTTTACCTTTCATGGTGATATGCACCTGGAATGCAAGCTGGTGAGAAAGGGGAGGTTTACACTTGTTCATGTCAAAAACAGCAACCATGGAATCCTCTGGGTTGATACCACCAATAGCCAAAAGCAAAGCTTTCCATTGTGTTGGGCATGTTTGTAATACTTCGAGCGTCGACATAGCCGATGGTGCTTGCGCCAAATCCTCTACAATGTTGTAGTGTTGGGTGACACGTGCAGATGTATTGTGCATTGTGCGTCGAAGTGCCCCTTTTGGGGGTTGAATTACAAGGTCCGCAACCAGCCCATTGATATGCAAATCATTGGGCGACGGTGGGTTTTGACCTGAGGATGGTTTTACTGCCGGAGCGACAGGAGCTCCATAAGATTTGGCTCTTGTGGTGAGTTCTACCATTTCAAATGTGTAAACGGTAGAACTTCCTTCCCTAGCTGAAGGATGTTATGAACCATCACTGCCCCCTGACGTGGGTTGCGGTTGGTTGGCAATGAGATTTTGCTGCTGTTGAGTAGGAAAAGGATTTTGAAGGACAGCAAATGCCTTACTAGAATCTCTTTTGGCAAGGTAATCTATGCATTCTTGAAGACATGAACAATGCCAGGTTACGTGGTATTCAAGACAGTGTTTGCACGGATATTTGGTGCCTTTATCCTTTTCCTCATCAGTAGGCGTAGTGGCCTTTTGTTTCAGGTTGGGTTGCTTAGATGACTTCTCTTCAAAAGGAGCAGTCTTGTTCTTATTCTTCTTGTTCTTGCCATCGGATTTCTATGTAGACTACATAGAGTTTATCACAGTGGTAGGAAGAGTAGTCACTTTGGTAGAGGGGTCCACTGCTAGCTTGGTAATGGAACCACTGAGTTGTTTTACAGCGACCCCAGAGGTTGCGCCGACAATCCCATCGGCATGCACTCTAGGGTGTTGAGTGGTGGGAGGATTGGGGTTACCGGGATCATGGGGGATTATGTTGTAGAGAGTGACAGACTGTGAATAAATCAAATCTAAGTGTTGGGCACGACATATGGATTAGTCTTTTGTGACCGCACCACCTAGAGCGACATCTCTAGCAATTTGTGGGAGTAAGGACTTACAGAACCAGTCCGTTAAGAGAAAATCAGGGATATTCTCTTTGGAATATTCGTCAGTATTTTATGTGGGATCGGCGGCCATTGTAAGTTGTGGTAGATGGGGTCATTTGTCAACTTGTATAAGTCGGGAATATCCAGCATTGCCAAAAAAGGCAAATTGTTGGGTGCCCCCGACTCGGACCATCGTGTTGACGGATGACCTGAGGAGCTCTGTGCTCCTCCCACTGTTTGGTTCCCCATGCTATACATGGGTTGCATGGTGTAGCAGTTGCTTTGTGGTATGATGTTGTAGAGTGGATTTCCATGAGTATTTTGATACTGGGGTATGAAGTTGTCCCCAGTATAAGAAGTGCCCCCTTGACTCATCTGAGTTTGTGAGTAGGGTGCCCCCATGGATTGGGTGGGAATCCCTTGTGGATTTCCAACCGACACAGAACTAACCATATGGATTTGATTGACAAAGGGAACACTCATGTCAATTAGCGACTGTCCATGCATGCCCGAGAACGGAGGGGGAACTGTGACATTTCACACCGGCATGTGCATATTAGGAACCACCCCAGATATCTGAATTTGGGGGTTAGAACTGTACATTGGCAGCTGACCTTATTGTTGGTAAACTGGAACCACACCCATAGTTCCGCATTGAGTGTTATATGGAGCACTATATGTGGCACTAGTCGAAGGTATGCTTTGTGGCACCATAGGAGTGGAACCTAGCATCTATTGGGTTCCACTTATAGAGGGTGTTATGTGAGTTATCATACCTGGGAAAAATGGGATAGCGGGATTTCACATTACCAGTGTTGTGATCATCGTCGACTGGGGAAGTGGTAGAGGACCAACAGTGTCTCTATAATTCCACAACCCTTGAGGCATTGACTGGATAGATGGGAAAGCTCCACCTACTGAAGAAGGAAGTACAAGTACCACAGGAGCAACGATAGGATCCGACAGATTTGTAAGCGGAGTGTTAAAGTGAGGAAGAAATCCTTCCATGAAGAAATCCTCTGGCAAACTAGAATTGTCGGTCATCCACACAGATCCCGTGTGAGATTTAGGAGACTGATTCCTCAAAGATGAGGAATCTGAGTCAGTGGAACTCGGCAGATCCTCCACAATGAGTGGAGGAAGTCCTAACAATCGTCTAGATTGACAATGAGGGCCGGATGTAGCCACAGTGACTGTTAAGTTTTATCCAATAGATTTTAATGTGATATTCTTTAAAGTCTCGAAAATAATAACACTCAGGTACCTAAAAACAAAAAATACACTAAAAATATCAATCAGCAAACAGAGGGAAATTAACTCGTGTGATAAGCACCGATTACTAGAGAAGAAACCCAGTCTCTTAATGAATAACAGAGAAGGATGGCCAAATGTATGGTTATGATTACTTTTGAGCTTCGCTTGAACCTCAAATTGAGGGGGCAAGTACTCTCGTGAAGATGAGCAACCTCCCAAAAACTGAAGACAAAGTAGATCTGTCTGTTTTAGGTACCAGGACAGCCTGTCCCAGTCACCTTGTGTAAGTACCCAGAAGGTTTGGCCACTAGATATACCTCAAATCATAGACATTACCAAGGGGGACAAAGTCGTAGACAGCATGCTGTGAGGGTAGGATACCTGAGTCCCCACTCAATTCCGAAATCTCCAAAGGGACCCCCAATACACAGAATGCCCAAAGGAGTTGTAAGAGAAGGTAGGCTACCTTCAATTACAATCCAATTTTGTCTCGTATTTTGCTCCGTTGTTAGTGGAGTGGTCTTGGTAATATGAGTGAAGAAGGATTTTTCACTCGTTAACGACACTAGTTTTGATTTTCAACCTTGGGCAGTTCACTCACATGCTTATCCCAAGGTCCTAATCTAGCTAATGTTGGTTTGCTCAAAAAGAGTAACTGATTGATTTTAATGTAAATTTTAGTGTACTTGATTATTTGTCTTCGGTAGGGGTGTTGACGTATGAATATGATGAGACTCTCGACTCAATAAACCATGCAGAACAATGCTTTGAATTTTTTTTTCAATTTCTTATGCAAACAAGTCTTATTCTACACATGTATCTTTTCACATATTCATGGATTCGTCAGTGCATCTAAAGCCATTCAACACTTGCATAACCAAAAGATTCTTTTCTCAATATTCCCTAACAACTACTAAAAACCAAAATGAAGTAGCTTACAACTATTTTGACAGAAGGAACAATACAATTTATTAGCCTTTCTTTCAAAAATATGTATTTTAAGAGAGAAAAACTAAAACATTTTCTTAAAAATAAATTTTCAAGACACCAAATTTGTTAACATGATACTGTTGCAGATCTTACTTCAGCACCTGAGACAAGTTTCCCCCCCTTTTGGTCCACAGAATCTTCTGGAAAACATGGAAATGGGATACTAACGCTATGTTTCTTTGTAAACAGAGAGTTAGTTGGGCCACTAACACTCCCTGTACACAGGCAAAGAGCTTTATAAAGCTCTTTGTAGACTAGCTACCTGCATTAGTGAGGGAAATAGCTCAAGCAAAGGGTCTTTAGGATCAATTTCTGAGGAGAATGCAAGCTTGCAGGATGTAACAAGATAGATGGTGGATCAGAAAAGGATTTGAAGAAGTAGGAATCTCTTAGAAGAAAGAGAAGAACTAAGAGGAGTCCTGGTTGACTGGGAAATAGATGTATAGTCCCCAGCAGAGTCGCCAATTCTGCTATAGGGTAAAATGCACCGGATGAAAACTACCCTCAAAGGTATTCCTAGGACCTTCGACAGACTGTAAGATTATCTTCAAAAGCTACCAGTTACACACATGTTCATCTATCAAACATAAATTGACAAGGTATCGAAAGAGGATCACCTTCAGTTCCTTTTAGATTTTCTTGGGGATCTCTATGCAGCAAGAAGAACTCGTTCAAGGCTGACTCCAAGACAATTCCTACACAAAGGACATGGTAAACTAATCACAACATATGCTCCTGACAACTAATGTAAGAATCCATAACAAACATGTATTAATGTATAACTTAACTACTCAACTCGACAAGCATCAGAATGAACAAATAAATGAACAATATCACCGACACTTTGGAGTAGGGAACTGCAGTTCTATATTTAGAATGGAAGAGTGATTACAACAATTCGTTGCATTAGCCTTCCTTACCCCTTCTTCCTCTCTCTCTCTCCTTCTTTTAGCTAGCTCCTTCAAGAATATGACAGTTCACAACAGCTCTATGGGCTATCCTTCCAAATGCTCTGACCCTTTTGCAATCGCCCTCTCATTGCTTATGTAGCAATCGAATTAGGGTTGTCAAGCTCCTCTTAGAGTTCATTAGGGAAAAAGCCATGAACCTCCCCTGTTTACAAGATTTTTCCCATTTGCCTCCATTCTCAGAATGGAATTTCTCCAAATATCATGATTTTTTAGAGTTTCCTTACTTTTTTTGAGCAAATTTAGGGATTTAATATCGAGATAATTATGAGCAGATTCGTTGGCCTGACCTTCTAAACATCCCTTAAGTTCACTAATGCTCCCCCTAGTCTAACAACATGAGTTAGCAGGGTGACTAACACTCCTTTATGCTTGGTAACAAGCTTTATAAAGAAAGTTGACAGTGTATAGAGAGCGTTAGTGTGGATTCCTAGCCTGCAATTATGGTCTTTGCTTTAGTCATCTTGTCTTTCACCTTTGAGTTGATGAGGAGGTCAATTTGTCCTATAACATCCGTGGATAACTGAATGAATCCTCATAGTGCATACATCCCTCTTTTTATATGTATGCCTTTTTTATGACACTTAGCACTCACCCAAGTCACTAAATTGACCATGATTATATGCATGTGCACCTTTTCATAATTATTAAATTATATACTCTCCTTTTCACTCAACCATGGAGTCTCATCCCCCAAACTCTTTTTGTATTACTGATTTTTAGCGATTATATATATATATTATTAAATTATATACACTCCTTTTCACTCAACCATGGAGTCTCATCCCCCCAAACTCTTTATGTATTACTGATTTTTAGCGATTATATATATATATATATATATATATATATATATATATATATATATATATATATATATATATATATATATATATATATATATATATATATATATATATATATATATATATATATATATATATATATATATATATATATATATATATATATATATATTTATTTAACATGCATGTGTTATCATAATTACATTTCCAGGCCTTATAGCCTCAAAACACATACAATTAGCAACATGTGCACCCAAACATAATAGCACCAAAAAACAAACAAATATGTACATGGGAATAATGGAATTTAAATGTTCTAGATCACCATTATAAGTTTCACATATACATGTTATTTACATTCTAGGGGTTGAGTAGGGGTGTTACATACCCCTTCCCCTTTATATAGTAATTTTCCTCAGTGCATTATATATATATATATATATATATATATATATATATATATATATATATATATAGATAGATAGATAGATATATAGCAAGTTTATCCAAAAAGATGAGAGTTTTCTTCCCTATTTATGTGCTTGTGTTCCCATATAGCATCTTCAAAACCAAAATGGGTCCATTGCACCTTTACTAAGGCAATGACTTAATCCTAGACTAGCTTGACATTGTTGTCCAAAATATGCACTAGTTGGACTTGAAAGTCTCGCTTGGGCTCCCCTGAGCCATATTATAATCAATCACATGGTTAGCATTGGGAACATATTTTTAAGTAGTGAAACATGAATATATTATATGTGTTCATGGATGTTAGCAATGAAATCCTATATGCCACCAGATAAATCCTCTTTAGGATTTTAAATCATCCACAATATCTAACTACCAACTTTGCACAATTTCCCAAACTCAAGGAAATTTTCCTTTTCTTCAATATTAAGAAGACATGGTCACCAATTTTGAATTTCATACTTTACTTGCTATTATGTGCATAACCTTCTTTTTATCCTAGGGAGTCTTCAATTTCTATTTAACTTTTATAACTTTCATTTCCATAACCTTTAATTTCTATTTAACTTTTATACCTTTCTTTCCATTTCCCTGAACAAGTCTATACCAACAATAACCCCTATTTAGCATGTAGATTTTCACAATTAATATTATGATGTTGAGAACTACTTCTTGAATACTTTCTAAACTCGTTGATGTATTTTACTTTTCACGAAAACAATTTACCCATCTTTAGGCACAAGCAAGCACTAGGCCAATATTTAGCCAATTCACCAACTCTTCAAGTCCCTATTTCCTTGCACAATTCCTATGGTTGAATAACCCATCTTAAAGGGAATTCGGTGCACTCAAAACTGTGTAGTCCCTTCAGGGATCAGTTTCTGATTGCATGCACTATTAGTGCAACTAAGAAAAATCTAAAACAAATAATACATTGTCCTTGCACTCTAGTCTCAACTATTCTTTCTCAGAATCGACATGCATGAGTTTCTGATGAGGGAATCTTCACTTAACTGGAGTAGAACTAGTCGATTGCACTAATGCATCAACTGACTGTTAGCTCACTATTAGTTCCTCAAATATTTTGGAACTAATTTAACTGGACTTTAGTCAGTAAATTGAGTTAACTAATTAAAACTCATACTTAACTCATCCTAGACCCCTATAAAATAGGGAGAACCTATACATGACTTCAGAAAGACTTCCAACTCAAAATTCCTAAGCTAATTAAGTTTAATAAACTTAATTAACTATTTACAAGTTGCTATGAGAATAAAATTTGATTTTAATTCACATTTTAATTCAAGGACAAATTAAACTTGAATTTACATCTTGACAATGGCTTTGTCAAGATGTCAGCATCTTGCTCCTCTATGGGAATGTAATCTAACAACATTATCCATATCAATACACAATATCTGAGATGATGATATCAAATATCAATATGCTTGGACCGATCATGAAAAATTGGATTTTCAGAGAGTTTGATACAACTCTGAATATCACAATAAATCACAGTAGGATCCATATGTGGACAAACAAACCAACCAAGATCTTCCTCATCTAGATAGCCTCACATGTTGCCTAACTTGTAGCCATGTACTCTGCCTCTTTCGAACTTAATGCAATCGATCTTTATTTCCTGTTGTAATAAGAAATTGTTGTTGGCCCAATACTAAATGTCCCTCCTAATGTGCTCTTCTTGTCAGATAGACTCCCCGCCCAATCTGCATCAGTGAAGCCTTGAAGCTTCACTCCCTCTATCCCTCTGTACCATAACCGAAATTGAGTAGTGCTTCTGAGGTATCTCAATACATGCTTTGTTGCCTTCTAATACAGCTTGGTAGGCCTAACCATCGCTTGACTAAGCTGGTTAACTGCATAGCACATATCCGGTCATGTGTTCACCAAGTAAATGAGTGAACCCACTAGCTACCTATAAATAATAGCTTCCACTACTTCCCCTGAAGTAGCATCCCCTTTCCTCCAGTTACTAGCTAAATGAGTCTCCATGGGTTTGCTACTCTCCATGAAAAATCTCCTGAGTATCTCATTGGCATACTTGCCCTGAGATAAAAACAACTCCCCATCTCCCTACCATACCTCCATTCCAAGAAAGTAATGCAGGAGTCGCATGTCTTTCATCTCAAACTCTCTTGCAAGGTCCTCCTTGCAAGATTTGATGAGCTTCTCATCACCTGTTAGTATGAGATCATCAACATAAAGTACAATGATCAAAATCTTACCTTCCACCACAATGTGGTACAGGTTTGCATCTGCTTCACTCTTCGTGAAGCCCAACTTAGTGAAGTAGTTATCTATCCTAGTGTACCAAGCATGGGGTGCTTGCTTCAGTCCACATAATGCTCTCTTGAGTCGGCACACATGCGACTCATGATCAAAGGTTTCAAAACCTTCAGGTTGCTCTATGTACACCTCTTCTGCAATCATGTGATTGAGGAGGGCAGTCTTCACATCTATCTGATGGATCTTCCAACACATAAGTGTTGATAGTGCCAATATAGATTTGATTGGCGAGTACCTTGCAACAGGAACAAAGGTTTGATCATAGTCAATCCCCTCTACCTGTGAAAAGCCACAAGCCACAAATGTGGTCTTATGCTTCTCCATACTACAATATGTAGCTTGCTTTACCTTGTAAAGCCAATGAGAGCTCACTACTGACTTGTCCTCCTGTCTCGGGACCACATCCAAAAAATTGTTTCAAACTATGGAGCCATACTCCTCCACCATCACATCAACCCAAACCTGTTGCTGCACTGCTCCTTGAAGGAAGATGGTTCTATATCAACACATGCACCCATAAGTGCCATGTATCCAGTGTACCTCTTAGGTGACCTCCTTTGCCTACACTGACAAGTGGGTGCTCCCACATTCCCTTGCATCATCCAACAATATGTCAGCCTCTCTAGTGCGCTTTATTCCCTCTCTGGAAGACTTTTCCTGAGTGGATGTATTCATTCCCAGAACCTCTGCATGTGGCTTCTCCACATCAATCTGAGGCTCCTCAACCTTAGGAGCTAAAATCTTCTCATTTGCATGTAGCTCAAGCTCCCTCTCAAGGGAAACATGCATGACCTTCTCCTCATCGAATCTGATATCCTTGTGAACCACTGTCATATGATTGGTTGAAACGTACACCTGATAATTATGAGGTGTATCATTGTACCCCACAAATATCCCCAACTCTATTGTAGGTTCAAGCTTCTTCCATGCATGTTTGGTCACATGGCAATATACCGATGACCTAAAAATCCTAAAGTGACCAACATATGGCCTCTTACCAGAATAATCTTCCTCTGGTGTCTTCATCTCAAGTATCTGATGTGGGCTATGGTTCTAAACATAAACCGTTGTGTTGCATGAATCAACCACAAGTGTAGTGGTAGGCCATGATCATGCAACATTTCCCTCGTTTCCCCTACTATGCTTCTATTCTTTCTTTCGGCTACACATTTTGTTAAGGGTTATGGGGTGCCATCAAATCTTGTTTAATCCCTTCCACTGCATAGAAGTCCTTAAACTCATTTGAGACATACTCACCACCATTATCAATTCATAGAGATTTAACCTTCTTGCCCGACTCTTTCTCCACCAATGCTTTGAACTCACAAAAATTTGTGAAAGTTTGATCCTTTTTATGCATGAAAAATATCCAGCATTTACGAGAATATTCATCAATAAATATAACATAATTCTTGTGTTTGGTCATGGATGTTGTCAAGAATGGTCCACATACATCTAAATAGAATCACTCTAGAATAGACTTTGCTCGATTATCTCTGTCTCCAAAATAAGACTTGGTATTTTCCCAAAGTACACCCCTTGCCCGTATCAACTTGCTCAAGTGTACCTTTGGGAAGACCAATAGATATTTGATGCAATATCTTCAAAGCCCCATGATGTAAGTGGCCCAATTGCCTATGCCACAACTCGCCAACGTCTCAGCTCCGTATCTTTTCTCCTTTGAACTTAAAGAAACACACTCCTCTACCTACAACTTATAAAGATTCTTCAAACGAATCCCTATCTTCTTTACATGACCTGTGGCTATGTGTCGAACGAATGCCTTTTCTTTCAAGAAGATCACATCATAGCCTCTATCATCAAGAATGGCAACAAATACTAAGTTCTTCTTCAGCTTGTGTACATACATAAAATTCTTCAAGGTGAGTGGAGCCCCATGCTCCCTCTGAAAATAAATTGTGCCCAATCCATAAACACTATACTTCTCATTGTCACCCATCTCATTATGCATCTTGAGATCTTTCTCCTCTAGGTCACTGAATAACTCTTTGTCACCAGTCATGTGGAATGAATCTCCATTGTCTAAGTACCATACACTTACCAACATAGATACACCATGCATGCAATGAGGGAAAAGTACAATTCGAATTGAGAGGCCAAAGCCTCACATGTCGCTCCTCCTGAGGATTTCTCCTTGGACTTCTTGAGTGGACAATTTGTAGCAAAATGTCCCATCTTATGATAATGAAAGCATTTAACTTTCATCATATATTTCTTATTACCTCCACGATAAGAATCTCATTTGGAATGTGAAGATTTCCCTCTCCCCTTCCTCACCTTAACTATGCCAACCCTTTGGGAGTCCTAGAAGAGAAAGAATTGCCATATCCTCCTTGGAAACTGTGATTCCAACACTTCCAAGTTCATCATGACATTGAGTGAACTTGGTCAAGTATTTGGAAATAGTCTCACCTTTCTCCATTTTGATTTTTCGAAGTTTGTCCTTCAGTGCCAATTTCCTTTGGTCACTACTATTCTGATACAAATATATTAATTCTTTCCACATATCATACATAATTTCCTTGCCATGGAGACTCGAGACAATGTGGTCTCGAACTCCTGCAAGGATTATCCACCTTGCCTTCGCCACACACTTCTTCCATTCGGCCAAGTTCTGTGCATTCGTAGATGCTGGCTTGGGGACTTGTTGATCAATGAATTCCTTCAAGCCATTATCTTCTAGCACATCCTCCATCCTATCCCACCCAGGCTATAAAATTCTAGTTACCTTCTAAGGTATACTCAAGTCACAAACCATAGAATGCCATCTACCGATCCTGAAGTATGAAATGCAAATTCAAATTTCACCTATAACTCTGAACTCAGAAAATTCGAAATCTCCTCTTGTATATTGTTCTCAGTTCTAATACCATGTAGAAAATCTTGTAGATTCACAAGCTCATGCAATGTACTAAAGAAAGAGACAAGAATCTACTTCTACTCTTTATAGCAGAAGCACATAAAGATCGAGCAAACAATAATCGATAGAGGAAGAGAATCAAATACACATAACACAATAAATATCCGGGGAAAGCCACAACTCAAAACCCCACTATCTGTATTGTATATATCGGAAAATCAAGATGAGATTACAATTCTTGTTCTCTCAAGAACAATCCCAACACTCAGTAAAATCAATATCCAACTCACAAGCAAGAACTAGGCCAATACTTAACCAATTCACCAACTCTCAAAGTCCCTATTTCTTTGCACAATTCCTATGGCTGAATAACCCATCTTAAAGGGAATTCAGTGCACTCAAAACTACACAATCCCTTCAAGGATCATTTCTGATTGCATGCACTATCAGTGAAACTCAGAAAAATCTAAAACAAATATTACATTGTCCCTACACTCTAGTCTCAATTGGGTCTTTCTTAGAATCGACATGCATGATTTTTTTATGAGGTAATTGTTGGCATTATGACACAAGTGTCATCCTTGATGGCAACTCACTCAGATGATAGATCACAGTACAACAGGTTAACAACTCAGAGTTATAGATCAGACTTCACAGAATAAGGAAAGAGAGGTATTTGCAGGTTCACCATTGTCCAAGAAGCGTATACACGTGGGTTCACTGTATACAAGTGGCGTATACGTACACACGCACTTTCACAAAAAGAAAAGCACATATACCTTAGAAAACTAAGTGTTTGGTCCGAAGTATTTGGTCCATGGTATTTTGATCCATGGTATTGGTCCAAGGTATTAGGTCCAAGGTATTGACCCTAGGTATTTGGTCCAAGGCATTGGTCCTAAGTGGTTTTGGTCCATGGTATTGAGAAAGGCTTACAAACTATAAAAGGAGGAGAAGATCATTAGGCCAAGGTGTGCAAGTATCGAATACTTAATGAAGTGTGAGATCAAGTATCGAATATCTAACGAAGTGTGAGATCTAATATGAATGTTATTGGCTTATTGTGTTGTGCTTGATCTGAACCAAGGATGAACCTTAGTGTTTGATTAAGGATAAGATCTAATGATGTATCGGGATCTTAAGGCTTGAAGTGAATTATCTTTATGTGATTTGATCATGTATCTGAATAACTGACGCATGTTTTAGTCTGTAAATATGATGATCTGGGTATGACTGAAGTCTAGAATAATTGTAATGTTTAATAATCATTTATAAATCTGTACACAGGTTCACTTTAGAAAAGGGGCATATACACACTCGTTCTGCATATCAAAACAACGTATACATCATAAACTTGATTTGCAGATCTGTACACTGGTTCGCTTTGAGGAAAGCGTGTATGCACGCAGGTTTGACACATGGAAGTAGTGTATACCTTATAAAATATGTTTTAGCTACTTCTGTTTGTTGTTGCAGTGTTTTGGGTTCTAGCTTGGGTTCTGGTTACTGTATTCTAGTTACAGCATTTTGAAAGACTAGATTGATGGGTTGTCAAAGTGAGTGATTGATTCAGTTGTGGTTGGTTCAAAATAAGATTGGTTGATGCAAATATATTTGATGATTGAATGATGTTGTTGATGGATCTAGTCTGAAAATTTATGAAACATGGTCCCTAGAAGAAAAGAGAAGGTTGTAGCCTTCGGTAGGCTGGCACCTACGTACTAGTAAACATATCAGCTAGTACAAGAGCTAGGGGATTGTAGCTTCCTTCCAGTAGAAGCTGGAGAATGAGAAGAAGGTTGTAGCCTTCTGTAGGTAGAAGCCTACGTACTGGTATAAGACTGCACCAGTACAAAAGTTGTAAATAGATTTTTATTATTATAAAGAAGACAGAGACGACAACAGCAGGTGGTTTTCACCCACATTGGGTTTCCACCTTATATCTTGGTGTTCATGTGTGTTGCTTATATGTGATGCTTTATTCTGCTTTTACTACACTATCTAATGAATTCATGATATACTGGTTAAAGTTCAATACAAAAGATCTTTGCATATACGTTGGTTGCATTAAGTATAGTTGTGTATACGCACTAGTTCACTAAGTTGAAGTAGCGTACACAAATCAGTTTTGAAAATTAAATTATTGATCTAATAATACTGATTCACCCCCCCCCAGTATTATTTCCAACAATTGGTATCAGAGCAGGTCCTTCAGAAGAAGCTTGATGGCTTGAAGGAAGATACATCATCATGAGTAATCAAGAAAGCAGGGGATCCATCAGACCACCAATATTTGATGGGAGAAACTTTGTGTATTAGAAGGTAAGAACCACGACTTATCTTCAATCACTTGGAATAGATGTCTGGGAAATCGTGGAAGGAGGATATACATTTCCAACAGTAATTCCTACAGATACGGCAGGTAAAAAGCAATATGAAACCAATGCCAAGGCTGTCAATACATTATTGGGAAGTATGTCACAATTAGATTTTGTCAAAGTTATGCAGCTCAAATCCGCCAAAGAAATATGGGACAAAATCGCTCTAATCTACGAAGGAGACTCTCAGGTAAAACATGCTAAACTGCGAACTCTCAAAATTCAATATGAAACTCTCAAGATGCACAATGATGAAAGTATAGCTAGTTACTTTTTATGTATAGATGAGATTGTTAATTGCATGAAGAATCTGGGTGAAGAGATAAAGGAAGTTACCTTAGTTGAAAAACTTTTAAGATCCTTGTCTGCTAAGTTTGAATCAAAAGTATCTGCCAAAGAAGAAAAATAGGATCTACAAACTATTACTATGATACAACTGCATGGAATCTTAATGACTTTTGAGATGAGAGGAGGTCCATCAGATATGAGAGAAGCTAAATTTAAAGCTTCAGCAAAAGGAAAAGAAGAACTCAATGAATCAAGACATCTTTCAGAAGAAGCTTCAACGGGTTGTCGGAAGATTCAGAGGTAAACTACCTTTCAAATGTTTTGCCCATGGTGGAGTAAGTTATTATGCTGCCAAATGTCCTCATAAAGATAAATATGATAAAGGGAAGGAATCTGCAAAATGGAATAGAAAACAAAGTATAAGTAAGAAAAGCTACTATACTCATGAAGATAGCGATGGTTTATCAATTAGTGATGAAGATGGAGATAGCAATGACTATAGACTTCTGATGGCTTATGAAGATGATGATTTTTTGGATGCTTTAGATGAAGATGACCTTTATGAAGAAATATCTAAACTCAAAATCTATTTACAAGAAAAGAATATGATTATAGATGCCTTGACATTCCAACTTACTGAAAGAGAAAAACACAATGAAAAACTAGAATGTGAAATTGTGGGTCTAAGAAAGGATCTTGAGAAAACAAAAGCTCGCAATCTTAGATTTGCTAAAGGATAAGAAACCTTAAATGAAATTATCAAAGTGCAGAATTATCCTCTAATGAAGACAGGTCTTGGATATACTTAAGAATCATATCAAGCACAGAAGCCATCAACCTCCACTAAAATCTATCTTGACGCAGCAAAGAGCAGTGAACAGTTTGACAATCGTTAGCAAAGGCATAAAGCAGATCACCAGGTAAATCAGGCTCAATTTACTTCAAGGATGAACAGAAGCCACAACCAACCTTAGGTAAATCGTATTCAATTTTCTTCAAAGATTAATATCAATAGAAACTACAATCACCAGGTTAGTAGATTCGATAATCACAGAAACTTCTTTAATGGTCAATGTTTCTCATGTCATAATTTTGGACATAAAACTGCTCAATGTGTTGCTTACAAAACCATCATGACTAGAGAAGCATGAAATCAAAGGAATGTGACAAGGATCAAGAAAAGTTCCTATAATAACTTTTCTCTTCTTGAAAATGAAATAGAATGCTCAATCTGTAACAACTTTGGCCATGAAGAATCTGAATGCAAGAGTAAATTTTGGGAAATATCTCAAAAGGAGCAAACTCCATTAACACCCAAGATATGGAGAAAGAAAGAACCACAAGCAGAAAGATGTGGCATAGCCTTGTATGTAGAAGGACAAGAAAATCAGTGGTACATCGACAGTGGATGCTCAAAACACATGACAAGTGACAAATAAAAACTTCACTCATATAATGCCTTAGAAAAGGAAAAGAATGTCTCATTTGGAAACGACACTCCTGCTGTCATAAAAGGTAAAGGCTCTATCTTCCTAAAAGAAAAACTTAAAGTTGGGAATGTTATGTATGTTGATGGTCTAAAGCATAACCTATTGAGTTTTAGTCAAATTTGTGATCAAGGAAATGAAGTAGTATTTCGATCAAACAGATGTGTTGTTTGTGAGCTTGATACAGGAGAAACTATGATGAAAGGTACAAGAACTCAAAGCAACTTATACATACTCAATGGAGGACAACAACAATGCTATCTAAGCAAAAATGATGAACACTGGCTATGGCATAGAAGATTGGGGCATCTAAGCTTTTCTCCAATAAGAAAATTATGCAGATTCTAGGTTTTTCGTGATCTTCTTGATATCAACATTCCTGAAAATACAATATAAAAATCATGTCAATTCAGTAAGCAAACAAAATCGCACTTCCTAAAAAGGAAGGATCAGCTAGTAAGCCTCTTGAACTTGTTCATACTGATTTATGTGGACCATCAAGGAAAAAGTCACCTTGCGGAGAAGAATAATTTATATTGTTCATTGATGATTTTTCTAGTATGTGTTGGATAGGTCTTCTAAAGCATAAATATGAAGCATTTGAAAAATTCAAAGCCTTCAAAGCTTTGGTTGAAAATGAATCAGATCGCAAAATCAAATTCCTCAGATCTGATCGAGGAGGGGAATTTACCTCGGGTGAATTCTTTGACTTTTGTGAAAAACATGGAATAAAAAGGCAATTCTCCACCACAAGGAGTTCTCAGCAAAATGGAGTGGTAGAAAGGATGAACATAACTATTCAACAAATGGCTCGAGCTATGCTAGATGAATGTAGAACTCCTGCCACCTTCTGGGGTGAAGCTACATTTGCCGTCATCACTATTCTCAACCAAGCAAATATTTAGGTAAACAACACTCAAATTCCACATGAACTTTGGTATGGTAAGACTCCTACTGTAAAATACTTCAAAGTTTTTGGAAGAAAATGTTACATCAAAAGGACTGATGAAAAACTTGGTAAGTTTGAACCCAGAGCAGATGAAGGTATTCTTCTTGGTTACTCTTCCCGAAGTAAAGGATATAAATGTTATAATAAAAGACTTGGGAAAATTATTGAAAGTATTGATGTTGTGGTTGATGAAGCATGCAAAAATCCAAAACAGATAAAAACCGAAGATTATGAAGAAGATGAGGATTATCTTCCCACATCAAATCACACTAATTCTAAAGAAGAAACCAATGAAGCACCAGAAGAAGAGATAACAGTAGAAGAAAAGACTCCATCTAGGTATGTTCAGAAAAAATCATCCAGAAACTCAAATTTTAGGGCAAAAAGAGGCAGGTGTGTAGACAAGAAGAACTATTACAGAAGTTTCAAGCTATCTATCATTACTATCTTCCACCGAACCTCAAAATATAAATGAAGCATGCAAAGATGAATGTTGGGTCAAGGCCATGAATGAAGAACTCGAGCAAATTGAAAAGAATAATACTTGGGAATTAGTTCCTAGACCTCGTGATAAGAATATCATAGGAACTCAATGGATATTCAAAAGCAAGCTGATTGAAAATGGAGAAGTTATTAGAAACAAAGCCAAAATTGTTTGTAAAGGATATGCTCAACAAGAAGGTATAGATTTTGAAGAAACTTTTGCAGTTGTTGCTAGACTTGAATCCATAAGAATGTTTCTTGCTCTTTCTAGTTTTTAGAAATTCAAAGTATACCAAATGGATGTAAAATCTACCTTTCTTAATGGAGACTTAGAAGAAGAAGTCTATATTGAGCAACCAGATGGATTCATTCTTGGAAATGATGCAAAACTTATATGCAAACTCAGAAAGGCTCTCTATGGTCTAAAACAAGCTCTAAGGGTCTGGTATTATTGCCTTGACAAATATCTCCACCAATAGGGTTTTTCAAAGGGGTCAGCAGATAGCAATCTATATACAAAGATTGACACTGGTAAATTGCTAATAATTGTCGTTTATATTGATGATATCATTTTTGGTAGCAATGAAGAATCCATGAGTCAGAAATTTTCTTTAGTAATGCAACAAGAATTTGAAATTTCCTTGCTTGGTGAGCTCACCTATTTCCTTGGTTTGCAAGTTCAGCAAAATAAAGATGTCATTTTTCTCTCACAAACCAAATATCTCAAACAGATCCTGAAAAAGTACGACATGGAATATTCTAAACCAGTATGTACCCCAATGGTAACAGGATGTAGTCTTAGCTCAAATGATGACTCAGCGACGGTACATCAACCAACTTACAGATCCATGATTGGCAGTCTGCTTTATTTAACAGGTACTTGACCTGACATGATGCATGCAATGGGAATAATTAGAAGATTTCAAGCAAATCCAAAGGAATCACACCTTCAGACAGTCAAAAGGATTTTCGAATATCTTCAAGGAACACAGAAATTTGGTTTATGGTATCCTAGAGATACAGATCTTACACTTCTTGCATATACAGATGTAGATTGGGCAGGAAGTGTTGATGACAGAAAAATCACTAGTGGTGGTGCATTCTATATGGGTTCTAGGTTGGTGTCTTGGTTCAGAAAAAACCAAAGTTCAATTGAATTATCTACAACTGAAGAAGAATACGTGGCTATTCCATCTTGCTGCACACAACAACTTTGGATGATGCAAACATTGCAAGACATTCAGATCACATGTACTCCACCCACTCCATTTTATGTGATAATACAAGTGCCATCAGTATTTCAAAGAATTCAGTCATACACTCCAAGACCAAGAACATACCCATCAAATATCATTTTCTACGTGAACAAGTGCTTCAACAAAAGGTCAAATTGGTGTATATTCCCTCCAAAGAACAGGTTGCTGATACATTCACTAAACCACTGCCTAGAAAGAGATTAGAATATCTCAGACAGAAGCTAGGAGTAGTTGTTGCATCATCCTGCTATTAAAATCCTTTTTTTAAGAAAGGTTTGTATATGCGAGTTTCATGAAGTCTAGTCGTGTACATACGCTGGTTTCTGTGGACACAGTTGCATGTATGTTGGTTTGAGGAGAAGTAGTGGGCCAGACTCAGGAGAAAGGGGTTTGATATGGTTCAGTGAATTATCTGCTCTGCTTTATGATGGTTACAATTTGTTGATGACATGTGGAAATATGTTGGCTCTCATAAATTGTTGATAACTTGATGTATATCTGATTGATGATGATGCCTTGTTTCCGGGAAAACTAGTGTCCATTCAGAGTTTCTAGTCCCACTAAGACGGGTAGCTATCTTAGAAACAAACAATTCAAAGTAACTTGTGTTTTCCTTTATGAGAGATAGATGAGAGAGAAGTAGAGAGTACCAACCTCAGTCTTTCGCTTGGATCCTTGCTTGTTTCCTCTCTCCTTTGATAGAGCTTCACCACTCCTTTCTCACTTGTCTCGCTTCAAAGAACACCTGTAGAGTCAAAGAAATAAAATACCATCAAAACATAGAGATCTATAACCATAAACAATGTAGAATTAGATGTACATTAACCATACAAATGCATACACAAATACAGGATTTAGAAATATACAAGTATATGGAGGAAAACTCAAATAGCTTTATTGATAAAAGTAGTAGAAGAGAGGATTACAACCTAGCTATCTGATCCAACATCATCCTCCCAGCATGAAAGCCCTCTTCACCTCATGAACAACTAGATCACCCAACAATACAATGTCTCAAACAGAAACCAACATCACTTCCTTACAAATTACAAAATTCCAGCCTCTGGATCTCTAGGATGAGGGATCCATATATAGATATTTGCAGGGGAGCGAGTCAGCTTCTGGGATTTTGATTAGTGTCATTTCACTGATAGTTCTTGGTTCCACTTGGAGATTTCATGATCTCTTACTCATCCCTAGGTGAATTCAGAGAGGCAAGTGTCATATGAGAAGTTTCTAGAAGATTCTATGAGTTTCCACCTAGAAAACTGCCTCTACCATTTGTCTTCTCTCGCTCATCACACCCTACAGAAGGGATTTTTAGTATGTATCACACCCTTTGTGTGTAGCAAGTAAGATGCATCCCACCCTCAACATGGAGCAGTCTGTATGGTCCAGTTTTGACCAGTTCTGAGCAGTTTTTCAGGGAGAACTTCTGGGAAATGATATAATCAGTTGACCTTGATCCTTTAGGGTATGAAACAACACTTTTAGGGGTTTGAAAGCCCTTGGTTTATTGACATATGTTATTGGGTTTGCAGTGCCCAAATATGTCTATAACAGTTGCCCCCTAAAGCATGAGGTCGTAAATCTTCTGATGTCGGGTGAAATGCTTTATCATGAGGATCCGAGGTTTTTCGAACTGGAAGGTGACCTATATAAAATACAATACAATACATTATCTTCATATTATTTTCATGATCTAGCTGAGGCGGGCATTCCCATGCTCAGCTTTATAAATTCATTTTCATGTACATAGGACAGACAATTGTCTGTGTGGCAGACTGATGATTCTAGTAGAGCCATCATCCCTTAGCTTGGATGATTATTTGTGTAGCCATGGAGTACATTTGATGTTTTTATTTTCCCGAATGTATCGCAACCCGGATGGATGAAACTAGATCTGGGGTCTTCAAACTCGTTCAATCTTTGCCCGATGTACAAGTCGATCCATGTGAAAAGATGTTCTGGTGTCGAACATGGAAAGACATCGCCTGATTACCAGCCAATGATGTAAACTATTAACAGGCATGAGAGGAATCACCAATAATGATAATGATGTTGGAAATAATACTGAGAGGGGGGGGTGAATCAGTATTATCACATAAATAAAACTTTTTCATTTCCATATTCAGATTCATATATGCTACTTCCACAACTTCTTATGATTCAGTTAGTTGATCCTTAATGAGTGCATTACAACATTATCAACCATATTAACAGTAAACAGGTGCAGTAAAATAGAACAGATCATCACACATAAGCCACACACATGAACACCATGATATAAGGTGGAAACCCAATGTGGGAGAAAACCACCTGCTGCAAGTCATCTCAATCTTCTTCTTAATAAGAAAATCCTTTTACAATATTTATGCACTGGTGCAGTCTTATACCAGTACGCAGGCTTCTACCTGCAGAGAGCTACAACCCTCTCTCGTTCTCCAGTCTCTCCTGGAAGGGAGCTACAACCCCCATAGTTCTTGTACTAGCCGATCCATTTACTAGTACGCAGGCTTCTACCTGCTACAATGCTCCAAAGTTTTCAACTGCTACTGGAAGGGAGCTACCACCCCCTTAGCTCTTGTACTAGCTAGGATACTAGTATGTAGGCACCGGCCTACAATCTTCTCTCCTCCGGGTACCACGTTTCATACATTTTCAGACTGGATATTCCTGAAGCACAACACATAATCTGAAAGGCCACGTTTCATCCAATTTTCATACTGGACCCATTAATATCATTGAAGCACATAATCAATCAATCTTTTGAATCACCCAAACACCAGATCAATACATATACAAGGATAATATATGTGTTAGCACCCAGATCTAGTCCATCAGATCACACAAATATGAGTCATTATGATCCTGATCCAATATTAGTTCTCATCCATCAATACTGAAGCTAAACACAATCAACCAAACAGGATATGCAAAATACTGACACCTTTAAACTGTCATCAGAACCCATCAACAACCAGAACCACCTGTGACTTCAAATATCATAGCTCAAATTGTATACGCTACTACAATGAACCAAACCTGCATATATACGCGCTTACACCAAAGCCAACCCACGTACAGATCTATAAATATTCAAACATGACTTGCAGCGATTTCAAACTTAAGTTATACCCAGTTCAGATCATTCAATATACAGATCTAGAATAAGCATAATCAAATATATAGAGATAGTTCATTTCAAACCATTTGATCCCGATCTATCCTTAGATCTTGTTCTCCATCAACCGGTGAGATCCCTCTTTAGCTCAGATCCAGATCTGCACCATAACCCAATCACAGTATTCCAGATCTAGCACTTTATCAGATATTCAGATAATTCAGATGATGCTTTGCCAAATGATCTCCTTCCTCTTTTATAGCCTTAGTCCTTTCTCAATACCACGGTCCAAAACCATAGGATCAAAAAAACTGTTGGACTAATACCATGAACCAACCATGAAAGTGCGTGAGATCAACACTTTTGGATGCAATACCATGGACCAAAACCATAGGATCAAAAACTGTCGGACTAATACCATGAACCAACCATGAAAGTGCGTGAGATCAACACTTTTGGATGCAATACCACGGACCAAAACCATAGGATCAAAAACTGTCGGACTAATACCATGAACCAACCATGAAAGTGCATGAGATCAACACTTTTGGATGCAATACCACGAGCCAAAACCATAGGATCAAAAACTGTCGGACTAATACCATGAACCAACCATGAAAGTGTGTGAACTTTTCTCTTGCATGAAAGTGCATAAACTTTTCTCTACATGAAATAAACTTTTCTCTGCATAAAAGTGCATGAACATTTCTCTACATGAAATAAACTGTTCTCTGCATAAAAGTGCGTGAACTTTTCTCTACATGAAATAAACTTTTCTCTGCATAAAAGTGCATGAACTTTTCTCTGCATAAAAGTGCGCGAATTTTTCTCTACATGGAATAAACTTTTCTCTACATAAAAGTGCATGAACTTTTCTCTACATGGAATAAACTTTTCTCTGCATAAAAGTGCGTGAACTTTTCTCTACATGGAATAAACTTTTCTCTGCATAAAAGTGCGTGAACTTTTCTCTACATGAAGGAAACTTTGTTGCACTATAATTTATCAAATAAATTTGCTGCACTATAATTTATCATTTGTGTGATTTGCCATCAAGGACAACACTTGTCTCATAATGCCAACAATCTCCCCCTTTGGACTTGTCATACTGAGAATTGTCATCTGATATCTCTTCCGTAGATTCATCTAGATATATATAAGTGAGTTGATCTTCTATGAGTTGTTTGCCATCAAGTACAAGACATGCATCATAATGCCAACAAATGACCCTCAAGGTACTGCAGTAAAATTCACGTGGTGTGAATACATGAGTCAATTTCAAAAACCATGTAAAATCTTTCAGCCGAAGGCCATTGATTTAAACCTGTCGCCGGAAGTGAGAAACTTGCCATTGAGGCATGCAAGCATCAAAGTACTGAAAGGGTTGTTCCTAAGTCAACTTCTTGGATAATGAGCCAATGTCAACAAGAAGTGAACCATCGTAGGAGGGCCTTAATGAATCCCACATCTACGACACGGAATGGAGCAAATGATTTTGTGGAGGTGAAAACGATCTGATGATACAAGGTTCAGGGTGGTAGTCACGAAAAATGGAGCGCGAAGGTATTGCAGCGGATGAGGTGTTAGCTGGGTTGGTGAATTCTCTGAGCAACTTCTCTCAAACATATCGGCGACACTGGAATGGATTGGTAGCATTAACCCCAAAATGGATGGTACGGAGGACCAATGGTGATATGACCAGTGAATGGAATAACCCAACCCGACTCAATCATGGTGATGGAGTGAACATGTCATGTTTAAGAGCGACCTGCTACCAATGAAGTTCTTCAAGTATTCTTCCCTTTTTCCCCAGTCATTGCTGACCAGTACCTCTTTATTTTTGTCAAGCTTGAGGAGGATAACATATGCTTGTTCTATAATTTTCTCTTCGGGCAAACTTGTCGCTATGTCTTAGCGAACCTAGCAACAGTGAAACTCACTTTTGTCCGTATGGACAAGTTTGTCGCTATTTTTTTAACGAGTTTAATGACAAAGATAACTCAATCCTTTTCAATTTTAGAGAGTCTAAAAAGAGACGGAAAGGAAACTCTAGTAGTCCTTTTTCGTAGTATAATCCCTTAAGTCCGAAAAAGTATAAAATAATATGAAAGGGATGACTTTTCCAATCACTTTAGCAAGCTGAAAAAGACAAGTGCTCGATCTTTTTGTGTAATGATCCCTCAGGTCCAAAAATATTAAAATATAGAGGAGGGATGGCCCTTCAAATTTCTTGGCAATCTTTTCATATTTTACGAGTCTAAAAAGAGCTTAAAGAAGACTCGTTTTTGAGGAACGAGTGAGGTTTTCAGATAGCAACTAGTTCTAGGTAAGTTTGGAACTTTTCAATCATGGCAGTGTAAAGAAGGTGGCTAATAGAATCACTCGTCATAGTTGTTCCTCAAAAGGGTAAACAATCAAGTGGAGGTGTATGATCGGCTAAAAAGGTGGAGGTGATGGTAAGAACATGACCAAGGCTCAAAAGTTGATAGCAATGTGATCACAAAGGTTATTTACCGAAGGTGGGTTCATTTTTTAATGAGCTTGAACTCTGGGGGAACATATGCTCATTGCTGGGTTTATTTTTTAACGAGCTTGAACTTTGCAGAAACATTGCTCGTGCCAGTCGTCTATTAAGGATGTCTCTCATCAGTAGGTTCATTTTTTAGGGAGCTTGCCCCATGCAAAACTTTGCTTCGGAGCCTTTTGTATGTAGGCTAGGAATGACCAACTACTATCCTAAGGGTTAATGAACTACTGAGGTTAGGTAGGATAGTTTCGTACAAAACTTTTCCTTTGCTTTGCCGTCGCCATCAATCCTGGCAAAGATGAATGGTTGATCATACCAATCACCGAACTTAAGCAGTTGAAGTTAGTAAAAATTATGGGGTTAGAGTTATGCTGGTCACTTTTCACTTGCATACAAAAGGTTTGCATGCCCCTAGGTATAAAGAAAAATAAAGTTTCCAGGTTACCATATGGAAGTTCTTACATTAAAGCAAGGTTTTTTTCTCCGCGTTGCATACAAAACACTTCTTCGACTCTATCCATCGAAATAGACAAAGGTGAAAGGTGTGGATTCACTGCCAATCACATAACCTTCGACGAGGAAGTCCTATTCCAGACTGATCCCATATCCTAAACGGACGGGTGTGTCAGACTAGTCATATATCCTACGAGGAAACTTACCTTATATATGGTGTTTTGCTGCCAGAGCAAACCAGGGTGCATGCCCCCTGGGTTCGTCACATTCACTAAATCACTCGTAATCATCAGGTGGATAGACTGGGGGTTGATGAGGCATTCCTTGTGCAAAAAGATCATTTAGGGATGTCTTTTCACTAGTAGCTATGTTTGAACCAGGCAATGAAAGCTGGTCAGCAAGCTAGACCATTTTGCCTTCATACGGGAAACACATCACCCGAAAGAGTGAGGAAACAATAGCTCCCATGCTATAAATGTAGTCATGCCCAAGGAGTAGATTGTAATCTAGAGGCCCTTGGACTACCAACGCATTCAGATGAATGGTTTTCCTTCTCAAAGTTATAGGCAAATTTGGAAGGATCCCTAATGGTCGACTGGTTCCTTTATTGAAGCTTGACAGATTTCGAATCTCAGGCAGAAGCGATGGTGAACCAAGCGCTTTCCAAGCAGTTGAGGAAAGGATACTCATAGAAGCCCCCTTGTCTATGATAGTACCATCCATGATCATTCTATAAGCTTGTACTATGATTCCGAATGGTACATTAGATGGTAGGCAGGGTCTCGCTAGTAGTCCAATCAAAGGAAATGACTAGATTGCTTGGAGGAGGGATCGAATAAATGACCGGATGAAACTCTTGAACTGAGGAACTTCCCTCCTGTGGTAAAGGAATGGGCAGATTACCCCCATGTTCATTGGATTCTATGTTAACAAAAATAATTCGAACGGTGTTGTTCTCATTCTCTTTGGAGACTGTATCATCTGAAGGTGGACCTTCTGAAGACAAAACTGGGTCGACTACTATCTCGACCTGTTGACTTTGGTCTGGTGTGGACTCAGAGGGTTTATCTTCAATGATAGGCATTTCGACCGACAACAGAGGTGTGTCGGTCAAATTTTCAACTAGCGATAGACTTGGCAAGAGTTTCTTGTATCCAGGAGGAAGTCGTTGCGATGAAGCAGGACAGTTATCCAAGACTCTTTTAGCTTCATCCACGAAAGGGAAACGGTGGATGGAATGATAGCTTTCACACAACCTACAAGGAAACTTAGATCTTCCTTTCTTCCCATTGACTTCATTTTCACTAGTTGACGGTGTACTCTCAACATGATCAACAGAGGTTGAAGACACCGAATTGTGAAAGCGGGGAGGCCAGTCTCTCAAGATCCACGAGATGCAGGGACAATCTCGATGATAGTGGTCTCCTTTGAAAATGACACATGGAGATTTGGGTTTGGATGGTGCAGTGTGGATTTTTGCCAGACGATGCGTGGTTTCCCCCTTTTGCCATTGGCTTCTTCTTCTTCTTCTCCTTCCCTTTCTTCTTCTTCTTAGTTACTTGGTTTTTAGTGTTACTAGTTTCACCAAGCGAAGAAGAAGAAGGAGAGGGAGAAACAAATGAAGTGGAAGGTGGGGGAGCAACTTCAGTATCATTTGGTTGCTGATTTGATTGCTGAGGAATTACGGTGTTTTGAATGACAGAGGTCGAGAATAGCCATACTAGTAGGCCAATTGTGAGTCCTAGAAGGGACATTGTAGCCATGTGTGGAGCACCAATATCTCCCCAAGAGGAGAAAGGACTAGGATTTCCCCCAAGGGGAAATCCTTGGTTGGTGGACTCCATTTTCTCAACCTAAGACCAATGAGGGAACAATGATGTTATTCCGAATAAAATAAATTTTATGACGCTTTGACACAACTTGCTTTTTCAATTTTTAAGAGTCGAGAAAAAGCTAAAGATGACTCTAGTTTCCTTCGGTTTTTAATGAGCTTGAAGTGACAAGTGCTCAAATGGACCTTTTCTTTTAAGGAGTCGAAAAGGAACGAAAGTGACTACTCTGGAAATCTAGACAGAGGGATTACCAAACCAATCACAAGACTGCAATATACACTTTAGTGGTAAACTATAGAGAAATTACCGAGGACTTTACTTATGGTAGTCAATCTTCCCAAATGTCGTGTTCAGTGCATTGCGATCGATAGGGTGGCAGACATGGCTTCCTAAGGATAAAGGATATCAGCCTATTGTGGTCTCCCAATATATACTCAATGGTACGTGGGAGCACAAGTCCGTACTGGCACTTGTCGTATCAAAGAGGAGGAATCACCCAACCTATGATGAAAATGATAGTTACTAGGCTTTACGACGCTGGAATACGTCTCTAACCTAGACTTCTAGATGTTGTGCGTTAGGTTACAAAGCATTTTTATGTTCATTGAGGTTTGTTTTATAGTTTATCTTTCTTAAGAAGTTTTCCTTTCAGGGTTCAACGCATGATGTAGATGTACAACTCCTAAATATGCAATCTGAAATGATAAATAGTCGTTTATTTTCTTTTAGCAATGAAAACCCTAGCTACTAAGGAAAGAAAAATATGATTCTTTCAACATAGAGCAGAGAGCACACACTAAATGCATTTTTCCTAAATAAATTTCCGCATGCAGTCTAAATTCACATGCATGTATTTGTTTTTCAATTCCCTTAATGTGAGAATGACAAAAAGAAAACTAAGTACAAATCTGAACTACTTTTCCTCGAAGTGACACTTTAACAATTTCTTTTCAAAAAATGAAAGGAAGACTAAGATGACACTTTCTCTTTCGAATGGAAAACTGTTTTTGACACTTCAAAGAATTGATAATTCAAATCAAATATAATGGCAAAAGTGTAATCGACTATCTAAAAGAGGAAGACTTTACGACACTCTTTTTCTTGACTGAAAACGACAGTTGCGACACTTTTGAATCAAAAGACGACAGTTCGATTAAGCTATTGTTTGCAAAGGAGGACTGTAAATGATGAAAAATACATAAAAAGCATTCACAATTCCTTATCAATGGAGGCTAAATAATGTGAAGGAAGAAGGTTTCAATAGTGATATACTAATCATAGACAACAAAACTACTAAATAGAGTTGAAAACAATGAAGAAAAAACCAAAATCTGGAGACAGAAACATTCTCATTCAATCATCGCACCTGTCCTTAAGGAAAACAAGGATGCATCTCACATGTAGCACATAGGAGGTGCGATGCATCCAGACTACCAATGAGAGATAGTGCGATCGTCCAAGGACGAAACTAAGCTTTGTTTTCACCCACAGTTTGCAGCTAAGTTCAAGGATTTAGGCTGAGCTTATGATAGATAGTAAACAAAAAGTAGAGGGGCTGATCTAATGAGGTTATTGAGCTACCATTAGGGCACTTAGGATGTTTGCAAGTCAGATGTTCAGTTCATAAACCAACCCAGAGATTGACTGAAGCAACATTGATATACTTTGCAGTTGCATAGCAAAAGCAGTTCGAAGGCTAGCTTGCTTAACTTCAGGCTCTGTATGTAGTTTATAAAGAAAACAACATTAACAAACAAACAAACTATTCATTTCCCAACGGAGTCGCCATTTTGTTTCTGGGAAAACTAGTGTCCATTCAGAGCTGCTAGTCCCACTAGGATAGGTAGCTATCTTAGAAACAAACAATTCAAAGTAACTTGTGTTTTCCTTTATGAGAGATAGATGAGAGAGAAGCAAAGAGTATCAACCTCAGTGTTTCGCTTGGTTCCTTGCTTGTTTCCTCTCTCCTTTGATAGAGCTTTGCCACTCCTTTCTCACTTGTCCTGCTTCAAAGAACACCTCTAGAGTCAAAACAACAAAATACCATCAAAGCATAGAGATCTATAACCATAAACAATGTAGAATCAGATGTACATTAACCATATAAATGCATACACAAATACAAGATTTAGAAATATACAAGTATATCGAGGAAAACTCAAATAGCTTTATTGATAAAAGTAGTAGAAGAGAGGATTACAACCCAGCTGTCTGATCCAACATCATCCTCCCAGCATGAAAGCCCTCTTCACCTCATGAATAGCTATATCACCCAACAATACAATGTCTCAAAGAGAAACCAACAACACTTCCTTACAAATTACAAAATTCCAGCCTCTGGATCTCTAGGATGAGGGATCCATATATAGATATTTACAAGGGAGTGAGTCAGCTTCTGGGATTTTGATTAGTGTTATTTCACTGATAGTTCTTGGTTCCACTTGGAGATTTCATGATCTCTTACTCATCCCTAAGCGAATTCAAAGAGGCAAGTGTCATATGAGAAGTTTCTAGAAGATTCTCTAAGTTTTCACCTAGCAAACTACCTCTGCCATTTGTCTGCTCTCGCTCATCACACCCTACAGAAGCGCTTTTCAGTATGCATCGCACCCTTTGTGTGTAGCAGGTGAGATGCATCACACCCTCAGCATGGAGCAGTCTGTATAGTCTAGTTTTGACTAGTTCTGAGCAATTTTTCAGGGAGAACTTCTGGGAAATGATGTAATCAGTTGACCTTGATCCTTTAGGGTATGAAACAACACTTTTACAGGTTTGAGAGTCCTTGGTTTATTGACATATGTGATTGGGGTTGCAGTGCCCAAATATGTCTATAAAATGCCTTGATAACTCTTCTAAAAATGAAATGGTTAGATCTAACAGTGAACATCTGGCATAGGTTCAAGGGGAGCATATGATTCTAATAATGCATTGTTGGCATTTGGTATCCACATAGTTGTTTTTTATTCAGGTGGAACAGGTTCAGGGGAAGAACATGGTTGCTGGATGTTGATTGACAGATGCTGCTAATGATAGTTGCTGGTGACTATCATGATATTTGGTCTCTGTTATATATGTCATGTATATAATTTAATGTAAAGTTCATGAAAAGACCTATTTTGTAACCCCACTATGCGTGGGATGGATGATGTAATGTTTCTTGTATAAACAATTGGTATATCCCCACTTGGTTGGGTGGATGAGTCAAATTTGGTATATCCCCATTTGATTGGGAGATGGATGTATGTATGAGTCTTTGGTGATAGGAAGGTCATTGGTGATGTATGTATAGAGTCATGTTATCTTTTGTAGACCTTGCTTGTGCTCAGGGGGAGCATGGACTCGATCATTGGAGTTCAATTAGAACACTTCAGCATATGAGAGAATTTAGCATGTACTCAGGGGGAGCATGACCCTTTTCCCTTGATGACAAAGGAGGAGAGTGACTTGGTGTTGCCATCAAGTCCAAAGGGGGATATTGTTGGCATTATGACACAGATGTTGTCTTTGATGGAAACTCACTCAGATGACAGATCATAGTACAACAGGTTAACAGCTCAGAGTTACAGATTAGACTTCACAGAATGAGGAAAGAGAGGTATACGCAGGTTCACCATTGGCCAAGCCACATATACACGCGGGTTCACTTTATACAAGTCGCGTATACATACACATGCACTTTCACAAAAGGAAAAGCATGTATACCTTGGAAAACTAATTGTTTGGTCCGAAGTATTTGGTCCATGCTATTTTGATCCATGGTATTGGTCCAAGGTATCAGGTCCAAGGAATTGACCCTAGGTATTTGGTCCAAGGTAATGGTCCTAAGTGGTTTTGGTCCATGGTATTGAGAAAGGCCTACAAACTATAAAAGGAGGAGAAGATCATTAGGCCAAGGTGTGCAACTATCGAATATCTGATGAAGTGTGATATCTAATATGCGGGTTATTGGCTTATGGTGTTGTGCTTGATCTGAACCAAGGATGAACCTTAGCGTTTGATGAAGGATAAGATCTAATGATGTATCAAGATCTTAAGGCTTGAAGTGAATTATATTTATGTGATTTGATCATGTATCTAAATAACTGACGCATGTTGTAGTCTGTAAATATGATGATTTGGGTATGACTGAAGTCTGGAATAGTTGTAATGTTTAAATCATCATTTACAGATCTGTACGTAGGTTCACTTTAGAAAAGGGGCGTATACACGCTGGTTTGCTTTGAGGAAAGCACATATGCATGCAGGTTCGACACATGGAAGTAGTGTATACCTTATAAAATATCTTTTAGTTTCTTCTGTTTGTTGTTGCAATGTTCTGGGTTCTAGCTTGGGTTCTCATTACTATATTCTAGTTACAACATTCTGAAAGATCAGATTGATGGGTTGTAAAAGTGAGTGATTGATTCAGTTGTGATTGGTTCAAAAGAAGATTGGTTGATGCAGATATATTTGATGATTGAATGATGTTGTTGATGGATCTAGTCTAAAAACTTATGAAATGTGGTCCCTGGAAGAAAAGAGAAGGTTGTAGCCTTCTGTAGGCCAGCACCTACGTACTAGTAAAAGTATCAGCTAGTACAAGAGCTAGGGGGTTGTAGCTCCCTTCTAGTAGAAGCTGTAGAATGAGAAGAAGGTTGTAGCCTTCTGCAGGTAGAAGCCTGCGTAGTAGTATAAGACTGCACTAGTACAAAAATTGTAAACAGATTTTTCTTATTATTAAAAGAAGACAGAGACGACAACAGCAAGTGGTTTTCACCCACATTGGGTTTCCACCTTATATCTTAGTGGTCATGTGTGTTTCTTATGTGTGATGCTTTATTCTTATTTTACTACACTGTCTAATGAATTCCTGATATACTTGTTAAAGTTCAATACATGATAATTGGGTAAATCAAAAGATCTCTGCATATATGCTGGTTGCATTAAGTATAGTTTCGTATACATGCTAGTTCACTAAGCTAAAGTAGTGTATACAAATCAGTTTTGAAAAATAAATTATTGATATGATAATATGGATTCACCCCCCCTATCAATATTATTTCCAACAAGAATACTTAGTTAACTGGAGTAGCAGTAGTTGAGTGCACTAATGCATCAAATGACTATTAACTCACTATTAGTTCCTCAAATGGCTTGGAACTAATTTAACTAGACTTAACTCAGGAAATTGAGTTAACTAATTAGAACTCATACTTAACTCATCCTAGACCCCTATAAAATAGGGAGAATATATACATGACTTTAGAAAGACTTCCAACTCAAAATTCCTAATCTAATTAAGTTTAATAAACTTAATTAACTATTTACAAGTTGCTATGAGAATATAATTCGATTTTAATTCACAGTTTAATTCAAGGACAAATTAAACTGGAATTTCTTGTTGCCATTTCTCAACATGTTACATCATACTCATTTTCTTTTTTTATAGTCGATATTATTTTTTTTATTTAGAGCCTAATATTTTATTTTTAATTTAAAGGTGCATGTGTCAAATCAATGGAAAGACGGACAGACAGACTTACGCATCGCCTCATATTGGGTTGTAGAATGAGCTTCTCGGCTCAATAAAATTTTTATTCCCCCTCCCCCTCTTGATTTGAGCAAGATTCTTATACATTTTTACATCACCTTATCTTCAAAAAGGTTTGAGGACATCCATGAGGATCTGAGATCCTTAAGATGTTCTCAATATCATTTTAAAACTTAGCCTAATTAATATAGAAAAAATACACATCATGATATGGAATCAACATCAATCAATAAACATGATGAAAAGGGAATTGAAGTGGTTATGGTCAATTGATGCAATTCAACTGTATTATACTAACAACCTTCAATTGCATAGTTGTATTCCCCTATACAATACACCATGCCACTTGATCTATTAACATCATCAAATTTAATAGCCATGGCATTCAATGTTGTAACAACTGGTTTAACAACAAAATGAATCAATGGTGTAACAATAACAAAAATGACAGGTTTTATGGAAATGGAAATAATAAGTGCTGCAACAATGTGACTATCAGGTGTTACAACAATGTGATTGGCAGGTGTTAAAAAATTTGACTCGTATATGTTACAACAACTATAGTAGCACTTGATATTACACTTTTAGAAGTACCAACATCTCTAACAACCTCTCTAGAAGATTGTATCCTAAGACTTTTCATTAGCAAGCATAAAATGGTTAGTTTCCCCTAACCAGACTAGAAATAACATAAGTTGTGGAAAAACATACATGAGGAAAAGTGTATTATTTTTAGAAAAGGAAAGCTCCAAGATAATTATTATAATAAGAAAAACTAGCTAAAAAGGTGGAAAATAGAAAAGACGATATTTAGGCACCCACCATCCCCCAAAAACTAGAAACGTTGCATGCCTTGGTGCAACCAAGCAGTCAATTTGAATCTGGGTCTATGTTGAAATGCATGGAATGAAGGTTACTGATGTTGAATTCTATTTTACCTCGACCATGAGCTAGGTAAAATCATCAAATGGGATCAACTTCTTCCCAACAAATGGTTTTCGTCCTTGCTTCCATGTCATAGTCTCATTGGTATTCAAGTGAAGGGATCTAGATCACAAGGTGATGAAACCTTAGTCCAACCCACTTGTTTCCACATATTATCATACAATGAATATATTTATTTACTCTCTAAATGGATAATATGAGGTTCATCAAGTTGAATGCATATTTTCTCCTTATATCTTTAGTAGCCTACTCCCACCTTTATTTTCACCTTTTCAAGGCATTCTCCTTTCAGAATTTTATTTTTCTAATACAAAGGAAAATAACCTCCTTCCTTGTGATGATAAAAAAATTAGCATGTAAGGGTGCATTGACTAATTGAAAAATTATTTTCACAATGGCTCTTGGGAAATGAAACTCACCTCTTACATATATGTTGTAGTTTTTGTTCTTCTAGGTCACAAGTAGGTATATTTTTTGTTAAATGAATATACAAGAAAGATGTGTCCATAGTTGAACATATCTTACAAAATGGTTAGGATTCCACTCAATATCATGATGTAACAATATTTTATTCTAATATAGTTCACACAATAAATGCTTTCCCTCACTACATATTTCATTGTAAAACTCTAGGAAGGTATTTGCATAAGTCACTTTGTGGGGTATTCCTTCAACAATTTCTTTAAACTAGTCATACAGAAACATTACATATACAAGGGAAGGTTCCCTATAGTTGATAATGGATTCCACTAGTAGACTAATTTAACCCTTTTCTTTCTTTGGTGACTTCACTTGCTCCTAATTTTGGGGTCTTCTTTGACTCCTTCAATCCTTCTTTCCATTTGTCCGACTTGGACCTATGGAATTCCAAGTGCTCAACACATATTTGTCTAAGGTTTGTTATAGTCTAATTGTGTTTTTTAAAATATATTATCCCCTCTACATATGATGTAGCTACAATCATCTACTTGGAAACCTTGTACTTCAATCCAAGAGCTATTAATAGATTTTGTCTATGTGGTAGTTTTATGTACTGTAGGTTTACCTTCATGTTTTTGGTAGCTTTATCTTGAGTTAGGATTTCTTCTATATATTTAATCTCATTAATGCATGCACGAGGCCCTACTTTTAGGCTCTATTTGTATTAAAAATGTAACTTATTTTTTTCCTCAACTTTCTGAATTTCCTTATCCTCCACAATGATCCTTTCTATTTGTATTTCAACATCACATTTCTCTAGGCATACTATTGTATTTTCAACATTTTTAGTCTGAAGAATTGGTTCAAAAAAACCCTCTCTTGTTATTTCTTCTCCAAGTTTGATAGAGCTTTGTTGGGTGAAATAAGTGGTTTGGGAAGGGTAGTCTAGACCTTCTTAGGTTTGTCCTAGTAAATTTGCTTTTAATTTATTCATCTTCTTTTGTAAGATTTGATTAATTTTCCTTAACTCAATATTTTTTTTAATGATGACATAACATAATAGTCTCAAACAAGTGTTACCTATAAATGGATATCTTTTCTTGTGTTGAAGTTCCTCTTTTTGAGAAGAAAATTAAGGTCAAGTTCCATGACAGTCTCTAGAAAATGGTCTTTTTCCATATCGCCTCCACTTATTGGTTCCTATGTTGCAGCAGGGGTATGCTTTTCATGTATTGCACTTGTTGGTTCTTATGTTACAATAGAATTTTCTTCTTTACCTTTTTCACTCTTCTCACCTGCTAGTTCTTATGTTATAGAAAGGGTTTCTCTTTCATTCATTCCACTTGTTGGTTCTTGTGTTGCAATAGGGTTGACTCCTTCCATTAGATCAATTTCTTCATTCATGGGTCCTGCAATTTTGGATGTTGTTTTTAATTTGGTTGAAAAGCATTTCCTTTTCTTATTTGTAATTGTTATTTTGGTCATTCCCTTAGTTCCTCTTTTCCTCATCTGTTAAACTCTCCTTATTGGGGGTGAATTACCAATAATTTCTATGTCACTCTCATAGGAAGCCTCCAAGTGTTTTTCTACCTCACCTGAAGGATACTTTGTACCTTGTTCAAGTGTTACAACTTCCTATATTCATGCCACCTATGTTATATCTTCATCTATTCCTTAAACATGTTTTATATCTTCCTCTATTCCTATAGACTGTGTCATAGCCTATTTTTATGCTATTGCTCCCAACTATGTAATAGCTATGGGAGGGTCTACAAGGTATCCCCATGTACAACATTCTTGTTCTAGTGCATGTGTTAGAATGAGCTTGATGATGATTCTTGAGTAAATGAATAGGAGATAACATTTTCCCTTCAATAAATATTTTCTAGTGACTTTGTTGTTTGGGAATTGTGACTGTGTCAAACAATGTAGCATTATCCTTGATTCTATCCATATACATTAAAATATTTAAAAGAGAAGAAATCAAAGGGGAAGGGGTGGAAGAAATTAAATTCAGATGTGATGAGGAAAAATTTGAGGTTTTTCATATATTAGCCTCCCTACATGGATGATTTTTGGTGTTACAAACTTTGAAATCACTCTAGGTTTCAACCATCATGACTTTTTTATTGTCCGCCCAATCCAATGTAGCAACTCTTTTCCCAAAGATTCTGTCTGGACTGTGCTCTCTTATTAACTTTAGAGGTATTTTCTTCATGGTATGCCTCACAGACATTGCACCATGGCCATGACAGAAGGGTGTTAGTACCAAACAGTTGTGGAATGTATTGGAAAATACAATTAATTATTCATTGGCCATAATAGTGCCATCAGATAAAAATTTAGGGAGGTGATATTTAAATTTAGGAAAGGGTGTGTTTTCCAGTGTAAGATTCAAGGGAGAAGACATGCCAAGGAGTGGAATTCAGGTCCTCTTTGAATTGAAATAAGGTTTTTTTTTCTATTATTTTTGTGGGGTTTGTTGTAAATTGGACTGAAGAGTAGAGCTATCCAATTTGAATAGAAAATGATACAATTATTATGATGACATGGAAGAGGGAATAGATTGAAAAATATTGGAAATGTATTGTCATTGATGGAAATGGAAATAGAAAAGATTGGAAAAGGCAATAGAAGCGGTGGTATAGGGAAAATCAAATCCAATGGAAAAGGTGGCCAATGGAAAAAGGAAAAGCGAAGACAAAGGCAACGACAAAGAGTGCAAGGTAAAGGAAATTATAAGGTGCAGTGGCCTTGGAGCCATTTTTGGTGCAATAGATCATCTCAAGTACAAGTGAAACCCCACACATTGAAAGAGATTGGAAAGATATTTCCAATGGTATATGGAAGTCCCAAATGGATTCTTGGATTGAAAGATAGAGTCAAGCTCTATGACCACAAGTCAACCTATCAGAGTTAGAGTTGGTTAGAGGAGCCTTTGGCCCACAACCAAAGGTGGCATAAGTCCCAAAATCAGCGGAGAAGGTTAGTGGAGCCTCTGAGTGAGAGCTCCAGGCTCACATGGAGTGACAACATAGCAGCAAGGAAATTTTTTATTGGATCAACAGAGTTACCTTGATGGTAATACCTTGACAGTATTTTATGGTATGCTTAGGTCTCAGCGACCAGGAAGATGTGGAAAACAACGTACAATTCTTAGCAGCCAAGCATACGTGGAAGCCACAACAGTAGCAGAATAGCACATTGATTGGCCATAGGCTAAACCTAGCATTATAGTCTGGCCCTGCGATATTTCACCCCGTAAGGTTTTAGGTGTGCCTGGGCCTAAGTGACTGGGCAGATGTAATTGAGACATCTAGGCAAACAGCTACACACTACCCATTGGGGACTAACTAAGTGGAGCCCTCTCGACGGTATCAACCTGGCGGGAGTACCCTAGAGGATTAAATATAGTGCACTATGTGAAAGAATCGATGTTAGGCCCCTATACTACTAGTGTAACCCATTATTGTTATTAGTAAAACCCCTTTATTATATTGTTGTACACATGTAGTTCCCATATTGTTACTATTGTGCCCCATAGAATCCCACTATTGTTATTATTGTGCCTTTACATTATTATTGTTATGTCGCTTTGATTATATTATGACCCCTTAGACTCCTATATATAGAAAGGATGTCTTGTCATTTGTATCATCTAAGAATTGTTCATTTGTGTAATGCAAAGGAGGTTTCCCCCTCTAAGAGGCTGAATTCTAAGGCGTTGATCTATCTTTTTTATCTTTTTGTGAGCTGGTTTCATAACATTTGGTATCAGAGCTTTGGATTCTAGGTTTCCCTGCTCCAAATAGGTCATCATGGAATTTTTGCTATAACGTTTTTTCTATGACGTTTCAGAAGTGAAAAAAAACCCATTTGAGACTAATCGCATTGAACCTCATGTCTAAATCTCAAAGCTTGTCTCACTATATGTTCTGATATATGATTTGAGGAAGTTAGGGTTTTTGCAAGCTCCAAAATTTAAGCTAAAATAGGTCATCGTGGGATTTTCGTTGTACCTCTTTCGTTACAAAGTTTCAGAAGCGAAAAAAAAAACCCATTTGAGAAGAAATCATTATGAATCTTGGAACCAAATTTCAGGTCCTGTCTCGCTATATTTTTGGATATATAGTCTAAGGAAGTTAGCGTTTTTGCAGACCCCTGAATTACATTCCAAACAGGTCATAGTGGGAAAATCATCATAACTGTCTCTCTGAGCATCAGATTGGAATTTCATAAGAAGTTACAAAAAGAGGATGGATTTCAATTTATTTTATATATTTTTCAAATCCAAAGGGGAAACCGGTGACACGTGGCACGTCATACAAGTTCGCTATTCTGAAAAGGCATATAATCATGTCATCTTGGGAGATTGTGCATAACTCTTTCTTGGAGAATCCAATTTCGATCAGACTAGTGGCATTGGAAAGAGGACACATAGGACTACTACAAGTCATGATTTCAAAATTGGAAGATCCTAAATTAGAGAGTTATAGTCATTTGAATATCGAGCTCCTAAAATCAAGAAAAAGCGAGATGAGGAAGTTTGATGGCAAGGATCTGGTAAATTGGATACTACAGATGGAGAAATATTTTGATCTACATGGTGTACCATTGTTACAAAAGGTATGTATTACATCTAATTATTTAGAGCTAAATCAATTTTTATGGTATAAAGTGCTTTGTTCTCGTAAACCACTTGTCACGTGGTCAATTTTCATGGAGGAAATGATAGCACATTATGGGGATACAAAGAGAAAAACCTTCTTTAGCCAATTGATTAATCTCAAACAAAAGTGTTCAATGGCAGAGCACATTAAGGACTTCCAAAAATTGAATATACGGGAAAATGATATTCCAGAGAAGCAGAGGATTGATGTCTCCATAGGGACTTTAAAGGATAACATTCAACATGAGGTTCGTCTTTGGGAACCTCATTCATTGGAGAAGGCATTTAGGTTGGCAAGAAAAGTGGAAAGAAAAATCATGGAAACAAGGAGTTCTTCCACTCAAAACTATAAACATGCAAGTGTTGTTTCTCATAGCCTTCCACAGCCTACAAGGGTGACACCACAACACTTGGAAGAAAAAAGAGAAAAAGGACTTTGTTACAATTATGATAGCAAATGCAGTAAAGGTCATAAGTGTGCTGAGAAGAAATTATTTTACATAGATTATGAAGAGGAGGAAGAAAAGGATCAAGAAACATCAAAAGCAGAGGATATACACCAGGAACCAACCCCAGAGAAAGAGGAAATGAATCCAACCATATCTTCTAAAGCATTGGCAAGAATTACCACTCCTCAAACTCTCAAGATAGAAGGACATATCAAGAAGAAAAAGGTTCAAGAAGTGAAAGAACACATCGAGAAAGAATAAATGAATCCAACCATATCTTATAATGCGTTGGCTGGAATTACGACTCCTCAAACTATCAAGATAGAAGGACATATCAAGAATAAAAATGTTCGAGAAGTGAAAGATCACATTGAGCATCGAGAAATGAATCCGACCATATCTTGTAAAGCATTGGAAGAAATTACCACTCCTCAAACTCTAAAGATAGAAGGGCATATCAAGAAGAAAAAGGTTCAAGCAGTGAAAGATCACATTGAGCATCAACAAGAAGTTCTCCAACTTTTAAAGGATAACACCACTTTGGTGCAGAATCGAATGAAACAACAGGTAGATCAACATCGCAGTGAAAAATGTTTTGATGTAGGTGATCAGGTATTTTTACGGCTACATCTCAAGCAAGCTATTTATGAGAAGGAAATGTTGGCAATACTACATGCACTTTAGAAATGGCGACCTTACCCAATGGGAAGGCACTTCAAGGTAAAAATGGATCATGATAGACTTTCATACTTTTTAGAACAAATATTATCTTTAGAAGAACAGAAAAAATGGGTCACAAATACGTTGGGTTATGACTTTGACATCATCTATAGAAAAGGGAAGAAAATTTTTGTTGCAGATGCACTCTTAAGAAAGGATGAGGATGTGAAAGCATTGTTTTGTGCTATTTCTATTATCCAACCAGATTGGATAAACGAAGCAAGGGATGAATGGAAGAAGGATGAAGAAGTGTGTCCACTCATTCAAAAGTTGCAGAAGATCCCAACTCAAACAATATTTCTAGAACTTGAAGAGGAAGGAAAAATAATATTGGAACCTGGAGTAGTCACAGAAAAAAGAACCAAACGGCTACGAAATTGATCAATTTAAGAGTATCTCATCAAGTGGAAGAACTTACCCACCGAAGATTCCACATGGGAGGATAAGAATTTTATACAGAAGCATCAAGAACTACTCAAGCGTTGAGGACACACTTTTTGAAGGAGAGGGGCATGATAAGCCTCTATACTACTAGTGTAACCCCTTACTGTTATTAGTACAACCCCCTTATTATATTATTGTACCCATGTAGTCCCCATATTGTTACTATTGTGCCCCATAAAAGCCCACTATTGTTATTATTGTGCCATTACATTATTATTGTTATGTCGGCTCTGATTATATTATGACCCCTTAGATTCCTATATATAGAAAGGAGGTCTTGTCATTTGTATCATCCAAGAATTGTTCATTTGTGTAATGTAAAGGAGGTTGCCCCCTTAAAGAGGCTGAATTCTAAGGCGTTGATCTATCTTTTCTATATTTTTGTGCGTTGGTTTCATAACAATGGAGAGGAACATAACTGGTGGAGCCCACTTGGTTGGTGCATTACTTGACGATGGATGTTGGGGAGCCCAACGCTACACATTGGGTTGTTAACGCAAGGACACGATAATGTCGGCCCATAGAAAATTAACACAAAAAAAGGGAAGCATCAATGGAAGAGTTGAGCAAGAGGTCCAATATGCTAGCTCAGCTTACTTAGGGTGAGCCCGTAAAAACAAATCTCGAAAGAAAAATAAAAAGGAAGCGAATGTTGAAAATGTAGCAAAAAAACTCTCAATTTGATTTTTTTCCCTAATTAAATTGCGGAAATTTGAAATTCCATATCAGCAGAAAACTTGGAGGAGTTAACTGAGGTGACATGGCACTTGTCACTTAGTTAAGAACACTAAATTCAGGTTAATGAGTTGAGGTTCAATTTGCTTGTCTTGATTCCTAAAAAAATTAGGAGTCTAGCTCAGTTAATTCAGGTTAGGGGCATGAATTTTGGTTGTGCGCATCGAGTTTCTAAATTTCAGGAGCCTAGGTTGAGTTAATTTCATTTGTAGCAATTTAATTTAGTTAAATTGAGTTATGGTAAGTTAAACTAGTTCTAACTATTGGAGAAACTAGTAGAAGGTCAAGTTTTGGAAGTGGAACTTCAACCACACTCAGTGATCATCCAGATAATTAATCAATCAACCTAAATTAGCTCATGCATGTAGATAGTTCGAGTTACCTAGTTGAGATGGATATTCCAAGGCATTGTACTATCAGTTGTATACTATTCCAATGTGTACAGGTGGTGCATGCAGCTAGAGAATTGACCGAAAGGAATTGTGCAATCCAGATGAGGGAATTTCCTAATTAATAGGGGACTAATTCCCAAGGGAACAATGCAAGGAATTAGGAGCTTGGGAAGGCTTGAAATTGGCTAAGTATTTGCCAAGTTTAGTCAGTCAAGTAGAGGATAGAAGATACAAGTGAAAGTTGTTCTCAAGCTTGAGCAAGCATATTGTATTCATCCAAATTATTTTATTAATGCAATACAGATACTAAGGGGTTTTGAGCAGTTCTTTTCCCCTAGATAAATATCTATATATGTGTGATTTTTCCTTTTGCATGTCTATATTTCTTGTTTTAGATGGTGAAAATGACAACAAGAAATGCTATAAATAGCAGTTTAGGTACCAGTGTTGGACATAGCAATAAGGAATGAAAAATGGAAGTGCTAAAAATAGCATTTTGGGATAGATTCCAATTTTAGTTAGTCCCTAAACTAAAATTGAGAAGTAAAATTCGAATTTGATCTTAGCAGTTGTTTGTAAAATAATTAATTAATTCATCTTGAGTTAATTAGTTGAGGAAAAACAAACATGAGGTCTATGTGAGGACATGCAACAATTATTCCTTTGATTAAGGAATTTATCCCTTAGTTAAAGATATAAGAGTGAGTTGTAATTATGAGTTGTAATTAGTTAGCTCAGTTAACTGAGTTAAGTCTAGTTAGATTAGTTCCAACAGTTGGAGGAACTGATTGTGAGTTCAGCTAGTTAATGCTTGCATGCATGTAACTACTGCACTTCAGATAACTGAATATTCTCTCATAAATAACTCATGCATGTCAGTTTTGTCAGAGACCTAGTTGAGATCAGAGGAAGGGAAATTGTACTATCAGGTGGAGGAATTTTCCTATAAAGCAAACTCATCCATGCAGAAGGAATCATCTCCTTTATGATTGTGCAGTTACTACTGAGCCAAGTGAGCAGTGTGAGGTGGGAATTCACACAAGTGGAAGCACTGGATCCCAGGAAATATTGTGCAAGGAAATAGGAGGCTTGGAGGGAAGATGAGAAGGTTTGTGAGAAGCTTTTGACTGTCTATGAGTAGCAAAGGGATTGTGCTGAGAGATGGATAGCTTCCGAGCTAAGGCTTTGTGTAATCCAGACTATTTTCCACTTGTATGATAATATAAAGATCAGGGTTTTAGGCTGAGGCTTTCCCCAGAGTTTGTCTTCTGTGTTTCATGTGATTCCTTTCTCTTCTCAGTTATATATGTTCTATGTTTGACATTGCTCATATTCGATTAAGCTTCTGCAAAGTTTGTTGTAGAAGTAGATCTAGTATACTGCTTTAGTACATTGCATTATTAGTTGATCTACAGGTGAAATTTCTACATGGTATCAGAGCATAGGTGATCAAAGCAAAGAACAATATACAAGAAGGGAGAAGTTCGAAGTTTCAAGTTCCTGATTATAGAAATCGAGTTCTTATCAGATCTCAATTTCACCAATGGCGTTCAATGGTTTGAGACTTGAGTATGCCCTTGATGGAAGTTCGAATAATATAGCTTGGAAGGATCACATGGAAGCAGTATTAGAGGACAATGGTTTGAAACTTCATTGATCAAGAAGTCCCCAAGCCCACAACAGCTATTGCCCAAGAACTAGTGGAATGGAAGAAATGTGTGGCTAGAGCAAGAAGAATTCTCCTGGAGGGAGTTTGAGACCACATAGTCTCGAGCCTCTATGGGAAGGAGACACCGTATTCAATATGGAAAAGATTGAAGAATCTATATCAGAACAACAGTGATCAGAGGAAGTTGGCACTGAATGACAAGCTTCGGAAAATCAAGTGTGAAAAGGGTGACACGATCTCAACATACCTGACCAAACTCACCACCTGTAGGGATGAGCTTGGAAGTGTAGGGATCACGACTGCCGATGATGACATGGTGAGTCTTGCTCTCCTCAGTCTTCCTAAGAGCTGGCATAGCTACCAAGACTCAGTTAATGGAAAAGAGAAACTTCTAGATTGGGAACGACTTTGGTCAGATCTGATGTAGGAGGAGATAAGGAGAAGCACAAGAGATGGTTCTTCATCCAAGTAGGATGAAGAAAACTACACCTTAGCGAGTAAGGAAAAGAAAGGGAAGGAGAAGAATTCTCATCCCAAATCGAGTTCTTCCCATCATTGGAATAAGTTTGACAAATTGAAATGGCAACAAGAAATGCTAAAAATAACATTGCTATAAATAGCAGTTTGGGTACCAATGTTGGACATAGCAACAAGGAATGAAAAATGGAAGTGCTAAAAATAACATTTCGGGTAGATTAAAATTTTAGTTAGTCCTTGAACTAAAATTGAGAAGTAAAATTCGAATTTGATCTTAGCAGTTGTTTGTAAAATAATTAATTAATTCATCTTGAGTTAATTAGTTGGGAAAAAACAAACATGAAGTCTATGTGAGGACATACAACAGTTATTCCTTTGATTAAGGAATTTATCCCTTAGTTAAAGAGATAAGAGTGAGTTGTAATTATGAGTTGTAATTGGTTAGCTTAGTTAATTGATTTAAGTCCAATTAGATTAGTTCCAACATTTGGAGGAACTGATTGTGAGTTCAGTTAGTTAATGCTTGCATGCATGTAACTACTGCACTTCAGATAACTAAATATTCTCTCATAAATAACTCATGCATGTCAGTTCTGTCAGAGACCCAATTGAGATCAGAGGAAGGGATAGTGTACTAATAGTTGGAGGAATTTTCCTATAAAGGAAAATCATCCATGCAGAAGGAATCATCTTCTTCAGGATTGCATAGTTAATTCTGAGCCAAGTGAGCAGTGTGAGGTGGGAATTCACACAACTGGAAGCACTAGACCCCAGGGAAAACTACACAAGAAAATAGGAGGCTTGGAGGGCAAAGGAGAAGGTTTGTGAGAAGCCTTTGACTGTCTATGAGCAACAGAGGGATTGTACTGAGAGCTGGATAGCTTTCGAGCTAAGGCTTTGTGTAATCCGGACTATTTTCCACTTGTATGATAATATAGAGATTGGGGTTTTAGGCTGAGGCTTTCCCTAGAGTATTCTTCTATGTTTCATGTGATTGCTTTCTCTTCTCAGTTATATATGTTCTTTGTTTGATATTGCTCATATTCGATTAAGCTTCCGCAAAGTTTGTTGTAGAAGTATATCTATTATACTGCTTTAGTACATTGCATTATTAGTTGATCTACAGGTGAAATTTCTACACGGTATCAGAGCAGAGGTGATCAAAGCAAAGAACAATATACAAGAAGGGAGAAGTTCAAAGTTTCAAGTTCTTGATTATAGAAATCGAGTTATTATCACATCTCATTTTCACCAATGGCGTTTAGTGGTTTGAGACTCGAGTATGCCCTTGATGGTAGCTCGAATTATATATCCTAGAAGGATCGCATGGAAGTGGTATTAGACAACAATGGTTTGAAGGAATTCATTGATCAAGAAGTCTCCAAGCCCGTAGCAGCTAATGCCCAAGAACTAGCGGAATGGAAGAAATGTGTGGCTAGAGCAAGGAGAATCCTCCTAGAGGGAGTTCGAGACAACATAGTCTCGAGCCTCCATGGGAAGGAGACACCATATTCAATGTGGAAAACATTGAAGGATCTATATATGAACAACAATGATCAGAGGAAGCTGGCACTGAAAGCTAAGCTTCGGAAGATCAAGTGTGAAAATGTCAACACGATCTCAACATACCTGACCAAGCTCACCACCTGTAGGGATGAGCTTGGAAGTGTAGGGATCACGACTGCCGATGATGACATGGTGAGTCTTGCTCTCCTCAGTCTTCCATCTAAAAATGGCAAATGGCAACAAGAAATGCTAAAAATAGCATTGCTATAAATAGTAGTTCGGGTACCAATGTTGGACACACCAATAAGGAATGAAAAATGGAAGTGCTAAAACTAGCATTTTGGGATAGATTCCAATTTTAGTTAGTCCCTGAACTAAAATTGAGAAGTAAAATTCGAATTTGATCTTATCAACTATTTTTAAAATAATTAATTAATTCATCTTGAGTTAATTAGTTGAGGAAAAACAAACATGAAGTCTATGTGAGGACATGCAACAGTTATTCCTTTGATTAAGGAATTTATCCCTTAGTTAAAGAGATAAGAGTGAGTTGTAATTATGAGTTGTAATTAGTTAGCTCAGTTAACTGAGTTAAGTCTAGTTAGATTAGTTCCAATAGTTGGAGGAACTGATTGTGAGTTCAGTTAGTTAATGCTTGCATGCATGTAACTACTACACTTCAGATAACTAAATATTCTCTCATAAATAACTCATGCATGTCAGTTCTGTCAGAGACCCAGTTAAGATCAAAGGAAGGGACAATGTACATCAATTGTAGGAATTTTCCTATAAAGGAAACTCATCCATGCAGAAGAAATTATCTCCTTTAGGATTACGCAATTACTACTGAGCCAAGTGAGCAGTGTGAGGTGGGATTTCACACAAGTGGAAGCACTATACCCCAGGAAAAACTACGCAAGGAAATAAGAGGCTTGGAGTGCAGAGGAGAAGGTTTGTGAGAAGCCTTTGACTGTCTATGAGCAGCATAGGGATTGCACTAAGAGCTAGATAGCTTTCGAGCTAAGGCTTTGTGTAATCCAGACTATTTTCCACTTGTATGATAATATAGAGATCAGGGTTTTAGGCTGAGGCTTTCCCCAGAGTTTATCTTCTGTGTTTCATGTGATTGCTTTCTCTTCTCAGTTATATATGTTCTGTGTTTGATATTGCTCATATTTGATTAAGCTTCTGCAAAGTTTTTTGTACAAGTAGATCTAGTATACTGCTTTAGTACATTGCATTATCAGTTGATCTACAGGTGAAATTTCTACATGGTATCGGAGCATAGGTGATAAAAGTGAAGAATAGTATATAAGAAGGGAGAAGTTCGAAGTTTCAAGTTCCTAATTATAGAAATCAAGTTCTTATCACATCTCAATTTCACCAATGGTGTTCAGCGGTTTGAGACTCGAGTATGCCCTTGATGGCAACTCAAATTATATAGCCTTAAAGGATTGCATGGAAGCGATATCAGAGGACAACGGTTTGAAGGAATTCATTGATCAAGAAGTCTACAAGCCTGCAGCAGCTAATGCCCAAGAACTGGCAGAATGGAAGAAATGTGTGGCTAGAGCAAGGGGAATCCTCTTGGAGGGAGTTCAAGACGACATAGTCTCGAGCCTCCATGGGAAGGAGACACCATATTCAATGTGGAAAACATTGAAGGATCTATATCAGAACAGCAGTGATCAGAGGAAGCTGGCGCTGAAAGACAAGCTTCAGAAAATCAAGTGTGAAAAGTGCAACACGATCTCAACATACCTAACCAAGCTCACCACCTGCAAGGATGAGCTTGGAAGTGTAGGGATCATGACTGTTGACGATGACATGGTGAGTATTGCTCTCCTCGATCTTCCTAAGAGCTGGCATAGCTACCAAGACTCGATTAATTGAAGAGAGAAACCGCCAAATTGGGAACAACTTTGGTCGGATCTGATGCAGGAGGAGATAAGGAGAAGCACTAGAGATGGTTCTTCATCCAAGGAAGATAAAGAAAATTGTGCCTTAGCAAGTAAGGAAAAGAAAGGGAAGGAGAAGAATTCTCATCCCAAATCAAGTTCTTCCCATGCTGGGAAGAATTTTGACAAATCGAAAGTGTGATGCTTTCAATGCCATGAGGTAGGCCATTTTGCTACAAATTGTCCACTGAAGAAATCAGAAGGGATCCTTGGAAGGATCAGAAGGTGAGGCACTGGCCTCACAGTTCGAGTTGGATTTCACCCTCATCGCATGCATGGTTTCATCCATGGTGGGATGTGGTTGGTTTCTTGACAGTGGAGCTTCATTCCACATGACCAGCGATAAGAGTTTGTTCAGAACCTTGGAGGAGAAAGATCTCTAAATACTTATAGAGATGGGTAATGATGAAAATTATAGTATCTCAAGTGTAGGCATGGTTGTTTTTCAGAGGGAGCATGGAGCTCGCATTACCTTGACAGATGTCAAGTATGTGCCAGGGCTGAAGAAAAACTTGGTATCAATCGCAATGTTGGAAGGCAGAGGCTATGATGTAGTCTTCAGTAAGGGAAAGGTTTTCCTTAGACACATCACCACGAGACAGGTGAAGCATATCGGTTCACGGGTCAAGAACCTGTATGATCTTGAGTTTCAAGATGCATGCAAAGCCTTGAGGAGTAAGGAAACTATTGGATACTTGGTGGTTGAGAGGGAGAGTATCAAACAATTATGGAGGAGCCACAATTGATGAAGCAACTTCAGAAGGTTGTGGAGCAACCACAACTAGAGAAGATGAGAGGAGAACGAGTGGAGGCATCCATTCATATAGAGACCTCCAGTAGGGAGAAATTTCAAGCCAAGTGGGAAGAGGGATCACATGCAGCCATACCTCCAGGTAGGAGGTGGGGTGATGTGGAGTAATAGTCCCACAAAGGCTGAAATAGGGGCAGGATCCTTGAGGTAACCAATCTCTTGGATTTGACCTTGCTACGAGAGCCCCGACGAGGAGTAGTAGGATTGGCTGAGTGGGTAGAGACAAATGAGGATAGAGCGACAGAAAGAGCTACAGTGCAGGAGTCCCAAGACTGTGTAGAGTTAGCAAGCTACAACAATGCAAGAGGCACAAGAGTGTTGCACCAGGATGGCACAGAGAGGTGTGAAACAATGCGAGATACATGGAGTGTTGCAGCAACTTAGAGATCAGAGAGGGATCACTTGTTAGTGATAGATGGAGCTTCAGCATTAGAGGGCGTTTCTAGCCCAACAGGGAGGTCAGTTGGGAGTTTTTTTGTTTCTAGAGTTGCTAGAGCAACAACACTTGGGAGAAGTGTTGCATGCAGAACATTCCAAAGGTTCAGGATCGGGTTTGAGTTGAGTTCTTGTCTTGTTGAGAGGGAGTGTTGAAAATGGCAACAAGAAATGCTAAAATTAGCATTGCTATAAATAGAAATTTAGGTACCAGTGTTGGACATAGCAACAAGGAATGAAAAATGGAAGTGCTAAAAGTAGCATTGCTAAAAATAGAATTTCAGGATAGATTCCAATTTTAGTTAGTCGCTGAACTAAAATTGAGAATTAAAATTCGAAGTTGATCTTAGCAGTGGTTTGTAAAATAATTAATTAATTCATCTTGAGTTAATAAGTTGAGGAAAAACAAACATGAAGTCTATGTGATGACATGCAACAGTTATTCCTTTAATTAAGGAATTTATCCCTTAGTTAAAGAGATAAGAGTGAGTTGTAATTAGTTAGCTTAGTTAACTGAGTTAATTCTAGTTATATTAGTTCCAACAGTTGGAGGAACTGATTGTGAGTTCAGTTAGTTAGTGCTTGCATGCATGTAACTACTACACTTCAGATAACTGAATAATCTCTCATAAATAACTCATGCATGTCAGTTCTGTTAGAGACCCAGTTGAGATCAGAGGAAGGGATAATGTACTATCAGTTGGAGGAATTTTCCTATAAACGAAACTCATCCATGCAAAAGGAATTAACTCCTCCAGGATTGCATAGTTACTACTGAGCCAAGTGAGCAGTGTGAGGTGGGAATTCACACAAGTGGAAGCACTAGACCCCAAGAAAAATTTTGCAAGGAAATAGGAGGCTTGGAGGGTAGAGGAGAAGGTTTGTGAGAAGCCTTTGACTATCTATGAGCAGCAGAGGGATTGTACTAAGAGCTAGATAGCTTTCGAGCTAAGGCTTTGTGTAATCCTGACTATTTTCCACTTGTATGATAATACAGAGATTGGGGTTTTAGGCTAAGGCTTTCCCCAGAGTTTATCTTCTGTGTTTCATGTTATTTCTTTCTCTTCTCAGTTATATATGTTTTGTGTTTGATATTTCTCATATTTGATTAAGCTTCCATAAAGTTTTTTGTAGAAGTAGATCTAGTATATTGCTTTAGTACATTGCATTATCAGTTGATCTACTGGTGAAATTTCTACAAAGTAGAGGATAGAAGATACAAGTGAAAGTTGTTCTCAAGCTTGAGCAAGCATATAGTATTCATCCAAATTCTTTTATTAATTCAATACAGATAGTAAGGGGTTTTGAGAAGTTGTTTTCCCCTAGATAAATATCTATGTATGTGTGATTTTTCCTTTTGCATGTCTATATTTCTTGTTTTAGATGGTGAATTAACTTCTGCAGATGAGTAGAGTATCTTCAAGTCTTGTGATTTAGAAAATTTCATGAGTAGTATTGAATCTACACATTAATTTCTACATGGTATTGGAGCTAGAATCACATTAGAACTAATCCTTGAAGTCCTCATGTATAGTGATCATTGAAGAACTAATGTGTTGTTAGGTGGCAATGTTATGGAGCCCTAGTTCAGGGTAGATCCACAAGACCCTATGTGCAAACTTCTTAATGGAGCTAGAAGGTTTCTAGTGGGCAGATCAGTGAGCCAATGTTTACTGAAACAAAAAGGAGATGTGATCGTTGATATTGGTAGATTGAGAGGCATCGATATTTCCCATAGGGGGATCGAAACTTAGAGGGAGTCTAGTTTTAGAGGGAGAAACCCTATGGAATGTAGTACTTAAGGATCTGGGGAGATTAGACTTATTATTGTAGTGGTTGGAGTAGAAGTAAGGAAGCAAGAATAGAGAAGTAGCAACAGTAGTATGAGTAGATAAGATTTCACCATGCATGCAGCTATAGCTCCAGGAGTGAGGTCAGTTGATGTGGACCCTTATTCCAAGTGTTGCAAAAAATTGGGTAGGGTCCATTGAGGCATTCTCCTCATGGACATTAGCTTGCTACGGGAGCCCATAATTTTTAGTAGCAAGAGGATCAGTTTCAATCAGATACTGAGGAGTACAGGAGAGTGTTGAAAACAAAGTAGGAGGCTCTGTAATAGAGTTAGCAGCAACACAGTTTTTCCACTAGACAATGACAAACACAGTTGATTCAAATTTTTTTATGCTTCTCAGGTGTAGATGTTATAGTAGCATAAGCAATAGTGAGAGGTGTTCCATGCAGTACATTCCAAAGGTGCTATATTGGGGTAGTTGATAATCCCTTTCTTTCTGAGAGGGAGTGTTGAAAATGCAACAAGAAAAGTCTCAATTTGAATTTTTTCCTAATTAAATTGAGGAAATTTGAAATTTCATATCAGCAAACAACTTGGAGGATTTAATTGAGGTGACATGGCGCTTGTCACTCAGTTAAGAATACTCAATTTGATTTAATGAGTTGAGGTTTAGTTTACTTATGTTGATTCCTAAAAAAAGTAGGAGTCTAGCTCAGTTAATTTGAGTTAGGGGCATGAAGTTCATTTGTGTGCAATGGATTCCTAAATTTTAGGAGTCTAGGTTGAGTTAATTTCAGTTCTAGAAATTTAATTAAGTTAAATTGAGTTATGGTCTGTTAAACTAGTTCTAACTTTTGGAGAAACTAGTGGAAGGTCAAGTTGTTGAAGTGGAACTTCAACCACACTCATTGATCATCCAAATAACTAATAAATAAGCCAAAAAAGATCATGCATGTAGAGAAATTGATTTATGAAGTTGAGATGGAGATTCCAAGGAAATTTATTATTAGTTGTATACTACTCCAATGTGTAGAAGTGGTGCATGTAGTCAGAGAATTGACCTAAAGGAATTGTGAAATGCATATGAGGGAATTTCCTAATTAATAGGGGCCTAATTCGTAAGGGAAAAATGTAAGGAATTAGGAGCTTGGGAAGGATTGAAATTGGCTAAGTATTGGCTAGGTTCATTCAATCAAGCAAAGGATAGAAGATGCAAGTGCACGTTATTCTTAAGCTTGAGCAAGCATATTGTATTCATCCAGATTCTTTGGTTAATGCAATATATATAGTAAGGGGTTTTGAGCAGTTGCTTTCACCTAGATAAATCTCTTTGCATGTGTGTTGTTTCCTTTTTCATGACTATAATTTTGTTTAAGATGGTGAGTTAACTTCTGCAGATGAGTAGAGTAACTTCAAGTCTTGTGATATAGAAAATTTCATGAGTGGTATTGAATCTACACATTAATTTCTACAACACACTAGAGAGTTGGCTTGGAATAAAACAATGGAAACTGCCAGCAAGGCCAAAAGTGAAATAACAAAGAAGTAGGTCACAAAATAAAATTTCAGAGACCCTTTCTCTCTCCTCTAACAGAGGACAAGTGGCAGCTCGTGAGTGGCTTGCACAACAAAGGACAATGATGTCAGCACTAGCCAGTGAGAAGTGGATACGTGGCATACAAATATGGTGTTTTTAGGTACCCAAGTGGCCCTTTTATGAGTGACATATGTCACCACTCAGAGGACGTAACGTGGTGGATGAGATGTCATGGTGACATCATCCTGCTGGTTGGATATCAACGGGTTATGAAAAGTGCATGAAGTGAAAGCACCAAGAGGTAAAGGTGCCAGGACACATTGGAATATGACATGGTGTCATGCAGAAAAAGGAGAAACAAATAGAATTAGAACCAAGAGGACCCCACAGACACAAGTCAGCTCGTAAGGCCCAACTCAACGGAATAATAGACTTATGGTTTGTTGCACTTAATTAAGCAAGGAGCTATTGCTCCATGATCTCATGCCTGATTGAGATCACCAGATAGAGAAAGAGAATGGATAAGAAAATATAATAACAATCCCAATCCATATTGTCATGTATGAAGTTTTGTTGCAATTTTTGATGCTACAAAGTGTGAGAAAGTACCTTGCCTCCTCGTAGGTTGGTGAAAGTTTTGGGCCTAATGCAGAATCCTTGTGCTCCAATCAAGCGATCTATTTCAGCCACTCCCGATCCAAATCCTGCACACAAACAAAAACAAACATAGATGACAAGAGATCTTCCACAGAAGATCACCAACTCAAAACATTTAGAAATCACACATATAAATTACTACAAAACTGATATAAGGGGAAGGAACATAGATTTTTATTAACCATATAAGTGAAATTACATCAATATACCTTCAACAAATAAGATCATCTCCTCCAGCTTGTAGTATGGTCTCCTCTCCCAATACAACAGAGCTCTCATGTTATAGTTTGGATACTGGATCTAAAGCCCTTTCCTCTTGGTGAGATTATAAAGGCTCATCATATCCTTTGGGAGAATGTATCTGGACACCTAGGGGCTTGATAAGTTATGAAACTTCTACAATAATGGTCCCCTATCCAACTCAAACATAAGTGGGTTAAGTTGATCTCCTTGGGAATGGAAAAATCTAGAAACCTTTTGCACAATTATGAGATTTTCTCAATTATCTTAATTATGAAATAAATATTATCTCATAATTATAATATTTTGGCAAATTAATTATGAGAAATAGCTCAATCATGTAATTCCACCATTTTATGGATAAATATCACATAAGTAAAATAAAAGGTTAAAGGGTATGCAATTTAGCCAAACAATTGAGGTAAGTTGATATTGGTTTTCTCTCACTATAATGGAGTGGAAAATATGGTTATAATAGATGCCCCCTAATGCATGAGGTCGAAAGAGGAATTGATGGCCGAAATGCATTACAATAATAATCAGTGCCCAAAATGGGAGGAAGGAGCCAAGACTATGAATATAGATTAGAGGAACTCAAGTGCTGAAGTCTCAACTCTGCTGATAACATCCTTGAGGCAGGCATACCCATTCTCGGTCATAAGAAGATACTAAACATGGCCGCCATAAAATACACTGGAGATCCATGAAATGAAGTGCTAGAACATGGCCACAAAGACATACACATTATCCATGTGACTTAATAGATAGAGCATAGCCACCAACAAATACAATGTGGATCTATGTCACAGTATACATCAGTAGGACTATGGGCACATAATAGATAGAGAAGTGTCCCAAAGTAAAGATACATAACTCCAATGCAACCTAGGAAGGATTCCATATAAGATTGAGATGTCCCTAACCCATGGTATTCAACATAAGCCTGCCAATAAAAATCTACATCATGTGAATAAATAAGTTGATGTTGAGCATGGTAGAAACTTTTTGATTACTAGCCAATGAGGTAAACCAATAATAAGCACGAGGGAATCCACTAATCAGGAAAATTGACTGAAAGGTACCTAGTATAGGCCACATAGTGTGAATAAATGAGTTGGCATCGAACACTCGTGAACACGACCAATCAAGAGCCAATGATGTAAACCCATTGTTGATCATGAGGAAGCCTACCACTAAGGTCTGCAAGCTCCAAGGTACTACTAGTTCCTAGATCAAGCTCCTAGATAATGAGTTGAAGTCGACAGGAGAAGATCCATCGAAGGAGGGCCTTGATGTATCCCCCATCAATCGACATAGAACAAAACATGATGATGTGATGTATGGATGAAGTCATGAAGTGATTAAGTACAAGTGACATAGGGATGGCCGACACAAAAGGGTCAACAGGCTACTACAAATGGATGACACAGGCTGAAACTTCCCTTGAACACATAGCAGGATGACACAAGAGTGGCTTGGCATATTGACTAATGAGCACCATGTGATATCATGCAATGACGTAGGGGGCATGGAAGCACACTCCATATGACTGGAAGAGTAACTACCTAGAGGAGTAAAGGGACTCATATGGATGGTACGACTCCTAGGAAAGCTAAAACCCAACTGTGAGATAATGAGATAGATAGGTACCATGTTCAATGGTGATCCAAGTGACGCTCCCATTTGATGACTAATCTAAATAAATGTTCCCTCCCATGTCTTTTTATAAAAAAAAATCGTAAACTTTTCCCCCAAGCCCGAAAAAGAGATAAAAGTATACAAGGGAGAACCTCCTAGCAATAGACTATGGTATTCCTTTTTCGTAACTAGTCCATCCCAGTCTGAAAAAGGGTTAAACATATACTAATTAGATGACACTTAAACTACTTTAATTAGCATGATGTAGACAAGTTCACTCAACAATATTTTCTAAATTAAGGAGTCTGAAAAGAGATTAAAGAAAACTCCTCTTGGAAGAATGATTGGTATAAGGGATAGCAATTGGTTCCGGTCAACGTGGAACTACTCATGATAATATGAGGGCAAGAGGTTGGCTAATAGGACCAGTCATCGCAGTGCTTCCTCCAAGAAAGGGTAAAATACCAAGTGAAAGCGGATGGTAGGCCAAGAATATGATGACGATGGAAGAGATAAACCAATGCTCATCATGCAGAAGTAGGATAATAAAAGGTGGCAATCACAAGGGATAAAAATGGTGAAATCCTTATGGGGTATAGCCAGAAAAGAGATGAAGGAGAGGACATGTGGTTTAGATTCTAGGTCAGGGTGGGTCAGAAGGAGGAATTCCGAAAAGGAGTAAAAATTGATTGCATGGACACCAACTTGGCAAAAGGTGCTAATTAGAGTATCCATGAGCGGGTAAGATCTACCACCAAGCTATGACATGAATAAATGAAGTAGAAAAATTCACGACCTAACGGGGTCAGACTTAAGCCATAAAAATGGCACTGATAGTCAAAATGCAACGAGGATGGTGAAAATGACCTACCCCTATATGCCAAGTTCAAGAGAAACACACCTAAGGTCCAATGAATGTCGCAATAGAAACACCACCCTATCTTGTACAAACCATCCAGAAATACTAGACCCATGGTTAAATCACATAATGAAAGAATTAAACATGGGTGATTTTATAATTTTTTTGGAATTTTTTGCATAAATAAGGCATGACAAATATTTGCATCACACACCGAACCAAAAAAGAGATAAAGCATCACACTACTATGTACAATATGTAGAAGCACAACATAGTACAATAGGTCATGCTAATGTGTGCCCATAGTTGGGCACAGGCCAAGGCTTCCTATACTCCAAATCATGGATCGTAAGGGGACCATATGGCTCACCAATGTAGGGCCATGCCAAAGGAAATCAAAATACCTAATCTAGAAAGGTTGACCATGCTAGGGAAATTCTAACATAGTCACGCTCTCAAAATTAACCTGAGGACATAAGGGAGGATCAAGACATAAAGGAGGTACAAGGCACTTGTCAAAAGGTGGTAAGGAGTTGGAATATTCATTAGCAAGTTTGGTAGGAGTAGCCCAAGACTTGACTCAGTCCATGGGGGGCACCTCTAAGGAGGGCCGAGGATGTGTTCTCTGAATTGTTCCAATATTTATGGTACTAAGCTCTACTGGTTCCACATCAGGGAGACTAGAGGTGGGAAGAGGCATAATCACCCTAGGATGATCAATCGATAGATCCATAACCTCCAAGTTGATTAGCTGGGGGGGTTTCATCAAGGGAGTCATGTCAAATAGGAGGAGGTATGGCCTATGTGGGAAAAGAATCTTGGTTATATTCCATATTGTGATGGAATTTTTTACTAGCATCAAGAGGTTCTGACTGGATTACCGGAGAAGCAATCTCTTCCACAATAGGTGGCAAAGGATTCTCACTAGTTTGATCAACTTCCATAATATCAGGAGACACTAACCAAGTATCATGAGGTCTATGGGGTCCATAGGTGTTGGAAGAGATCATATGCATAAGAGCTTCAGAAGAGGATGAAGGAATGTTGTGCAGTGGTAATTGAGGAAAAACTTAAATCTTGGAATGAACCAGGGGACATATCCTTTGGTCTCCTTGGAAGTGCCACACATGGACCAAGTCAAGTCTTGGGATTCTATTACCTAACTTGCCAACAAATTTCCACATGTTGACGAGCATATTGTACCTCCTTTATGTCCTGATCCTCCCTTATGTCCTCAGGTTATTTCTGAAAATGTGACTATGTTACAATGTCCCTAGCATGGTCAACCCTTCAAGATTGGGCAATTTGACTTCCTTTGGCATGGCCTCACATTTGTGAACCATATGGTACCTTTACCATCCATGAGTTAGACTCATTGAAAGAACCAATTTTGTTGCATTTAATTATGCAAGGATCTATTGCTCCACGATCTCATGCCCAATTGAGATCACCATACAGCAAAAGAGAACGGATAAGATAATCTAATAATAATCCCAATTCATATGGCCATGTATGCAGTTTTGATGCAATTTATGATGCTACAAAGTGTGAGCAAGTACCTTGCCTCCTCGTAGGTTGGTGAAGGGTTTTGGGCATGATGAATAATCCTTTCACTCTAATCAAGCGATCTATTTCATCCACTCCTGATCCAAATCCTACACATAAACACAAACAAATAGAGACAAGTGATCTTCTACAGAATATCATCAACTCAAAAGATTTAGAAATCACACATGTTGGCTTAAAGGGTGTTACAGATCCATTTCGGCACATCAATCCCATCATCCAGATCAGTGTTTTAGGGCTCATAAAACCCTAATTTCAGTTGCTACATGCCCTAAACAAGTCACCCCTTTGAGTGCCTCCTTCCCAGACAGTTTCATGACTTGAAGACATCCAGAAATGGTCTCTAAAGGGACCAACGTAGGTAGATACACTGCCAGGGTGCTCTGTAGCATAGGTAGATACACTATCAGGGTGCTCTGTAGAGCACCTAAGCCCTTTTTAGGCTATGCTAGGTGAATTTGAGTGAAATTCAATTGGGGTTTGGGGAATACTCTTATCTCTTGGAGTCATCTAGAAGCTTCCCTCAGTTATCTACTCCTATGAGCTCGAAAATGGATGAGGAATGAGTTAAGGTGCATCTTATCCTCTCATCCCTTCCTCCATGGAACTAATTCTATGTATGGAAGGCCATTCAATGCCACCATTTATGACAAAACATCCTTCTTCTTACTATAAATTGATCACTCATCTAAGTGATCAGGGGCTGGCAGGCTGGCTAGACTATGCTGAATTATAAGGAGATAATGTTGCTTTGAGAATTGGGTTTGAAACAAGTATTGTGATGCTACAAGTTTGTCATGATTTTGATGTGATGTGGATGGGATCCAAGCTGGAGGAATGACTTTGAGTCAGACACAATGGTTGTAATTCCTTCTTCTATTCAATAAAGTATTTGAACCTTTCTCCCATATGTTTGTATTGTTTTATGATGCTTATATGTGTGAAATGAATCTGATTCCATTTACTTGTATTCAATAGATCTTTTTCTTTGATCAGTCCTTTGTCTTCTGTTGATGTTTATAGGTACTTCTCAAGCATGTTAAGTACGGGAAGGAGTGATAGAATCGATACAAAGGAGACAAGAGGAAAGAGAAACTACAAGTAGGTTTTCTAATCCTCTTTGTCTTATCTATTTCTTATAGGAAAAGGTTAAAGTGCTTTAAACTGTTGTTCTAGATATGGCTACTTATCTAGGGAATTAGTGTTTATCTGTAGATACTAAATTCTCCAAAATATATTGGCGACCATAATGGGGAACTATCACCTTTCCTAGTAGCTTATCCACATCCTAGGACATCCTTGTAGACCTTATTTGTGTTCATAGATTGTAAATCAGCTCTTTTGCATTGAATTTTGGTCAAAAATTGAGGTTAGATGACCCTTGAGTGAGAGACAATGCTCTGCAGCGTAGTTAGGCCCTCTTTGATCAATGAATGTTATGTCTCAGAGAACAAGTTTCTATCTCCTTTGCCATCCCTACTTTGACTTGATTGATTAATGTTTCTTAAATGTTTTCTTTGTCATTATCGATCCATAATCAAAGTTAGAATATAGTTGATTATTCTTTGTTTGAAAGAAAGTGTTGTACAGTCTTCTTTTCCTTCGAAATAGAACTGTCGTAAAAGTCTTCATTCTTATGAAAGATTGATTGATTGTATGTGCATTATTTTCCCTTTTTTTCATTATAACATTATAACATTAAGGGATTCGAAAAGAAAACTTGCATTGTGCATATTATAGTTTGTGAATTATTGAAAGGAATAGCTAGGGAAATTGAATTAGATGTTCCCTTTGCTCTTTGTCAAAAATTTGATTGCTCTATCCCTGCTATCTAAGGTTTTCATTGTTTAATTGAATGAAAATAATGCTTATCATATTAGTTGCATTTTAGGAATTGCAAACATGCATCACGTGGTGAACCTGGAAAGGCAAATTCTAAATAAGATCAACTTAAAATTTATCTGAATTTACCTAATGGAGCATTATCACCTAACGAAAAACATTTAGAGGTCTAGGCTAAAGATGTGTTCTGGCATCGTAAAACAAAGAAGCTGCCACTAACTTGTTTGCAATACATCCCGATTGTGATACCTCATTCCACGTACATGAGTAAATCGTAGCTCGTCCACGTACCTTCGGGTATATAGGGCAGTGTTACAATACGTAAAGTATATGGGAATGCTCTCATTGTGCAGTTTTTCATTAGACAACGCTTATACGGATTAGGCCTCCACGTACTTTTGGGTATATATGGGAGGACAACAGTAGGTTGCTATCCATCCTTAGGTAACCGAGTTGGTCGCCTTGTACACTGTGATACACCGAACACAACATTCGGGGAGATTGCCTTGCCATACTTTCGGTTCGCTGGGAGGTATTCTGCAATTCATAGTTTATTGGTAAAACTTTTGCCTAGATTATCCCTATTTTGTTTTTTTATGTTACTTTGATTAAAATAAAATTAATTGACTGCGAATAACATCCTCCATGCTCGCTCCTTAGTTGATCTTAGGTTGAAACATATGGCGACAAATCCAAAGTCCACCAATCAAGCAATTCCTTTTGATGTGAATCCTAGTTCTTTTCATGCTTTCAAAAATATTGGTGCTCCATATATGGCTACATTTTCCCTTTCGGGACTTACCGTTGGCTTGCTAGTATGGTTTTTTTCAACTTCCTTGGTTCAAAATGTTGTGATTTCTCCACAATCAAGAACTCCTCCAACTAGACAAAATCAACCTCTAGTTGATCCTTTGCCTTCTTCCTTGGTTGTTCATTCCTCCCCTTCTTCCTCTTCACCTAGTGAAAGTATTGGTACTAGTAACCAGGTGGCTAAGAAGAAGAAGAAAGGGAATAAGAAGAAGAAGAAGAAAAATTAGTAGAGGGGAAACCAAGCAACCATTGCTTTGAATGTAACATCTAATGAGAAATCATCCGTCAAGCCTCACAAAATTCGATATCCATGCAAAATTTGTGTGGGATACCATATTCTTTGAAATTGTCCTGATATTCCTCAGATCTTAGAAGAATGGTCTTCTCGCTCACATCATCCTGTGTCATCAACTTTTGGAGATCATGCTGGTGACACACCATCAACTAGTGGTAGTAAAGTTCATGGAAAGAAGGGTAGAGTTAAGTTTCCCTATAGGTTATGTGAAGGGAATCACCTCATTCACCTTTTTCCCTATCTGGATGAAGCCAAAACAGTGTTGGATAACCATCCTAATTCACTGCAGCAAATTCCATCTCGTTACAGGAAAATCTCCCTAAATCCTTCACTAGTTGATGAATTCACTGACTGAAATCAACTATCGGTCAAATCCACTCTCTCTAAAATTAAATCCTATGAGTCTATACCCAACCCAAATCAACAAGTTGAGGAAACAGTTGACCCAATTTCACCTTCAGTTAATATTACCTTTCCCGAAGAGAGTGAATATGATACCACTCAGGTTATTTTTATTTCTTCAGATTCCAATGAGCTTGGGGGAAATCCTCTTGTTCCATTAAGACAGGAGGAAAATCCTCCCACTCTCGTAACTCAAGGGGTTAATTCTCCCATTCTTACGATACCCCCCCCAAGTATTCTAGTCACTTCCTTTGATTGGAATCGACTGGCAGGATTTCGTCTTCCTTCTTATGTGCCTTTCTAGATCATAGTACATGTTTGTAATATGATTGTATCTAGCACTATTATAGATGAATGTGCATCTGTGAGTATCCTTTCCTCAACTGCTTGGCAAGTGCTCGGTTCACCACCGCTTGTGCTAGTTACCCAGAATTTGTTGGCTTTTAATAAAGGAACCAGTGAACCATTAGGGATCCTTCCTTAGTTACCTATTACCTTGGGAGGAAAAATCATTTATCTGAACATGATGATAGTCCCAAGACATTTAGATTACAATTTACTTCTTGGGCGCGACTATGTTTATGACATGGGAGCTATTGTTTCAACACTCTTTCGAGTGATGTGTTTCCCGCATGAAGGCAAAATTGTCACCATTGACCAATTTTCATTTCCCAGTCCAAATATGGCTTCCAGTCAACCATCTTCCCAAAATGGTGCTTTTATACCAATGGAATCATCCCCTTCATGGGTTAATTATGTGGCAACCCATCCCATGCCTACATCAACTGACGATCAATTCAATGATGTTGTACATTATGTATTGGGGGCATTGGAACCAGATCTCTCCTTCCAGAGTATTGTTCTCCCATCTGATGAGAATCTCTTGGAAATCATGACCTCTTATGAGTCATGAACAATGAATATGAGGATAGTTCTTTTACTATGTCAACCTCGTTAAAAAATGAAACAGGCCAATGAGGAGAGTTCCTTGTGTCATGTTAACCTTGTTAAAAAATGAAACAAAGGGTAAGAGGATAGTTCTTTTACTATGTGAACCTCATTAAAAAATGAAATAGGTCCATGAGGATAGTTCTTTTACTGTGTCAACCTCATTAAAAAAAATGAAATAGGTCCTTGAGGACAGTCCCTTGTCTATTGTCAACCTCGTTAAAAAATGAAACCAAGGATGTGAGCATAGTTCCTTGTCTTGTGTTAAGCTTGTTAAACAATGAAACAAGGAATCCGAGCAGATTTCCTTGTCTTGTGTCAAGCTCATTAAAAAATGAAACAAGGTCCCCTGGAGCAGAGTTCCAAGTCAAGTCTTTGAATAGATCTCGTAAAATCTCAGTTGAGTCCTTCACTTGATCTCGTAAAAAAACCTTCATTCCATCCACCAGATAGCCACGAGCAGTCTACTTAGGGGAATGTAATGAAGCTTGGGGGGCATGCACCTAGTAGTAAAGTTAAGTTTCCCTATAGGTTATGTGAAGGGAATCACCCCATTCACCTTTTTCCTTATCTAGATGAAGCCAAAAAGGTGTTGGATAACCGTCCTACTTCACCGTAATGAATTCCATCTGGTTACAGGAAATTCTCCCTTTCATCATGCTAGGGGCATGTAAAAAAATCTCAAGCATAGTTATTCATTTCAAGCTTGTGTAAAAATGAAACTGAATCTAAGCGTAGTTTTTCATTTCAAGCTTGTGTAAAAATGAACTCATTTCCACCTTTAACCCTCGCAATTGCCATTCTATCAGCCTCTTTTGTCAGATGAGCCTTGGTTGTTTTCATCCCATCGCCACCATCCCTTTGGCCGATCATACGCTTTCACTTGGTTGTTTTACCCTTTTTTGAGGAACAGTTGCAATGAGTGGTCTTATTAGCCAACCTCTTCACATAAATCAACATCAACTAAAGACCAATCGTCCTTGAATTCCTTGATCTCAACACAAGCTTTTAATTTAGAAGACGAAGTTTCTGATGTATATATCTTAACAGAAGCTTCAGAAGATGAAGATAATGGCCAAGCTACTGTACAAAAGATGAATATTTGTAATTATTGTTCTGATGATGATGTTTCTGAAGAATTGCATTATAGTGATCAGTCAGATGAAAGTGAGACAGAAGAAACTGAAGACACCACTGATGTTTTAGATGATGAGTCAGATTCTGAAAGCTTGCAACAAATAGGTAAGCAGCCGATCATAGTCTTGCCCGAATTAAATTCTTTCTGTCCTTATCAAAAAAATACTGCTGCTTCTACAAGTTTCAAAATTCTCGAAAATAATAGAATTGAAGAGCAAGCTCTATTAAAAAAGATCATTAAAACAAATAGTCTCATTTATATCCCAATACAAGTCCAAGTCAGAAATGAATGAATAAATGTTGATTCGTTCATAGACACTGGAGGATCAAATAATTTGGCTCGGCCATATTTGTTTAAATCTCTTTGGAAGCCACTCCAAAATATTCTTGTGTCTCAAACAATTGGGGGATCTGTTCAATTGACACATTATGTTGATAATATCTCTTTGAAAGTTGGGGGGGATATTGTAAAAATTTCTGTTATTCAACATTTTGATCTATCTACCAGTTAAATGCTTGGAATGCCTTTTATTAACTCTGTGCTCCTAGTTACTATCAGTGAAGATAAGCTGATAATCAATTTAAAAAAGAAGGTTATTGTTGTGCCTAGACTATCTACGGCAAATTTTGAGGCACGAAATGAAAATAGTCAAAAGAAAGTAGGAGCAAGAAAACCTCTTAAAGACTCCAATAATTGGCAAGAAGTCTTACATTTATATGATAAAAGAATGGAGTTAAAGAACAAACAAAAGGCATGCATTGATCAAAATTGGTCCGCTGAGCAGATTTCTATGCATGATAAATTGTTAGAAAGTTGCTCAAACAATCCTCAACAATTCTAGACAGTAGAAAGCCCAAAGCAAGAAATAGTGACTCTACATGATAATGGAGTGAAAGGAAAACTAATTCCATGCACCCCCACAAATGAAAAAGAAATCAAGAGATAGATAAGTGAGCTGCTAAGTATGAATCTTGTAGAACATAGTATGTCTCATTACTCTTGTTCAGCGTTTCTGGTTAGAAACCATTCAGAAATAGTCAGAGGTAAGCCTAGAATGCCAATTAACTACAAACCTCTGAATGCTATCACTCAGGGTTTTCATTACCCTTTGTCAAGACCAGAAACTATTATGCAAAAGATTCAAAACAGTAAAGTATTCAACAAGTTTGACATGAAGTTTGGATACTATCATATACAAATCCAAGAAGAAGATAGGCATAAAACTGCCTTCACATGCCCTGTAGGTTTTTACCAGTGGAAGGTGGTACCCTTTGGCCTAAAAAATGCCCCTGCATTCTTTTTTTTTTACAGCAATAAACTAATAATATGAACTACATTATTATTCCAGTTTCCTGAAATAATGCTTATTGTGATTAGCATTGTTTAGCAAGAGGTGACTAGGTAGCGCATGGACCTGTGGCAGCACTATAGCAAGCTTTACTAAACTGAGCGCACAAATTATGGGACCACTTAACTGGAGGCTAAGCAAAGCAAGCACAACGCAACAATAGAAAGCCTTGATATTAGAACTTACTTCTTGATCAAATTCAAAGATTATTGAATAACAGATCTGAAGCAGGTTTCTTCTCCTCAACTGAACATGCACGCACAACTATGACCTCTCTCCAAGAGTCTTCAAACACCTTCGCATTACAATTCCAAGTTCTTTTGGATGACAGAAATTTTCCTCAGGCAGGTGGCCCAGTAGGCTTCGATATTAATTGAAAGATCAAAATTACAAAGCTTGAAAGATTACAATACAAGATCAAGATCAAGAAGCACTCCTTCCAAACTTGTGGGCTTCTTTCCATGATCTCTATTTTATAAATTCCTAAAGGAATCTAAACCTATCTAAGATATGACACAAAGGGGAAATAATTGAGGGTCCTGTTGGCATTTCATTTAACCAACAGTGTCTACTCAATCTTTCCAGTACAATAATTCTACCAGTATCCTTTCAGACTTCGGTCAGAATCATAATCATCGTCATTAGAATACAGTTGTCTTTCAAAGGCCTTTTTCTCAAGCATCTTGAGGTACTTGTATTCCATCATCTTTGAGTACTCTTTGTCCCAATTGATATCATGTGGATCCTGTGCATCTGCATATATGTCCTGAAAAGTAGATTCCTCAATTTTACCTTTTCCTTTGGCATCTGCTGATACTGTTTCATTGTCGTTTAGAGATGCTTTTGATGTTTGTCCTTGGTCAGGATTTACTTTTATGTTTTGGATGTTCTATTGTTTTGGAGTAAACATCACTTCTTTCTTTTCCCACTTGTTTAGAAAAGGTACTAGGCTAATATCAATATCTAAAAAGGAATCTTTAAAAACTTTCCTGAACACGGGAGAAGGCTAAACTGCCAACTCAATACCATCTAGAAGCTCCCACTTAAAGATATGAAACATGTTAGTGGAAGTTTCAATTGCATGTTGGACCCATAATCTATAGTTTTCATTAATGTATGCTTTTGATTTCCATCCCATTTCAAAAATCATTGAAGTACAAATTTTGTTTGACAACAGTAAACTAATAATATGCACTACATTATTCTTATAGTTTCCTGAAATAATGCTTATTGTGATTAGCGTTGTTTGATTAACCATGAATCTTAAAACTTTTAGTTCACCTTGTAGTTCATCCAATTGTTGTAAAACCTGTCGCTTCTCTGTTAATTTCAACATCCCAAATTCTTTGAACCAAAAGAGCCAGCTGTTTAATCCTTTCGATATTGCAGGTTTCTTTGGACACACTGAGATGTCCTAGTAGATGGCTTTTTCTTGCAGAATCCTTTTTTAATTTCCCAATCAGCAAAATTTTCAAAAATTTCATACTGGGGAAATGTGTCATTTGGAGCATAGTTTTCATCAAATCTTTGGAGAAAAGATGCTTCAAGTTCCTCAAAAATATCAGGAATTTATAATGACAAAAGATATTTTTCTAAGTCTACTTTAATTGGAATAGCTTGTAAATCCAACATTTGAGCTCCTGTATATATGCTTAGAGAAAAGTCTATTCCTCTAATTAGTTGATAATAATTTAGTGCTTTGAGGATCCAAATCATATTGTCAGTGAATTGAGAAGACCATAGATTTGACAAACTTTTGAAATAAATTTTTACCTTCATGTTGGGCAAAGGGTATACATTTACCAAATCAGTGTCTAGGCCTAAAGACATAAAAACATTTTTAGACTGCCATGTTTGGCATCTTCGAATCCATTGATTCCTCCTCAGATGCAGACCCACAATTTTCTTGATTTCTTCTATCAAATGATTCGCATGGCTTTCAAGAAGCCTGAATCCATCTACAAATGTGCTAAAATTATCATCTTGGGGGCCTTTTCCTAGTATTATAAAGAAATTTCCTGGTGCTGTGACAAAAGCTTTATTCATATCTCTAGTTAAAGAATCTGCTAAAAAAATAGAATTGCCTAGTATCCATTCAACATCAAAATCAAATTGTTGAAACCAAATCTGCCATGAGAGCAATCTTCCTCTAGCAAGTTGTCTTGAAATTTTGGTAGACAAGAAATACTTGAAGTTCATAGAATTAGTCCTTATAAGAAACTTTACTGGTGCCAGATATAGTTCAAATTTCTGTATCCCATTAAAAATTGCTAAAGTTTCTTTTTTAGCAATAAAATAATTCTTTTGACTAGGACAGAATTCACTTGAGGCATATGCACAAAGTTTTTCTTCTTCCTTTCCTTATTCATTCTCCTTTTTCTCAAAAAGAACTACTACCCAAAAACTATCAGAAGCATCAGTTTGTAAAATCAGAAGTCCATCACCTGGCGGTTGTAATTTTGGAAGTTGTTGACATTCTGATTTAAGCTCTTTAACTGCTGCAGTAGCTTCTACTGACCATCCTTCTATGAGATTTTTTCTGATTGGGGTTGTTTTTTCGAACAACCTTGGAATATATTTGTGAACATAATTTAAGACACCTAAAAATCTCTGAATTGTTTTAATGTCTTTTAATTCATCTAGAAATTGAGACAGTTTAGTAAGAACATGGGGCTGTATTTGCATTTGTCCATTAACGACATTGATCCCCAAAAAGTCTATACCGCCTTGAAACAAAAACATTTTCTTTTCTGAAAGGACTATACCATGACTTTGAACTTCACTCAGAAAAATATCTAAATGCTTGAGATGTGTTTCAAGATCTAGACTATGTACAAGAATATCATCTATATATGTTACAATAAAATCATACTTTCAAAAAATAAAATCCATTCTTTTTTGGAAGAATGCAGGGGCACTTTTTAGGCCGAAGGGTACCACCTTCCACTGGTAAAAACTTGCAGGGCATGTGAAGGCAGTTTTATGCCTATCTTCTTCTTGGATCTGTATCTGATAGTATCCAGACTTCATGTCAAACTTGCTGAATAATTTACTGTTTTGAATCTTTTGCATAATAGTTTCTGGTCTCGGCAAAGGGTAATGAAAACCCTGAGTGATAGCATTCAGAGGTTTGTAGTTAATTACCATTCTAGGCTTACCTCTAACTATTTCTGAATGGTTTCTAACCAAAAGCGTTGAACAAGAGTAATGAGACATACTAGGTTCAGTAAGATTCATACTTAGCAGCTCACTTATCTATCTCTTGATTTCTTGTTCATCTGTGGGGGTGCATGGAATTAGTTTTCCTTTGACTCCATTATCATGTAGAGTCACTATTTCTTGCTTTGGGCTTTCTACTTTCCAGAATTGTTGAGGATTGTTTGAACAACATTCTAACAATTTATCATGCATAGAAATCTGTTCAGCGGACCAATTTGATCAATGCATGCCATTTTTTTGTTCCTTAACTCCATTATTTTTTCATATAATTGTAAGACTTCTTGCCAATTATTGGAGTCTTTAAGAGGTTTTCTTTCTCTTACTTTCTTTTGACTATTTTCTTTTTGTTCCTCAGAATTTGCCATAGATAATCTAGGCACAACAATAGCCTTCTCTTTTAAATTGATTATCATCTTATCTTCACTGATAGTAACTCGGAGCACAGAGTTAATAAAAGGCATTCCAAGCATTAAACTAGTAGAGGGATCAAAATGCTGAATAGCAAAAAATTTTACAATATTCCCCCCAACTTTCAAAGAGATGTTATCAACATAATGTGTCAATTGAACAGATCCCCAAATTGTTTCAGACACAAGAATATTTTGGAGTGGATTCCAAAGAGATTTAAACAAAGATAGTCGAGCTAGATTATTTGATCCTCCAGTGTCTATGAATGCATCAACATTTATCCATTCATTTCTGACTTGGACTTGTATTGGGATATAAATGAGACTATTTGTTTTAATGATCTTTTTTAATAGAGCTTTCTCCTCAATTCTATTATTTTCGGGAATGTTGAAACTTGTAGAAGCAACAGTATTCTTTTGATAAGGACAGAAAGAATTTAATTCAGGCAAGACCGTGATCGGCTGCTTACTTGTTTGTTGCAAGCTTTCAGAATCTGACTCATCATCTGAAACATCGATGGTGTCTTCAGTTTCTTCTATCTCACTTTCATCTGACTGATAGCTATAATGCAATTCTTCAGAAACATCATCATCAAAACAATAATTACAAATATTCATCTTTTGTAAAGTAGCTTTGCCATTATCTTCATCTTTTGAAGCTTTTGTTAAGATATATACATCAGAAAGTTCGTCTTTTGAATCAACTAAAGACCAATTGTCCTTGAACTCCTCGATCTCAACACAAGCTTTTAATTTAGAAGAGGAATTATTATGAAATTTGTGTGCAAAATGGCCTTCTTGTTTGCAAATGAAACGACAATTGTTGTTTCTTGGTTTCTTTCTCTTTTTAAAAAATTTGAATTTTCGGAAAGGCTTCCTTGGGTTGGAGACTCTTTTGGGTCTAAATTTTCCATACCTTTTTGTTTTCTTCTTCTTTTTAAAGGGTGTCTAGGGTAGCATTGTTCTGCAGACATCTGAACTAGGTGTAATATCGTGTGCTTTCTTTTGCCAGCACAAATACTTAACCTTTTCTATACACCTGAAAAGAAGATCAACCCAATATATTTGATCTATTTTCTTATTCTTTACATCTAGATCTTTCATAATAAAATCTCCTATAATAAGATCTTTTGTAAATCAGCTCTTTTGCATTGAATTTTGGTCAAAAATTGAGGTTAGATGACCCTTGAGTGAGAGACAGTGCTCTGCAGCGTAGTTAGGCCCTCTTTGATCAATGAATGTTATGTCTCAGAGAACAAGTTTCTATCTCCTTTGCCATCCCTACTTTGACTTGATTGATTAATGTTTCTTAAATGTTTTCTTTGTCATTATCGATCCATAATCAAAGTTAGAATATAGTTGATTATTCTTCGTTTGAAAGAAAGTGTTGTAAAGTCTTCTTTTCCTTCGAAATAGAACTGTCGTAAAAGTCTTCGTTCTTATGAAAGATTGATTGATTGTATGTGCATTATTTTCCTTTTTTTTCATTATAACATTATAACATTAAGGGATTCGAAAAGAAAACTTGCATTGTGCATATTGTAGTTTGTGAATTATTGAAAGGAATAGCTAGGGAAATTGAATTAGATGTTCCCTTTGCTCTTTGTCAAAAATTTGATTGCTCTATCCCTACTATCTAAGGTTTTCATTGTTTAATTGAATGAAAATAATGCTTATCATATTAGTTGCATTTTAGGAATTGCAAACATACATCACGTAGTGAACCTGGAAAGGCAAATTCTAAATAAGATCAACTTAAAATTTATCTGAATTTACCTAATGGAGCATTATCACCTAACGAAAAACATTTAGAGGTCTAGGCTAGAGATGGGTTCTGGCATCATAAAACAAAGCAGCTGCCACTAACTTGTCTACAATACATCCCGAGTGTGATACCTCATTCCACGTACATGAGTAAATCGTAGCTTGTCCACGTACCTTCGGGTATATAGGGCAGTGTTACAATACGTAAACTATATGGGAATGCTCTCATTGTGCAGTTTTTCATTAGACAACGCTTATACAGATTAGGCCTCCACGTACTTTTGGGTATATATGGGAGGACAACACTAGGTTGCTATCCATCCTTAGGTAACCGAGTTTGTCGCCTTGTACACTGTGATACACCGAACACAACATTTGGGGAGATTGCCTTCCCGTACTTTCAGTTCGTTGGGAGGTATTCTGCAGTTCATAGTTTATTGGTAAACCTTTTGCCTAGATTATCCCTATTTTGTTTTGTTATGTTACTTTGATTAAAATAAAATTAATTGACTGCGAATAACATCCTCCATGCTCGCTAGTTGATCTTAGGTTGAAACATATGGCGACAAATCCAAAGTCCACCGATCAAGGAATTCCTTTTGATGGGAATCCTAGTTCTTTTCATGCTTTCAAAAATATGGGTACTCCAAATATGGCTACATTGTCCCTTCCGGGACTTACCGTTGGCTTGCCAGTATGGTTGTTTTCAACTTCCTTGGTTCAAAATGTCGCGATTTCTCCGCAATCAAGTACTCCTCCAACTAGACAAAATCAACCTCTAGTTGATCCTAAAGTTGATCCTTTGCCTTCTTCCTCGGTTGTTTATTCCTCCCCTTCTTCCTCTTCACCTAGTGAAAGTATTGGTACTAGTAACCAGGTGGCTAAGAAGAAGAAGAAAGGGAATAAGAGGAAGAAGAAGCAAAATTAGTAGAGGGGAAACCAAGCAACCATTGCTTTGAATGTAACATCTAATGAGAAATCGTCCGTCAAGCCTCACAAAATTCGATATCCATGCAAAATTTGTGTGGGATACCATATTCTTTGAAATTGTCCTGATATTCCTCAGATCTTAGAAGAATGGTCTTCTTGCTCACATCGTCCTGTGTCATCAACTTTTGGAGATCATGCTAGTGACACACCATCAACTAGTGGTAGTAAAGTTCATGGAAAGAAGGGTAGAGTTAAGTTTCCCTATAGGTTATGTGAAGGGAATCACCTCATTCACCTTTTTCCCTATCTGGATGAAGCCAAAACAGTGTTGGATAACCGTCCTAATTCACTGCAGCAAATTCCATCTCGTTACAGGAAAATCTTCCTAAGTCCTTCACTAGTTGATGAATTGACTGACTCAAATCAACTGTCGGTCAAATCCACTCTCTCTGAAAGTAAATCCTATGAGTCTATACCCGACCCAAATCAACAGGTTGAGGAAACAGTTGACCCAATTTCACCTTCAGTTAATCTTACCTTCCCCGAAGAGAGTGAATATGATACCACTCAGGTTATTTTTATTTCTTTAGATTCCAATGAGCTTGGGGGAAATCCTCCTGTTCCATTAAGACAGGAGGAAAATCCTCCCACTCTCGTAACTCAAGGGGTTAATTCTCCCATTCTTACGATACCCCCCCCAAGTATTCTAGTCACTTCCTTTGATTGGAATCGACTGGCAGGATTTCGTCTTCCTTCTTATGTGCCTTTCTAGATCATAGTACAGGTTTGTAATATGATTGTATCTAGCACTATTATAGATGAATGTGCATCTGTGAGTATCCTTTCCTCAACTGCTTGGCAAGAGCTCGGTTCACCACCGCTTGTGCTAGTTATCCAGAATCTGTTGGCTTTTAATAAAGGAACCAGTGAACCATTAGGGATCCTTCCTCAGTTACCTATTACCTTGGGAGGAAAAATCATTTATTTGAACATGATGGTAGTCCCAAGACCTTTAGATTACAATTTACTTCTTGGGCGTGACTATGTTTATGGCATGGGAGCTATTGTTTCAACACTCTTTCGAGTGATGTGTTTCCCACATGAAGGAAAAATTGTCACCATTGACCGATTTTCATTTCCCAGTCCAAATATGGCTTCCAGTCAACCATCTTCCCAAAATGGTGCTTTTATACCAATGGTATCATCCCCTTCATGGGTTAATTATGTGGCAACCCATCCCATGCCTACATCAATTGACGATCAATTCAATGATGTTGTACATTATGTACTGGGGGCATTGGAACCAGATCTCTCCTTCCAGAGTATTGTTCTCCCATCTGATGAGAATCTCTTGGAAATCATGACCTCTTATGAGTCATGAACAATGAATATGAGGATAGTTCTTTTACTATGTCAACCTCGTTAAAAAATGAAACAAGCCAATGAGGAGAGTTCCTTGTGCCATGTTAACCTTGTTAAAAAATGAAACGAAGGGTAAGAGGATAGTTCTTTTACTATGTGAACCTCATTAAAAAATGAAATAGGTCCATGAGGATAGTTCTTTTACTGTGTCAACCTGATTAAAAAAAATGAAATAGGTCCTTGAGGACAGTCCCTTGTCTAGTGTTAACCTCATTAAAAAATGAAACCAAGGATGTGAGCATAGTTCCTTGTCTTGTGTCAAGCTCGTTAAACAATGAAACAAGGAATCCGAGCAGATTTCCTTGTCTTGTGTCAAGCTCATTAAAAAATGAAACAAGGTCCCATGGAGCAGAGTTCCAAGTCGAGTCTTTGAATAGTTCTCATAAAATCTCAATGGAGTCTTTCACTTGATCTCGTAAAAGAACCTTCATTCCATCCACCAGATAGCCACGAGTAGTCTACTTAGGGGAATGTAATGAAGCTTGGGGGGCATGCACCTAGCAGTAAAGTTAAGTTTCCCTATAGGTTATGTGAAGGGAATCACCCCATTCACCTTTTTCCTTATCTAGATGAAGCCAAAAAGGTGTTCGATAACTGTCCTACTTCACCGCAATGAATTCCATCTGGTTACAGGAAATTCTCCCTTTCATCATGCTAGGGGCATGTAAAAAAATCTCAAGCATAGTTATTCATTTCAAGCTTGTGTAAAAATGAAACTGAATCTAAGTGTAGTTTTTCATTTCAAGCTTGTGTAAACATGAAACTAAATCCAAGCATAGTACCCTATGGTTCAAGCTTGTGTAAAAATGAACTCATTTCCACCTTTAACCCTCGCAATTTCCATTCTATCAGCCTCTTTTGTCAGATGAGCCTTGGTTGTTTTCATCCCATCACCACCATCCCTTTGGCCAATCATACGCTTTCACTTGGTTGTTTTACCCCTTTTTGAGGAACAATTGCAATGAGTGGTCTTATTAGCCAACCTCTTCACATAAATCAACATCAACTAAAGACCAATCGTCCTTGAATTCCTTGATCTCAACATAAGCTTTTAATTTAGAAGACGAAGTTTCTGATGTATATATCTTAACAGAAGCTTCAGAAGATGAAGATAATGGCTAAGCTACTGTACAAAAGATGAATATTTGTAATTATTGTTCTAATGATGATGTTTTTGAAGAATTGCATTATAGTGATCAGTCAGATGAAAGTGAGACAGAAGAAACTGAAGACACCACCGATGTTTTAGATGATGAGTCAGATTCTGAAAGCTTGCAAAAAACAGGTAAGCAGCCGATCATAGTCTTGCCCGAATTAAATTCTTTCTGTCCTTATCAAAAGAATACTGCTACTTCTACAAGTTTCAAAATTCCCGAAAATAATAGAATTGAAGAGCAAGCTCTATTAAAAAAGATCATTAAAACAAATAGTCTCATTTATATCCCAATACAAGTCCAAGTCAGAAATGAATGGATAAATGTTGATGCATTCATAGACACTGGAGGATCAAATAATCTGGCTCGGCCATCTTTGTTTAAATCTCTTTGGAAGCCACTCCAAAATATTCTTGTGTCTGAAACAATTGGGGGATCTGTTCAATTGACACATTATGTTGATAATATCTCTTTGAAAGTTGGGGGGAATATTGTAAAAATTTCTGCTATTCAGCATTTTGATCCATCTACCAGTTTAATGCTTGGAATGCCTTTCATTAACTCTGTGCTCCTAGTTACTATCAATGAAGATAAGATGATAATCAATTTAAAAAAGAAGGCTATTGTTGTGCCTAGATTATCTACGACAAATTTTGAGGCACGAAATGGAAATAGTCAAAAGAAAGTAGGAGCAAGAAAACCTCTTAAATACTCCAATAATTAGCAAGAAGTCTTACAATTATATGATAAAAGAATGGAGTTAAAGAACAAACAAAAGGCATGCATTGATCAAAATTGGTCTGCTGAGCAGATTTCTATGCATGATAAATTGTTAGAAAGTTGCTCAAACAATCCTCAGCAATTCTGGACAGTAGAAAGCCCAAAGCAAGAAATAGTGACTCTACATGATAATGGAGTGAAAGGAAAACTAATTCCATGCACCCCCACAAATGAAAAAGAAATCAAGAGATAGATAAGTGAGCTGCTAAGTATGAATCTTCTAGAACCTAGTATGTCTCATTACTCTTGTTCAGCGTTTCTGGTTAGAAACCATTCAGAAATAGTCAGAGGTAAGCCAAGAATGCCAATTAACTACAAACCTCTGAATGCTATCACTCAGGGCTTTCATTACCCTTTGTCGAGACCAGAAACTATTATGCAAAAGATTCAAAACAGTAAAGTATTCAGAAAGTTTGACATGAAGTTTGGATACTATCAAATACAGATCCAAGAAGAAGATAGGCATAAAACTGCCTTCACATGCCCTGTAGGTTTTTACCAGTGGAAGGTGTACCCTTCGGCCTAAAAAATGCCCCTGCATTCTTTTTTTTTACAACAATAAACTAATAATATGAACTACATTATTATTCCAGTTTCCTGAAATAATGCTTATTGTGATTAGCGTTGTTTAGCAAGAGGTGACTGGGTAGCGCGTGGAACTGTAGCAACACTGTAGCAAGCTTTACTAAACTGAGCACACAAATTATGGGACCACTTAACTGGAGGCTAAGCAAAGCAAGCACAACGCAACAATAGAAAGCCTTGATATTAGAACTTACTTCTTGATCAAATTCGAAGATTATTGAACAACAGATCTGAAGCGGGTTTCTTCTCCTCAACTGAACATGCACGCGCAACTATGACCTCTCTCCACGAGTCTTCAAACGCCTTCGCCTTACAGTTCCAAGTTCTTTTGGATGACAGAAATTGTCCTCAAACAGGTGGCCCAGTAGGCTTCGATATTAATTCAAAGATCAAAATTACAAAGCTTGAAAGATTACAATACAAGATCAAGATCAAGAAGCACTCCGTCCAACCTTGTGGGCTTCTTTCCATTGATCTCTCTTTTATAACTTCCTAAAGGAATCTAAACCTATCTAAGATATGACACAAAGGGGAAATAATTGAGGGTCCTATCAGCATTTCCTTTAACCAACAGTGTCTACTCAATCTTTCCAGTACAATAATTATACCAGTATCCTTTCAGACTTTGATCAAAATCATAATCATCATCATTAGAAGGCAGTTGTCTTTCAAAGGCCTTTTTCTCAAGCATCTTGAGGTACTTGTATTCCATCATCTTTGAGTACTCTTTGTCCCAATTGATATCATGCGAATCCTGTGCATCTGCATATATGTCCTGAAAAGTAGATTCCTCAATTTTACCTTTTCCTTTGGCATCTGCTTATAATGTTTCATTGTCGTTTAGAGATGCTTTTGATGTTTGTCCTTGGTCAGGATTTACTTTTATGTTTTGGAGGTTCTGTTGTTGTGGGGTAAACATCACTTCTTTCTTTTCCCACTTGTTTAGAAAAGGTACTAGGCTAATATCAATATCTAAAAAGGAATCTTTAAAAACTTTCCTGAACACGGGAGAAGGCTAAACTGCCAACTCAATACCATCTAGAAGCTCCCACTTAAAGATATGAAACATGTTAGTGGAAGTTTCAATTGCATGTTGGACCCATAATCTATAGTTTTCATTAATGTATGCTTTTGATTTCCATCCCATTTCAAAAATCATTGAAGTACAAATTTTGTTTGACAACAGTAAACTGATAATATGCACTACATTATTCTTATAGTTTCCTAAAATAATGCTTATTGTGATTAGCGTTGTTTGATTAACCATGAATCTTAAAACTTTTAGTTCACCTTGTAGTTCATCCAATTACTGTAAAACCTGTCGCTTCTCTGTTAATTTCAACATCCCAAATTCTTTGAACCAAAGAGCCAGCTGTTTAATCCTTTCGATATTGCATGGTTCTTTGGACGCACTGAGATGTCCTATTAGATGGCTTTTTCTTGAAGAATCCTTCTTTAATTTCCCAATCAGCGAAATTTTCAAAAATTTCATATTGGGGAAAGGTGTCATTCGGAGCATAGTTTTCATCAAATCTTTGGAGAAAAGATGCTTCAAGTTCCTCAAAAATATCAGGAATTTATAATGACAAAAGATATTTTTCTAAGTCTACTTTAATTGGAATAGCTTGTAAATCCAACATTTGAGCTCCTGTATATATGCTTAGAGAAAAGTCTATTCCTCTAATTAGTTGATAATAATTTAATGCTTTGAGGATCCAATCATATTGTCATTGAATTGAGAAGACCATAGATCTGACAAAATTTTGAAATAAATTTTTACCTTCATGTTGGGCAAAGGCTATACATTTACCAAATCAGTGTCTAGGCCTAAAGACATAAAAACATTTTTAGACTGCCATGTTTGGCGTCTTCGAATCCATTGATTCCTCCTCAGATGTAGACCCACAATTTTCTTGATTTCTTCTGTCAAATGATTCACATGGCTTTCAAGAAGCCTGAATCTGTCTACAAATGTGCTGAAATTATCATCTTGGGGGCCTTTTGCTAGTATTATAAGGAAATTTCCTGGTGCTGTGACAAAAGCTTTATTCATATCTCTAGTTAAAGAATCTGCGAAAAAAATAGAATTGCCTAATATCCATTCAACATCAAAATCAAATTGTTGAAACCAAATCTGCCATGAGAGCAATCTTCCTCTAGCAAGCTGTCTTGAAATTTTGGTAGACAAGAAATACTTGAAATTCATAGAATTAGTCCTTATGAGAAACTTTACTGGTGCCAGATATAGTTCAAATTTTTGTATCCCATTGAAAATTGCTAAAGTTTCTTTTTTAGCAATAAAATAATTCTTTTGACTAGGAGAGAATTCACTTGAGGCATATGCATAAAATTTTTCTTCTTCCTTTCCTTATTCATTCTCCTTTTTCTCAAAAAGAACTACTGCCCAAAAACTATCAGAAGCATCAGTTTGTAAAATCAGAAGTCCGTCACCTGGTGGTTGTAATTTTGGAAGTTGCTGACATTCTGATTTAAGCTCTTTAACTGCTGCAGTAGCTTCTACTGACCATCCTTCTCTGAGATGTTTTCTGATTGGGGTTGTTTTTTCGAACAACCTGGGAATATATCTGTGAACATAATTTAAGACACCTAAAAATCTTTGAATTGTTTTAGTGTCTTTTAATTCATCTAGAAATTGAGACAGTTTAGTAAGAACATGGGGCTGCATTTGCATTTGTCCATTAACGACATTGATCCCCAAAAAGTCTATACCGCCTTGAAATAAAAACATTTTCTTTTCTAAAAGGACTATACCATGACTTTGAACTTCACTCAGAAAAATATCTAAATGCTTGAGATGTGTTTCAAGATCTGGACTATGTACAAGAATATCATCTATATATGTTACAATAAAATCATACTTTCAAAAAATAAAATCCATTCTTTTTTGGAAGAATGCAGGGGCACTTTTTAGGCCGAAGGGTACCACCTTCCACTGGTAAAAACTTGCAGGGCATGTGAAGGCAGTTTTATGCCTATCTTCTTCTTGGATCTGTAACTGCTAGTATCCAGACTTCATGTCAAACTTGCTGAATACTTTACTGTTTTGAATCTTTTGCATAAAAGTTTCTGGTCTCGGCAAAGGGTAATGAAAACCCTGAGTGATAGCATTCTTGTAGTTAATTACCATTCTAGGCTTACCTCTAACTATTTCTGAATGGTTTCTAACCAAAAGCGTTGAACAAGAGTAATGAGACATACTAGGTTCAATAAGATTCATACTTAGCAGCTCACTTATCTGTCTCTTGATTTCTTGTTCATCTGTGGGGGTGCATGGAATTAGTTTTCCTTTGACTCCATTATCATGTAGAGTCACTATTTCTTGCTTTGGGCTTTCTACTTTCCAGAATTGCTGAGGATTGTTTGAGCAACTTTCTAACAATTTATCATGCATAGAAATCTGCTCAGTGGACCAATTTTGATCAATGCATGCCTTTTGTTTGTTCTTTAACTCCATTCTTTTTTCATATAATTGTAAAACTTCTTGCCAATTATTGGAGTCTTTAAGAGGTTTTCTTGCTCCTACTTTCTTTTGACTATTTTCTTTTTGTGCCTCAGAATTTGCCATAGATAATCTAGGCACAACAATAGCCTTCTTTTTTAAATTGATTATCATCTTATCTTCACTGATAGTGACTGGGAGCACAGAGTTAATAAAAGGCATTCCAAGCATTAAACTGGTAGATGGATCAAAATGCTGAATAGCAGAAATTTTTACAATATTCCCCCCAACTTTCAAAGAGATGTTATCAACATAATGTGTCAATTGAACAGATAGAATATTTTGGAGTGGCTTCCAAAGAGATTTAAACAAAGATAGTCGAGCTAGATTATTTGATCCTCCAGTGTCTATGAATGCATCAACATTTATCCATTCATTTCTGACTTGGACTTGTATTGGGATATAAATGATACTATTTGTTTTAATGATCTTTTTTAATAGAGCTTTCTCTTCAATTCTATTATTTTTGGGAATTTTGAAACTTGTAGAAGCAACAGTATTCTTTTGATAAGGACAGAAAGAATTTAATTCGGGCAAGACTGTGATCGGCTGCTTACTTGTTTGTTGCAAGCTTTCAGAATCTGACTCATGATCTGAAACATCGATGGTGTCTTTAGTTTCTTCTATCTCACTTTCATCTGACTGATAACTATAATGAAATTCTTCAGAAACATCATCATCATAACAATAATTACAAATATTCATCTTTTGTAAAGTATCTTGGCCATTATCTTCATGTTATGAAGCTTTTGTTAAGATATATACATCAGAAACTTCATCTTTTGAATCAACTAAAGACCAATTGTCCTTGAATTCCTCGATCTCAACACAAGCTTTTAATTTAGAAGAGGAATTATTAGGACATTTGTGTGCAAAATGGCCTTCTTGTTTGCAAATGAAACAACAATTGTTGTTTCTTGGTTTCTTTCTCTTTTTAAAAAATTTGAATTTTCGGAAAGGCTTCCTTGGGTTGGGGACTCTTTCGGGTCTAAATTTTCCATACCTTTTTGTTTTCTTCTTCTTTTTAAAGGGTGTCCAGGGTAGCATTGTTCTGCAGACATCTGAACTAGGTGTAATATTGTGTGCTTTCTTTTGCCAGCAAAAATACTTAACCTTTTCTGTACACCTGAAAAGAAGATCAACCCAATATATTTGATCTATTTTCTTATTCTTTACATCTAGATCTTTCATAATAAGATCTCCTATATTACCTGGAATTTTCCTTAAAGACTTTTGCCATGAAATCTTTACCAAACTAATCAAGATATTTTAAATCTTTTAGTTCCATATGGCTTAAGTCTATTATCAGTTGTTTTTTCTCATCTACTGGCTCTGGAACAAATTGTGTTTTCAACAAAAGTTCTAAAGTGGCCAGTCCTGCTTCCATGACTGCTCTTCTTTCCTCATCGGATGGTCCCATCCACCAATCATATACAATGCCGGCCATTCTTTTTTCGGCTAGGACCATTATAGAAAATTATCTAATTTTTTGGTGACATGCATCTAATACAGAGCACCAATCCATATCCATGTTGATTCTCCTAGATTGGATGAATTGTCAAGATCTAAAATATACCCACTAGAATTTGTAGCATACAAATCTTCTTCTACACGCAGGTATTTAGAGACTTCTTTCAACACATGAGCTTTATTCTGGTTGTTTATAGAAGGTAAAATAAAGGAAGGGAATTTAGAAGCTGCTTGATCAAGAGTCATAATTTCTTTCTTAGAAGCAAATTGTTTTTCGGCTTTGTATGCTTCTTCCTTTGCCCTGGTCAATTTTCTAGAGGTTTTTGAGGTTGACTCTTCTACACTAGTGGTAATTATTGCTTCTTCTGTGTCTTCCTCCTCTTCTTCTCTATCCCAATAATTGGGAGTGCTCATGTCAAATCTGAATTTAGGAATTTCTTTGACCCTTTTCTTCTGTCTTCTTCTCTTCCTCTCTTCCTTTTCGGCTTTCTCAGACTGTTGCTCTTCATAGAGCAACCTAATATTTGCATTAATCAAATCTGATTGCTGACCTAAATCATCAAGGACATCTTCAGCATGTGCACACCAAGTGGTGAGATAATTCCCTATCTGATAGACCTGGTCAAGATCAGTAGGATTCTGGGAATTATGTTCTAAGAGTGGTGCACAATTAGCTCTTGTGGGTGGCTGTGTTGATTGAGATGAAGAAGTACAAACCTTGGTTTTTGGTTCACACCAAGAAGCAAAAGAGGTGACTGGGTAGTGTGCGGAGCGCATGGAACCGTAGCAGCACTGTAGCAAGCTTTACTAAACTGAGCACACAAATTATGGGACCACTTAACTGGAGGCTAAGCAAAGAAAGCACAACGCAATAATAGAAAACCTTGATATTAAAACTTACTTCTTGATCAAATTCGAAGATTATTGATAGCAGATCTGAAGTGGGTTTCTTCTCCTCAACTGAACATGCACGCACAATTATGACCTCTCTCCATAGGTCTTCAAATCCCTTCGCCTTACAGTTCCAAGTTCTTTTGGATGACAGAAACTGTCCTCAGATAGCCAGCCCAATAGGCTTCAATATCAATTCAAATATCAAAATTATAAAGCTTGAAAGATTACAATACAATATCAAGATCAAGAAGCACTCCGTCCAACCTTGTGGGCTTCTTTCCATTGATCTCTCTTTTATAACTTCCTAAAGGAATCTAAACCTATCTAAGATATGACACAAAGGGGAAATAATTGAGGGTCCTATCGGCATTTCCTTTAACCGACGGTGTCTACTCAATCTTTCCAGTACAATAATTCTACCAGTATCCTTTCAGACTTCGGTCAGAATCATAATCATCGTCATCAGAAGACAGTTGTCTTTCAAAGGCCTTTTGCTCAAGCATCTTGAGGTAGTCGTATTCCATCATCTTTGAGTACTCTTTGTCCCAATTGATATCATGCGGATCCTGTGCATCTGCATATATGTCCTGAAAAGTAGATTCCTCAATTTTACCTTTTCCTTTGGCATCTGCTGATACTGTTTCGTTGTCGTTTAGAGATGCTTTTGATGTTTGTCCTTGGTCCGGATTTACTTTTATTTTGTGGAGGTTCTGTTGTTGTGGGGTAAACATCACTTCTTGCTTTTCCCACTTGTTTAGAAAAGGTATTGGGCTGATATCAATATCTAGAAAGGAATCTTTAAAAACTTTCCTGAACGCGGGAGAAGGCTAAACTGCCAACTCAATACCATCTAGAAGCTCCCACTTAAAGATCTGAAACATGTTAGTGGAAGTTTCAATTGCATGTTGGACCCATAATCTACAGTTTTCATTAATGTATGCTTTTGATTGCCATCCCATTTCAAAAATCATTGAAGTACAGATTTTGTTTGACAACAGTAAACTAATAATATGAACTACATTATTATTCCAGTTTCCTGAAATAATGCTTATTGTGATTAGCGCTGTTTGATTAACCATGAATCTTAAAACTTTTGGTTCGCCTTGTAGTTCATCCAATTGCTGTAAAACCTGTCGCTTCTCTGTTAATTTCAACATCCCAAATTCTTTGAACCAAAGAGCCAGTTGTTTAATCCTTTCGATATTATTACTGGTCTTGATTTCTCCTATTATCTCATGATAGAAAACCTGTGAAAAATAATTTGGAGAAATACTTTCTATTAATTGTAAACTCTAGTAATAACAAGGAATTGAGAAAGTCCTTAGATATTGCAGGGTTCTCTGGATGCACTGAGATGTCCTAGTAGATGGCTTTTTCTTGCAAAATCCTTCTTTAATCTCCCAATCAGCAAAATTTTCAAAAATTTCATATTGGGGAAAGGTGTCATTGGGAGCATATTTTTCATCATATCTTTGGAGAAAAGATGCTTCAAGCTCCTAAAAAAATTAGGAATTTTTAATGACAAAGGATATTTTTATAAGTCTGCTTTAATTGGAATAGCTTCTAAATCCAACATTTGAGCTCCTATATATATGCTTAGAGAAAAGTCTATTCCTCCAATTAGTTGATAATAATTTAATGCTTTGAGGATCCAAATCATATTGTCAGTGAATTGAGAAGACCATAGATCTGACAAACTTTTGAAATAAATCTTTACCTTCATGTTGGGCAAAGGGTATACCTTTACCAAATCAGCGTCTAGGCCTAAAGACATACCAACATTTTTAGACTGCCATGTTTGACATCTTTGAATCCATTGATTCCTCCTCAGACACAAACCCACAATTTTCTTGATTTCTTCTATCAAATGATTCGCATGGCTTTCAAGAAGCCTAAATCTGTCTACAAATGTGTTGAAATTATCATCTTGGGGGCCTTTTCCTGGTATTATAAAGAAATTTCTTGGTGCTGTGACAAAAGATTTATTCATATCTCTAGTTAAAGAATCTGCTAAAAAATTAGAATTGCCTGGTATCCATTCAACATCAAAATCAAATTGTTGAAACCAAATCTGCCATGAGAGCAATCTTCCTCTAGCAAGTTGTCTTGAAATTTTGGTAGACAAGAAATACTTGAAGTTCATAGAATCAGTCCTTATAAGAAACTTTACTGGTGCCAAATATAGTTCAAATTTCTATATCCCATTAAAAATTGCTAAATTTTCTTTTTCAGCAATAAAATAATTCTTTTGACTAGGAGAGAATTCACCTGAGGCATATGCACAAAGTTTTTCTTCTTCCTTTCCTTCTTCATTCTCCCTTTTCTCAAAAAGAACTGCTGCCCAAAAACTATCAGAAGCATCAGTTTGTAAAATCGGAGGTTCTTTACCTGGTGGGTGTAATTTTGGAAGTTGCTGACATTCTGATTTAAGCTCTTTAATTGCTGCAGTAGCTTCTGCTGACCATCCTTCTCTAAGATGTTTTCTGATTGGGGCTGTTTTTTCGAACAACCTGGGAATATATCTGTGAACATAATTTAAGACACCTAAAAATCTCTGAATTGTTTTAGTGTCTTTTAATTCATCTGGAAACTGAGACAGTTTAGTAAGAACATGGGGCTGCATTTGTATTTGTCCATTAATGACATTGATCCCCAAAAAGTCTATACTGTCTTGAAACAAAACCATTTTCTTTTCTGAAAGGACTATACCATGATTTTGAACTTCACTCAGAAAAATCTCTAAATGCTTGAGATGTGTTTCAAGATCTGGACTATGTACAAGAATATCATCTATATATGTTACAATAAAATCATACTTTCCAAAAATAAAATCCATTCTTCTTTGGAAGAATGCAGGGGCATTTTTTAGGCCAAAGGGTACCACCTTCCACTGGTAAAAACCTGCAAGGCATGTGAAGGCAGTTTTATGCCTATCTTCTTCTTGGATCTGTATCTGATAGTATCCAGACTTCATGTCAAACTTGCTGAATACTTTACTGTTTTGAATCTTTTGCATAATAGTTTATGGTCTCGACAAAGGGTAATTAAAACCCTAAGTGATAGCATTCATAGGTTTCTAGTTAATTAGCATTCTAGGCTTACCTCTGACTATTTCTGAATGGTTTCTAACCAGAAATGCTAAATAAGAATAATGAGACATACTAGGTTCAATAAGATTCATACTTAGCATCTCACTTATTTGTCTCTTGATTTCTTGTTCATCTATTGGGGTGCATGGAATTAGTTTTCCTTTGAATCCATTATCATGTAGAGTCACTATTTCTTGCTTTGGGATTGCATGGAATTAGTTTTCCTTTGAATCCATTATCATGTAGAGTCACTATTTCTTGCTTTGGGATTTCTACTATCCAAAATTGCTGAGGATTGTTTGAGCAACTTTCTAACAATTTATCATGCATAGAAATCTGCTCAGCGGACCAATTTTGATCAATGCATGCCTTTTGTTTGTTCTTTAACTCCATTCTTTTTTCATATAATTGTAAAACTTCTTGCCAATTATTGGAGTCTTTAAGAGGTTTTCTTGCTCCTACTTTCTTTTGACTATTTTCTTTTCGTGCCTCAGAATTTGCCATAGATAATCTAGGCACAACAATAGCCTTCTTTTTAAATTGATTATCAGCTTATCTTCGCTGATAGTGACTGGGAGCACAGAGTTAATAAAAGGCATTCCAAGCATTAAACTGGCAGATGGATCAAAATGTTGAATAGCAGAAATTTTTACAATATTCCCCCCAACTTTCAAAGAGATGTTATCAACATAATGTGTCAATTGAACAGATCCCCCAATTGTTTCAGACACAAGAATATTTTGGAGTGGCTTCCAAAGAGATTTAAACAAAGATGGTCGAGCTAGATTATTTGATCCTCCAGTGTCTATGAATGCATCAACATTTATCCATTCATTTCTGACTTGGACTTGTATTGGGATATAAATGAGACTATTTGTTTTAATGACCTTTTTTAATAGAGCTTTCTCTTCAATTCTATTATTTTCGGGAATTTTGAAACTTGTAGAAGCAGTAGTATTCTTTTGATAAGGACAGAAAGAATTTAATTCGGGCAAGACTGTGATTGGCTGCTTACCTGTTTATTGCAAGCTTTTAGAATCTGACTCATAATCTGAAACATTGGTGGTGTCTTCAGTTTCTTTTGTCTCACTTTCATCTGACTAATCACTATAATGAAATTCTTCATAAACATCATCATCAGAACAATAATTACAAATACTCATCTTTTGTACAGTAGCTTGGCCATTATCTTCATCTTCTAAAGCTTCTATTAAGATATATACATCAGAAACTTCATCTTCTGAATCAACTAAAGACCAATCATCCTTGAATTCCTTAATCTCAACACAAGATTTTAATTTAGAAGAGGAATTATTAGGACATTTGCGTGCAAAATGGCCTTCTTGTTTGCAAATGAAACAACAATTATTGTTTCTTGGTTTCTTTCTCTTTTTCAAAAACTTTAATTTTCAGAAAGACTTCCTTGGGTTGGAGACTCTTTTGGGTCTAAATTTTCCATACCTTTTTGTTTTCTTCTTCTTTTTAAAGGGTGTCCAGGGTGGCATTGTTATGCAGACATCTGAACTAGGTGTAATATCATGTGCTTTCTTTTTCTAGCACAAATACTTAACCTTTTCTGTACACCTGAAAAGAAGATCAACCCAATATATTTGATCTATTTTCTTATTCTGTACATCTAGATATTTCATAATAAGATCTCCTAGATTACTTGGAAGTTTAGACAAAAATGATATTTTTTGAGCAGTGTCATTAGAAAGATTTGCCTTAAAGACTTTTGCCATGAAATATTTACCAAACTGATCAAGATATTTTAAATCTTTTAGTTCCATATGGCTTAAGTCTATTATCAACTATTTTTTCTCATCTACTGGCTCTGGAACAAATTGTGTTTTCAACAAAAGTTCTAAAGTGGCCACTGTTGCTTCCATGACTACTCTTCTTTCCTTATTGGATGGTCCCATCCACCAATCATATACAATACTAGCCATTCTTTTTTGGGCTAGGACCATTATAGAAAAGTTATCTAATTTTGTGGTGACCTGCATCTGATACAGAGCACCAGTCCATATTGTTGGGTCCCTATAATACTAGTGATTACCCCATTACTATTGTAGTTGTATCCCTTATTAATATTGTTGTGCCCCTATTGTCCCCATATTGTTATTACTGTGCCCCATAGAATCCCTCTATTGTTATTTTTGTGTCTTTATATTATTATTGTTAGGTCGGCTGGGTTATATTGTGACTCCTTAGACTCCTATATATAGAAAGGAGGTTTTGTCATTTGAATCATCCAAGAATTGCTCATTTATGTAATGTAAAGGAGGTTTCCCCCTCGAAGAGGCTAAATTCTAAGGCGTGGATCTCTCTTTTCTATCTTTTTGTGAGCTGGTTTCATAACATTTGGTATCAGAGCTTTGGATTCTAGGGTTTCGCTGCTCCAAACAGGTAATCGTGGAATTTTCACTATAACTTTGTTTCTGCGATGTTTCAGAAGCTAAAACAAAAACCCATTTGAGAAGAAACTGCACTGAATCTTGGATCCAAATTTCAGAGCTTTTCGCGCTATATTTTCGGAGATATGATCTGAGGAAGTTGGTCTTTTTGCAGACTCCTGAATTACATTCCAAACAGGTGACCTAGGGAAAATCGTCATAACTTTCTCTCTGAGCATCGGATTGAAATTTCTTAAGAAGGTGTAGAAAGAGGACGGACTGTAGCTTCTTGTATATCTTTTTCAGATCCATAGGTTGAAACAGTGACTCGTGGCACGTCATACAAGTTCGCTCTACTGAACTAGTCTATAATCAGGTGATCTTGGGAGATTGTGGATAACACTTCCTTGGAGAATCCAACTTGGATAAGACTAGTGGCATTGGAAAGAGGACACAGAGGGCTACTACAGATCACAATTTCAAAACTGGATGATCCGAAATTGCAGAGATACATCAGATTCAATATCAAGCTTCTACAAAGTGAAAAAAAGTGTGTAGTTTTTTTTTTATTTTTTGCATAAGCTTGGTTTGAAAAATGAGTTTTAATCGGTAATTGATGCCCCGAAGAAAGAAAATGCAAACACCTAGTAAGAAACCTGAAAGCTCTAGCATGACTTATGAAGAAGAGGAAGAAATGCAACATGATATATCAAAATTACGAGACCAAGTGCAACAAGTGTCACTTGCACAAAAAGCAACAGAATCTAAGATGGATGGTTTAAGGAAAGATGTAGAAGCTAAGATGGATGGTTTAATGAAAGGTGTAGAAGCTAAGATGGATTGTTTAAAGAAAGGTGTAGAAACTAAGATGATGGCATGGAAGCTAAGATGAATGGCATGGACGCTAAAATTGATGGCATGGATGATAAGATAGAAGAATTGAAGATAAATATGAATAAGTTGCTACAAGAAATGGTCACTAATGGTGAAAGGGTAGTAAAGGAAACTCATGATGAGAACAAAAGAAATGTTAATCATGATTCCATAGACTCTAATGTTGGATCAGAGACCCACCATATTCCAAAAATCGATATGAGGAAGTTTGATGGCAAAGATCCCACAACATGGATATTACAGATGGAGCAATTTTTCAATCTCAATAATGTGCAAAAAACACAAAAGGTACGTATTGCAACTTTATATTTGGAACCAAATCAGTTTGTATGGTATCAATGGCTTTTCTCTCATAAACAAATTATCACTTGGGCAATTTTACGGAAGAATTGACAGCACATTATGAGGATACAAAAAGCAACACCTTTTTTAGCCAATTGATAAGTCTCAAACAAAAGGGTTCAATAATGGCGCACATTGAGGAGTTCCAAAAATTGAACATAAGGGTAAAAAATATTCCAGAGGAGCATAGGATTGATGTGTTCATAGGGAATTTAAAGGATAATATCCAACATGATGTTCACCTTTGGGAACTTGATTCATTAGAGAAGGCATTCAGGTTAGCAAGAAAAATGGAAAGCAAAATTATGGCAACCAGGAAGCATACCACTCACAACTATAAAGATGGAAGTGTTGTTGCCCCTAGTCTTCCACAACCTATAAGGTTGAAACCACAACAATTGGAAGAAAAAAGAGCAAAAGGGCTTTGTTACAGTTGTGATAGCAAATACACTAAAGGTCATAAGTGTGCTGAGAAGAAATTATTCTACATAGATTGTGAAGAAGAAGAAGAAAAGGAGAAAGAAAGGTCAAAAGAAGAGGATATACTCTAGGAACAAAGCCTAGATAAAGAAGAAATGAATCTGACCATATCTTGTAATGCATTGGTAGGAATTACCACTCCTCAAACCATCAAGATAGAAGGACAAATCAAGAAGAAAAAGGTAATAGTGTTGATTGATTCAGGAAGTACCCACAATTTTATTCATTGTAAGGTAGCAAAATAATTGAATTGCTTCTTATATCCAGCACCAGAGTGTCAAGTGATGGTTGCAAATGGAGGAACAATAAATTGCTCTGGAAAGTGCCATAATATCAAGCTATCCATGGGAGAATATGTATTGACTAGCCCAATGCTTTCCATTTCAATGGGAGGTGCTGATGCTGTACTGGGAGTCCAATGGCTACAATCCTTGGGTATAATAGCTTTTAATTTTCAAGAACTTTTCATGAAATTTTTTGTGGAAGGAAAGGAAGTTGAATTAAGGGGTGTTGCAGGGAAACTAGGAAATATAATCATCTCTAACGATATGACAAAGCTTCTAAAAAAGGAACAAATAGGTGTAATTACACAATTATGTTCGCCTGATGTTTCCACATTGGAATCATCTATTTCTCCAGATCTCCAAAAAGTCTTGGACAATCATTCCAAGGTATTTGAGACTCCCAAAGGTCTCCCACCTATTCGTGATCATGATCATGCTATTCATCTGATTCCACGAAGTGTTCCTCCAAACATCAGGCCGTACAGATATCCCTATGCCCAAAAGAGTGAAATTGAACGTATGGTTGCAGAAATGCTAGATGTTGGTATAATTCAACTGAGTCAAAGTTCTTTCTTTGCTCCAGTAGTATTGGTGCACAAGAAGGATGGATCATGGCACATGTGTCCGGATTATAGGGAGCTCAACAAGCTCACTATTAAAGATAAGTTTCCCATTCTTGTCATTGATGAATTACTGGATGAATTACATGGATCAATTTACTTCACCAAGTTGGATCTTCGTTCAGGATATCATCATATCAGAATGAAGACTGAAGACATTCCGAAAACAGCATTTAGAACTCATGAGGGTCATTATGAATTTTTGGTCATGCCTTTTGGCCTTACCAATGCACCTTCAACATTTCAAGGTTTGATGAATTCCATTTTCAAACCATTCCTTAGAAAATTTGTGTTAGTATTTTTTTATGATATACTAATCTACAACAAGTCTTGGAAGGATCATGTTGAACATGTTGACAAGGTGCTACAACTATTGGAGGAGAAACAATTATATGCAAAAAGATCCAAATGTTTATTTGGAGTACAAGAGGTGGAATATCTGGGTCATATTATATCTCATGAAGGAGTTAAGATCAACCCTAGCAAAATTAAAGCCATTAAGGAATGGAAAATCCCCACATCCATAAAGCATCTGTGAGGATTTCTCTGGTTGACAGGGTATTATTGCAAGTTTGTTAAGAATTATGGGAGAATAGCAGCACCTCTAACAACATTATTGAAGAAAGATGCATTTTCATGGACTCCCGAAGCAACAAAGGCCTTCGAGCATCTTAAAGGGGCAATGTGCCAAGCACCGGTCTTATCTACACCAGACTTCACAAAAACTTTTATTATAGAATGTGATGCTTCAGGAAATGGAATTGGTACTGTTTTAATGCAAGATGAAAGACCCATTGCTTTCGAAAGTCGTCCAATCAAGGGAAAGTTTTTACACAAAGCTATTTATGAGAAGGAAATGTTGGCAATACTCCATGCACTTAAGAAATGGCGACCCTACCTAATGGGAAGACACTTCAAGGTAAAAACAGATCATGATAGCCTTAAATACTTTTTAGAACAAAGATTATCCTCTGAAGAGCAACAAAAGTGGGTCACAAAGATGTTGGGTTATGACTTTGAAATCATCTACAAAAAAGGGAAGCAAAATGTGGTGGTAGATGCACTCTCAAGAAAGGATGGGGATGTTGGGTCCCTATAATACTAGTGATTACACCATTACTATTGTAGTTGTATCCCTTATTAATATTGTTGTGCCCCTATTGTCCCCATATTGTTATTACTGTGCCCCATAGAATCCCTCTATTGTTATTTTTGTGGCTTTATATTATTATTGTTAGGTTGGCTGGGTTATATTGTGACTCCTTAGACTCCTATATATAGAAAGGAGGTTTTGTCATTTGAATCATCCAAGAATTTCTCATTTATGTAATGTAAAGGAGGTTTCCCCCTCGAAGAGGCTGAATTCTAAGGCGTGGATCTCTCTTTTCTATCTTTTTGTGAACTGGTTTCATAACACATATCCAGATTGATTCTCCTGGATTGGATGAATTGTCAAGATCTAAAATATACCCACTAGAATTTGCAGCATACAAATCTTCTTCTACATGCGGGTATTTAGAGACTTCTTTCAACACATGAGCTTTATTCTGGTTGTTTATAGAAGGTAAAATAAAGGAAGGGAATTTAGAAGTTGCTTGATCAAGAGTCATAATTTCTTTCTTAGAAGCAAATTGTTTTTCGGCTTTGTATGCTTCTTCCTTTGCCCTAGTCAATTTTCCAGAGGTTTTTGAGGTTGACTCTTCTACACTAGTGGCAGTTATTTCTTCTTCTGTGTCTTCCTCCTCTTCTTCTCTATCCCAATAATTGGGAGTGCTCATGTCAAATCTGAATTTAGGAATTTCTTTGACCCTTTTCTTCTGTCTTCTTCTCTTCCTCTCTTCCTTTTCGGCTTTCTCAGATTGTTTCTCTTCATAGAGCAGCCTAAGATTTGCATTAATCAAATCTGATTGCGACCTAAATCATCAAGGAAATCTACATAATGTGCACACCAATATGTTTTGAGAAGTTCCAACATCACCGGAACTAGTTGCTACCCTAGACACCACTTGTTCCTCAAAATGGAGTCCTCTTTAAGCTCTTTTCAGACTCTCTAAACATGAAAAGATTGCCAAGCGTTTGTCCTTTTCAGCTCGTTAACGGATTGGAAATGACATCTCTCTAGTATTATTTTACGCTTTTTTGGGCTTGAGAGATTAATTTATGAAAAAGAACTTGTGGAGTTTTATTTTTGTCCCTTTTCAAACTCTCTAAACATGAAAAGGACCAAGTTATCTTTGTCGTTAAACTCGTTAAAACATAAAATAGTGACAAAATTGTCCATCTAGACAAGACTGAGTTTCACCTTTGCTAGACTCATTAAAACATCAAATAGCGATGGATTCGCCCGAAGGGTGAAATTATACAACAAGCATATGTTATCCTCCTCAAGCTTGATAAAAATAAAGAGGTATTGGTCACAATGATTGGGGAAAATGGAAAAAAGGGGAAAACCACTTTATGGTAGTAGGTTGCTCTTGAACATGACACTTTTATTTCATCTCTGTGACTATTTGGGTTGGGTTATCTGCTTGACAGTTATCATACTTATGGTCTATCACGCTATCCATAACTTTTGTTTTGGGTCAATGTTGCCAATTCATTTAGATTATTTAGGTTGGGTTTACTACTTGATGGTTATCATACCTGTGGCATATCACACCATCCATCACTTTTTTTTGGGTTAATGCTGCTAATTCATTCAGTGTCACCAATATGTTCATGAGAAGTCATCCGTTTTAATACCATAAACCTTCATTTTCATGACTGTCATTCCTAAACCTTGTGTTGTCAGTCAAATTCCATCTCCAAAATCACTACACTCATTTTGTGTCGTTGATGTGGGATACATCAAGACCCTCCTATGATGAGTTGCTTCTTGTCGACATCATCACATTATCCAAGAAGTTGACTTAGAAACACCCTTCCAGTACCTTGAGGCTTGCATACATCAATGACAAGTTTCTTGCTTCCAGCGATACGCATACATCAATGGCCTTTGACCAAAAGAATTTGTATGGTGTTCGACATCAAAATCATCCATTCACACCATGTAGAATGTACTATAGTACCTTGAGGATCATTATCATTATCGATGATCCATCTCACATCTGTTAACAGCTTACATCATTGGTTGGTAATCAGATGGTGCCTTCCCATGTTCGACTTTAGATCATATATTCACATGGTTAGACTCATACTTGAGTGAATGATTGAATGAGATAGAAGATCCTATATTAGTTTCATCCATCTAGGGTACGATTTCAAGAATACTAAATCATATGTACAATGGTTTTACATTGATGGTCATTGCAATCATGGGTCTATATTTGTAGACGACTGTTTATGTACATGTAATGAAATTTTATAAGCTAAGCATGGGTATGCCTTCCCTCAGTGATTCATGTGAAATCAAATATCATGAAAAATGTATTATAATTGATGTAGGCCACCTTCCACTTCAATACCTCCTCATCACATCGTAAAGCATTTCATTCGACATTGGCATTTTTCTGACTTCATGCTTTAGCAGGCAGCTATTACAGATCATTTGGGCACATCAACCCCATCATCCAGATCAATGTTTTAGGGCTCATCAAACCCTAATTTCAGTTGCTACATGCCCTAAACAAGTCACCCCTTTGAGTGCCTCCTTCCCATACAGTTTCATGACTTGAATACATCTAGAAATGGTCTCTAAAGGGACCAGTGCAGGTAGATACACTGCCAGGGTGCTCTACAGCATAGGTAGATACACTTTCAAGGTGCTTTGCAGAGCACCTAAGCCATTTTTGGGCTGCACTAGGCAAATTTGAGCGAAATTCAATTGGGGTATGGGGAATATTCTTATCTCTTGGAGTCATCTAGAAGCTTCCCTCGGTTATCTACTCTTATGAGCTCAAAAATGGATGAGGAATGAGTTAAGGTGCATCCTGTCCTCTCATCTCTTCCTCCATGGAACTAATTCTAAGTATGGAAGGCCATTCAATGCCACCATTTATGACAAAACCTCCTTCTTCTTCCTATAAATTGACCACTCATCTAAGTGATTAGGGGCTGGCAGACTGGTTGGACTATGCTGAATTATAAGGAGATAATGTTGCTATGAGAATTGGCTTTGAAACAAGTATTGTGATGCTACAAGTTTGTCATTCTTTTGATGTGATGTGGATGGGATCCAAGTTGGAGGAATGACTTTGAATCAGGCACAATGGTTGTAATTCCTTCTTCTATTCAATAAAGTATTTGAACCTTTCTCCCATATGTTTGTATTGTTTTATGATGCTTATATGTGTGAAATGAATCTGATTCCATTTACTTGTATTTAATAGATCTTTTGCTTTGATCGGTCCTCTGTCTTCTGTTGATGTTTACAGGTACTTCTCAAGCATGTTAAGTACAGGAAGGAGTGACAGAATCGATACAAAGGAGACAAGAGGAAAGAGAAACTACAAGTAAGTTTCCTAATCCTCTTTGTCTTATCTATTACTTATAGGAAAAGGTTAAAGTTCTTTAAATTGTTGTTCTAGATATGGCTACTTATCTAGGGGATTAGTGTTTATCCGTAGACACTAAATTCTCCAAAACAAGGGGTCCTAACCCAGGTTCAAAGTTAGTTGTGCCAACCAACAAAAACCTACACTGCTGGCCCTTTCTGCAGCAACCTACATAGCACAAGCTGCAGTCTCGCCCGAAGCAGTATTGGGGGATGCAAGAACCAAGTTTTTTCATCCAGAGACTAGCTTGATGTCTTTCAGTGCCTTAGATATACTTCTGCATAGATCTAACCTTCCGATAGGATTAGAACTCCTAATTCATCCCTAGAGACCTTCAATTCTTCGCAGGTCCAACTAGTTGCATTAATCAGGCCCTAACAAGATATGTATGCTACTTTTGCACAACTGAATAGGTCTTCTAAGGCTTCTGATATCTATATCTATCGTCACACAGACCTCTCTTCCTTATCTGAGACTAACCAAAAATAGATTTAGAATTTCGAGAATATCATTCAATCATATTTTTAAGCATAAACATGTTCAATTAACCCAATTCGTGTAGAGAAAAGACATTTAATTATAGAAACAACAATTAAAGTGACAACAATTAAACAAATAGATCCAAGTATTTCCAACCAAAAATCAATCTTTATTAATTAGAATCTTTCTAGTACATAATTCAACTACCCTATGCACTCAGTTGTAGGGGGGCACGCACTCAGCTGTGGACTCTTCCAGGTTTTCGCTCACTCAACTGTGGATCCTTTCCTTCGCTTACTAATAGGAACAGACCTTCCTATCTATCAAACCCTTACAACATCATTCATTCATTCATACTTATATTCTTATCCTTATCATTCGCTAAGACTCATCTATTTATAGTCTTTCTAGTACAATACCATGGTCCTCGGCTCATGGGTGAGTCTTCAAAACTGCCTATCTCTTACCCAAACAAGGGGCTAAGGCCCATGTGATTCTTGACTAGATACGTGCTCTGCATGCATATTTTATGCAGAATTTACATTATTTACAAAGTTCTTTACAAAAATTGACTAAATTAATTCAATTCTACCCCTGGGGACCCCATCCCAACAGGTCCCCAACACAAATATTGTGACTCGCCCTCAAGTCACTTAGGTAGTTGTTCCACTTTCTGGTGGAGTTTTCTTATTGCCTTTGTCAATGCTTGAAGCTCCGTGGTACTCCGTTCTGCTACTTGCTGTACCTCTTAGACCAATTTCTCTTTGTTTGGCCCCTCCACTGCAAGTTGCATAGCCTGCTAAGTCTGTTCCATGGCCTTCAGCTTCTCGTGAATATTCTGTGAAAGATGGTTGACTTCCTTTATCCAAGGCTGAAGCCAGTCTCTTAGTAGGGACTGGTTTTTCTGTAACTCTTGGATCTGCATCTGAATCGTCTTGCCTTCCTGCAAGCGTGCGAAGTGCTGGACTAGTGCCAACGTCTGTGCAGTCGTACTGATTTCATCATATTGATGTTGCACTTCCCTGATCTCTATGTTTAATTTTTGTAGCTTAGGGTCCTCTTGCAATGTATACCATAGGCCCATTTCCTCATTGAATAGTTGGTCACAACCGTGAACTGCAACATCTAGTTGACCCATTAATTCTTTTATAGTTGCACCTCATTGTTCCCGAACTTTTGGCAGTGTGGTTGGCTGAAGCTTAAGATGGAGTTCAAATATCTTCATCTAGAAGTCAAAAGTGACTCACTCAACCTCATCTTTGGCATCATGCACCGCAACAGCTAATTTCTTGACTTTCGTCTTAGCCCGTGCATCGTCTAGGATATGCAATTCTAGAACTGTTTGTTTTGTAGGCTTGTTCAATTACTGACTCTAGGTTTGTGCTTCGCGATTGCATTTCCTCTTTCTCATTTAGCGCTTGTGTCTTGTCCTTGTACATCTGTTCATTGTTTACTTTAAATTCACTGAGGACCACAAGGGTGCACTACTCCCTGATCCACAACTCATCTGAGACCCCTTGATGTAATGTCTGGAGGGCCTAGAGCGGAAGCACGACCACATTGATTCTAATATCCATGATATTTCCTAGTGTTGTGTAGTCTTCCTGCTTATCTACTTAAAAGGGTCCTTCGAGTAAAGGAATGATCCTTAGGTCCATTGTCTGTTCCACTTCTGAGACATTCACACTTGCTTGAGTTAGGCTTGCTTGCCCAACACTCGCCTGGATCATATTGCCCTGGATCTGTAGCTCATGTAGATCCTTTGGGACACTCCCTAGTGTCTGCATATACTCCTGCTCAAAGTGCAACCGTAGCTCTGATGTGGAATCTCTAACCTTATCGTTGATCTCATCTAAATCACCCTCTGTTAGCACAAGAGGGTCCACCTACAATTGTTTATTAGATTTCCACTTCTTTCGCGGACCTGTTGCTGTCTCTTTTGGGGCACTTATGCACTTTAAAGGGGGTGGAAACCTCCTCACCCCCATCACTGCTCTGTGCAGATATCTCCTACTCTGTGGTATGCAGGGAAGTCGATGCCTCGACTTCCCTTGTGGATTGCACCTTTGTTGTGCATTCCTTCTCTATACACTCATTTTCAGTGCATGCTGTCTCTATAGAGGCCTTGTTAGCAGCTTCTTTATTTTGCTAGGCATCCCTCTCTCGTGTGACTACCTACTCTTTTTCTTTCCTCTTTTGCATAGGAGGTCTGCGTGGAGGAGATTTCTCCTACTTTTCTTGTCCCGACATCCAACTAGGTAGGCTCGCACCACTGTGCTGGCCATCCACCCACAACCTCATGTACATCTGTTTCAGCCACTACGTAAGGTAGCTTGTGCCATACCTTTTGAGCGTCTCTCCTCATGCAAATCCAAACATTGTGAAAGTCTTCCTTAAATTTTGTGAAGGCCCTTAGTTGCTTGAATAAGGTGGGAGATAACATTGGCCTCTGTACTATATCCATTTGGATTTCCATGTCCATGAATATCCAAAAAACCTTGGATTCTATAATCTATTCTGCGTCTTTTGTCTTCCACAGTGAAGAGAAATTCGCTGCCTCTGGGAGGGTCTCATTCATGGGAGGGAAATGACTGTCCTCTAAAAGCCTCCATGCCACCAAAATGATTAGCAATAAGAGTCAAGCATAGTGTAATGACTTGCTCTCCTCTTGTGCCTCACGACAATTTGCCAAAAATTCTCTACATAGATATTGGGCCCAGTTATACTAGACCTTGTTCACACACTGCACTGCTAATGAAATGACCGGCGTGTGCACTTCATCCGCGTGACACTTCTGCATTACCTTTCTTGCTAGGATCTGCACTACAAATTGTACTTCCTGGTCTTTTATGGAGTGGATAAAATATTTGCGCTTTTTCTTTACAAGCCCGAACTCGGTCTTCATACGGACTAAGAGTTTTTTTTCCTTGGTTTTTTGCTGCAAAATCCTTTGCCAGTTCTGCTCCTTTATAGGGTAGCTTGGTAATCCAATGGATAAACATATCTGTGATGGGGATAGTCTCACCTAGCCATAAACACCCATCATGCAATAATTCCAACCACTGGCGCACACGCGCCATATTGATGTTGGAGCAGTGAAAATGGGGTACGAATAGCATGTACAATAGCTCCGCCAGCTCAACTCCTCTGACCCATTTCATTAGTTCCAACTTCGTGACCCTTGTCTCTTCATAGTATATGTGGGAGATATACTGATTTGTTGTTAAATGAGGGAATTTCTCCTGGTCAGTGAAATCCCAGTATTCCATCTTTAACACTGGTATGTGCGCTAAGAGTGCACTCTCAAATGTAATGTCCACTGGGAGTAGTGGCATAGAAATTGTAAATTTACTAGAATTGGGGTATTTGGTCACCTTCTTTTGTCCTCTTCATAGAGGCACATATGCTGGAAGCATAGTGATTGGTTCAGTGTCCTTGGCATCCAACTCCTCAATCCCCTGGTAGAGCTCTTCTTCTTCTAGATCAAGGGGAATAAATGGTTTCTTTTGCTTGTCCATTTTACCCTTCTGCCGCACCTCCTGCAGATTCATTCTTGGCGATTGGTGCACTAGTTCTACGAGCGACTTCTTTTTCTTTGGCTTGGAAGCAGACTACTTTGGCCTAGGTGACCTTGGTGTCATAGGCACTACTGGTGTAGCTTCTATGCCCATAGCTTCTAGAGCTGGGGCATCAGACACCGCGGCCTCAAAACTCATAGGCTTAGATATCCTCTCCAAAAAAACTCAGCAAAATGTATCAGAATAATGAGCTAGCCCTAGGTGCTTGAACAAAACCTCCCAATCTTCTTGGTGCATGCAAGAAATTCGTAGACAACAAAGTGTTTCTTTGCAAACCAATAGGGTGTATTTATAACAATTTTCGGATTCAAATCCGACTGTTCCCTCCAAAGATTTTTCATAAATGTGCCTTTGGCGGCATATTTTCAAATATTTTCGCCTTAATTTCCACCTACCTGCTCCTCCTAATGGGATTTTCTCAGTCCAATCAACTATAGTGACTCCAACTACTATATTTGGGTTGGGTTGCACGACACCTTCCTCAATGGTGAAACGTCATAAGCATAGCTTCATTTGTTGCACCCTTGTTAATCTTCGTGCAGCCTGTTTGCTACCTTATCCTCCTATTCGACTAGTGTAGTTTATAGTCCTACACTCCCTTGCAACTTCCTGGAGCAATAAGATTGTTCTGCATTCATATAGTCATTATGCAGGGGCAATATCCCCCGTATACAGCTTCAACTGGCTTCCATTCACTTTTCCTGGAAAAGGTTCACCATTCAGCTTCACGAGTTGAACTACACCACCCTCTGTAATTTCCTTGACAATATATGGTCCTAACCAATGCATTTGGAATTTACCTGAAAATTTGGTGAACTTGCTATCATATAACAACACAAGATCATTTATCTTGAAAGTACAAAGCTTGATATGGCGATCATGCCATGCTTTTTCTTGTTCCTTCTGTACTTGTTGGTGGAATCCCACAAGAAATCGCTCCTCCTATAACTTCATTAGTTGTGCAAGCCATTCCTTCAAGGCCTCGCGATTTGCCATGTCTATCCAAGATGCTATGCATAGACTAGGTACAATGTACTCCATAGGCATCACTGCTTCAACCCCATAGACAAATCTGAATGGATTTTTCCCGTTAGCTTCTTACAGGTTGTCCTATAGGCCCATATTATGCTAGGTATCCAAACATCCTAGTCATTTTGCTGTGTGTTACGTACCTTTGTCTAAGCATTCTCCAAAATTTGTTAAAAGTTTCAAGTGTCCCATTTTCCTCTAGGTGACATGGTGTGCTCTTCTGATGGTAGACCTGAAATTCATCTATCATCGTGCTAATCATTTCATTCAAAAAGTGTGTTCAGGCATCCAAACTGTGTTATGACATATTCAAATAATAACTTTGCGGTAGTAGTCATTGTATAATCCTTCAATGGCTATGCTTCCAACCATCTGGTTAAATATTCCATGGCAATGATAATGTAGCGTGCGCACGTTTTCTTTCCAGGTGGCTGAATTAGCCCAATAAAACTGATCACCCACTTCTCAAATGCCTACAAAGATACCTGAGAATGTAGTGGTAGTTCATCCCTCCATGATGATCTGCTAGTCCTTTGACATGCATTGCACAACTTACAGTATGCTTTGGAATCCTTGTGCAATGTTGGCCACCATAATCTTGTGCACAAAATCCTTTGCGTGGTTTCTTTCCTTGCATAATGGACTCCCGTGACTCCCCCATGAGCTTCAGCGATAATATTATCATGCTCAAATTCCGGCGCATATCTTCAAAATATTTCATCTGCCCCCATTTTGTACAAATGTCCCACAATGAATGAAAAATATGTTGCGTGAACTACTAGTTCTTTCTTTTGCTGAGTTGTATATCTTTTAGGTGCCATCCATGTAGTTAAGAATTGAATAATGTAAGAAAAATGGTCATCTGCTACACATACCATAAAGAGTTGCCCATCCGAAAACGCTTCCTCCAAATTACTAGGTTTTTTGTCTATTTCAATCCTTAACAGATGGCCTAGACCAACATTCAACCAACCAGGATTCACAATAACTTCACAATCATATTCCTGAAATAATAGCAACCACCTACAAATCTTTCCCCCCAACACAGGCTTGTTGAACAAGAAATTTCAGGCAGAATGGTCTGTATACATCTTGAAATGTCCCCCTAACAGATAATGCCTGAATTTCTACAACGCGTAGACCATGACCAACCCCTCGCGCACTATCGTTGAATATTTTTTTTCAGCATTTGATAACTTCCTACTTGCGAAGGCTATAGGATGGTCTAGTTCACCTTCACCTACCTATGTTAGTACTGCACCCAGCACAATGCAAGAAGCATCCACATGTACATGAAACTCCTTCCAATCGAGAAATACCAGGATTGGAGTAGTCACCATATTCTGTTAACACATCTAAGTTTCATTAACATTCCTCATCCGAACATAATGTCGCATCCTTCTTCAACAGTTTTTCCATGGGCATGATAATTTGAGCATAGGCTTTAATGAATTTTCTATAGTATCTAGTGTGTCCCATTGTTGCACACAACTGCTTGACATTGCTAGGAGCCTCCAAGTTCACAATTAAAATGATCTTTTCAGGGTCCACCATCAATCCTTGCTTACACACAACGTGACCCATTAAGATCCCAAAAGGAACACAGAATATACATTTTTTCAAATTTAGTGCAATATGGTATCTTCGTCATGTATCCAACATAAGGTTCAGACTTGCTACATGGCATTTTACCAATCCAAACATGGTCCAATAATCGAAGTATACCTCCAAAAACTTATGAATGAATTCTTTGAACGCTACTATGACTATGCAAGAAAATATTGCAGGTGCATTCTTTAATCCAAAAGGCATAACAATGTACTGAAAGCAGCCGCACTTTGTCATGAAGGTGGTTTTTCTTTGATCCTCTGGCACAATCTTAATTTGATCATAACTAGAAAACTCATCAGTAAAGGAATAGGCCTCCTACTGGAGTCAAAATTGCATGAACTCTCCTGATCCCATGCGATCCGTCCATCCATCATTGACTTGATCCAATCTTGATTTCGCACTGTTATCTTGTATATTTGATCTAGCTCATCGTCACTTTCTACATAATTGCGGATAGGTTCAGTATAGTGCACTCCTTCCATGGGATCCAATGGTACTACAACCCTAAGCAACTTCTTTTCAAACTTCATTGTCCTCTTCTTCAAATTAATGACCCCATTCATATCAATAGCCCAGTTGACTCCCAGGAGTGTGGGGTAGGGATTGCTGTCATCAACAATTTCTATAGCTTTGAATTTCGCTAATGCACTTGCACCTTCAATATCAATCGTCACTCGTCCCATGAGGATGACTTTTTGCTGATTCACAATTTGGAGCTAAATTGGAGACCACTACAGCACAGGTCTCCCCATCCTTTCCCATGTCTATTTCGGCAGAACATTCGCATTGGACCCAAGATCCAAAATTACCTAATCCATTTCATAATCACCTATCTGCATTGTTAGCCACATCTCGCATCCTATTCGTACCTTATTCTTACCAATCTTTCTTACCACACATTGTTCATTAGGGATCTTTTTGTTATTGGCACATTTATTTATTAATTCTTATAGTCTTTCCACAGCCATTCTGTTGCACAGTAACTTCATGCATGTCTTCAAAAAAGTAGTGAGTACGAAAGGATCAACCTCTTGCATTGCATTGGTCTCTAGTGTCTTTTCCTAGCTTCCTGAGGTGGAGGCCTCAACGAAGCTCTTCTTTGCTTCCATGAATATTTCCTTAGAGCGATTAAGGTCAAAGGCGACTTCTTTCTCAGGAGCTTTGCAGACTCATATGTCTTCCTTAGTTGCTTACCTTTATCTACATCGGTCATCATACCACTTCTTAGTACAATATTAATGCTCTGATCTCCCTTGCAGGGTTCAACCCTCATTATTTGTAAGTTTTGCGTAGGCTGCTAAGGCTGCATTTTCTTCTCTTGCATTTTAGCGATTAGCACTAGACAATTTTCTCTGGCATGGTCAAATTGTCTACAGTATTGAAATGAAGGGTGTGTAGGATTTGGGAAATCTCACGCGAAGTGCCTCGACTCTTCGTAGTTGTAGCAGATAACCTGACCATGACCTCTAATAGGTCCTCATCCTCATCCTCGTCCTCGGGCTTGAAAAATCCCACGTGCTCCTCCTACTCCTTGATCTGGAGACCGAGTTTCTGCTTACATATGGTAAGTAGGGGTTCTTTCCATCATTATCACATAACTTCAACAATGACGCTCATCATGGCCTATAGAATTACAAAAATTGCAAAAAAACTATTGGGGTGTCTGAATGAACTTCTGAAGTAAGTGGCAGTTATCTGTCACATGTTTCCCAGTAACTTGACAAAGGGTGCAACATAGCGCAACTCCCATGCTCAACCTAGCTAGGGCTTCTGGATTTAGGGGGGTTGGCTACCCTCCTATAAGATAATTCACGTATACTAGAAAATGATCTTTATCGTGCTAGTGGCCCTTGCACTTCAAGCACCAAACCGCTACGCGCACTTCTAGCTTAGTCTCTTTCTCCTTCTTTAGACTCTGTAATTTTAGGTGCAGGCTCTCTATTTGCAAGTAGATTTTTTGTACCCCCAGGTTCATATATGAAATAGGTGATGCGTGCATCCTCATCACGATATATAAGGCTTTCTCTTGCGTTGATATCTTCTACTATGACAAATGTATTCTTAAGTGTGGCAAAAGTGATGCTATAAACAGTCGCGAAGATGAGTATTTAAGATTTTCATGTTAGCCTACCTGATTTAGCACTTCAACCTCTGATCAAAGTCCCAAGGTGTCTCATCGACTCTCATTCAGATCTCCTTAAATTCAATTACTGACTATGCCTCAGATTTAGGCTTACTAAATTCTCTGTTCAAAGTTGTCTAAGTATTTGCTAACGATTCCTGAGAATTATTAGTGCAGTACTTAATGTACCAGGTTAGCGCGCGATCCTGCAAGGCAGTAACTAACTGTGCCTTCTTTATATTATCATCGGTGAGTTTTTGCGTTGCCCATACAACATTTGCAACAAACTTGAATTTCTCTGATTATTCACTTCCTATTCCTTTGAAGATCGACATCTTCATTGCATTTTCCATGATGAATGGTGGAGGCGGAGGTGGAGGTGTAAGTGAAGGTGTATGCGATGGAGGTGGAGGCGGAGGTGGAGTGGATGGATGATGTGTCTTCGAGAAGCCTTGCTTAATCAACTGTACCGCACTGTGCTACATACCTTGGCTAGTTTCTTTATTGTCGCTTGAAGGGGGTTCAATCAATGGACTATACTCTGGACCTGATCCATCACTTCTTCTAAAGAATCTTCCACTCTGCATAGCTTCGAACATTAAGGTAATGGCATTACCCACTTTTCACATAATAGCATTTTAATCCAAGTATTCAGTGACCTTAAGTACTTACCTCATGGTCCTTTGAAGAATCTTCGCTCCACTTCAATATATATAACTGATGTGTCAACTACAAATTCAATAACAAATCCTCCAATAATTCAATAAAGCCAATGATCGACAGTCCACGCGATCTTGTTTTCAGATGCCTCTAGTTGTTGCACCAATTCTGGAGTCCACACTATAGGGATATCAAGCTTCCACCTTCCTTAACTGTTTGCTAATCTAGCTAACCACTCATATAATTCGCATGGAAAAGTGCAAAATAAATTTTCATGTACAGATATATATTCAACCAATCTGCCTTCAACAAACACAAATTCCTATTTTCTTGAGCTGGAAACTCGTGAATCTTCTGATCTAACCACTTTTTAATCTCTTTCTTAGTCAGATTCCAATGATGCTACATCACACATCTCTTAAGCAAATCTCGGTCCTGGCAACGGAACCATTTTTTGGCTTAAGGGGTCCTGATCCAGGTTCAAAGTTAGTTGTGCCAACCAACAAAAACCTACACTATTGGCCCTTTCGGTAGCAACCTACATAGCACAGGCTACAGCCTCACCCAAAGCAGTATTGGGGGATGCAAAAACCAAATTTCTACATCTAGAGACTAGTGTGATGTCTCTCAGTATCTAAGATCTACTTACATGCTAATCTAACCTTCTGATAGAGTTAGAACTCCTAATTCAGCCCTAGATACCTTCAATTCTTCGCGGGACCAACCAATTCCATTAATAAGTCCCTAATAGGATATGTCTACTACTTTCACGCAACTGAACAAGTCTTATAGGGCTTCTTAGATCTATGTCTTCCATTGCGAAGACCTATATTCCTTATCTGAGACTAAGCCAAAATAGATTTAGAACTTCATGAATATCATTCAATCATCTTTTTAAGCATAAACATGTTAAATTAACCCAATTCGCGTTGAGAAAACACATTGAATTACAGAAGCAACAGTGAAAGTGACATAACAATTAAACAAATATATGTATGTATTTCCAACCAAAAATTATTCTTTATTAATTAGAATCTTTCCAGTACAGACTTAAACTACCATGCGCACTAAGCTGCAGGGATCCACGCACTCAGCTGTGGACTCTTCCAGGCCTCCACACACTCAACTGCGGAGCCTTTCCTTCACTTACTGACAGGAATAAACCTTCTTGTATATCACACCCTTACAACATCATTCATTCATGCATACTTCTATTCTTATCCTTATGATTCACTAAGTCTCATCTATTTATAGTCTTTCTAATAAAATACCATGGTCCCCGGCTCATGGGTGAATCTTCAAAACCACCTATCACTTACCCAAACAAGGGATTAAGGCCCCTATGACTCTTGACTATCTACGCACTTCGCATCCATATTTTGTGGAGACTTTACATTCTTTACAAAATTCTTTACCAAAATTGACTAAATTAATTCAATTCTACCCCTGGGGACCCCATCCCAACAACACATATAAATTATTGCACAATTGGTATAAGGGGAAGGAAAATAGATTTTTATTAACAATATAAGTGAAATTACATCAATATACCTTCAACAAATAAGGTCCTCTCCTCCAGCTTGTAGTATGGTCTCCTCTCCCAAGCCAAAAGAGCTCTCGCACTATAGTTTGGATACTAGATCTAACCCCCTTTCCTATTGGTAATATTATAAAGGCTCATTCTATCCTTTGGGTGAATGTATCTAGACACCCACGGGCTTGAGACGTTATGAAACTTCTACAATAATGGTCCCCTAGCCAAATCAAACACAAGTGGGTCAAGTTTATCTCCTTCGAAATGGAAAACTCCAGAAACCTTTTGCACAATTATGATCTTTTTCCCAATTATCTCAATTATGAAATGTATATTATTTCATAATTATAATATTTTGGAAAATTAATTATGAGAAATAACTCAATCATGTGATTCCACCATTTTATCACGGGATAAATTTCACATAAGTAAAAGAAAAGGTGAAAGCGTATGTGATTTAGCCAAATAACTGAGGTAAGTTGATATTGGGTTTCTCTCTTTATCATGGAGTGGACTATAGGGTTATAACATGGTTTTTTGAGGAAAATCCTAGACACGGTGGATCAACAGATAGATAACATCATCCAATGGAGAAAGAGACTAGTGGTCCCCACCAAGACAACTCATACCAGTGGATGGCGCTCAAAAGGTTAACATAAGGGCGCAATGGATGCATCGGGTTAGAGAGAGATATGGGCTAATTTCCCTCACTCATCTCTATGCCACAAGTAGTGACCAACAACATGGTAGTGTAAAGAGCTGCAAAGGCTCATGGAGTGGCTAAGCGCCATCCCCTTTGCCCATTTCTCTTAGAAACAAGGCATACGGAAGAGCCATTTATAAATGAAAATTGGCCCGCGAAGAGCTCAAAAGTGCTCAATGCCCAATTGGTTGGCCAATGGTTACAAGACCCTATCTTATGGTGGAAAACTAGAAAGGGTCATAGAAAAAAGGGCCTCAAGGCCAATTTAAAAATATGAGATTTTTTGGTTTTAAGTTAAGAAGGTCGCGAAGGCTTTTGGCCAACAACGAAGCATTGTGCATGCCATCACAACATAAGCATACTACTGATAGAAGAATAGTTGACATCATAGAAATTTGTGAAGGTTGAGGGATTAAAGTGGCAACGATAACTTAAGTAGAAGTAAAATTGACATTTAAGCCAATATTAGTAGTAACTAAAAATAGATGGTGCACTATTGAGTCCTTTAACAAACACAAAGTTGAACAAAATAACAGATAAGCTCAAAATATCTTGAAGAAATAGGTGAAGAGTATAAAAAGACTTAGAGAGACAAATTAAAAAGATCAACTAGAATAGGACAAAGGAAAAAAAAAAATCATGTTATAGATCGAATATGAAGCTAACTAAATATCAATCAAGAATTCTTTAAAGAAAAAATTTGAGTAGCTAAATTGTGGTGATAAATTGTGCAAGGATTGATAGGTGTGCTTAAGAAAATGTGAGAAGGAGAAGGTGGCTGCAAGGGATGATGTGTCGAAGTTGTTGGTGAGTAGAGCATGAGAATTTTATGAAGATGTTGTATCATGTGTTCAACAATCAATAATTGTTGAAGGTGTTTATATAAACAATGGGAAATTGTTGAAGGTGAAGGTGTTGGTGATTGAGATATTAAATTAATTTGGAAGCAGGGAGGGCCTATTAATCTAAGTTTGAAAATATATAAAAGATGGATCATCAAGGCTAGCAAGTAGCAGCTTGAATACTAAGGTTAGCATCTCTTTCTAGTGGGTGCTAGCAAATGAGTAGGGGCAAGATTCCCCTCTAGTGGGTGATAGTAAATGAGTAGGGGTAGCAGTCCCTTTTAGTGGTAGCTGATAAACAAGGAGGATTAAAGTTTCTTTCAGTAGTAGCTGATAAACCTACAAGTGGTATCTTGTAGGGCCATGATGTAATCAAGTTGAAGCTTGCAATAAAAATTGGTGTCTTATGCTTATGTGTTGCTCCTGTGCATGTGTTGTTATGTTTACATAATTATGTTGTGGAGCTCATGAATAAATTGATCGAGTGGTTGAAAAGTAAAATTTATGAAAAGTGTATAATTTTGCCACACTATTGATTCACCTCCCCTCTCAGTAGTGTTCTATTTTCCATTGTTTCTAATAATTGGTACCCGAGCTTGTGTCCTTAAAGATTAGTTTAATAGCTAGAAGGAAGATCAGGGAACATGAAGAACCAGAATTGAATGACCTCAAATGGAGCTTAACTCTTGAATGGATCAAATTATGCAACCTGGAAGGTAAGTATGAGAATCTACTTGTACAATCTGGATGTGGATGTGTGGCTATCTGTGGAGTATGGAATGATAACTGAAAAGTTTGAAAAATTAGCGAGGAAGGAAATCATGAGAGGGTTGTCTAAGGCATACATTGAGAAGGTAATCTATTTTAAGACTGCCAAGGAGATATGGGATAAATTATAGTCCATCTATGAAGAAGATATGCAAGCTATGTGTCAAATCAAGAGGCTTTCCTTGGAGGATAAAGCAAGTAAAGATTCAAAGAACACTAAAAATCATGAATCAAATGATGATTCCTCTGTAACAATGGGCCAAGTCGATGATCAACACCCAAAGAAGATGCAAATTGAAAGTAAGTTGTTGTTCTATTGTTTTGGTAGAACAATAGGTCATTTATTCTCAAATTTCTTAGCTGGAAGTACCAGTGAAAGTGAGAGTTTCTCATCAAGTTGTAGTGAAGAAAGGACTACCTTAGGTGCAATAGAAGATCTAGAAGAAAATGGGTCAACCTCTAGTGAAGAAGAAGAATCCCTAGAGTTATCAAGGGAACAATCTCTTGAACATTATGAGAATGAATTGACTCCAATTTCTCCTCTAGTGACTTGGAAGATATTGATGAAAAAATCTATTTGAAGGAACAACTCATATCATCTCTTTAGGATATCAAGAAAACAAAAACTAGAAATGAGCATCTAGAAAAGGAGAACATGCTACTAAGGGAGCAATTATTGAATTTATAGTTGCATGAAGAGAATTCTAAAGTGTTGAAAGACATTTAGACCAACCAGTGATCCTATCAGGCTGAGGTAATGTTGGAAAATGGTAGTGAAAGTGAAGAATCATTAAAGGGACCCACCAACTTTGTCAACTTAAAATTCCATCACTAGCAACAACAAAAGGAACAAGTTGTCCATGCAAATCAAATTACACAAAATTCTACCCATCAAAAAAGGAACTTCTCATATTTTTTTATTGCAGCAATGAAGGGTACTTTGCGTCCAAGTGTCTAGAGAAGAAAACGATGTAGCAACAAAAGGTGAATGCACTGTGTTAGCCACAACAACAAATTCCTGAGGAGGGAAATTTGAAAAATCAAGTGAAGGGATCCTTTTCTCCTAAAAGTAAATATTCTCAATGGCCCAAGTGCAACAAGAGAGCATATCTCAGTCCACGAAATTGGACAAGCAACATCCCTAGTAAGATAGATACTTATTTTCTCCCTTCTTGAATGAAGTTGAATGTTATAGGTTTAATAATATTGGGCACAAGGTAGCTTCTTGCAAGTCCAACAAGAAATTATTTTCCCAAAGTACTGTAAACAAAAGCTAGCAAAGAGAACTACGTAGGAGCTACTTCAGCACCCAGAAGAAAGGTAGATCGAATGGTGCCTGGAGGCAACATAGAACAATGCTTGATGAAGAATATTTAGAGTCTAAAATTCCAGTTGTTGATCTCTCTTCAATTAAAATAATTAGCATTAGTCATGAAAGATATCCAAAGGAAGACAGTGAGAAAGAAGAGAAACAGAGGTATGTATGCTTAGAAAATGGCAGAAATCCACCCAGTCAAGCAAATCAACATAAGAAATCAACTCATGGATTTGAGCAAAGTCAACATCTGTAGGTGTGGAAGAAAAAGGAAAGTAATCTACTCAGGGGGAGTAGATCCCTTGTTCCTCTTCATTAAAAATAAGAGGTTGGCTTCAAGGGAAGCCAAAAAATTCAGATGCAAGGAGAAGAAAGGAACAAGCTAAGGAATGCATCTGAAGGATAAAGAAAAAATTCAAATGCAAAGAGGGAGCATGACCACAGGGGGAGTATATTCAAGTCAAGATTTGAGTATGTGTTCACAATTGGTATTAGTTATGTGCTAATAATGTTTTCTTCATATTATATTGAGTAGATGAGATGATAAATGGATTGGTTGTTATGATGTTGTTCCAATTGGTAATTGCTATTAGACTTCAAATCTATGGTTACAAGAGCATGATTAGAGGATAAGGACACTTAGTCATCAAATGCTCAACTATTGCTAACAATGGCTTTGATTCAACAATTGGTATCACTTGGTAGAAAATGAAATTGTCATTTGGTATTTATATTCATTAGACTCCTTGTCAAAGTTTGGTTTTCATGTAGTCTAGTATTGATAGGAAAGTATTGGTATGATTGTTATTTATGCGGAGTCAAATGTTCATGGCGAGGCTGTTGTCATTAGAAGTCTACCAAGTGAAATATGAGTTTTCTAATTATGTATTGGTGAGAGTCCCTCTATGTCTCTTAAAGTGTTGTACTTTGGTGATGTCATGCATAGCCATGGTTGTGCTTGTTGTTAGAGGTTAGGTGTATGTGTCTAGGAAGGCACTGTTATGACTATTATGAATGTAATCCTTGCTAAGACTTAGACCAATAGTAGTTATTTTTCACTGCTCAATTTCATAAGCATGTGTTGTTTCAACAATATATACCTCTTTTTTGTCTTCTTCATAGGATAGAAAGGAAGCTACTTGGACCATATCATAGGCATTTGAGTTTTTCAGCTTATGTAGAAGCAATTGATAGGTCCACAGGATCAGAAGACAAAGGGAGATTGTTGACAGGGGGAGCATGTTTGTATATTTTTCATTGATGTCAAAGGGGGAGAGATATTGATGATCAAACACAAGATGGAAAATGATCATTGGAAAATCACAAGGAGAAGTATGAAGGAAAACTATTGATCAATGGTAATGACGAATTGATTGATCTTGGTGTTGCCATCAATGCCAAAGGGGGAGATTTTTGGAAATTTATTATCATTGATGGAAAAGGAAATACAAATATTGGTAAAGGTAATAGTAGAGGTGGTATAGGAAAAATAAAATCCAATGTAAAAGGTGGCCAATGGAAAAAGGCAAAGCAAAGGAAGAGGCAATGGAAAATAGTGCAAGGTAAAGGAAATTATAATGTGTAGTGGATTTGGAACCCTTTTTAGTGCAACAAATTAGCTCAAGTGCAAGTGAAACCCCCATAGATGGAAAGAGCTCAAAAAGTGATTTCCAACGGTATATGGAAGTCCCAAAATGGTTTCCTAAATTGAAAGATAGTGTTGTTCAAAGATCTATGACCCCAAGTCAACCTAGCAGAGTTAGAGTTAGATCTTAGACTTTTGTGATCCATATTTTAAATGAGAATGTCTTTCGAATTAATCACATCATTAGGATTTGGTCAAAGTTTCGAACCAACTAATATGGTTCATCCTCAGGACAAAGTAGGCATAAGTGCCAAATTGAACAGAGAAGGTTAATAGAGCCTCTAAGTGAGAGCTCCAGGCTCACATGAAGTGACAACACAGCAGCACATAAGAGTTTTATTGGACCAATGTAGTTACCCTCGAGGTAATATCCCAACAATATTTTATGGTGTGCTCAGGTCTTAGCGATGGGGTATATTGAGATATTGAATTCAGATATTCCACAGTTTTCATTTTTAGTTTGTTGACGTTTCGAGTCTAGACCAAGACTCATCATCGGGACTGATTTACAAAGAAGAGGAGTTGGGGTAATAAATATGAATTAGGTTATTAGGTGAGGTTTTCAAGATGGGAAGCCAACTAGTTTGATGATTTCTATTAAAATTTTTAAATTTTTTATTATTATTATGTTATTTTTAATAAATTTCCAATTATATGAGTTACTTTATTTTAATAATAGATATATTGCGTTCATTTTCCTTTTATGTTTTATTAACTTTCTTGTAATATTTTTTTATTATTTTGATTTTATTCTAATTAATTGCACTTATTTATGTTAAATTGCTTCACCTAATATTTAATCACTGATTTATATGAGTTTATGTTATTAGTTAGTTTATTTAATAGGTTTTGTTGTTTTAATAAATTGTTTATTAATTATTTTATTATTGTAATTAAATTATTTTATTTGTCTAAGTTTAAAGGAAAGGTGTTTAGTAGATTATTTCTTTTTATATATTTTTAATGTTGCTTAATTTAAGTTTATGTGATTTGCTAGTTTCTATGTTTTAGTTATTTTATTTTATTTATTTTGTTTTTTTTTTTATGATAGGTTTATTCAAATTTTTATTGTATATTTTATTTATTTTATTTTCAATAGTCTAATATGTATGTTTATGTTATTGATCAATATTCAATCTTTTTTATTCTAATTAAATTATATTAATCTATGTTAAAGGAATCATATGTCATGTGATATTAGTTTATTGTTAGTGTAAATTGAAACCTAATTGTAATTAATGTGAATTCTGGTTTTTTTTGTTTTATTTTGTCAGCATATTCCATCTTTTATAATTCCTCATATTATGATTATTAATATTCTATCTTTTTTATTAATTAAATTTTATTTATCCATGTTTTAAAGGAATCATTTGTATTGTGTTATTAGATTATTGTTTGTGTATTATAAATTGAATCTTAATTGTAATTACTATGCAGTCTAGCTTGTTTTATAAACATTCAATCTTCTATAATGATTAATATTATTTGAATGGATGGATGAGAACGTGGTTATATCTAGAGTAGGGTCAATGAAGGGAACAGGGGAAGAGAGTTGAGATACTAAGGGGCAGAGTATGAAGAGGAGGGGTGAGCTTGGTAAGGTGTTAATAGCGAGAGGTAGGGACCGAAGGGTGGAAAGAATGAGGGAAGGTAGGTTTGGTGAGAAAGGGAGGGTCCTTTTTAATCAATGGGGGTGAGAAGGGAGGTCCAATTTCTGCTAATTTCTAGGCCTCCATCCCTATTGAGGTTGTGAGGGTGTTTTATGATTTCAAGGGCCTCATGGACCTTCCACTTAAAATGGTGTTATTATTGGCAATGACCTTTGTGTCTTCAAGGCATATATGGTGGTTAGTTTTTCTTGCATGCTCAGCTAAAGCTGAAGAACAATTTCTCTCATTTCGGATATCTGCACCATGCTCTTTGAGCCTGATCCTCATTGACCTCCCTGTTTCCCCAATGTAGTGTTCTCCACAGGAAAAATTGATCATATAAACACCTTTTTGTTGGAGTTGCTCCTGGTTGTCCTTAACCGATTTCATTCTTTGTTTGATGGTTGTCATGGGTTTGAATGAAGTTTTGATATCCTTCTTTATGAGAACTTTAGCTAGCTTGTCAATGACTCCCTGAATATACGGAAGGTCCGTGAGGCCCTTGAAATCATAAAACACCCTCACAACCTCAATAGGGATGGAGGCTTAGAAATTTGCAGAAATTGGACCTCCCTTATCACCCCCATTGATTTAAAAGGACCCTCCCTTTCTCACCAACCCTACCTTCCTTCATCTTTTCCACCCTCTGGTCCCTACCTCTCGCTATTAACAACTTACCAAGCTTACCGCTCCTCTTCATACTCTACCCCTTAGCATCTCAACTCTCTTCCCCTGTTCCCTTCATTGACCCTACTCTAGGTATAACGACCTCCTCATCCGTCCATTCAAATAATATTAATCATTATAGAAGATTGAATGTTTATAAAACAAGCTAGACTCCATAGTAATTACAATTAAGATTCAATTTATAATACACAAACAATAATCTAATAACACAATACAAATGATTCCTTTAAAACATGGATAAATAAAATTTAATTAATAAAAAAGATAGAATATTAATAATCATAATATGAGGAATTTTAAAAGATAGAATAAGCTGAGAAAAAAAAAAAAAAAACCAGAATTCATATTAATTACAATTTTGTTTCAATTTACACTAATAATAAACTAATATCACATCACATATGATTCCTTTAACATAGATTAATATAATTTAATTAGAATAAAAAAGATTGAATATTCATCAATAACATAAACATAACATATTAGACTATTGAAAATAAAATAAATAAAATATAGAATAAAAATTTGAATAAACCTAACCCAAAAAAAATAACGAAAACATAGAAACTAGCAAATCACATAAACTTAAATTAAGCAACATTCAAAATATATAAAAAGAAATAATCTACTAAACACTTCTCCTTTAAACTTAGACAAATAAAATAATTTAATTAGAATAATAAAATAATTAATAAACATTTATTAAAACAAAAAAACTTATTACATTAGATAAATAAACTAACTAATAACATAAACTCATATAAATTAGTGATTAAATATTAGGTGAAGCAATTTAACATAGATAAGTGCAATTAATTAGAATAAAATCAAAATAATAAAAAATATTACAAGAAAATTAATAAAACATAAAAGGGAAATGAATGCAATATATTTATTATTAAAATAAAGTAACTCATATAATTGGAAATTTATTAAAAATAACATAATAATAATAATAATAATAATAAAATTTAAAAATTCTAATAGAAATCATCAAACTAGTTAGCTCCCCATCTTGACAACCTCACCTAATAACCTAATTCATATTTATTACCCCAGCTCCTCTTGTTTGTAAATCAGTCCTGTTGATGAGTCTTGGTCTAGACTCGAAACATCAACAAACTAAAAATGAAAACTATGGAATATCTGAATTCAATATCTCAAAAACCACACCACAGAAATCTGCAAACCGAAAAAAGGTTGGGTAGATGTGGAAACCAACGCACAAGTCTTAGTGACCAGGCATATGCGAAATCCACAACAACAACAAAGGAGCACAATGATTGGCTACAGGAGGAACCCAACGTTACGTCTAGCCCAGCGGGAGTTCACCTCAAATTTTTTTTGGTGTGCCCAAGTCTGAGTGATTGAGTAGATGTATCCAGGACAACTTGGAAAGAAACTATGTGATGCCCATTAGAGACTGAGTGGGTGGAGCCCACCCAGTGGTATCACCCCAATGGAAGTACCCTAGAGGATTCAATATGACACACTATGTGAAATCATTGGGAGGAACAGAGCGGTTGGAGCCCACTTGACCAATGCATTACCTGACGATAGATGTTATAGAGCCCAAGGGTACACTTTGTTTTATTAACAGTGGGATGCAATAGGTCCAACCCACATCAAATTAACACAAAAAAAGGAGAAGCACTAATGGAAGAGTTAAGCATGAGTCCCACTCTGATAACTCATCCTACTTAGGATGATCCACGAAAGAAAATCATGGAAGAAAATTGAAAGGTCAGCACAGTAGAGAACTATCCCAGAGGAAAACAAAGGATAAGGTCGGCAAGGCCAAAAGTGAAATAACAAAGAAGTAGCTCTCAAAACCAAAGTTTGGAGACCCTTTCTCTCTCCTCTAATAGAGGATAGGTGGCAGCTCATGATTGGCCCACACAACATAAGACAGTGATGTAAGCACCAACTAGCGAGAGGTGGACACGTGGCATGCAGATATGGTTTTTTTGGGTACCCAAGTGGCCCTTTTTTGAGAGATGTGTGTCACCACTCAAAGGACGACATGTGGCGAAGATGAAATCATCCCACTAGTTGGATTCTGACAGGTTATGAAAAGCGCATGAACTAAAAGTGTCGGGAGACGTAGGTGCCAACACACATTAGCAGATGACATGGTGGCATCTGGACAAATGAGAAACCAATAGAATTAGAACCAAGAGTACCGCATAGAGACAAGTAGGCTATAAGGCCTAACCTAACGAAATAATAGACTTATGGTTTTTTGCAGCAAAGCCAAGACACAGTGGATCAACATATAGACAACAAAAACCAATGGAGAAAGAGTCAAGCAATCCCCACCAAGACATCTCATCTCAGCAGATGGAGCGTGGAAGGTTAAAATAAGGGAACAATGGGATGTGCTGGGTTAGAGGGAGCTACGGGCTAAGCATCCATACTCAATTCTATTCCACAAGTAGTTACCAACAACGTGGTAGTTTAAAGAGACATGAAGGCTCCTGGAGAGGCCAAGCACCAACCCCTTTGCTCATTTCTCATAGAGACAAGGCATATGGGAAGAGCCATTTATAAAAGAAAATTGGCCCACGAAGGGCTCGAAAGGGCTCAATGCCTAATTGGTTGGCTAATGGTGACAAGACCTAGTCTTGTGGTGGAAAAGAGTAAAGGGTCACAATAAAAAGGGTCTTAAGGCCAATTCAAAAATACGACAAATTTTTTGGCTTTAAATTAAGAAGGTTGGGAAGACATTTTGGCCTAAAATGAAGTGTTGTGCATGGCAATGCAATAGAGGCATGAGCCCAACAGAACAACAATTTACAACATAGAAATTCGTCAAGGCCATGGGATGAAAGTGGCAAAAGTGATAGTGGTGTTGTTTGAAAGGCAAAGCCAAACATGGAAGACAAGAGGAAGATATGGAAATTAAGCCAGACATAAACAGCGGTGCAAAATGAATGAAACACGAACAAGGTGGCAATCGTAAGTTAAGTGGCAGTAAAACTAGCAGTTAAGACAATACTAGCAGTAAGTAAAAAATAATAGGCACACTATTGAGTCATGTAACAAACACAAAATTGAAGAAAACAGCAGAAAAGCACAAAATCCCTTGAAGAAATAGGTGAAGAGCAGAAGAAGAATTAGAGAAATGTGGAATTAAAATATCAAATTGAACAAGACAAAGGAAAAAAATAAACCATGTTGCAAATCGAAGATCAAGATAACTAAATAACAATCCAAAATAATCAGTTAAGAATTCTTTAAAGGAAGAATTTGAATAGCTAAATTGTGGTGGTGAATGAGTGAGAGTGGTGAAAAGGAAAATTTTAAGGATGGAAGTTTATCTTGAGATTTAGAAACCTTGGCTAATCTTACTAGTCCCTAACATGCAAATTGTAAAATGTTTGGAAATATTTTTATACAAATATTTAGATTTCTAATGATTTTATATTAGTCTATATAAAATTTTGACAATTTTTAGGGTAAAATAATTTTGTACTATAAAATGTGGGTGAAGCATTTTTAGAGAAAATGGAAATTGGTGAAGTTTTTTTTGGGAAAAACATGGAAAATTAGCCCACCTGCAAATATTAGCCCCTAAAATTTTCCCTTAGTGGTGGCTACAAGGATTGATAGGCATGCATAAGCAGAGGTGAGAAGCAATAGGTGGCTGCATGGGATAAGGTGTTGAAGTTGTTGGTGAGCAGAGCATGTGAATTTGTTGAAGGTGTTGCATGATGTGTTCAATAATCAGTAATTGTTGAAGGTGTTGCATGATGAGTTCAATAATCAATAATTTTTTAAGATGTTTTGTTGTAGCGGATACAACCACCCTCCAAATTTTTTCCTTAGTCTGTTTTGGAGCCTCCCTACCAACTGTCATAACAGCTTACCTTCATTTGTCAAGTCCTCAAGTTTCAGTGTCTTTCTTGCTCAAAGGTAGCCTATCACTAGCAGTTTGATCTTTTCCCTTCATAGAATGCTCACCCGGACTTGGTCCAGCTACAGGTTGAGTAGCTTCCTAGTGAAATTTTTACATTTCTGGAGGGCAACCAACCTTCCCTCCAAGAATTGTGTAATTCCCTCTGACAGTCTTCTGGGCTCCAGGATTGCGCAATCCTCCCAGCCAACCCTCCCAACAGGATTTCCGCAATTTTTTTCCATCAAGAGTCTGTTCATCCCAGGATTTGAGAAAATATGGGCAACAGTTAACTGCTCTACCTAGAAATTGTGCAATCCCCTTGTGCAGTCAGCCCAACTTGCAATCAGAAATGCGCATTTTTCTCTAGCGGTCAAGTAGTCTCTTGCATGTGCAACTGAGTTGACCAATTCCCTCTAGGACTAAGAAAAACAGACTTGCATGCATGGGTTGTTTCTCCCAAGGAAATTTGCAAAGGTATCCCTTGTTTCAGGGATCTATGTTTAGTAGTTGGACGTTACATGCAAGGAAAAATTCAGAAACCTCCCTCCAAGTGTCGCTTCCCCTAGATTTGTTGCATGCGCATCACAACCTCAATGTTATCAAAACTCATCAACTAGACACTGTAGAGCTCATTACTCACATCAACCTTGTAGCTTTGACATCCCACATCACATCTAGGAGTGGTCGGCACATTCAGCTCAGTTATTTTGGGGTTATCTCGCTTCCCATGCCTTGTGTTCCATTTCTTTCACTTTTTGTGTATTCGCTTATGTGAGTGTTGTTTGCTTGATTTCTTTGAGCGCTTTCTGTTGTTTACATGTATTCTAGCTTTTCCTAGCTCTGTTTCAATTTTTGTTGCTATCTCATTGTTGTCACATGCATGAAACTCTTTTTCACAGATGTTCGCCCAACCAGCGAACGACCTCACCCACATGCATGTTGATCTATTTGTTGAATCTTCCATTCATGTTTTGCATGCACTGTTTATCACTTCTGCTATCACTTAGTGTCTCCATGCATTTCATTGAATTACATACTTTCAGTTGCCCGTCGGCAAGTCAAGCCAATCTTGGCTCGATCTCTGCCTTCACCAAGGCTACATTGTGCAATCCGGAGAAGGAAAGCCCACCTTCCGCTCCAGATTTGCGCATTTTGGCCCAGCAGTGACCTCCTAGACTAAATTGCGCATTTATGGAGGTCAGTGGATGCTTCGCCCAAAATTATGTGCAAATTTGTCCCTGGGTCAGTAGTCTTTCCCAGCTGGAATCGCACATTACGCAATCCCAGCAGCCAACTACCCAACTGGACTATGCATTACGCAATTCCATCAGTCAGTCAATCTCTCAGCAGGCGGGACCATGCCTTGTGTAGTCTTGGTAGTCAGTCTCCCGACCTCCCGGCCGAAATCACACAACCTTTATGATCGTCCACCTTGGTATGTTGCAAGTCAGTTCTCATGTTCATTTTGGTTTTTGACTAAGAGATTGCTTGCTATGAGTGTTTCCATGTCTCCAGGTATCACAGGTGTTCATCTGCCTCTCAGTAGTACAGGTACAATGGTTTCCAAGTGAGCAGAGATGAAAAAACCATTCAGAGCATGCCTGGGGATGCAATCGATCAAGTGTCCATGGGATTACCTACAAATGAAGACATCAAGTTGTTCATGGACAAGGACATCAAGCACCAGCATCACAACAAACAGCATCATGAACAACAGCTGAAGGCAACATACCTAATGCAGCAAATGAAGCGAATGCAATGAATACAAGGAGAAGGTTGTTGACAACATAGAGGCGGAGAAAAGTTACAAGATCAAGAAGATCCACTGATAATGAAATCAAATTTGTAGGCTTAGTCTATGAAGTGACAGTGTGACATGAAGATCTGTTGTGAGGAAAAATGCCTATGCAGGACGATCCTATCCACCTAAGGTGTGACAGTACCTTAGCAACAAACGAATACAGCTACTTTGATTTCTTCCTTTATGAAATGTGAAAGAGGGGAGATTGGTAGACTTACCGTTGTCTTCCGGTTGTCCCTCGATCTAGATCCTCTTCTCTTCGGGTGTCCACAGCTACCTGTGACAAGAGAACAGCTACTTGCGACAAGAGAAGGACACAACACAAAGGCAAATATACATATTCATAAATGATTCAGGATTAGAAGTAAATCAAATATACTAATGCAAATCATACAAAATACACCAGCATATAGGAAAGAACCAAGAAGCTTTATTGATTGATAAACAAGGTTCAGGAAGAGATACAACCCATAGGGCTCCAACCCAGCATCTCCTTCCCAGCAGAATGGAATTCCTTCTTCAGCTCCCTTCAAAGCATAAACACCCAATGATCCAACCTCAAACCAACAGCAATTCTTTGCAATCACAAAATTCCAGCCTCCCTTGACCTCATGGAGAGAGATCTATATATAGGAGTTTTGGAGAGAGGATGAGTCAGCTTGAGAAGTGACTAGTATCCTCTCCCACTTCAGTTCTTGAGTCCACTTGGAGGTTCTTGCTTCCACTTGGAGATTTGGAACCTCTTACTCATCACCAGTCGAATTCCCTGACCCAAGTGTCATTTTGGAAGCTTCTTGGGCATTGACACCTTGAGAAATGAGTCTGCCACTTGTCCAGTTACGCTCAGCGCAGGTAGCCTTCTTTGCAGTTGACATTCAACGCAGGTAGACAGTGGAGCAGTTGACATTCAGCGCAGATGCTCAGTGGAGCAGTTGACATGATCTAGAAATGGCCTGTTTTTGAGTGTTTTCAGGTGAAGAACTTCTGTGAATTGCTGTGGTTTGCTGGCCTTGTTCCTCTAGGGGTAGGAACAACATGTTTAGGGACTTTGGATCCCTTAATTATTGACATTTCATGCTCAGTGATGCAAGGCACAAAAATGTCTATAACAGTTGCCCCCTAAAGTATGAGGCCGTTTATCGGGTGAAATGCTTTATCCAGGGGAGTCGGAAGTTCATCCATTTGCTGGGAGGAGACCTGTAATAAGATACAATACAATACATTATGATTCATTCTGCTTTCATGATCTAGCTGAGGCGGGCATTCCCATGCTCAGCTTTATAAATACATTTTGGTACATAGAACAGACGATCGTCTGATGGTAGACTGATAATTCTGGCGAAACTATCATGCTTTGAGTAGGATGATCATCTGCTGCAATGATGTACATGTCAAATGTCTTTATTTTCCTGAATATATATCGCAGCCCAGATGGATGAAACTAGATCCGGGGTCTTCAAACTCGTTCGATCTTCACTCTAAGTACAAGTCGATCCATGTGAGAATTGCGCTGAAGTCGAACATGGAAAGACATCGCTTGATTACCGGTCAATGATGTAAACCGTTAACAAGCGCGAGAGGAATCACCGATAATGATAATGACTCTCAAGGTACTGCAGTACAATTCACGTGGTGTGAATAAAGGACTTGGCGTCGAACACCACGCAAAATCTTCTGGTCGAAGGTCATTGATGTATACCTGTCACCGGAAGTGAGAAACTTGCCATTGAGGAATGCAAGCTTCAAAGTACTGAAGGGGTTGTTCCTAGATCAACTTCTTGGATAATGAGCTGATGTCAACAAGAAGCGATCCGTCAAAGGAGGGCCTTAATGAATCCCACATCAGTGACACGGAACGGAGCTAATGATTTTAATGGAGGTGAAAACGATCTGTGACATATGATTCAGGGTGGCGGTCATGAATGGATGAAGGATAATGTATGGCAGTGGATGGGACCTGGTTGACTCTCTCTGAACGACTTCTCTTGAACATATGGCGACACTGATGCGATGGATTGGTAGCATTACCCCAAATATGGATGGTGTGGCAAGACCATGGTGACATGACCGGTGAATGAAACAACCCAACCCGATGTGGTACGGAGGAAAAGTGTCATGTTCAAGAGCGACCTGCTACCATCAAAGATTTCTTGATTTTTCCCAATTTTTCCCCAGTCATTGCTGACCAGTACCTCTTTATTTTTGTCAAGCTTGAGGAGGATAACATATGCTTGTTCTATAACCTGCCCTTCGGGCAAGCCCATCGCTATGTTTTAACGAGCCTAGCGATAGTGAAACTCGTTCTCGTCTAAAGACAAGTTTGTCGCTATTTAGTGATTTTAACGAGCCTAACGACAAGAAAAACTCGGCCCTTTTCATTTTTAGAGAGTTTAAAAAGGTACATAAAGTTAACTCCAAAATTCCTTTTTCGTCATCTAATCCCTTAAGTCCGAAAAAGTATAAAACAATACGGAAGGGTTGAGTTTTTGATAGTTTTAATGAGCCGAACAAAACAAGCGCTCGATCTTTTTGTGCAATAATCCCTCAGGTCCAAAAAGATTAAAATCTAGAGGAGGGATAGCTCTTCCGGTCGTTTAACGAGCTGGAAGGCCAAAACTCGGCAATATTTTCATGTTTTACGATTCAGTTGAAAAGAGCTTAAAGAAGACTCGTCTTTTGAGGAACGAGTGATGAACAGGGTTAGCAGCAGATTCCAGGTACAGGTTGGAATTTTCCAATCACGGCAGTGTCACAAGGATGGCTAGGTGAAATCACTCTTTGCAGCTGTTCCTCAAAATGGGTAAACAATCATATGGAGGTAAACGATCGGTCAAATGAAAAGTGGAGGTGACGGTACACAAACACGACCAAGGCTTTTATGGTTGATCAGGTTACATATTCAATGGTTATTTACCGGGATGGGTTTATTTTTTAACGAGCTTGAATGCGCCGCTAAAACTGCTCAAGCTTATGTTTATTTTTTAACGAGCATGAACTATGCTGCTAAAACTGCTCGGATCTCGCTTTTCTATTTTTTAACGAGCATAAATTCTGCAGTAAAACTGCTCGATCTTATGTTTATTTTTTAACGAGCATGAACTATGTGCTAAAACTGCTCGATATAAGTTTGCATGCCCCCAGCATAATAACGCAAATCGAGGCGCATGCCCCCCAAGCTTCATTGCATTCGACTTGGTGGTTGGAATGAAGGTTTACCTTTGAGATTTGGAAAGGGGGTTGTTTCATTTTTTAATGAGGTTGACACAGTAAAAGAACTATCCTCATGACTCCTTGTTTCATTTTTTAACGAGGTTGACATGAGATTAGAACCGTCCTCGGCATCCAAATCCATTTGATGTAGAAGGTTTCATATTCCACTGTGGCCACTTCCGCCAGATTACTCGGAGGTGGTAGGGCAAAAGTACCCATTAAGGCAGGGTCTTTTAGGAGACCTACTCCGATATTTTGGAGCGAATGATTCCTTCCATGGATCATTGGAATGCTTCCCGTAACTTGCGAACTGTTGGGGAGAAAAGTTTGTTGGTCAACGATTGTAATTCCTCCTTGGAAGGGAAATGCAATCTTCCTAAAATAGGTCGACACAACAGCTGCCATGGCATATATCCATGGTCTTCCTAGTAGGATGTTGTAATCAAGATTCCCATCGATGACTTCAACATCTATTTCTACCATTTTTCCCTCTAGTTCAACTTTCAAGTTATTTAGTATACCATATGGGGTATATGTCCTTCTGTCGAATGCTTTTAACGTCGTCGCAGACCTCGACAAGGTTGGAGATCCTAAAGTTTTCCAGCAACTCATCGACATAATGCATGTAGATGCCCCCTCATCAATAATTGTTCGATGAACAGTTTTGTTGAGGGCTTTCACTTGAATAAGGAAAGCTGGTTGAGCTGGTAACTGAGGGTCATATCCTTTATGATCAAAGGCCACAAGATTGGAATCCATTGGGTCAATTCCACCTATTGCTGACAATAAAGCTTGCTCTTGGGAGAAGCAATTTTGCGGTACCTCAAGTGTCGACATAACGGATGGCGATCGGGCCAGGTCCTCTATCTGTGCTATTTTCGCATAAGGATTAAATGTCGATTTGTGTACTGCTCCCTTTTGCGACTTTATCATTGGCTCAGGGACGATGGGTGGCACAACTTCGGTCAAAGTTGTTGTCGAACTACTAGGTTGTTCATTAGCCTTGTTGTTCGACAGCTTTGGATTCCTGTAATCCTTATTCCTCGTCAAAGCATCATTTTGCTGCTTTGATATAGACAACATAAGCACTTGGGATCGGGAAGCATTTTGATTAGCAACCAGTTCGGTTCTCGGGCTTGGAAACGGATCAGTCAACACAACTGAGGTTTTCGAACTCTTAAAGAATCTTTTAAGCTCAGCTTTGTATGGACAATCTGCTGTCCAATGGTCCTCATCGCATATATGACACCCCGTATGGGGTTTCCTTTTTCTCCCTTTCTTTTTCTTCTTGCCCCCTGGTTGCTTCAGTCGTTTGCCCTTGTCGTCCGACACGGCACTTACTTCCGAGGCAAGAAGTTCCTCATTTGCATTTTGACCGGAAATCATACGGGCCTTTTGGAGTCGCCAATTTGTTGTGGGGAAAAATGCCTATGCAGGACGATCCTATCCACCTAAGGTGTGACAGTACCTTAGCAACAAACGAATACAGCTACTTCGATTTCTTCCTTTATGAAATGTGAAAGAGGGGAGATTGGTAGACTTATCGTTGTCTTCCGGTTGTCCCTCAATCTAGATCCTCTTCTCTTCGGGTGTCCACAGCTACCTGTGATAAGAGAACAGCTACTTGCGACAAGAGAAGGACACAACACAAAGGCAAATATACATATTCATAAATGATTCAGGATTAGAAGTAAATCAAATATACTAATGCAAATCATACAAAATACACCAGCATATAGGAAAGAACCAAGAAGCTTTATTGATTGATAAACAAGGTTCAGGAAGAGATACAACCCATAGGGCTCCAACCCAGCATCTCCTTCCCAGCAGAATGGAATTCCTTCTTCAGCCCCTTTCAAAGCATAAACACCCAATGATCCAACCACAAACCAACAGCAATTCTTTGCAATCACAATATTCCAGCCTCCCTTGACCTCATGGAGAGAGATCTATATATAGGAGTTTTGGAGAGAGGATGAGTCAGCTTGAGAAGTGACTAGTGTCCTCTCCCACTTCAGTTCTTGAGTCCACTTGGAGGTTCTTGCTTCCACTTGGAGATTTGGAACCTCTTACTCATCACCAGTCGAATTCCCTGACCCAAGTGTCATTTTGGAAGCTTCCTGGGCATTGACACCTTGAGAAATGAGTCTGCCACTTGTCCAGTTACGCTCAGCGCAGGTAGCCTTCTTTGCAGTTGACATTCAACGCAGGTAGACAGTGGAGCAGTTGACATTCAGCGCAGATGCTCAGTGGAGCAGTTGACATGATCCAGAAATGGCCTGTTTTTGAGTGTTTTCAGGTGGAGAACTTCTGTGAATTGCTGTGGTTTGCTGGCCTTGTTCCTCTAGGGGTAGGAACAACATGTTTAGGGACTTTGGATCCCTTAATTATTGACATTTCATGCTCAGTGATGCAAGGCACAAAAATGTCTATAACAAGATCACGCGAAGGTAGAAGATGGAACAAAGAAGGAGTTGCATGTGCTGAAGTAGCAACTCGGGAAGGACATGAAGCTGCATAGACAGATGAGTTGCAGTAGGAACAATAACAACAGTGGATGCAACATGCACTCAGAGATGAAACTACACCAATATGAGTTAAGGATCTATCCCAGCAGCTGACACAGAGAAAACATGGTGAGCAATGTTGTTGATCACATGCAAGGTATTAGCAGCATGCATGTCATAGAGCGTACATATGCGATCCAACCCATTCAACACACTCACCAAGGCAAATACAAGAAGCAAGTCCAACTAGCGCTAAACATGTACTTTGGCAAGTTTATGAGCATGAATACCAGCACACAATTGAATATCAGCATGAACACTATGCATCAGTGTGTTTCCAGTTCAACCATACCCTGGAAGACCATGCGCATGTTAGCAGATGAGTTGGATGAAGGGGCCGAACCAATGCACCGGTTGCAATGGAGGCAAGAGTTCTCTTCACCAAGATGTCACAATGAGGTGCATACACACCATCACGAATGACCAATCTTGGCATCAGCTCACCATATTCACCATCACAAGCATGTCAAAGAGTTGGTCTCACCACAACGACCGAGTGTTAGTGATGTCTTTCAAGGCTTGCTCAAGCCATGTTGTCTCACATGAGTACATGTGCATTGTAATGTTGAATCATGTCAAGTGTAATTCAAGTGTCAATGGTTGGATGTAATAGTCATAGAGTAGGTGAAGAGTCATGAGGGTAGTTTAATTGTCACAAAGGGGAATGTCAAGGGTCACCCCACCCTTTGCTATAAATAGTCCCTCATAACTCATTGTATAGGCTTTTGGTCAGCCAAGCTTCTACTAAGATTATCTTGAAGAAGACTTGGTCAGTATTGTAATGCGCCTTGGATTCTCCACTGCACAGAGCTAGTTCATCTCTTTGGAGGAGTAGGTGGATGTGGCTGTAATGTTCCATTGATGGGGCTAGCAGGTTTACATGGTGTATTGTATGATTGTGACTTACACTTCAGTCCCTTTTAGTGGTAGATGATAAATGATTAGGGATTGAAGTTCCTTTCAGTAAGAGATGATAAACCTACAAGTGGTAGCTTGTTGGGCCATGAAGTAATCAAGTTTAAGCTTGCAATAAAAAAGGGTGTATTATGCTTATGTGTTTCTCCTGTGCATGTGTTGCTATGTTTACATGATTATGTTTTGGAGCTCCTGAATAAAGTGCTAAGGTGGTTGAAAAGTAAAATTTATGAAAAGAGTATAATTTGGCCACACTATTGATTCACCCCCCCCAGTAGTTTTCTGGTTTCCATTGTTGCTAACATGAAGACACTTACATTATTGACATAATACTTCGATAGGGGGAAGTAGTCTTAGAAAAATATAAAAGGTCTTCATAAATTGAAGTCAAGCTTAGGTGATCTAATAATGAGATCTTAGATAATCATTAAGGTATTACAGACTCATGTGCATGGACTTTCCTATGTTACTTTATGCAATGGATCGATAATATTGCGAAATACATAGGCAATGAAGTAGCTAAAGAACATAATAGACAAACAAGCATAAACACAACAAGTTTAATAAGGAGTTCACCCAACACTCCTGGGCTATGTCTCCTGGTCCAGCCTTTAGTGGTGACCTCTCTATTATGTCTTCAGAAGTAGAGTTTTTACAAAAGTGAGCTCAATTTGAGTCTCACACAATAGATACAAAACAACAAGGCTTCACTTGGATTCCCCAAGTCTTTCTGAGTACACTGACTCTCTGTCTCTGTTTACTCTCTGTCTCAGCACTGCTTGGCTCTGTCTCTGTTTGTTCTCTATCTCAGCACTGCTTGCCTATGTCTCTGTTGCCCTTTGTCTCAGCACTGCTTGCCTCTGTCTCTGTTTGTTCTCTGTCTCAGCACTGCTTGCCTATGTCTCTGTTGCCCTCTGTCTCAGCACTGCTTGCCTCTATCTCTGTCAGTCTGTGGCTTTAAAGCCAATTGGCGCTGTCTATTTATTTCTCCTTCTTGGGCTCTCTGGCTTCCCAGCCTTCATCAACTTAGATCCCCCTCTGAGCATTAGCAATCATTTGCTAAATTCTTTCAGGGATGGTGGCCACCTATTCTATAATGGAATGGACCATTAGGCCTTTGAAATCCCCAAAATTAGCATTCTCTGTTTACACAGAAAAATACACTAAAAATTGTGAAAATTCGCCAATCTGTCGTTTATTGGATTTGAAACACTATAGATTCCACCTTATAACTCATATCGGGATCGCCTTTATATTGCTTTTCACATCTCCACCGTTGATCTAGAAGATCTAGATCCAACGGTTGTGGTTCATTTGGGGCGGCCCATGCGTACAAGAATTAACCACCCGAAAAGAGTGGTTTTCTCTCTCCAGGGTGTCAACACGTGGTAGCCAATGTATGGGCTCGGGCGGAGCCCAGCCAAAACCTCTTTCCACCTTCGGTCCTCCCAAAATCCCGCTTGTTCCCTGTTATGAAACCAGCTCACAAAAAGATAGAAAAGAGAGATCCACGCCTTAGAATTCAGCCTCTTCGAGGGGGCAACCTCCTTTACATTACATAAATGAACAATTCTTGGATGATACAAATGAAAATACCTCCTTTCTATATATAGGAGTCTAAGTGGTCCCAATACAATCAAAGCCTACATAACAATAATATTGTAGGGCACAACAATAACAATAGTGGGATTCTATGTGGCACAATAGTAACAATATGGGCACTACATGGGTACAACAATATAAATAAGGGGTATAACTACAATAGTAATGGGGTAATCACTAGTATTATAGGGACCCAACATGCCCCTCTCCTTCAAAAAAGTGTTGTCCTCAACGCTTGAGTAGTTCAGGATACTTCTGCATAAAATTCTCATCCTCCCATGTGGAATCTTCAGCGGATAAGTTCTTCCACTTGATAAGATACTCTGAAATTGATCGATTTCGTAGCTGTCGAGTTCTTGTTTCTATGACTGCTTCCGGTTCCAATATAATTTTTCCTTCCTCGTCAAGTTCTGGCAATATTGTTTGAACTGGGAGCTTGTCGCCTATAACCTTCTTTAAACATGAAACATGGAAAACTGGGTGCAATCGAGAAGCTGCAGGAAGCTCCAATTTGTATGCCATAGTACCAATCTTTTGCAACACCTTGTACGGACCATAATACTTTGGTGATAATTTATTATCCTTCTTAGCTTGCTTGAGGGACATTTGCTTATATGGTTGTAGCCGTAGGAATACCCAATCACCTACATCAAAACTTCTTTCACTGCGATGTTGATCTGCCTGTTGTTTCATTCTATTCTGTGCCAACACGAGGTTATCCTTTAAGAGTTGGAGGACTTGTTGTTGATGTTCGATGTGATGTTCCACTGCCTGAACCTTAGAATTTTCTCTTAAATATGATGTGATGGATGGTGGTTGATACCCATAAAGTGCCATAAATGGGGTCATTTTTGTTGCTGTATGAAGGAAGTGTTATACCACCATTCAGCCAGAGGCAACCATTTGACCCATTGTGTCTGTTTATCAGATACAAAGCAACGAAGATATCCTTCCAAACATTTGTTTACTATCTCAGTTTGCCCATCAGATTGAGGATGATAAGATGAGCTATGAGCTAACTGAGTACCAAGACAAGAAAATAATTCTGTCCAAAAATTTCCAGTGAAAATGGGATCTCTGTCACTTACAATAATCTTTGGGTTTCCATGTAGCTTTTGAATTGTTTCCATAAATGCAGTAGAAACTGTACTGGCTTTAAATGGATGTGATAATGCACAAAAGTGTGCATACTTGGTAAGTCTGTCAACTACCACCATGATGACACTCTTTCCCTCAGACTTGGGTAAACCTGTGATAAAATCCATTGAAACCTCCTCCCAACGTTGGCTTGGAATGGATAAAGGTTGTAATAGACCCGGTGTCTTAATTGTTTCAACTTTATTTTGTTGGCAAACCAAACATTCCGCCACAAACTTTTGAATATCTGATTTAAGGCCATCCCAAAAAAATTCCTTCTTAACCCTGTGGTAAGTTTTTAAAAATCCTGAGTGCCCTCCTAAGGGAGAAGTGTGCAATTCCATAAGAATCTTTTGTTTTAGCTGGGAATTCTTACAGAGGTATAAGCGATCTTTGTACCATAACGAATCATTTTTCCAGCTAAATGTATCAGACGTACTGGAATCTTGTTGTAGCTTTCGAATAAGTGCCCACACTTCTTCGTCATTCTTCCATTCCTCCCTTGCTTCATTTATCCAATCTGGTTGGATAATAGAAATGGCGCACAACAATGCTTCCACATCCTCATCCTTTCTTGAGAGTGCATCTGCCACCACATTTTGCTTCCCTTTTTTGTAGATGATTTCAAAGTCATAACCCAACATCTTTGTGACCCACTTTTGTTGCTCTTCAGAGGATAATCTTTGTTCTAAAAAGTATTTAAGGCTATCATGATCCGTTTTTACCTTGAAGTGTCTTCCCATTAGGTAGGGTCGCCATTTCTTAAGTGCATGGAGTATTGCCAACATTTCCTTCTCATAAATAGCTTTGCTTAAAAACTTTCCCTTGATTGGACGACTTTCAAAAGCAATGGGTCTTTCATCTTGCATTAGAACAGCACCAATTCCATTTCCTGAAGCATCACATTCCACAATAAAGGTTTTTGTGAAGTCCGGTGTAGCTAAGACCGGTGCTTGGCACATTGCCTCTTTAAGATGTTCAAAGGCCTTTGTTGCTTCCGGAGTCCATGAAAATGCATCTTTCTTCAATAATGTTGTTAGAGGTGCTGCTATTCTCCCATAATTCTTAACAAACTTGCGATAATACCCTGTCAACCCAAGAAATCCTCGCAGATGCTTTATGGATGTGGGGATTTTCCATTCCTTAATGGCTTTAATTTTGCTAGGGTCTACCTTAACTCCTTCATGAGATACAATATGACCCAAATATTCCACCTCCTGGACTCCAAAGAAACATTTGGATCTTTTTGCATATAATTGTTTCTCCTCCAATAGTTGTAGCACCCTGTCAACATGTTCAACATGATCCTTCCAAGACTTGCTGTAGATTAGTATATCATCAAAAAATACTAACACAAATTTTCTAAGGAATGGTTTGAAAATTGAATTCATCAAACCTTGAAATGTTGAAGGTGCATTGGTAAGGCCAAAAGGCATGACCAAAAATTCATAATGACCCTCATGAGTTCTAAATGCCGTTTTCGGAATGTCTTCAATCTTCATTCTGATTTGATGATATCCTGAACGAAGATCCAACTTGGTGAAGTAAATTGATCCATGCAATTCATCCAGTAATTCATCAATGACAGGAATGGGGAACTTATCTTTAATAGTGAGCTTGTTGAGCTCCCTATAATCCGGACACATGCGCCATGATCCATCCTTCTTGTGCACCAATACTACTGGAGCAGAGAAAGAACTTTGACTCGGTTGAATTATACCAGCCTCTAGCATTTCTGCAACCATACGTTCAATTTCACTTTTTTGGACATAGGGATATCTGTACGGCCTGATGTTTGGAGGAACACTTCCTGGAATCAGATGAATAGCATGATCATGATCACGCATAGGTGGGAGACCTTTGGGAGTCTCAAATACCTTGGAATGATTGTCCAGACTTTTTGGAGATCTGGAGAAATAGATGATTCCAATGTGGAAACATCTAGCGAACATAATTGTGCAATTACACCTCTTTGCTCCTTTTTTAGAAGCTTTGTCATACCATTAGAGCTGATTATCTTTCCTGGTTTCCCTGCAATACCCCTTAATTCAACTTCCTTTCCTTCCACAGAAAATTTCATGAAAAGTTCTTGAAAATTAAAAGCTATTGTACCCAAGGATTGTAGCCATTGGACTCCTAGTACAACATCAGCACCTCCCATTGGAATGGAAAGCATTGGGCTAGTCAATACATATTCTCCCATGGATAGCTTGATATTATGGCACTTTCCAGAGCAATTTATTGTTCCTCCATTTGCAATCATCACTTGACACTCTGGTGCTGGATATAGGAAGCAATTCAATTCTTTTGCTACCCTACAATGAATAAAATTGTGGGTGCTTCCTGAATCAATCAACACTATTACCTTTTTCTTCTTGATTTGTCCTTCTATCTTGATGGTTTGAGGAGTGGTAATTCCCGCCAATGCATTACAAGATATGGTCGGATTTATTTGTTCTTCATCTAGGCTTTGTTCCTGGAATATATCCTCTTCTTTTGACCTTTCTTGCTCCTTTTCTTCTTCCTCTTCACAATCTATGTAGAATAATTTCTTCTCAGCACACTTATGACCTTTTGTGTATTTGCTATCACAATTGTAACAAAGCCCTTTTGCTCTTTTTTCTTCCAATTGTTGTGGTGTCAACCTTGTAGGTTGTGGAAGACTATGGGCAACAACACTTCCATCTTTATAGTTGTGAATGGTATGCTTCCTAGTTGCCATAATTTTGCTTTCCATTTTTCTTGCTAACCTGAATGCCTTCTCTAATGAATCAGGTTCCCAAAGGCGCACATCATGTTGGATATTATCCTTTAAAGACCCTATGAACACATCAATCCTATGCTCCTCTGGAATATCTTTTACCCTTATGTTCAATTTTTGGAACTCCTCAATGTGCTCCATTATTGAACCCTTTTGTTTGAGACTTATCAATTGGCTAAAAAAAGTGTTGCTTTTTGTATCCTCATAATGTGCTATCAATTCTTCCGTAAAAATTGCCCAAGTGATAAATTGTTTACGAGAACAAAGCCATTGATACCATACAAACTGATTTGGTTCCAAATATAAAGTTGCCATACGTACCTTTTGTGTGTTTTGCACATTATTGAGATCGAAGAATTGCTCCATCTGTAATATCCATGTGGCGGGATCCTTGCCATCAAACTTCCTCATATCGATTTTTGGAACATGGTGAGTCTTCGATCCAACATTAGCGTCTATGGTATCATGATTAACATTTCTTTTGTTCTCATCATGAGTTTCCTTTACTACCTTTTCACCATTAATGACACTTTCTTGTAGCAACTTCTTCAATTCTTCCATATCTGTCTTCAAATCTATCTTCAAATCTGCCATGTCTCTCTTCAAATCTGTCTTCAAATCTATCTTCAAATCTGCCATGTCTCTCTTCAAATCTGTCTTCGTATCATCCATCTTAGCTTCCATGCCCTTTATCTTAGATTCCACGCCACTTATCTTAGCTTCTGTTAGCTTTTGTGAGCGTGACATTTGTTGCACTTGTTCTTGTAATTTTGATATATCATGTAGCATTTCTTCCTCTTCTTCATGAGTCATGCTAGAGCTTTCAGGTTCCTTACTAGGTGTTTGCATTTTCTTTCCTCGGGGCATCAGTTACCGATAATAATGCTTTACTATGCCCTTTGAATTCCGTTAAACCAAGCTTACACAAAAATTAAAAAAAAAAAACTACACACCTTTTTTTCACTTTATAGAAGCCTGATATTGAATCTGATGTATCTCTGTAATTTCGAATCATCCAGTTCTGAAATTTCTACCTGTAGTAGCCTTCTGCGTCCTCTTTCCAATGCCACAAGTCTGAGCCAAATTGGATTCTCCAAGGAAGAGTTATGTGAAATCTCCCACAGTGACTTGCTTTTAGACTGGTTCAGTAGAGCGAACTTGTACGACGTGCCACGAGTCACTGTTTCAACCTTTGAATCTAAAACACACATAAAAGAAACTACAGTCCGTCCTCTTTCTGTACCTTTTTACAAATTTCAATCTGATCCTCAGAGAGAGAGTTATGACGATTTTCCCCAGGTCACCTGTTTTGAATGTAATTCAGGAGTCTGCAAAAAGGCAAACTTCCTTAGATCATATCTCCGAAAATATCACGCGAAAAGCTCTGAAATTCGGACCCAAGGTTCAGCGCCAATTCTTCTCAAATGGGTTTTTTTTGCGACTTCTGAAACGTCACAGAAAAAAAGTTATAGTGAAAATGCCACGATGACATGTTTGGAGCAACGAAACCCTAGAATCCAAAGCTCTGATACCAAATGTTATGAAACCAGCTCACAAAAAGATAGAAAAGAGAGATCCACGCCTTAGAATTCAGCCTCTTCGAGGGGGCAACCTCCTTTACATTACATAAATGAACAATTCTTGGATGATACAAATGAAAATACCTCCTTTCTATATATAGGAGTCTAAGTGGTCCAATACAATCAAAGCCTACATAACAATAATATTGTAGGCACAACAATAACAATAGTGGGCTTCTATGTGGCACAATAGTAACAATATGGGCACTACATGGGTACATCAATATAAATAAGGGGTATAACTACAATAATAATGGGGTAATCACTAGTATTATAGGGACCCAACATTCCCTTTGTATTAATTAAATACATTCAACACAAAAAACCCCATAAAATGGCTTTAGACGGACTTGAAATACTATATATTTGCATCCATAAACCCTTTCGGGTCCAGTTTCATCGCATTGGTGCATTTTCTTTTGTTTTTCGTTTCTTTAATGAAAAACACAAATACAAAGGAAAACCCTATTTTTTGGATCTCAAATTATATCAAATATCGTTTATAATGTTATCGGGTCCAACTATCGCGAGTTATGTTTATATTAGCCCTGCGCCATTGTAATACTCTATTGCGATGTTGCGATACGATTGATTGCAATTGCATATCACACATACCCCTGGGCCATTTGTCAGCGCTCCGCTGTGTTTTGCCGACGCGATATTGCGATTCAACTTGGGTCGTCGATCTGCGTGCTTGATCAACGATCCTTGTTGACCCCGCTGATCGCTATTGCATTTTCTGTGTGGTCTCTACCAATAGCCTTCACTTGCCACCGCCAATTGCGATTTGCCAATCAGATCTGGACCGTTGATCAGCCAGATCCGACAGCTCCGATGCAACGTTGTTTTAAGCGTCCGATAAGCCTTATTTCACTGATTTCTTCATGTTTTTGCCTCCCAAAAGTGTAATCCAGCTTTTTGAAAAGTTCTTCTCATGTGATAGTTTCGAGTGTTTGAAGACTTAGAGGGTTTTCTAGTATCCATTTGGATCACACCTTCCCACTGAAAAGGCTTTAGGACCACCAAAAGTTGGTTTTTAAGCATCAATCAAGTGAGGATACAGCTTCCTCACTTATCCAATCTCTATCCATCTTGCACTTCTTGGTTTTGAACCTTTGAGTCCAATTCTGAGGTACTCAACATCCCCTCTATGCATAGTTCTCACCTTCTTGTCTAGAACTGTATCTTCCTGCAACCCATTGAGATATTCAGGCAACAGATCATCAATAGAAGGCAAATGACTTTGCTCTTCGGGAACTTCAATCAATGAAGGTTCATATAGTCTCAAGTTCTCTGCATTAACTACTGAATAGATGTGCATGTAAGCTGGCAAATCAAGGCGAAAAGCGTTCTCACCAATTTTCTCAAGTATATTGAAAGGCCCATACCTTATTGGCTTCAGCTTCTTACCTTCACCTTGCATTTTCTCTTTGTTGATGTACAACCAGACTTGATCACCAACTTGAAAGCTATGCTCAATTCGATGCTTATCATGCCTTGCCTTGTACTTCGCTTGGCTCTTTTCCAGTTGTTCTTGCACTGCCTGGTGAATTTCTTGGATCTGTTCAATGAACTTGGTTTCTTTGTCCACATCACTGTGTCCATCAACTGCTATGTCTTTACTAAAGACAAAATCCAAGGGAGACCTTGGTCTAAAACCAAAACAAGTCTTGAAAGGAGATCTCTGTGTAGAAGAATGTTTAGCACAGTTGTAAGCATGTTGCACATAACACAAATGTTCATCCCAAAGCTTGGGATGCTTGCTGCAATAGCCCCTGAGCAACTGGATCATTGTCCAGTTGACCACCTCTATTTGGCCACCTATTTGTGGATGAAATGTTGTGCTCTTCTTCAATCTGGTGTCCATTAACTCCCATAGAATTGACCAAAACTTCCCAACAAATCGGGAATCTCAATCAAAGACAATAGAAGTGGGTAACCCAAAATGAACCCATACATGCTGAAAGAACGACTTTATTGTTTGTTCAGCTGTAATCTGCTTGTTACAAGGTATTAAAATACACATATTTTTGAACCTGTCCAAAATAACATATAAATAGTCATGACCTTTTCTAGATTTTGGCAATCCCCCAACAAAGTCCATGGAAACACTTTCCCAACGATGAGAAGGAACTAGAAGTGGAGTGTACAAGCCTAGTTTTCTATTGCTGGGCTTGCTTTTAGCACACATGGTACACCCTTTAATGTATCTAGAAATTGTTTCATGCATTCCTGGCCAATAACAGAACCTTTGCAGCTATGCAACTGTTTTACTTACACCAAAATGACCTGCTATTAGAGAAGTATGTGCTTCTCGAATTATGTTAACTCTTTCAGTTTGAGGAATGCATAACTTTCCCAAATGATATAAGAGTTGGTCCTTAACATGATAATCCAATTCTTCTATTTGTTTGCCATGACTTAAAGTTGTATATACATCTTTAAAATCTACATCTTGAGCAAATTGTTCAATGTAGCTTTCATGCAATACTGAGTTATGCTTAAGTATATTAGATGCATTTATGATTGGTCTATATAACATATCTGCAACCTTATTGTGTATTCCTTTCTTATATCTGATGACAAGATGAATTGTTGTAGAAAACCCATCCACCTATAGTGTCTTGATTACTGCAATTTAGTTTGTGAGTGCAAATATTGAAGTGATTGATGATCAGTATGTATAACTGTTTCTTTGCCCATTAGGTAATGTTTCCACTTTTTCACACTCTGTGCTAATGCATACAATTCTTTATCATATATGGGATAATTAACTACTGCAGAATTAAATGTCTTAGAATGATAACATATGGGTTTACCATGTTGCATCAACACTGCTCCCATGGCATATTCACTGGCATCTGTTTCAATCTCGAATCACCTTTGAAGATCTAGCAATGCTAGTACTGGTGCTGTACTAATTTTTTCTTTCAAGCCCTCGAAGGCTTTCTATTGTTTTCCTCCCCACTGAAACACCTTGTTCAATCCTGTTAAAGCATGTAAGGGAGATGTATTCAAGGAAACATTAGCAATAAACTTTCTCCAATATTGTGTTGCTCCTAGGAAGCTCCTAACTTCTGTAGAAAATTTGGATTTAGTCCAGTTCACAATGACTTCAACCTTAGAGGTATCTATCTTCAATTCACCACCCCCTACAGTTTGACCCAAATAATTCAAAGATGTTTTGCCAGATTCACATTTTGATAATTTAACATAGAGATTTTCTCTTTTCAAAACATCTAGAGTCTGTTTTACATTATTTAAATGTTCTTCCCATGTTTTATTAAAAACAAGAATGTCATCTAAATATACAATTACAAAATCATCAATAAAAGCTCTGAGTACATCATTCATAACTCTCATGAAAGTGGCAGGAGAATTAGTTAAGCCAAAAGGCATAACTAGCCATTCATATAACCCTTGCTTTGTTTTGAAAGTAGTCTTCCATGCATCTTGTTCTTCAACTCTAACCTGATGGTAGACACTAAGCAAGTCCAACTTGGAAAAGTAAATAGCTTCTTTCAACTTATCTAATAGATCATTTATGCAATGAATAGGACAATGATTCTTGATCGTTATTTTATTCAGTGCTTTGTAATCAATGCACATCCTCCATGAACCATCTTTCTTTCTCACCAACACAATTGGAGATCCACATGGTGATGTGCTTGGCCTTATGAACCCTTTATCAAGTAGCTCCTGTACCTGCTTCTTGATCTCTGCATTCTCTAAAGCGGATAACTTGTACATTCCGATGTTAGGCAATGGAGCATCTTGCTGCAAATGAATATCATGTACAATTTCCCTTTTGGGTGGCAAACCTTTAGGTTCTTGAAATATGATATCATATTCTGAAACAATTTTTTCTAAATCACCTTTCTTTTTAGCATCATAGCCTTCAAATGCACTAGTTTTATCAGAGGTCTTTTCCTTTACAACCATTAGTAAAAATTTCTTGCATGAATTTACAATTCTTTTCGTCTGCCTTGAGTTTATGAGAGTGTAGTTATTTTTGAGTTGATGAGCTCTTACAATATATTCTATCCCATCTTTTGTGAGTTGATACTTATTTTCAGTTCTATAGAAAATAGATTTTCTGTCATACAAGTAAGGACTTCCTAAAACAATACCACATATATCTAGGGGAACTATATCTAACTCAACCTCATCTACAAAAGTTGACCCAATAGCAAACCTAAGTTTACATTGTCTAGTCACTTGTAGTTTTGCTTTATCACATACCCAACCTAATGTATATGGCTTCTTGTGAGGTGTGGTTAGTAGTCCCAAATTCTTTACAATTTCTTCAGAAATCAAGTTTACTTGTGAACCACTATCATTGATCAAATAAAGTATCAATCTTTTGATGCTAGGAAATAGCTCTAATATGAAAAATCTCATGTCTTTTCCTCTCATTTTCTTCATTATCAATAGATTGTGTAGAATTACTAGTAGATGCTTTAGAATTTTTACCTTTTATACTTGTCGTTGTGACTGTTGTTTCATCACCTGAGTCTGACCCCAAATCTTTTTGAATAGCAGCAACAGGGTTCTTCTTCTTACCACCTAACTTCTTGGGTTTCAGCTTCGGATGCAAAGACCAACAATGTTCATCATCATGTCCATCCTTCTTGCAGTGAGTGCATGAAGGTTTGTCTTTCTGTACAGTGTTTGTCTTCCTCTCCTTCCATTTTTGCTTCTTATTTTCCTTGTTCTTGCTTGTAGTGGGTTTTGATGATCCCCCAATCTCTGGGTTCACATTCTTGCTTCTAGCCTCCAAATGTGTAGCCTGAATTGATACCTCATCTATGCTAGTAGGGTTAAACATGAGAATGGTGTGCCTCAAATAACTATGCAGACCACCTATATACTTCAACAAAGTTTCAGGTGAGTCTAGAGAAATGCCTAGAATTAAAGCTATTTTTCTAAATTCCTGGGTATATCTTTGTACACTTTGCCCCTTTAATTGGCGAAGAGTTTTCCAACTCATCATTGCTTGCTACATATAAGCTAGTGGATAGAATTGTTTTTTAATGGCAGAAACAAATTCACTCCAGGTAGAAAGAATTTTACCATGCTTCTTCAAATCATCTTGTGTCCTACCTTCCCACCACAATAGGGCAGTTCCTCCAAGGCAAAGGCTGGCCAGCTGAATCTTTATCCTTTCTGAATCGATGTTCTACACCCTGCAATGTACATCAATCTGTCTAATCCAGTTATCTAGCTTTTCTGCATTTAATTCTCCATCATATATTGGCAAATCAAATTTTACATCTAATTTAATCAAAGGGCTAGAAGGAGGTGTTGATAGAGGAGGCTCTTTCCCTTTCCCTTTGCCTTCTGTATGGCCATCTAGAATAGGTTCCTCTATTCCTTTGTCTTGTTTGTAGGTTGAAGTATCTTCACCTTGACCTTTCTTAAATTCTCAATACATCTCTTCTACCATGGCTCTCATGGTCATGAAACTGTCCATGAACTGAGAGTTTGATTCTAATGGAATTTCTTCTGCCATTTTCCTCCTAGGATAGACTCTTCCAATTTCTGGGTTAGCCTCAACCAGTTCTCCTTCTCCTAATTTGAGCTTTGACCTAGTTAGCATTCAACAATCCAGCACAAGCTTGTCTAACCTTAGCAAACCTAAAGCTCTGATACTACTTGATCTGATAATGAGATCTTAGACAATCATTAAGGTATTACAGACTCATGTGCATGGATTTTCCTATGTTACTTTGTGCAATGGATTGATAAGATTGTGAAATACATAGACAATGAAGAAGTTAAAGAACATAATAGACAAACATGCATAAACATAACAAGTTTAATAAGGAGTTCACCCAAAACTCCTAGGCTACGTCTCTTGGTCTAGACTTTAGTGGTGACCTCTCTATTACGTCTTCAGAAGTAGAGATTTTACAAAAGTGAGCTCAATTTGAGTCTCACACAACAGATACAAAACAACAAGGCTTCACTTGGATTCCCCAAGTCTTTCTGAGTACACTAAATCTCTGTCTCTGTTTTCTCTCTGTTTCAGCACTGCTTGCCTCTATCTCTATTTGCTATCTATCTTAGCATTGCTTGCCTCTGTCTCTATTTGCTCTCTGTCTCAGCACTGCTTGCCTCTATCTCTGTCAGTCTGTGGCTTTAAAGCAAATCGGCATTGTCTGTTCGTTTCTCCTTCTCGGGCTCTCTGGCTTCTCGGCCTCCACCTGCTCAGATCCCCCTCTTAGCATTAGCAATCATTTCTAAACACTTTCAGGGATGGCGGCCACTTGTTTTGTAACAGAATGGACCATCGGGCCTTTGAAATCGACAAAATTAGTGTTCTTTGTTTCATAGAGAAATACACTAAAAACTGTGAAAATTCGGCAATCTATCATTTATGGATTTGAAACACTATAGATTCTGCCTTATAACTCCTATCGGGTCCACCTTTATATCACTTAGCACATCTCCACCGTTGATCTGGAAGATCTAGATCCAACAGTTGTGGTTCATTTCGGGTGGCCCATGCGTATGGGAGTTAACCGCCAGAAAAGAGTGGTTTTCTCTCTCCAGGGCTTGGACACGTGGCAACCAATGTATGGGCTCGGGTGGAGCCTGGACAAAACCTCTTTCTGCCTTTGGTCCTCCCGAAATCCTGCTTGTTTCCTTTGTATTAAAAAAATACATTAAACACTGAAAAAAACCTGTAAAATGGCTTTGGAACCTTTCGGGTCTAGTTTCATCACATCGAAGCATTTTATTTTGTTTTTCGTTTATTTAACGAAAAACACAAATACAAAGGAAAACCCTATTTTCTTGATCTCAAATTATATCAAATATCGTTTATAATGTTATCGGGTCCGGCTATCGCAAGTTATGTTTATATCAGCCCCGCTCCATTGTAATACTCCAATGCGATGTTGCGATGCGATTGATTTCAGTCACATATCACACATACCCTGGGGCCGTTTTTCAACGCTCCGCTGTGTTTTGCCGACGCGATATTTCCATTCAACTTGGGCCGTCGATCTGCGTGCTTGATCGATGGTCCTCATTGACCCCGCTGATCGCTATCGCATTTTCTGTGTGGTCTTCGCTAATAGCCTCCGCTTGCCATTGTCGATTTCGATTTGCTAACCAGATCTGGACCGTTGATCGGCCAGATCCAACAACTTTGATGCAACATTGTTTTAAGCCTCCGATAAGCCTTATTTCACTAATTTCTTCATGTTTTTGCCTCCTGATAGTCTAATCTGACTTTTTGAAAATTTCTTCTGATGTGATAGTTTCGAGTGTTTGAAGACTTAGAGGGTTTTATAGGATCCATTTGGATCATTAGGTGGAAAGAATTTCCTTTTGCCATTGGACTTCTCCTGAGGGTTTATATATAGGGCTCAATCTATGAATCCTTCTAGAGACACAAGGCTTACTATTCAAAAGCTAACTACTTATAGTTGGCATGATCTCAGAGATGCCTTCTATGATTCTCTTCTCTCTTGTAGTTCATTATATTGAGCTATAAGAGCCCAAGATTGATCTAATTTAGCAAAAGTGTGTGAATTATCAAGGATGAAATTTAGTAAAGAATGTGAAATACTCATTTCATCATTCAACATAATTGAGAGATTTGGTTGATTAGGAGATTTAAAGTTCATGTAAATAGAAAAACTAATAATCTAGGGATAAGAGAATTAATGTCCCCACTATGGTCGCTAAAGGTATGTAGACAAGCAAAGATTTCAAGATTCTTTACCGACGCACTCAAATCTCATTGGGTTGGTGAGATAGTGGGACTAGGCCCATGGTTTAATGCCTGCAAGTTATGCTACAATTATTTACCGTATATTTTCACAAATAAAAGAAAGAAAACTATCTATGCTAGATTTGTATAGTGAAATCTAAGAAAATGAATTACAAAATTATAATAGACAGGAAATAAGCTAGATAAACAATTACATACACTGTTTTATGTTAATCAACTAAAATTTTAGCGAAATGCCAACAAGTAAATAGGTCGCTTTGCAAATTGATTTCTTAAAAACCATGCCCTATTAGCCATAAGACTATACAAACACATGTTGAAGATCTAATATAAAAGTTAAATGCAACTTTTTGCCATAAATATCATAGAAACATTCCTTAAAAAATATAAAACACACATCAAATTAATTGGAGAAAACATGCTTAAAATATATAAGAATGGACATCAATGTTTATGCAAAAATCATATCAATTAACACTGATATAAAGAAATATCAGACCTTCTAACAATGATAATTATGCAAGAAATAATAAAAACCTTAAGAAAAATACCAAAACTTATGTGAGCTCACTTTATTCCTTGTCAATGCTGAAAGGATTTTTGTTGTCAACAAAATAGGTAAGCTTTAGTATTTTTGAAATAATAAATTAGAGGAATAAATGAAAAATTTTAGAATTTATGCATGCCTTTCATCACTAGGTTTTGTTCTCCTTTTCCTTTACTTGCCTTCAATATAGTTTTATACCTCTCTTGGGTGGTTGGAAGAAAAAATTGTTTTCAAACTAATTGTTTGTTGAGATAAATGGCTTTTCTTTTTACGAGGAGAAGGAATTTAGGAGGTATTTTTAAAATTAATTTAAATTTATAAAGTAGGTGGTATCCTTGACTATGTCCATGAAGTATCCACATTTACCTTGTAACTCCATGTTGATCTGTATGGGCCTGACCCAGGTTCGGAGGTGATTTAGCCAAACAAATCCCGAAACTACTGTCCCTTTCGGCAACAGTCCGTAGTGCGCAGACTGAGGTCTCACCTAACGTAGTATGGGAGGGTGTTGGAACCAGGTTTCTGCACCCTAGAGATGTCTAATGGTTTTTGGGAAGTTCGCGGCTCGACCCTACACGCACGGTGCTTCGTGCAACCATCTATCCTTCGCAACCTATGGTGCTGCCTTTGTGCAGCCCTGAATGTAACGGGACAAGTTTATTACCCCAATTCCTTATCTGTAATATGTTTTTATTTAGCTACTTAATTTGTCTGTGTGAACCCCAGCATACTTAACTGTGTTCAACACTTATATAAGTGCATGCGATAAACAAACAGCATAAATGCATAAAAAGTAAGATAAGAATGGATACACAATATTGGAATCAAACTCCTCCTTATTATAACTTTCCTCAATTACAAACTCAACTCCACCCTACGCACTCAGCTGCAAGGGACCGCACACTCAGCTGCGAACTCTACTAGGCCTTTGTGCACTCAGCTGCAGAGCCTCTTCCTACTACTACGACCCAAGACTTGGACTTACAGACTCAGAGCTATCTCGCATATATTAATCCATCTCTAATTTTCCTCATATCCTTCTTATTACTTTACAATTTAGAACCTCACTCTGTTTATACAATCCCATGGTCTATGGACCATGGGTAGGCCGACTTTACATTATAGTATTCTACATGACTTAGGTCGGACAACCCTATGACTCAACTGTTGGGCCTTAGTTTTGGTCTTATTTTTGCTCAAAGAAACTTACTTATCCATCTATTTTCCATCCATTTTCCCTTCATTTATCCCATTTTGATGTATATTTGATATCCATTCAGGTATTTAATTTTAATTTTTCAATTTCTAAAGTTTTTATGAAAATTTGGTTTTTAGTGCAAAATTGGCAGATTCAGAAATTCCCGTAATAGCTCTATGGTTGATATGGTTGCAGGACACTTGGGCACGAATGGAATGCATGGATGAACAGCTTGGGAACTAGGACTAAGCTAGCAATGCTTAGTTCGAACAGAACAAGCTTTATTAGGCCCATTTGGTTTTAGTCAACCATGACTAGTCATTCAGGAATCCCATAGAAATAGGGCAGTTTTGAGATTTCATAGGAATGGTCATCTTTCTTGGGATGGGAGTAATGAATTCGACTTAGATAGGTGGATGAGAGTAGATGGGTTTGTTTGAGTGAATATAGATCAGTTTGTTCATGAGACTTCTTATTTAAAGCCAAAACTTTGATGGCTTATGTATTGATTTTATGATATACTTTTATGCTGTGACATCTTTGGATTGAGGAGTTAATATGAAGACTTGTGTTATTATTATTTTGCTGTTCAATGCTATGGATGTGCGACTGAATTTAAGCTTCTGATATCACCTCTCAAAGTGTGCAAGGCAAGGGTGGAGGGCCCCCATTCCAAGCTAAGTACACTTCCTTGTTAACTAATTTCATTTCCTTGTAATCTGGTTGATTGTAGCACTAGTTTTTCAAAGCTTTATTTCAGTTTGCTTTATGGTTTATGCATAGTTATTGATTTCATTAGTTAATAGCTTATTCATCACTTTATTGAGTTGGAAAAACAGGTGTTCAAGTTGGGCATCCCTTCTGCTAAAATGATGAATCAAAACTAGTTTCTTTTTTTTGCATGCAAGTAGTTTTTCATTGAGATTTTTAATATTGAGATGAATGAAGTATGATGGAATACCTTATGTGTCTCTTAAGTTAAGAGCTTCTTTCATTAATAATTTATCCATCTTAAGCTTTTGGTTTCAATCTCTGATTCATTAAGTGATAATTGAGGTGAAGGTGGACTTCTTGAGGTCAAGAACCCTTTCAATGTTTTTCTCTTTTTAAGATGATTGAATTAGAGTTATAGAATGTATTACTTTTAGCTTTTGAATAACTTATCTTTCAAGGTTTGATTACATCTGATCTTCACATATAGTGAACTTACCTCAAAGCATAAACAACCCGGATTGATAAGAAATAATTGTGTTAATTTAGGTCCACAAATTAGCTCAACATTTTGGCGCCGTTGCCGGGGAGGCAAATATCGGCATAGTCAATAGAAAGATAAATTTCAAAACAACAAAAACATTAGTTACATTCATTTTTAGTTATGTTTCTTTATGCCTAGATATAGAGATCCTCAAGGTAGATTTATCAAAAACCCCCCACAAGTAGAAATAGGATCATCACACACCCCAGTTACTGGTAATCCAATAATTGAGGAATTGGCAGAAAAACAAAGAACTGGACAAAGATTAACTTTGATTGAAAGGAAAACTTTGTTAGCTTGGGAATCAAAACAAAAACAATTCTCCACTTCCAGAAAACAAAAAGAAATTATTAAAGGAAAACAACCTGTCTTTCCATCCATAAATACTCCTATCTTCCAACAACCTGAAATTCCACTTGAAATTGAAACAAATCAATCAATGGCAGAAGAGGGACATGGATCCGTTATTTTCACTCCTGAACAACAAAGGGCTGAATATGAAAGACAACAAAGAGAATGGAGAAGAAAAAGAGAAGAGGAGGCAAAACAAGAAAATGATAGGAAGCTAGAAAACGATCGGAAAAGACAAGAAGATGGAAATGATCAAGAAACTACTTTTGGTTTTCCAATAGTAGACACAAGTGCAATATTAGGAGAAGAAGTAAAAATGAAAAATATTCCACCTTCTGTATTGCCAAACTTTTATGGAATGTCCACAGAAGATCCTGATGCATTTATGTTTGAATTTGATATTCTATGTAGAACATATGGATATACTGATGACGTTCATAAACTTCGTCTTTTCCCTGCAACATTAAAAGCAGTAGCTTTGAAATGGTTTATGGGTTTAGGAGAATAAACAATAGCTTCTTGGGATGATATGAGATCCGTCTTCCTTAAGAAATATCAAGCTTATTGTAGATCTAGAGATTCAAAGGAAGATGTTTTCAGAATGACACAACAAGAAGATGAAAGTTTAGAAGAATATTTGGAAAGATTTGCATATAATCTATAGAAATCTAAAAAACACTCTCTAAATCAAGAAACCGTTCGCACGATCTTTCTCAAAGGTGTAAGGGATGAATACCTTGACATTTTTGAATGTGATGGGTAAAGGAGAAATTTCAAACCCACCATTCGATGAAATTGTTGAGTTATGTCAAAAATATTCTAGAGGAAGATCAAAAACTGGAAGAAGGCAAGTAAGTTCAAAAGCAGCAAAGTCAGCTACAGGAGGGATAACAAGAGTTGAAATAGGAAGCTTATTGGAAAATTTAAAAACAGATCTCTTGAGTACATTAGGGACACAAGTAGATGTGCTAAAGGCAAACAAGAAGAAAGAAGAACAAGAACAAGCTCTAGCAATCTTTTGTTCCAAATGTAAAAAGAAACATCCCTTGAGAGAATGTCCTTTGGATAGTGTTCAGGTTTGTGGTCTTTGTACAGAAAATCATTCCACAGAGAATTGTTTAAGATTGAAAGAATTACAAATGAACTCAATGGAAGAAGTGCCAGGGATAGAAGGTCTCTATTATGTAGCACCACGAAGACCATGGCAACCTAGGATGCCTCAACAAAATCAACAACAATTCCCTCAACAAAATTATCCCTATCCATCTCACAATCCTTGGAGCCCTCCAATGCTATGGCAAGCTTGGCCTCCACAACAATATTCACAACAACCTACACAAGGTTGGAGAGGATATGGTTATGGAAACCAGCCACCTCAACAGTATCAACAACAATACCAACAACCATTTGCATATCCACAATATCCACAATCCATACCCTTTCAACAACAACATTCTGCATATCCGCAATCCATCCCATTTCCACAGCAGAATCCACCATCGTTGTTGACCCAACCACAACAGTTACAGCTACCCACAAATCAACCCAGACCAACTCAACTACCAGCCCAACCAATGGCCAATCCAAATAATAAGGTGGACAAATCTGCATACACTGTAGAGGAAGCAGCATGTTTCCCTACATATTCGATTCTTCCTCTTAATGATGTCCATCTAAGGTCTGGAAAAGTGCTTAAAAAGGATTCTCCTCCAATCATAGAAGAACCAACTGAACAAGGAGAATCACCTGAAACATCACAAACTGAGATACAAAATCAGAAAGGAACAAATATTACAACACAAACACCACCTTATCCTGAGAGGTTAGTGGAACAACAAAACAAAACAATCCTTCCTAAATTTGATATCTTAGATGAGTTAAAAAATGCTTATGTAAAAATTCCTTTGTTGAAGGCAATTAAAGAAATACCAATATATGCTAAAACAATAAAGGAATTGTGCATTCGGAAATCAGAGAAAAAGAAAAAGGATCCTACTACAATCCAAGTCATTGGTAAATTAGCAAGCCTCATGTCTACACAAACTATAGTAGAGAAATATATTGATCCTGGTATCCCAATGGTTACTATATCAATAAATAATTTCTCAGTACCAAATACATTAATAGACTTGGGAGTAGCTATAAACGTAATGACAATGGAGACAATGAAAACTTTGCATTTAAACAACATTAGATCAACTTCTACAATCTTGGAACTAGCAGATAGATCTAAAGTTGTTCCTGAAGGAATATTAGAAGATATCATAGTCTCTTTGGATTCATGGGAGTATCCTGTTGACTTCCTGATCTTGCAACCAAAGACAAACTTGGGAGGACATCCTCTAATCTCAAGCAGACCATGGTTAGCTACCGCTGATGCCTTCATAGGATGTAGATCTGGAAGCATGATTATTTCATATGGAGATGAAAGGAAACACATAACTCTTTATTCACCTGCACAATCAACTTCTTTAGAATCAGTGCTTGAAACTCAAGAAAAACAACAAACAAAATCAGTTTTAAGTATAAATCAATTCTTTGATTTTAGAGAAGAAGAAGAGAATGAAGACTTAATGGATCTTTTCATTTCAGAACCAAGTATTTCAGAGCAGCTTAGAAAAGTTCAATATGAAGCTGCAAGTAACCTTTTGAATCAATGCTTTCAGGAAACTTGTACAATTCAAACTTTGCAGAAATCTTTTATAGACATCTTTCCTGTAAACACAATATCCAAGCCAACAATCAAAACAATTGAGGTTCATCCTGGAAAACATCTAAACATTGGAAACGAATTGCAATCAGCACAAGAGCAAGAGGTAATTGCATTATTACAGAAATATTCATAAGCTTTTGCCTGGGATTATACTGATATGCAAGGAATCCATCCTAGCACATGTATCCACCACATCTATACAGATGATCAACTTAAACCTGTAAGACAACCTCAAAGATGAATGAATCCCATGATGAAGGACATAGTGAAAGAAGAACTGCAAAAATTGTTAAAAGTTGGATTCATCTATCCTATTTCGGATAGTCAATGGGTTTCTCCACTGGTTATTGTACCAAAGAAAAATGGAAAGTGGAGGGTATGTGTGGACTATCGGGAACTAAACAAAGCTACACTAAAAGATCATTTTCCTCTACCATTCATTGATCAAGTGTTAGACTCATTAGCTGGGAAGAAATTTTTCTCCTTCTTAGATGGGTTTAGCGGATACAACCAGATAAGAATAGCAACAGAAGACCAAGACAAGACAACATTTACTTGCCCATGGGGAACATATGCATATAATGTTTTGCCATTTGGTCTATGCAATGCACCTGCAACTTTCCAACAAGCAGTACTTGCAATATTTGCTAACCTAATTCATGAATGTGTAGAGGTCTATATGGATGACTTCACAGTTTACGGAAACACATACAATGATTGCTTAAACAACCTTGAGAAAGTTTTGAAACGATGCATTGAAACAAATTTGTCATTAAGCAATGAGAAATGCTATATGATGTTGACAGAAGGAATAGTTCTCGGACACCACATTTCTGCTTCAGGAATCAAGGTGGATCTAGCAAAAATCCAAGTCCTAGTAAACTTAATGCCTCCTACAACACAGAAAGAGGTAAGAAGCTTCTTAGGCTATGCAGGCTATTATAGACGATTCATTGAAAACTTTAGTAAAATATCCCAACCTCTGTTCAAACTATTAGCAAAAGATATCGAATTTCAATGGACAAATGATTGTCAAAATGCATTTCAAATTCTGAAAGAGAAATTGTCAGTTGCCCCCATTCTTCGTGGGCCCAACTGGTCTTTACCATTTCATATATCAACTGATGCATCCGATACTACGATAGGTGCCTCTCTTGGACAAAAAGAGAACTTGTTCACTTATGCAATATACTTTATAAGCAAGAATCTAACACCTGCAGAAATGAACTACACAGTCACAGAAAAAGAAATGTTAGTCGTTATACATGCAGTAAATAAATTCCGGCACTATATAACAGGATATCAAGTTTTCATCCACACTGATCATTCAGCAATCAAATACTTGATGAATAAACCCATCACCAATGGACGAATAACAAGATGGTTACTGTTATTGCAAGAATTTAATATCACAATACAAGATTGGCCAGGCAAAGAAAATCAAGTGGCTGACTTTCTGTCCCGCACACACTCACCCAACGATCCAAATCCAGTGGCAGATAACTTTCCAGATGAATATCTGTTTGCCATCACAGTCAAAACACCATGGTTTGCAGACATTGCAAATATTTATCTTCTAGAAGGTTACCAGCTCAATTCACTAAAAAGCAAAAATACAAAATTGTTAGAGTAAGCTCTAGATATAGTTGGGTAAATGGTGATTTATTTTATACTGGTTCAGACTTGATAATTAGAAAATGTGTACGGGAAGACAAAATATTAGACATTCTAAGAGCATGTCATGATGAACCATGTGGTGGCCATTTTGCAGATAAATGAACAGCAGATAAGGTGCTGCAACTGGGCTATTACTGGCCATCCATCTTCAGAGATTCTAAGAAATATGTCAAGCAATGTGACAGCTGCCAGAGAATAGGGCGACCAATAACATCGGATGAAATGCCGCTGAAGCCACAAGTTCTCATAGAACCATTTGAGCAGTGGGCACTTGACTTTGTTGGACCTATCAATCCACCATCAAATGGGAAGAGGTACATCTTAGTATGTACAGACTATGTAACCAAATGGGCAGAAGAAAAAGCAGTAAACAGAGCAACAGAAGATACAGTGGTCACCTTTCTTTTTGAAGAAATCTTTGTCAGATATGGAGTACCTAGACAAATTGTAACAGATCAAGGCACACAGTTTACATCAAAGCTGGTACGAGATCTAACGGAGAAATACAAGATCAAACACAGGAAATCTACACCATATCATCCACAAGCAAATGGGCAGGTTGAATCAACGAATAAAGTCCTAGAAAATATCATGACAAAAACAGTACAGATGAACAGAAAAGACTGGTCTGAAAAATTAAAAGATGCACTATGGGCCTACAGGATCACATGGAAAACTACAACTGGTTTCAGTCCATACCAGTTAGTATATGGGAAAGAGGCCCTACTGCCTATAGAGTTTCAGATACATACATACAGACTAGCAGCTGAACTAGGACTCGACTTGACAGAAGCACAACAACAGCGGATCATGGAACTGAATCAGTTAGATGAGCATCGTCAACAAGCCATGGAACATACTACATTGGTGCAACAACAAAGAATGAAGTGGCACGACAGATATATCAAAACAAAGACATTTCACAAGGGAGACTGGGCATTGCTTTTCAACTCCAAATTCAAAGACTTCAAAGCGAAGTTCACAACACACTGGCTAGGCCCATATGAAATTGACGAAATCTTTGACAATGGAGCAGTCAGGATCAAGACAATCGACCAAGATTCCACCTCATTTATAGTGAATGGACATAGGCTCAAAGTTTACAATAGGCCTATCAGTAAAGAAGCATTTATGAAACAACTGATCGAAGATACAGAACTGTAACTCATGGCACAGGATCAGCCATCTTCCAGTCTAGTAGTTGAATAAAACAAAACATAGAAAAAATATATATAAAAAACAAAAAAACAAAACAAAATATAAAATAAAAAAACATAACAAAAAAAAAAAAAACAAATAAATTGTTTGCAAGTGAAAACCAGGCAACTGGCACTTTGCAAGCACGAATTCATAGGGGAAAACCAGGGCAACTTGGACTCTATGAATTCCTTATACTTGATCTCTTGTTCTCAGATACATTTAATGCAAGCACTCTCCACCACCAAATGACTTGAGGACAAGTCATATCTTCAGCAAGGGGGAGACTTGCATTCACTCTTTAACTGGACAGCTGAAGTTGCAAACATTAGCTCTTTAGCTGGAACACTGAAGTATAGACAGAACTTGTATTGTCAACAGAGGGACCTGACATAACAAATCATTGCCAAGGGACTTGAAAGACCTGCCAATGTCAACACAACATGTGCATATTTTGTAAGCAGTGAAAGGGACCTGAAACAAAGAATCATTACAGAGGGACCTGATTAACAATTCAAGAACCAGAACATGAAGAACAAGGAGCAACAATAAAGTTTACATTTTGATCCATCTACAACATCTGATCAATTGATTTCATCTCACTTGTACAACCATCATCCAGGGGAGTATATGTATAGTCATTTTGTTCTTTAAAAATTCAAATTTTTCTTAGAAATTTTTAGTTTTTGTTAAGTTGAAATTAGTACCTGAGGATATTCATTATCATCCATATCCTATATTCCTATAACCCTTATACATCATAACCCTATTCCCTTTCATTTCCATACATATTCCCTATTACTCCTAAAGTATTTTTCTTTAAGAGCTTAGAAAGACCAAACTGGGACAACCTTCAACCTGCACATACAACTCAAAGCATTAGTGATGGTGATAATTTTAAATATGACCCAAATGGTCATTTTAAAATTATAAAGCTATGTTATACAAATCAAATAAACCCCATGCGCTATATGGAAATCAAAAGTTATATCATACAACATATACCATAGTTCAAAACAAAATGTGTGAATGCGCTCAAATCATTTATATCACCCAACGCGCATATGATAAGTGGTGCACAACATATGGTATATGATACAGTTATAAGTGAAGGCTCATAACACAATGGTATGATATAAATGGTGGACGACCGCATATAAAACAACAATTGAAACATTACGGCGGGGAGGTTGAAATATCATTGCATGCGAATCATTGCAAAACAAGCAATGGTTATATATCATTGCAAGCGCATGACGGTGGGCATAATGGTAAAACAACCGTAATAAATAAAACGTTAACCCCAAACAACTACCGGCCAGCACACAGGTACGAGCTTAACACGGTGGCATGGCAACTCATGGTCATTGGATAGTATACTGCGCAGGGGTCATGCGTATGAAAACAATGATTCGGCCATCCTCATGACACAGTCGGGCGACTGGTCAAACAGGACGGCCATGTAAACCACGCATTGTAAACACCAATGGACACAAAGCGCAGTACAGCCCTGAAACGGTCATGAACCGACTGAGCTCTTGCGCTGTTTAAACCATAATCTTCATTGCCAAATAGCTCAGAGCAATGGTGTTTGAGGCCGCAACATAGTAAAAAGAAGAGTGAATTGAGTTGGGGCGGATTTAAAAAAGGAAATCATCCCGGGTTTCACGTTCAAGGATAGCAGATTTTCGGGATTTAATCAGGTAAGGCGCTAGTTGTTTAAAGCTCGGCATACAGTGAGTCAAGGTCATGAACTATCTGAATTAATGGTTACGATTGCTCTGTCCCTGCCACCAGTCAATTGCACAAGTTGAAACAAGGATTTGGAGCGCCGGATATCCCTCAAAGCGCTCATTGATAACAGGTAAGCCGAAACCATAGCCTCAAATCCGTTGATTCGCTGCGTGAATCTTGGTATGCACTGCTAGTGGATCACGCTTCCCTTAAATGACAATGCATGCATGGTTAACACGTTTAGGATTTGACATTGTTATAAGGAATTTTTATGGTATGCCATGTTAACAATGGAAACAATACACAAAGGAGGCACGAAACTTAGTTGTTATGGCATGTTATATTGAATGGCGGTGAGTGGGTATTAAAATGTGAATGTTATAAACTGCGCATTGCGCTTGTTTATTGCCATACATTGTTTTGATTGCACGCTGGTTCAAACGTCAAAACAAACAGTCAACTGTTATGAAACGACATGCGTCCATAACCCTTGCTGCGCACTGTTGTTTTGTTTGCACCGAAAACAGGGGATTGAAATGCCTAAGGATTGAATGGATAATGCATGTGAAATTTTGATTTGCCAAAAGAAGATTTGATTGCTGAGCCAAATGCGCTGTGTTTTCTTATTTTATCACTTGTGTTTGTGAGGTCGAGCGTATGTGTATAGTCCTCAATCTGCCATGCTAAGGCCGAGTGCCTTCTTGCCCATATTTTTTATGCAACCGAGTGTATTTTTGGTAATTGTTTTTATGATGAGGCCGTATGCATATTTTCCAAATTTTGTGATCAGTCAAAAGCATTTTTGCAAATATTTTTGGTTAGGCCGAGAGCATCTTGAATGTTTTTTGATGAGGCCGAGAGCCATATGCATGCGCACTACTCAGTTTTCCTGGTTGAATATACACAGTAAAACAATGGTTTGAATTTTGGCAACGAAATAAGGCCAGGAGCATATATGGATATTGTTTATATATGTATTTTTGTTTTTAAAAACAGAGAGCAGCATATTAACAGGGGTATACAGGTGTATGTTTGCATTAAACAGGGAACTAAAACAGTGCTGTTATAAAGAACAGAGTCAAGCAGAGATCAGAATTAAGTTGATTGAGAGGAGGAAGGTAAGCTTCTTCGCTTTCAAAATTTCATTTTGAAAACAAACAAATAATTATATCTTTTTTTGTGTCAAAATGAAATTAGTAACAGCAGAGGAATTCATTCATTGGTTTACAGAAGCAATGTCAGTCAGAGTAGAGCCAAAATTTCAGATAGAGAGCTGGGGGAAGGAAACTATAGAAAAACTTTACCAGGTGGGGATGATAAGTTTCCTACAAAAATTTGATGGCCACTTTGAAAAAATAACCAGGGATTTTATAAACAATTTCAGTCAAGACCAGACACGGGTGGGAGATGTCATTATTCCTGTAACCCAGGAATATCTTTCCCAAGCTTTAGATCTACCCATGATAGGTGAGAAGTATTACAAAGGCCTGCACTTCAATGAGAAAGCTTGGACTTTCTTTCTTGAGAAGAACCGGAAAGGGACATTTGATAGAACAAAAGGGATACCCAGGGAATGGTTTAATGAACCATGGGGTGAGTTGGTTTTGGTTATCCAAAAGTTTTTGACCTGTGATAGAGGATATAGCGTGGCCCACTTGTATCATGTCAGACTTCTGCAGCATATAAAAAGGGAGGATAGGATTAATTTGCCTTATTTCATATATAGGAGCCTTTTGAGAATGACTGAAACAGTCAAACTTGAACACAAGCCTAAAGTAGGACAGATTTACCACTAAGGATTAATCAAAATCCTAGTTGAGTATCAGGTGAGATCACAGGGCATAGTGTGGCGAGAATTCATGTCTAAAAATCAATTCATTGAACAGGTTAATGAGGTACAGGATAAAACAGAGCAGGAAAACAGAGGATTGATGAACTCACCCTTGTATCCTAGAACAAGAGCCAAACAACAGAATAGCATGGCCATGCAAGAAAATGAAACATCTGTTATGTCTATTCCTAGAAGATTTAGGAATAAAAGTCCCATTGATTTAGACAAGGAAGTAGAAACATATTCCCCAAGACAACAAGAAGAAAATGATATTGCACAAGAGGTATTTGAGAAGGATTCTTCATATGATGATGCAGCAGCAGCATCACTAATGAAAACAACACAAGATTTTGAGAGAGAAATCAATTTGGGAAGAATCAGGGATTTAACTGACCAATTGGAAATTAGCAAAATCTTGGAGAAACAATTAAAAGAAGAAAACAAGGCAAATAAGAAAGATAATGCTAAATTGGTTAAGGCAAATGAAAAATTAAATGAAGAATTGGGGAGGCTGAAAAGGAAAAATGATCTACTTTCTAAGCAAGCATTTAAATGGCTAAAGGAAAAGAACATGTGGCAGGCAAAGTATGAAAAACAAAAGGTCAAAGCAGCTTTGTTTAGGGAGAGACATGACACAGGTCTGGATTGTTTGGTCAGGGCAGCACAACAGGAAGCATCTACAGGTACAGCATCTACTACAGAGAGACGGAGGTCAAAGAGGAGCAAGCAAGCATGGGGACATGCTTGATGATAAGCAAGGGAGAGATGTTGGGCCTTAGTTTTGGTCTTATTTTTGCTCAAAGAAACTTACTTATCCATCCATTTTCCCTTCATTTATCCCATTTTGATGTATATTTGATATCCATTCAGGTATTTAATTTTAATTTTTCAATTTCTAAAGTTTTTATGAAAATTTGGTTTTTAGTGCAAAATTGGCAGATTCAGAAATTCCTGTAATAGCTCTATGGTTGATATAGTTGCAGGACACTTGGGCACGAATGGAATGCATGGATGAATAGCTTGGGAACTAGGACTAAGCCAGCAATGCTTAGTTCGAACAGAACAAGCTTTATTAGGCCCATTTGGTGCTAGTCAACCATGACTAGTCATTCAGGAATCCCATAGAAATAGGGCAGTTTTGAGATTTCATAGGAATGGTCATCTTTCTTGGGATGGGAGTAATGAATTCAACTTAGATAGGTGGATGAGAGTAGATGGGTTTGTTTGAGTGAATATAGATCAGTTTGTTCATGAGACTTCTTATTTAAAGCCAAAACTTTGATGGCTTATGTATTGATTTTATGATATACTTTTATGCTGTGACATCTTTGGATTGAGGAGTTAATTTGAAGACTTGTGTTATTAATATTTTTTTGTTCAATGCTATGGATGTGTGACTGAATTTAAGCTTCTGATATCACCTCTCAAAGTTTGCAAGGCAAGGGTGGAGGGCCCCCATTCCAAGCTAAGTACACTTCCTTGTTAACTAGTTTCATTTCCTTATAATCTTGTTGATTGTAGCACTAGTTTTTCAAAGCTTTATTTTAGTTTGCTTTATGGTTTATGCATAGTGATTGATTTCATTAGTTAATAGCTTATTCATCACTTTATTGAGTTGGAAAAATAGGTGTTCAAGTTGGGCATCCCTTCTGTTAAAATGATGAATCAAAACTAGTTTCTTTTGTTTGCATGCAAGTAGTTTTTCATTGAGATTTTTAATATTGAGATGAATGAATTATGATGGAATACCTTATGTGTCTCTTAAGTTAAGAGATTTTTTCATTAATAATTTATCCATCTTAAGCTTTTGGTTTCAATCTCTGATTCATTAAGTGATAATTGAGGTGAAGGTGGACTTCTTGAGGTCAAGAACCCTTTCAATGTTTTTCTCTTTTTAAGCTGATTGAATTAGAGTTATAGAATGTATTACTTTTAGATTTTGAATAACTTATCTTTCAAGGTTTCATTACATCTGATCTTCACATATAGTGAACTTGCCTCAAAGCATAAACAACCCGGATTGATAAGAAATAATTGTGTTAATTTAGGTCCACAAAGTAGCTCAACATCAACCATACATATCGCACTCCACGCCCATACTTCGTGGATTCTTACAATGCATTTGACCAAAAATTGGGCTTTGAGCCCCAAAAACATACTGCGGGGGTATCCAATGGCCAACAAGACCCCAACACAAACATCATGACTCGCCCTCGAGTCACTCAGCCGACGCGGCGATCTTGGTGCGGAGTCCATCTATCAGGTCCCGGGCAGCTTGGAGGTCTGCAGCACACTATTCGACTATTTGTTGTACCCATTGCAGGTGTTCCTCTGATGCTTCATGGGTAGGCTTGACCCCTTGTCGCAGCATGTACACCCCTTGAATTTGCATGAGTTTACCTTCAATATCAGCTGTAATGGTGAAGGCCTCATCAATCCATGGTTGGACACGTGCTTTAAGAACTACCTCCTTCTGTCTCGTGGCATCCACCTGTGCTTTCAGTGCCCGTGCTTGCTGCATTTTCACGAGGTGTTGAGTGAGGACAACTATCTGCACGGTCCCTTGGACACTTTCATACTGCTCATGTAGCTCGCGTTCCTTTGTTTCCAAGTGTTGTATGTTGGGATCCTCCTGCAAAGATGTGAGGATGTCAAAAGCCTAATCCAACACACCGGTGCAGTCTTGTACCGCGTTTTTGATTTCCTTTAGCCCTGTTTGAATAGCATTGGTGTGCTACTCTCTAACTTCTGGGGGCGTGGAGGGTTGCGCCTACAACCACAGCTCGGCGATCTGCAGATTCAGCTCCAGCTGAACCTTGGACGTTTCGGCTCTGGCCTCGCGGATGCTGGTCGCCAGCCAGTGGATCCACTCTACTACTGGTAGACCTACTGGGATGACCAATTCCGGGACGCTTCTGCAAGCGTCATCTACCACCTGCTCGAGTCCCTGATTCTATGTGACCAATTCATCATGCTGTAGGTTGAGCTTCTCAATGTTAATCGTTTGTTCGCTCAATACCTGTAGCGCACAGGCTTCCCTGGCACAGAGTTCGGCTGTGATCCGATCCTGTAATTGGTACAGGGTCTCTCACGGAAGAGCAACCAAGTTTAAGCCCAGTCCCTTGATCCTTCCTACTGCAGCTTGGTCGACTTGTTTTTTTGCTGCTAGCGCACCTTCTAGGAACATGACAGTATTGGTCATTCATGTGTGCAGCATCTGTTCTGTCGTTGTTGTGCCTGCCACGACGTAGGTAGCCATGGTTCCATCTTATGGTGGTCACAGCTGCAGTTCCTTTAACTGTGCTCTTAGTGCCCCCAACACAATCTACTGCTCCGTCATGACTTCTTGGAGCGCCCCCTTTATGACATCGTGAACCGTTTCACCAATGTCATACAGATCACCTTCTATCAAGGTGATCAGGTCAATGTCCAGCTTAGATGCCTTGACCTTTTTCCTGGGAGCCGATCTCTCATAGATGCGCGGCTGTTTGAGTTGGGTCAATGTGGTTCCTGGATCTGTGCACTCTTCTGCCATGTCGATGTCCTCAGCCTCCTGCCCACTAAACATCTCAGGGCCCTCTCCTGCCTCCTCTGTTGGCACTGTTGTGGTCTCTACTATTTTCACTGTTGTTGCTGCTTCATCGGCCTTTTTCTATGTCGCGGCTACCAATGCCACTTCTCGAATTTCCCTGACCTCCATGGCTGCTTTTTCATTTTGTCGTTTCTCAGCTAGCTTTGTGACACAGAGCTTGCCTTCTTCCTTCTGCTTCTACGTGGCTACCTTTTCTAATTCGGCCAAGTCAAGGGCATGCCATTCAGGAGGCCAAGATTCTAACACGGTGAATATCACATCATCAATGGTGATGAACGGGAGCTTCATCCATTGCTTCTTCGGACCCTTTCCAGCCCGAACATATATGTTGTGCATGTCCGCTTTGAAATCTACAAAGCTCTGCATATTGCTATACACTGTGGGAGACAGGCATGGCCTTCTGTTAATCCACATTCAGATGCTCGCCTCCATGAGCACCCAGAAGACCTTAGCTTCGTGAATCCTCTTCGCGTCCTTCGTGGCCCAAAATGAGGCGTACCTCGTGGCCTCTAGCAAGTCACGCTCAATGCTTGGGAATTGGCTGTCCTCCGGCAGTTCCCCTACTACCAACAAAATGGATAAGAGCAACCATGCATAGTGGAATGTCTTACCTTGCTCTTGAGCCTCCTTGCAGTTGGTCAAAAATTCCTCGTAGAGAAACTCGACCTAGTTAAACTTAACCCCCTCCACACACTTCTCTGCCAACGCAACCATTGGCACTGGTACTTCATCGGTGCGGCATTTTCTCATCAGCTTGTTGGCCAGGAGCTGGGTGGCTACGCGCGCCCCTTTATCTTTGATGTTGGTGATTACATACCCCATCTTCTTCTTCTCCAGCTTATACTTGGTCTGCATGGCTTCTGCGAGAGCCAAGTCGCTGCTTTTTGCTTCTATCACTGCGGGGTCGTTTCCTTTGTATGGGAGCCGAGAAATCCTATGAATAAGGTCAATCATGATGGGAATAGGCTCCTCTAGCCATAAGTGCCCATCATGCACCAGGAAAAGCAACTACCTGATGACGAAAATGGTGATGGGCGCACGGTGAAAATGATGAATCCATCGCAAATGGAGCAACCCGGCCTTCTCCACACTGTGCAGCCATTTTCACAGGCCCAAAGTAATAACTAGCCCATAAGAGTTCTGTTTCATGAGACTATCCATTGCCAAGTGGGGAAACTTCTTGTTGTGCGCGAGGTCCCAATCTTAAAATTTGAGGGTAGGCACATGGCCTAGCAGCGGACCCTCAAAAGTAATTCCATCAGGGAGGAGCAGGGTCTGGAGCGCACTCTTCGTGGCCTCTAGGTCCTTTGGTACCCTAGCCTTCCCTTTTTGCAGAGGGACATATGTGGGTAAATTTTCCTTAGAACACGTCGGCGGGACATCCTCCTCCACGTTGTCTCCCTGCTCTATTTCGACAATGAGGTTCTGCAAGTCCCCCTCCTCTTCTTCTAACTCAATGGTGACAGCCTTGCCCTTCTCTTCCATGGATAGTTTACCAAACCACGGATTTCTCGGGGACATGCAAACTGGTCCCTTGGTCTGCTTATCTTTCTTCGGCCTTGGCGTCCGAGGTGATTTCAGAATCTCTGGCGCAACCCTTGCATCTGCAGGATCATCATGAACCAGATGGGGTTGCGCGTCTCCGTCGTTGATTTCTTCTACAAAGCCTACCCTTGGCCTAGTAGCAGTCATTATGTCTACACTAGATATATTCTGTTGCGCACTTAAAGATTCTAAGTTTGCTCGGTGCTCAACACTCTGCAACTGCTCAAATCTGAAATGACCAAGTGTTGTTTTGTGGCTAGTCCTTGGAGTTTTATAGTGCTTTTTGAATTCAAATGTGACCGTTCCCCCCAAATCCAGATCATTAATGCTCCCTTGGCGGCAGATTTGCCAAAATCTGGTCCATAACTATTGTCTTAATTGCCGTCGCCCACTCCATTTTGCCTTAATTCGAACATCTCATCATGAACAGTGACACCAATGGTCACTTCCCTGTCTACACGCATGGGAGTGTACCACCCTATGCACGGGCACGAACCTTGTGACATCTTGACTCCACACGCACCTCTCTCTTCGTGCATTTCCCCAACAGGCGGTTTTATAGTCCCGTACTCTCTTTCAACTGCCTGGAGCTGTGAGACTATTCTTCCGACGGGTAGTCAGGTGGTCGCACTACCCTTGCGGAGCCCCATTCCACCCCATCAGATAATCAATTAAAAATCCTCCATTGTTCACACCACTCACTCTACTGGTTATGGTGCGCTCTCCTGATTTCGGCGTTGTATGATATGCAGTCCCAACCACGGCATGAGACTGACTAATTCTCGGCAGTAGTTCTCCCATTTATCAGTAGGGGTAGGCACATCTGGTTGTACTACCCTAGGTTTTTCAACAAGAAAGGCTTCCTTCATTTCATTTTCTAACTTCTTGACCTCTGTGTCCAGCAACATGCTCTTCTTTTTTAGCAGTACCCGGTCTCTTTCAAGTTCGCGAAGTCTTTGGTCCCCTTGCCGAATAGCTTTCTGAAGTCTTACATGCTCACTTTCATGTAGCTGTGTGATTTCTTCTGTCGGGGCTTCGTGCGCTGTCCCTTCCATAGGTACTATTTCATGCGGGGTCTTCTATGCAGGTTCTTCAGAGATTACGGCCCTTTCTTCATTCCGTAACCTTAGGACTGATTCCGCGGTCAGGGTTTTGCACAATGTCCTATAGGCCCATTGGATCACTGGAATGCATAGGTCCCAGTCTGTACATCGTACCTGGTGTACCCTGTTCATTCCTTTGCACACCCTATTGAATGCTTCTCCATGGATAGCCAGTAGCGCGGCCCGCCTTTTCTGCCATTGCATCCTGTTCCATCTTTCTATTTTGAGATTGGTGTGTGCTGGGACAAGCTGCATGTTATAGGTCTGCACCCATCAGGAAAGGTGTGCACGCAAGTTATTTTGTCCCTTACAACCGGTTCTTATTACTGACTGGGGTTTTCCAAATCATAGGCGCATCATTTTTCTGCATTTGCGCCAGCTCTCAAGACTGCCTTGATGCGTACCCCACCATCTTGTGGGCGTAGCGCGCAGTGCCCATTTCAATGCATCGAATCGTTGCTGTTCAAGTACTGCGTTCTCAAATTTTCTCAGAAATTCCTCCACCGTGGTCAACCCATCATATATTGGCAAATTGCATACCTCTGTTGTTACATAGTGCAATGACTTCATCATTGTATTGCAGTTGAGTGTTGTTACTTCATGCAGCCGATTCTGCCATCGTTCTATTTCTTCGTCGGAATCCGAAGTGCAGGAGATTTCATGGTCCCACATAATCCTACCATCTGTAGTTGGATTCACCCAATCCTGTTCTCAGACAAGTATCTTATAGATGCGATCAAGATTGTCATCACTATCTTTGTTGCGCACTGGTTCAGTGTATCACGCTCCTTCGGCGGGGTCTAGCGGTACTACGATGAGTAGTGCCTTTTTCTCAAAAATCATTTTGCACTTCTTCAATATTATGGTTCTGTTCATATCAGTAGCATAGTCTATGCCTAGTAGTGCAGGATAGAGATTTCTATCATCAACAATCTCTATCACTTTAAAATCCGCCAACACGCTCGCACCTTCAATATTCATTGTTATCCCTTGCAGTCTCCCCATTGGTATGATTTTCTGTTGATTGGCCATGCATAATTGAATAGCAAACCACTGTAATGCGGGTCTACCCATGCGTTCCCATGTTTGTTTTGGCAATACATTTGCGTCCGATCCTAAATCCAGAATCACTTGATCTATCTCATATTCTCCAATCTACGCAATCAATCTCATTTCCCTCCTTGTGTGCAATGCATGCTCTCCAATGTTTCAGACCATGCACGATTCTCTTGCCCCTGCACACCTAGTGATCAGTTCCTGTAGTCCTTTTATCACCCTGCTGTCATGCAGCAATTTCATGCATGTCTCCAAAAAGGTAGTGAGCATCAAAGGATCCATCCCCGATTCTGGGTGATCCTTACTACCTGAAGTGGAGGCCTCCACACAACTCTTCTTAGATTCCATGACTGTCTCCTTCGAACGCTCTAAATCAAATTCTGGTTCCTTTGCAGGAGCCTTGCGAACCCACACACTCTCTTCAGGCTGCTTACCTTTGTCACTTCCCATCGTGAGACCGCTTCTAAGCATCATGTTTACATTTGGGTCCTCTTCGCATGGTTCAGATCTCATCATTTGTACATTCTGAGTCGGGGGAGGCTGGAGTACCCCTTTGTCGTGCAGCTTAGTTATCAATGTAGGGCAGTCTTCTGTCTCATGATCAAACTGGGTACAGTACAAACATGATATTCTTGTCAGATTCGTACAATCGCGAGTGTAGTGTCCAGGCCCTCCGCAATTGTAACAAATCAATTGTCTGCGACCCCTTCCTAGTCCCATTCCTCCTCGCCCTCTTCCGCGCCCCTGAAATCTAGCGCGCACCATCCCTGTATTTGGATCAAGGGATTGTGCTTCGGTCTGCATTCTATAGGTAGTAGTTCAATCCATCATTAACTCGTAGCTTCAACAAGCACGCTCATCATGTCCTACTGACCTGCAAAAATTACAGAACAATTGCTGGGACGTCTGCTCATACTTCTGTAATAGGTGACAATTGTCCATATTGTGCTTTCCTCCTATCTGATAGATTGTGCACCATGAGGTAGGTGTCGTGATGGGCCCTGCTTGTGCCTCTGGTCTTAACAGCATATGCCCTCCTGTCGCTAAGTAGTTCACGAAATCTGGACAATGGTCCTTACCATGCCCCTGACCTTTACATTTTACGCACCACATTTCTTCGCACGCCTTTGGCCACGGTGTCCTGTCTTGCTTCAAACTTTGCATTTTCAAACATAAATTTTGTAGTTGCGAGTGTATTTGTTGGACCACCAAGCTAGGATCTTGTATAGGGGTCTCATGCATTCTCATTTCCATCTCCAAAGCTTCAGCCTGTGTAGTAAGTTTCTGTTGTGACAACGCCGTCCTTAAATGCGGTGATAGTGACACTACAAAACATGCGTGGTGCTACACACCCATCAACGTCATATTGGCTTTGCGAATCATACTCTTCAGTATCTGATCTAGATCCTAGGGGGTCTCACCTGGGAGCAACTCTGTTTCCTTAAATCCAATAATCGACTGGGTCTCCGATTTTGGCCCATTAAATTCCTTGTTCAACACTGCTTGAATTTCTGCGACTCTTGCATTTGGATGATCATTAGAGTGTTTAATGTACCACGTCAGTGCACGGTCCTGCAATGCGCTTACCAACGTTGCCTTCTTTATGTTGTCATCCACCACGCCTTGTGCCTCCCATACTACCCTCACTACAAACCTAAAATGGTACAGGTCTTTATTTCCTACTCATCTAAATACGGGAAGTTTGATCGCGCTCGCCATACTAAACTGCGAGGGTGGCGGAGGTGGGGTGGGTGGAGATGGAGTTGAAACTAGTGAGACAGGTGGCAGTGTAGGAGGAGGTGGTAATCATGGGATCCACTGTCTTATCAAACTGGCCATGCTTCTGAGTGAAACTTCCACAATCTCTTCCTCACTTTCCCTTCGTGGTGAAATCAAAGGGCTATTTTCTATCCCTGTGCTACCTTCGTTTCTATAGGTCTTCATGCTTCGCGTAGCTCCAAACATTAATTTATTTGCATAACCCACTTTTCACATCATAGCATCTTAATCCAAGTGTTCAAAGACTTGATATACTTACCTCGTGGTCCTTTAAGGAAGCGTTGTTCCACCTCACTGTAATTGACAGTCGTATCTACTGCAAACTTAATGATAAATCCACCTATAATTCGGTCGAGCCAGTGGTCCATAGCACGCACAATCTTCCCTTTTGAGGCTTCTAATCTGCGCACCAATTCCAAAGTCCACGCGGTCAATTTACTATCCTACACCTTCCTTGACTATCTGCTAACTTTGTGATTCACTCATATAGCTCAGATGGAAAGGAAGCAAAAAAAATCTCGTGGATATTTGTATATAAGTAGCGCTCCAACCACTATTCTTTAGATATTCATGCGTTCCTATTTTCCTGTGTTACGAACTTGTGAATTTTCTTATCCAACCATTCTTTAATTTCCTTCTTTTTTGGGTTCCAGTATTCCGACATCAGACATCTCTTAGTCAGATCCCAGTCCTGGCAACGGAACCATTTGTTGGCTTGTATGGGCCTGACCCGGGTTCAGAGGTGATTTAGCCAAACAAATCCCGAAACTACTGGCCCTTTCGGCAATAGTCTGCAGTGCGCAGACTGAGGTCTCACTCGAGGTAGTATGGGAGGGTGCTGGAACCAGGTTTTTTCACCCTAGAGATGTCTGATGGTTTTTTGGAAGTTCGCGGCTCAACCCTGCACACACGGTGCTTCGTGCAGCTCTCTATCCTTTGCAACCTATGGTGCTGCCTTCACGCATTCCTGATTGTAACGGGACAAGTTTATTACCCCAATTCCTTATCTGTAATTTCTTGTTGTTTAGCTACTTAATTTGTCTGTGTGAACCCTAGCATACTTAACTATGTTCAACATTTATATAAGTGCGTGCGATAAACAAATAGCATAAATGCATAAAAGGTAAGATAAGAACAAATACACAATATTGGAATCAAACTCCTCTTTATTATAACTTTCCTCAATTACAAACTCAACTCCACCCTGTGCACTTAGCTGCAGGGGTCCACGCACTCAGCTGTGGAATCTAATAAGCCTCTGTACACTCAGCTGCAGAGCCTCTTCCTACTACTACGACCCAAGACTCGGACTTACAAACTTAGAGCTATCTCGCATATATTAATCCATCTCTAATTTTCCTCCTATCCTTCTTATTGCTTTACAATTTAGAGCCTCGCTCTATTTATACAATCCCATGGTCCGCGGACCATGGGTAGGCTGACATTACATTATACTATTTTACATGACTTAGGGCGGACAACCCTATGACTCAACCATACATATCATGCTCCGCGCCCATACTTCACGGAGTCTTACAATGCATTTGACCAAAACTTGGGCTTTGAGCCCCAAAAACATACTGTGGGGGTATCCGATGCCCAACACTCCATAATAAATATAAAATATGACATCATCGCTAACATCACCATCATAATAATCATGTGCATAAAATGAATAGTCATCGATAAACATATATATAATAAAGCATAATGAAGTAACTTGTGTCTCCCATCATCATAAAAAATATGTATTATAGCAATGAAAAAGTTTTGTCCTAAAATATATCAATGTGAAAGTCTATAAATATGTAATTAAAGTAAGTAAAAAACCATGTCAACCTAGAAAAAGTCACAATGGCTCAGGATATGTGCTTGGACCGACCCAGTAGTAATAATTATTTTCTTCTTTCTTTCTCTCTCCTTGTTTCTCTGAATATATATCTATAAACAAAATATCTTTCTTCTCTCCTCCTTCAACTTTAGGAATATTAGAATGATTATGAGAGGAAGTAGCCTCACAAGGGAAGTGTGTAGGCATAATAGGTGCATGTAGTTGTCTTACTACCAACTTTGCATGAGAGCCAAGAGGTTATATCGCACAAAGTGATGTAGCATGAGACAACGCAAAGGGTATCTAAGGTGTAGAAATTACAAGATGCATATATTGATGAGAGAAGGTGGGCCAATGAGAAAATATTGAGGTAGGCCTAATAAGGTTGTCTTCTCATCCATTTTTTTGAAGTGGTTTTTGTTGTAGAGCTTGAGGTTCAAGAAATTTTTATATTTTTGGGTGAAGAAATGACATGTTTTGAGATGCATGCAACGGAGGAGGAGGACAAACTCCAAGTTACAAATGACCAATCTGAGTTAATTAGCTAAATTCTTCTCATTCTACATTGAAATGAATAGAAAACATGATCTTCTTATTTCTACTTTCTCTCCATGTCATATTTGTCCTCTTATTCTACCCCCTTCTATTTCCCCTTGAGCCTCTATTGTAAAATTTTATCCTAATCTTTGACCAAAACAATTTTCTAAGCAGTTATCAACATTTTGATCATCAACATATGATTGGAAAAATAAAGGACTACCTGAAATCATGTCTCCTATGGTTATGAAAGTTTTTTTCATAAATACAACAAAGGAGGGAAAACATATTTAATTGATACGGGAAGGGGATTATTTATGCATGAGACTGAGACAAGTGTGATGCAAATAATTTGCCTTGAAACTCTTCTCATTGTGAATTAAAAGAAGGTTATCCTGAATGTGGGATAGAATAAGAAACAAATGTATATACCATGGAGTACATGAAGTACTTTCAGTTGAGCATGAACAAAATCACATTCTAGGATCTCATTTTTTTTATAAAGTTGGATGTGAAAGAATTTCTCAGATGTAATACTAGGGAAACACAGTCAATTTAAAAATGTAATTTATATAAGAGGAGAAAGAACTAAGTTTCTCCTTTTTTTTCTTGCTAAGGTTTATTTCTAATATTTACGCAATATTTTACAAATTATTCAATATATTTTGGGCATTATTTAACAATCAATTTATAGCAAGAGAGACCATATTCGTTCGGGAAATTGAAAGTGGTAAGTATGAGGTGGAAAGATAATTGCTTGGTAAGGGGTCCAAAGCACCAATTCCAATTCTTGTCAATAGAGAAAATGCAAATGAAGCCAAGTCATAATGGAAATATTATTTTCCTTTTTTTATTTTTTCTTAATGTTGCCTAGAAAATAGAGGAAGGGAGCAATGCAACAACCTATCAATATACAGAGGCCTATACCATGTGAATAAGTCTAAGTCCTAATGGTAATATTTTTTTCCTTTTTTATTTTTTCTTAATGATGCCTAGAAAAGAGAGGAAGGCAACCATAAGATGACCTATCAATATACATATGCCTAAATATATGAATGAATGAAACTTTGCATGGGTATCAGAGTATGACTTGGAAAGGAATGCATGCTAAGGGAGAAAGGGTGTCCATGGCTACGTGTACAAACCACTATTTTTGTTGTGCATTGGAGACATGTTTAGAGTGTGTCGAGGAAATATACCATGGAATATGAGTGACACTACAATCATAATGGAATGGTGTAGTAGTGTGAAGCACTCAACCTTTTTCTTATGAAAACAATGAGGAAAGAAAGGGACAGAGGAAAGGGAAGAAATATAGAAGAGGGGGTTTAACCTTCGAAGCCCTTTTAAATAGACCCAAACAATCTAATAATTTATAAGAAAATATAACAACCAACTATAATGGAAATAACCTTTCTATGCCTATCACAAACTGTTGTGTGTATCCTTAAGTCTGTTACCAGTGTTTTCAATATTTGGTTGTCGAGCTCCTAGGCTATGGCTTTGATTTCTTTACAAGCACAAGAGGGTCAAATGGTCTAATCAACAGATTCAATTGTCTACTTTAGTTGGAAGCTCCAATGTGAACCTTGAAATTTGGTGGATCTAATTCACTAATCTAGGTGGATATTGGTGGCCACCTACCTATTCCACTTGGACCCCAATATTGTTTCCTTTTAGTTTCATAATTTCCAACATAGTTTCCTACTCCAATATTTTTTATTTTTTGGCATTTTTTTGGGGCCTGAACTTCTGGAGCTGTTTTGAGGCCCTAAACAACGTATTTGGGAAATCAGGAAAAAAAAAGGCCTTAAGTTTTCATTTTTTTTTCCTCAGATAGATTTTTATAACAAGTTATCGTAGGTGCCAAATTGAGATCATATGCCAAAGTTACGACCCTGGGAATTTGACATTCCAACTAACCCTAGAGGGGCCCATAAGCTTTTGGCACTTCATCTCCTAGGGTTAGGTTTTTAGATGTTTATGGTTTTCCATTATTTCTTGATGATAAAAATTCCTAAGAGCCTCGTTGTAACTTAGTTTAGAAGGCATGTAGTCGTCACATCTCTTCTTAGAGATAATATACCATCACCTGAGCTAGTTTGTTTCCTTTCTGCATGTAAACAATGTTCAATAGTTTTTATTTATTAATTAAAGTTTTTTTTTTTATCTTTGTGTTTTTTTTTAAATATGTATTTCATTTCATTCCTTCATAAATATGGATAGGTGTTATGAGAGTAGTCTCCTCTTTCTTTGTTTTTCTATGCATGTCCCCAATGAGGTTGGGGTATAAGGAGTTTGGACTTGAACTAGTTGAACACTTACAAGACTGGCCTATCCAACCCCAATGACCTCCCATGGTGGAAGGAAAAAAATATGAGGCAACAAGAGCTCCTTTCAAATTGTTGCTTGAAGTGGCCCTTAAGCGACAAAAGGAATGAGATGATGGATCATTTTTCCCAAATCCTTCGACGGGAATTTGCGGGAAAAGCATATTCTTCTAGCAGTCACTTTAGAGGCACCACCCCCTTTAAGGTACAATTTAACATTGACATTCCTATATTTGAGGGTGATATAAAATTAGATGCTCTAGATATATGGTTAAATATGTTGGAAGGATACATTTTGGTCCATAATTTTTTTGATAGGGGAAATTCACCCCCCATGTCAAGGATTGGTGGGAAACTTATTGTGAGCAGAGGGATGAGGAGGAACCATCACTACTCCCATTTGCACCCTCTTGGAACTTTTTCTTAGATGTCTTCATTGAACAGTCTTACCCTGTTTTGAGCTATGAAGATAAGTACATAAAATGGACCGCATTGCAATACGAAAGGGACGAATACATACCGAAGTTCATGAATCTTTTTCATACCGTATGAAAAACGTTGGATATCAATGATTTTTAGTGGCATTTGGTACTAAATTACCATGGCTATTCACAAAAATACATCCAGGCATAAATTGAGTTACTATATATCTCCTCACTTGGCACAACATATCGATATCTTGTCAACATTGAGCAAAAATTTAAAAGAAGCGAGACTTTGTATCTGTGAATTTGAAGCAGGGAAAAGGCACCTCCAAACCATAGAACAAAGGGTCGATCCAATGAGGAGAGGCCTAGGAAAACCCATCAAAGCCATAAATGAATAATAGTGCCACGAAGATGAATAAGGACACAGGAAAATGGTGTGAGTTCCACAAGAGCCCCACGTACAACAAAAATGAGTGTTACACCAAGTAGTTACTAGTGGCTTAGATATATGCTTTATAGTTAGATGCATGTTTTGACTCTAAGACGAAAACCAAAAAAGGGACGCTAAGTGGAAGAATATTATTTATGCAGAACCCAATGCCACCATTACTACCACTAAGGTCCAGAAGATGGATCCTAAAGATCCAAAGGAGGGGGAGCGTATCTTCCAATCACAAATGCGGGTGAAGGGTTCTCTGTTATAGTTCATTATTGATAGCGAGATCCAAAATAACCTCATCTAGGTATAGGTAATTAAGTGGTTGGGCCTGTTGAACACATCACCCCCATAGCCATACATCATCAGGTGGCTCCTCCAAGGAAAAGATCTTTGTGTCAACTAGCAATGTCACCTTCCCTATAGCATCAAGGCCTTCACGAACAAGGTAATGTGTGTTGTTTCTCCTCTTGAAGTTTATGATGTGTTATTAGGCCAACCATACTTGTGGAAGAATCATGTTGTGTATGATTCCATACCTCGGATTGTTAATATTACCTTGAGAATAAAAATGTACAGGATACTGGAGGTAGCTCTACCTACTTCCATTTCTCGAATCTCTGCTAAGAAATGCAACAATATCATCTTCCAAACTAGGAAAATTATTTTCTTTCTAATTCGCTCTCAAAGTAAAGGGAAGATTGTGGCCGCGTCCATGGCCCCCAAAAATGGTTCCTCCATGTAGAAGAAGTAAGTTGATAATGTTGTGGAAGAGTGTAGGGGCATATTCTTCTCATCCAATGGGGTACCTTTCCACTATCAAGTCAAGCATTCAATTGATGTGACTCCTAAAGCACCTCTACCTAATGGGCTAATATACCATTGATATCTTCTAGAAAAGAAGTAGAAGATCTGGGAGTGGCTACAAAAAGGGAACATCTGACCAAGTTCATCTCCCTGTGGGAGCCCAATTGTACTTCTACAAAAGAAGGATGGGACCTGGTGACTCTACATTAATTATCAGGAACTAAATAAAATCACTTTCAAGAATAGGTATTTGATCCCACGAAATATTGACCTTCTTGACTATCTCAAGGAGGCCAAGTACTTCAACAAGATAGATTTGAAGTTTGGCTACCACCAAGTTCTAATAGAAACCACATATGTATGGAAGACTACCTTCAAATCCAAGGAGGGTCTTTTTGAGTGGTTGGTCATGCCCTTCAGGTTGACAAATGCACCTAAAACTTTTATAAGGTGGATGGATGAAGATTGTGGCCTTTCACCAACTCTTTCATGGTTGTATATCTAGATGACATCCTCATGTTCAACAAGATTTGGGTAGAGCATTTGCAAAATATTCGATAGGTCCTTCAAACCCTATGGTAGCACAAATTATGTGCCTACAACTTGGAGAAATGCTCCTTTGGCATGAAATAGGTCCAATATATGGGATACATCATTGATGAGAAAGACATGCATATGGATCTAGCTAATATACAACTCATTTGGGATTGTAGAGCCCCAACAACTCTAACATAGCTTCACACGTTTTTAATCTTTGCCAATTTCTATCGAAGGTTCATGTTGGGGTTCTCTAATATAACTTGGCCTTTGAGTCAAGATACCAAGGGCCGAGACAACATAATTTTTTATTGGTATAACTCCCAACATAAGGAATTCGTTGAGCTAAAAAATAACCTTTTCTCTGCACGAGTACTCACATTTCCAGACCTGCAACAACCATTTGAAATTGAGATACATGCCTTTGACTTGCTATTAGCGTAGTTCTCACCCAATAAGGGCTTCTAATGGCCTATCATAGTGAGACACTCTCTGATATGATTTATAAATACACCACATATGATAAGGATATGTGTTCCATCATGTAGGGTTGTCGGTAGTGGAAACATTACATTTCGGGGAAGAAAATGATCATCCACATAAATCACCGACCTCTTCAAGGGAAGTTGTAGAATTATTTCCATCAGAAATGGTCCACATATTTGCAACAATTTCATTTGGGCATTAATTACAAGAAGGGAAGCACCAATAACATTGCATATTACCTATATCAGCCCCCAGATGTGGCACTAACCATTGTTCTCAACTCTTGTGGGCACAAGACTTCTGAATGGATGTAATTGTACAAAATTGATCTAGAATTCACCACCACATACTAGATGTTGATGGATGGAAATAAAATACTAGACTTCCACCTCCATGATGCATTGTTTTTCTACTTGGCATACCTTTTTGTTCCGTCAAGTGAGCATGCCAAGTTAATTTGGGAGGAGCACTAGAGTCAGGTCGCAAGTTATTTTGGTCTAGAAAAAACAATGGGAGTACAACGAAAGTATTGTATTGGACAAAACTCCAATAGAATTCTAGGAAATATATCAGATCCTACATGGCTTGTGTCATCGCTAAGAAAAACATTAAGAAGCAAGGCCTATACACTCCTCTTCCTACTCCTAGCTAGCCTTGGGAATCCATCTCCATGGATTATATTTTTAGCCTTCCTTATACTAAGCATGGTAATGACTGTGTATTTGTGGTCGTTTATTGATTTTCTAAGATGGCTATATTGGTTGCTTGCAGGAAGAGTATCACAATAGAAGACACTACCAAAATATTCTTTGATTTAGTGCAAGTACATTTTAGGATCTCACGAACCATTATACCAGATCAGGATAGAAAGTTCCTGAGCACATTCTGGTTGAGCCTCTGGGCATTTCTAGACACCAATCTCACCAAGTCGATTGCATTCCATCCCCTAGATAGATGGCCAGACAGAGGTTGTCAATAGGATGATAATGCACATACTACGCATGTACAACTCCAAGCTTTCACAGACATGGGACGAGAGACTTGCCTATGAGCAACACAACTATTATATAGCTCTTCATAGCTCAACTAGCCACAACCCCTTTTAAGTGGGTCTAGGATTTCAACCATTGTGCTTGATTGATGTTTTCATGCTTCTTGCAACTACACAAATAGAATCTACACATGTACAATCCGAAATTGATAAATCCACCAAGTTTATTGAACACATCTAGCACACCCACTAACATGTTCAAGATATCTTGGACAAAGCCAATGCTAAACACAAAATATGTCACGATCAACATTAGGTGTCACATAAGCTTCAAGTGAGCAACAATATGTGGTTGCATATACAGAAGAAACATCTTTCTGAAGCCCATTCGAACCTTTGAACACTTCAATATGGGCCTTGCACTATCACAAAGGCCATGGGTGACAATGCTTTTGAGTTAAGTATCCCTCCATTCCTTAGCCTCCATCCCATATTCAATGTGGATCACCTATGACCATACTTTTCACCATTGTTGGACACATCAGACATTGTTGAGCAACTGACACCAACTAAGCTCAATGCATATTGCATCGAACATGCCACAATTCATCAAATCATGGGCACATAGATTAGAAACATCTGCCAATAGAGGATCCAGTTCTATCAAGTTTTCAAAGTTGGCTAGCTCCTACACCAAGGAAAGTGGCTCACAAGGGACCAAATTCAGCAAAAGTTTCCCCATCTCATGGAGGCACTCAATGCAGTGGGGACCATTGCTTCCTAAGGGGGGAGGACTGATCTAGGTGGATATTGGTGGCCACCTTCCTATTCCACTTGGACCTCCAACACTGTTTCCTCTCATTTTCCTAATTTACAACACAGTTTCCTATTTTGGTAGTTTTCTATTTTTGTTAGTTTTTGGGTCTTGAACTTTTAGAGCAGTTTTGAGCCCTAAACACCTTTTTTTGGGGGTAAACAGGTAAACACAATTCCTTTGGCCTACATTTGTAGTATATTTTTTTTCCATAGATAGACCTCTCAAAAAGGCTATTGTGCGTAACAAATGGAGCTTTTATGTCAAAGTTATGACCCTAGGAATTTGACAGTCCAACTAACCCCAGTGGGGCCCATAAGCTTTTAGCGCTTCATCTCCCAAGGTTATTCTTTTGGATGTTTGTGGTTTTCCATTATCTATTTATGATAAAAATATATGAGAACCTCATTGTAACTTAGTTCAGAAGGCATGTAGCCATCACATCTCTTCTCAGAGATAAGTTACCATCGACTGAGCTAGTTTGTTTCATTTCTGCATGTAAATAATTTTCAACAATTATTATTTCTTAATTGAAGTTATGTTTTGTTGTCTATGTGCTTTTGTTTAAATCTATATTTCATTTCATTCCTTCATAAATATGGATCAATCACACCTCATAATTATTAACAAAAGGCTATAAGACCTTGTATCCTCATTATCACACCAAAATTTTCATGGCGGTTAAACTCAAGTGACTAACAAACTCTATTGAATTTTGTTTATGTACATGGAAAAGCAATCTGGCAATGTGCTTGTTTATTAATTGGACATCATAACCACATCAACAGATATTCATTCAAGTTTTTACATGTGACTCTTGATGGTCCCCGTCATCACCCCTTTGGTCATACAAAAGGGGGTTTCTAAGACCAATTAACAACTTCCTTGTTTCATAAGTCACGTGGTCAATTGCCATGTTGCCATTAGCTTCAAATATGTGTCGGCACATTGGTGGGGTGCCTGATTTAATAACATTTGAGTTATCTCATTTCTCAGTATGTATTACATATATGTGATGGTTGTTGGTCAGGTGGTAAGAACCTTTATATTTTATAATTTTGAATCACCATGTACCTATGTCCCTTGTGGAATTTGGCACACATTTTAAATTTTGTAATTACATATATAATTATTTTCATTTTAATTATGTCTCCATAAATATGAATGCAACTATTGTGTGACTGTAAAATCAACTTGTTTGCACAACATAGAATGGTTATTAAAATAAGGCCAAGGAATCAGAAGATTGTAGCCAGTAATCATAATAAGTTACCAAAAATTTCAATGCAATAAAAAAATGTATATGCATGGTATTAATGTCATCAAGGGTGACAATCATTACATGAGAGAAAGATATATTTTTCCTATGTGATGACAATAGAACTATACCATCCAAACTTGAAAATCCATTATAATCACAAGAGATAATCATAATTTTGAAACCAAGGGTGTGTCAATATTACCAAAATATTTAACCTCTTCAGACCATGTGTATGATATAGACATAACCATATGTAAGGAAATATAAAATTTGATTGTACCACTAAGGGTCCAAACCAAAAAATAAACTATGCAAATGATATTTGAAACTACTTATTTCTCCTAGGGACCCAGCCAACATATTTCAGATCTTAATTTCTTTTTTAGGCCTTAAGTATTTCTTAGGAGGAGGGATTTTTTATGTTGGCACAATGATTTGCATAAAATTTTGGTATAAGTGGCTTAACAGGACCCTCCCACTCTTCTTGTTTTATGGTATCATAGATCTCTTTAGATGTTCCTAGCTCAATCATCTTTGGTTATTTTATTAAACACATATAACAATATTTACAAATACTTAAATTTCCATGGAATGTCTTCCTCATGACGTAAAATAAACCATGAAAAATAAAATATCCATGCCAAAAAGATAACAATCATTTAATCATAATTAATTACAAGTATTAAAGAGAATTAAAAACTAGGATATTACATTATCTGAGTAGAGACTATATTTTTAGGTTCTACATCTATAATCCCTAACTCTTCTATCTTATAGTTGAAATGATCTACCAATATTTCCATCCTCCATACCCCCCACACCTATGACATATTTATGGTGAAGCATAAATCACTCCTAATAATCACCCTCCCATTTTACATTCTAAAGTGAAAAAACCATCTCAAAAATGATTCATTTTAACATAAGGATCATGGTAGTTAACAACAAAATTATTTTTCCTAGCTCTTGAAATATTTAATGAAAGAGGAATTGATTAAGGATCATATATGTGTCACTTAGTAATAACCACCCTTGATTTCCCATGTACATAAATTGATAAAAAAAATTCCATTCCTTCAAAATATTTTCTAGGAGACAAATTACATTTTTCTCCGCTTCCATCATTTCAAGCTATAAGATAAAATTTAGTTTATGTAGTTCAACTAATCTATCCATGGAAATTATTTTGGAGGAATTCACCAATATTTTGATATTGAGGGATAACATAATCATTAAGTAACATGTATATGGAATTTTTCCTACTCTAAGCACCCATGTGATCTATTTTTTTTTCATTATTGAATTTCTTTAAGGGATTTTTCTTAAGAATGTTGGAGGAAGGAATTTCTCCATGCATTTTATGAGGATGGGCAATTTATTATATTTAATTCCAAACCCCCTTCAATTATCCCTTTCCCAACAACCTTTTATCACTTCTCAGGTCATGGTTTGTACTAGACCTAGTACAATTTTTTAAGGAATCTTTTGAGCCAAATTTAGATGGGTTAATGGTTGAATCGTGAAAACTTTCAAAATTTAATTTTCATGTTGAAATGAAGAATTATTACTTTTAAGGAATCTTTTGAGCCAAATTTAGATGGGTTAATGGTTGAATCATGAAAACTTTCAAAATTTAATTTTCATGTTGAAATGAAGAATTATTATTTTGTTTTATAGAAGGAGAAATATGGGTACCTTGCCCACTTTTTTATTTTTACACTTGTCCATTCTCCCTTATATCCCTTAAGAGTTTTCCACCCACCTCTACTATGATGGGCCAACAAGCCTTATTCAATTGAAATCAAATTTGTCTTTTTTAAAGGAACATTAGAACATAAATTTTAAGGATTATTGAATTACCTTCTAAAAAATTATAGGTTGGAGTTTCTATCTCTTTTATCCTCTCAAGAGGCCCTTAAGAATTAATATTTTGAGGCAAGAGACTCTACCTTGGCATTTCCCATATCTCTTATTAACTTCATCCTCCAAGCTCTAGAGGCAAATTAGAAACATTAAAGACTTTTCCTTAACCTCTGTCACCTTGTTTAGGTTAGGGTCCTCAATCGAATGAGATAAGTCTTTTTCTTCCATGACACCTAAAGATGCCTTTTCCTTTCTTGAAAATCACCTTCTCTTTAAATAATTTTTTTGTTCACATTTTCTTGATAAAAGGTTGTATGAAATAGATGTAAAGATCAAACATTGTACATTTGAATAAAATATTCAAATAGTGCACTATATTCATATAGTGCACTATTTCATTAGGAAGAGTATTCCCACAACAATGTGTAGGATTTTTATAATCCTTGTCTCAAATCTATCTTGACCAAGTTACATGCTATGGTTTTATAAAGGATTTATTTATAGGTATAATAGATGTTGATTTTTCTAACCATAATACCTCCTCTACCCCTTAATATCCTATCTATCTAGAGTTTGATGGGGACCTCATGTAACTTTAATCAAATTGGCTACTTCAATGAGACTTTCAACCTTGGATCAAAACAAATTGACCACATTTGTAATGAAAATATTATCAACCCCTAGTAATAGAGGCTACATAATATTTTATTTTCAATAAAAAAAACCTAACCTCTTGCTAATAGGTGAAATTTTGGACCATATCATAGGATTGGACACCAAATCTTCTGCAACCAATCATTTAAGGTTCTTCCTAAATCCGCACATACAATTTTATAAATAAGACATTTTCATAATATTTTATAACCCACCTTAGCATTTCACGCAATTTCTTATCGTCTTCACCCTATTATTACCCTATTTTTACCATATCTAAGCTTGAAAAACTCTTGTTACCACCTAAAACTTCTAGATCCAACCCTCACCATATAAATATTGAACCACTTAGGACATCCCTCAAATTTTATGCTCTTTCCCGAGACTATGAATATTCCTTATCCACCCTAACTAGTCATGGTTCAAGCAATATAAGATCCTTCAAGATGATCACATGAATGCTCTAGGTGTGTCTTGTACTTCATCTTTATTACTTCATTAATCTCATTCTTTGCATTCATTTTTACCCACTTTTACCATGTTTCTGGAAGTTATAGGTTAGGTTCCTTGTAATATAGGATTGAGTTCCCTCATATATAAGATTTAAATACTAAAAAAAAAATATTTCCTTGTAAGAATCTTTGAAATAGTTATGAATCAAACTTCATTTTGGACCTTCCAACTCACTTCACCTACACAAAGCATTATTCTTTCATTATAAAAATTGAAATTCAAAAAGGATAGATATATGAAGAAAATATTATTCATACTACTTGCATAGATAATATTCACTACATACTAATAATTTATCAATATTTGTACAAAATATCATATACTTTAATAAAAAAAATTCACCAACTTAAAGTCAATACAAAACTTAAAATTTTAATATATATATATATATATATATATATATAAAATATGTTATTAATAAAATTATTAAATATTCCAAATTACACATTAATTAAAAATATATTAATTATGGAAAATATAATATTGCAATAAATATATTTATTACATCTATAAATAATCCTCACATATAATTTATGATAAAGATATTATCTTGCATATCACATAATTAATATTTACATATCAATTTAAAAAATAATATTTATAATCAATTAAAAAAATAATATTTATAACAAATAAAAACAAGAAAATGTATATATTTCTACCTATAGAATTTTTCATTTTGGAAAAATACCTGAAAATAATATTATTTTACATGAAAATAAAATATAGTAAATGACAAAAATAAAATATATTAAAGGATAAATATATTTAAATGCTAATGAATTTAATTTCTTTTATCGATGATTAAGAAATATGGGGCAACTTACATGTTTTTATGTCTCTGAATTATCAATGGGTGATTGATATCTTGGTAATTCATTATATTTTTATGTATATTTTTGTTAAGCGGTCTCTCATTTAGGTGCTTGACATATTGGGTATTTTATATGTGTTTTTGACAGTTTTTAATATATTTGTGGATATTTATTATTTACAATCATATAAATATAACTATATTTATTAAATGAAAAACACTGAAATACATTAGCACAAAAATATTATCATGTTTATTATATAGATAATATTTGCACATCAATTTATAAAATTAATTATATATATATATAGATATATATATAATATTTAAAAAATTATATATATATATATATATATATATATATATATATAAATATAAAATAGGTAAGTATATTTTTTTCATAAAAAACCGAGGTGCATCTATACTTTGCCATAAAGATAATGTCTTATTTATCATATAGATAATACTTATATATATCAAATTAAAAAAAATAATATCTAAAATAATAAATAATATTTTTTTTTAAATAAATTATAGTAAATAATAAGAATATTTAAATGTGAATAAATTTAATTTTTATTGATGATTAAGAAATATATGGAATCGTCATTGGGTGATTGATCTATTGGGTACATGAGTTACTTTAGACTTTAAGCTTATGTGGTCATTTTTTGGAAAAGTATGCTCCGGATTATCCATAGTAATATGTTCATTATATCGACGTAATGAACATATTACTGATAATCCGAAACATACTTTTACATGAGCTACTATTGAAGTGGTTGATATATCGAGTATATGAGCTACTATATATATATATATATATATATATATATATATATATATATATATATATATAGATAGATAGATAGATAGATAGATAGATAGATAGAAATGTTTTAGCTTATTTAATTTTTTATCATAAGAATAATAAACTTTTTAAGAATTAAACTCGTTAGCTATTACTTCAATTATGGTTATATTTTGAATATTTATTATTTAAAATGATATGAATTTTGTTCACTTAATAGGGTTAATATAATTTTTTAATTAATTACTATAAAATTGTGAAAATTAATTTTATGTTAATATTATATAAACATATTTAATTAAAAATGTAATTTTAATTAAATGTAAATCATTATTATTATATATTTTTATTAATTGAATTATTTTTAAATAATAATAATTATTTTTAAAACATAAATTAAAATACAAATTTTATTTAGTCCATAAGTCATAGAATTGATGGTGATAAGGTGTTTTGTTAAGGCATTCTAGTCATGCTAAGAGCTAGTGTTGTCCAATCCAGGTGTGATCCCAAGGTGATTTTGATGGATTATATGTGTAGAAAATCTAATGTAGGTTAACCCGATAATCCAATATAAATCAAAGCAGAATACTATAACCTACTTCTACTATCAATTTGCGGAAGCTTAAAGATCGAGCTAAACAATATAACCAGAATGTTGACACCTAATCATCAGGATTGGGTGAATAACTGAAATTGATGTAAATAAATAATAAAAAATATGAATAGTCACCGGGAGATGAAATGAATAGTCTCTCCCTCATGTATATAATAAATACCAACCTAAATGAATATTAATGAATTGTTTTGAGGAGTTACCTCCTGGTCTGACATGGTAACAGAGCCAGTGCCATTTTTGGCTTCCCTCTGCTTTGTAACTCCCTATTCTTCCTATGGTATTCTGAATCCTATGCAGACTAACTAGCCTGGCAGCTCAGGTATCAGAGCCTAAACACATCATTATTTCCCTACTATTCATTATTATTCTCTGCTATGCTGCTCCTGTCCTGTCACTGCTCCACCTGAATAAAAAATGCGCATGGTTATTTTCTGTTCTAATCAATTGCAAAACTCCCACCGCCATCACTGCATATCCCCGCAGCAAGAAGAAGAACTGTTCATTTTGGCGATCTCAGCTCTCTCCACTCCTGCTATCACACCCAAAGCAATTTGTTGCGCGACAAGGAGATCGAGTACGTGGAGGTATTGAGGAATTCTGGCAAAGAAGTGAAATTAGTGGTGTTTGAGGAGGAAGAACATGGCTTATTCACGCTTACGCTCTACTCTCTGGCCTCTGGATGGCTAATGGAATGTATCATTATGTTTGTGAAATCGCAGCCAAAGCGAGAACCATACCATCATATATACACTGGTATATATATAACATATGGTGTGGCTTTTGTTTTCATATGTATGCTGGTATATATATAACGTTTGGTGTGGCTGTTGTTTTCATATATATGCTGGTATATATATAACGTCTGGTGTGGCTGATGTTTTCGTACATACGTTGGTATATATATAACATTTGGTTTGGCATGGTTTTAAATCCGTTGCATAACAGTCGTATAATACCTTTCCTCCACCGATCCAAACCTACATTGGTCGTTGTCTGAACTTTGGCTCTTAACAATACCACGCTTCCCATACATGCCATAATCCACCATACAATACCACTCCCACTCTCGTTTTAATACACTGTTGTGTTTTTTTTAATACATCATTTTTAATACATGCGCTGGCCTCCATATCACCCCTCCTCCATATATACCTCCCCCATACATTGAATACTCCCTCCACCACATAACCCCTCCCCCAGTTAATAACTCTGATATATTATCCCTCATTATTTTTTTTCAAAGTTAAACAGAGTTTGCCACCAGAAGTACAATTTTTTTTACAGTATATTGCCAGAAGTATTTTTTTTTATAGTACACAGATTTTACAATGCATTCAATCATATCTATTGTGGGAGTAGTTCTCACTGGCAAGGAGAACTATCCTGAGTGGTCCCAGAAGATACAATGCACCCTCATTTTCAATGAGTTGTGGAAAGGAGTGTGTGTTGGAGACAGAGACAAAGAGCCAGAACAAGCTACCTCAAACAAAGAGTTCGCCATTTGGGAAAATAAGAATAGCAAAGCCTATGCATTAATTGCATCATATGTAAGTGAAGAGGTGAGTCACCATATTTCGCCATTTTCAACTGCTTTCGAAGCCTTATAAAAGCTGAAAGAACTCTATGACTCACATTCTGTACTTGAAGTTGTTCAACTCATGATTAAACTCTTCACTCTTGAATTACAAAATAATGATCCTCTTGCTCTTGCATCCAAAGTAAAATCTATAATGCATGATATCAAAGCCACTAAGGTTAAATTAGATATTCCTCTTATCGCTTTTCTCAAGGCACTTTATCCTACTTACTCCAATTATCTTGAGTCATTGCAAGCAAATTGAAATCTCAAAGATATTACCTTTGACTCTCTTGTGAAAAAATTTGCTGAAAGAGAGAAAGATTTTGGAAAGAAGACAACCCCTAAATCTTCTGAAGAGGTTATGTGCCTTGCTCATAAAGAAAAGAATCTTGCCCAAGATTCTTCCAGAGGAAGAGGAAGATATTTCAAAGGCAGGGGGGACAGACAATCTCAAGGAGAAAAGTCAGATTTGCACTGCATACGATGCAAAAGAAATGGATCACATGATGCCTCTACATGCAAGTTAACTTGGGACAAAATTGAGCAGCAAAGAAACCAACAGAAAGGTAAAACTAATGACACAGACAAAGGTAAATCCCCTGAATCCGCTCATTATGTTGTGGCACAATGTAATATTGGAGTAAATGAAGACTTATTTAATGCTTCACTTACTTCTTGGATAAATGATTGGTTGCTTGATTCAGGAGAAACTTTCCACATGACTCATAGAAAAGATTCTTTTGAAGAATTTACTAACAACGTTGATGGAGCAGTATACTTTGCAGACCAATCAAAACTCAAGCTATCAGGGCTTGGAACAATGAGGCTTAAATTGCCTAGTCTTCCAGAGTTCCTTTTGCATCATGTTCTATATCTCCCACAGCTGAAGAGAAACTTGTTGTCCTTGGTCCACATCCGCCAGCAAGGTCACTCCATTCATATGTTTGATGGCAACCTTGAGGTGAGAAAAGCATCTGACCACTCACTTTTCATGAGGGGGATAGAAGAAGAAAGGCTTATATCTTGACCAAGATTGATTATATCTTATCCCTATTTGATTTAAATGATTACATAAATTAAAAAGAATTGAATAAATTAATTTAATAACCAAATTTATAAATAAAAGGAAATAGAATAAGATTCAATTATATAATATATTATAATATATAAATTATTGAATTATTTATTAAGAAGGAAATTGGTTACTTTAACTATAATTAACATTATAATATTATTATATAATCTGGTCATTTTTTATATAGCCGTTAATGGTCACACCTAGCCGTTTGGAAGATCTGCTCTCCCTATTTAACTTGCATCCATGATCTGACTCCTCAACTTGTCTTGACGATGAACCACACTAGTTGGTTCAAAACGCATCAAAAAAGGTTTTCTACATGAGATTTACGCCGAAACTCTTCTTAAAAAATGTTATGGATCACAGAAGTCTCAATTCAACAGAAGAAAGGCTTCTCAAGCTGCAGGGTACCTCTGCTCATGCACAACATTTCTCATACAACTCTCATTATGAAGAAGATACACTTCCATCAAGTTTATTATGGCATGATAGATTTGGACATTTGAACTATGACATCCTTCGCTTGTTGAAGAAAAATGGTGTTACAAGTTTGCCTACAATTCCTAGGAAACTTAAGCAATGTGATGCTTGCATTCTAGGAAAGCACGCAAACAGTCTTTTCATGATTCACATTCAAGAGCACATAGAAAACTTGAACTCATTCATTCAGATTTATGTGGTCCAATGCATGTTCCTTCTGCAAATGGAAATAAATATATGATGAAATTTATTGATGACTACACCAGAATGTGTTGGGTTTATTTATTGAAGAACAAATCTGATGCTTTTCAAACATTCAAGAACATTCATACATGGATTGAAAATGATGCACAATCCCATATTGGCTCTATTCGCATTGATAATGGAAAAGAATATACTTCAAAAGAATTTGAAAACTATCTTCGCCAACATGGGATTAAACATCAAACGCCTATGCCTTATAATCCCCAACAGAATGGTGTAGCTGAAGAATGAATAGGACAATCTTAAATATGGTGCGCTCCATGATGTTTTTCAAAAATGTAAAATTGATGTTTTGGGCTGATGCAGTTCTATGTGTTGTATATATAAAGAATAGATGTCCATCTAATGCTATCAAAAACAATACTCCCTATGAAATGTGGTATGGGCATATTCCTTCGGTAAAGCATCTCAGGGTCTTTGGTTCCACTTGTTATGCCATAATACCAAAGGTACATAGAAACAAACTTGGTGCAAGAAGTCGTAAGTGTATCTTCCTAGGGTATTCAAACACCTCCAAAGTATATCGTCTCTATGATGAAGTCAATAAAAAATTTGTTGTATCTAGAGATGTAATCTTTCTTGAAACATCCAAAACTGACAATGTTGTTGAGCGGCAACTTGAACACTTGGATAGATTCACAAATGAAAAATCCTTTCAAGAATTTAATAATCAGATTCCACATCTTGAAGGGGGGTTCCTATACTAGATCAACCTGTGGAATCCTCTTCTGAAGCACTCTCTCCCCCGCATGAAACTCCAACAACATATGATATTTTAAGTGATGTGATTGATAGAATTGGGAGACTCAATCTTGATTTAGTTCCAACTCAATCAACGGAGCAGCCTGGACCATCTGAGAAAGGTCCCCCAAAGTGGCTGACAAAGACACTTGAAACTGTTCACCCTGATGAGGTTGGAAAGACAGGAACTAGAAATTCAAACCAAAAAAATGGAGGTGATGTAGATGACTCTGATTCACCTGTTGATATGGATGTTTCTTATGATTATGAATTGAATTTGTCTACATATTTCAAACCAACTTCCTTCAAAGAAGCTGCTTCTCATGATGAATGGAAAGAAGTGATGCAAAAGGAGTATGATGCCCTGATAAAGAATGGCACTTGGAAGCTGGTTGATCATCCATTAGGAACCAAACCAATTGGCTACAAGTGGGTCTACAAGAAAAAGTATAAAGTTGATGGCTCACTTGACAAGCACAAAGCCAGGCCTGTGGCAAAAGGTTTTGCACAGAACGAAGGGGTCAATTATGAGGAAAAATTTTCCCCCACAGCAAAATGGGCTACCATTCGGACACTCTTTGCCCTAGCAGCTCAGAACGGTTGGAAAGTCCATCAAAAGGAAGTAAAAATTGCTTTCTTGAATGGAGAACTAAAAGAGATGTTTTTATGTCCTAGCCTGAAGGATTTGTTGTGAAAGGACATGAACATAAAGTATGCAAACTTGTGAAATCCTTGTATGGCCTCAAACAAGTACCGCGAGCCTGGTATGAAAAACTAATTGAGCATCTTCTGAAACTCAATTTCAAACATTATGATCTTGATGATGCAACTTTATTTGTCAAGAAAGCTGGCAAAACAGTTGTATATCTTGTGGTATATGTAGATGATCTTTTGATGATAGGGAACAATGAAAGCTACATTGCATCCATAAACAAGGAATTGAAGAAAGGTTTTGAAATGACTGATTTGGGCTATGTTCATTACTATCTTGGTATTGAAGTAACTCAACATCCGAAGTCCATATTCCTTTCTCAAAAGAAGTACATTGGAGATCTGTTGAACAGGTTTGGCATGACAGAATGCAATCCTCTTACTACTCCAATGGAACAAAAAATAAAGCTCACATCCATTGAAGGAAAAGAATTTGAGGATGCAACAAAGTATAGACAGCTTGTAGGAAGTCTCAACTACCTAACTACTACCAGACCAAACATTTCATTTGTTGTTGGAATCCTCTCTAGGTTTATGCAAAAGCCTTGTGAGGGACATTGGTCTACTGCAAAAATATTTCTAAGGTACTTGAAGGGAACTCAATACTTTGGAATCAAGTATACACAGGTGGACGACTTCATCTTGATTGGATACTCTAATTCAGACTTCGATGGAGACAAAGAAACTGGGGTATCTACTTTAGGTTATGCTATGAGTCTTGGATCAGGCGCTGTCTTCTGGAGATCACGCAAAAAATCAGTTCCAAAAAATTCCACAACAGAGGTAGAATATGTGGCAGCAGCTGAAGCAACAAAAGAAATTGTGTGGCTCAGGAAAATTCTTGAAGATTTGCAGGTAAAACAAGTACAATCGACTCCACTCATGATTGACAATACCTCGGCAATAAATTTGGCCAAGAACCCAAAGTTCCATGATCAAATGAAGCACATCAATACTAAATATCATCTAATTCGACATCATGTTGAGGCCAAAACAATCCATCTCCGCCATTGTTCCACTAATGAGAAAATTGCAGACATCTTCACCAAAACACTTGGAAGAGGAAAGCTTGAAAGATTTAGAATGATGCTTGGACTCACCAACATCATCAAGATTGGGTGAATAACTGAAATTGATGTAAATAAATAATAGAAAATATGAATAGTCGCCGGGAGATAAAATGAATAGTCTCTCCCTCATGTATATAATAAAGACCAACCTGAATGAATATTAATGAATTGTTTTGAGGATTTACCTCCTGTTCTGACATAGAAGAAGAAGAATCAATGAACAATACACATGAAAATACTTTGGGGAAAGCCTCAGCTAAAAACCCCACTATTTGTATTTTCATACAAGGTGGAAATACATATGAATTATACAAAGCCTTAGTTCTCACAACTAGCCAGCTCTCAATACAATCCTCACAGATACTCACAGGAAATATTGGCTTCTCACAAGCCTTCCTCTCTGCCCTCCAAGATCCTATTTCCTTGTGTTGTTCCTCTAGGATGATTAGCCTTCAACCAAGTGGAAAACTCTTCCCAACCAAGTGGAACACTTCCTCCAAAACTGTGCAATCCTCAAGGATGATATCCTTGACTGCATGCATGAGTTTTCTTTATAAGAAAACACATGCAACTAATAGTACATTGTCCTTGACATTAATCTCAACTCGGTCTTTCTCAGAATATATATGCATGAGTTTCTAATGAGGGAATCGCCAGTTAACTGGAGTAGCACTAGTTGAGTGCATTAATGCATCAACTAACTATTAACTCTCTATTAGTTCCTCAAACAGTTTGGAAATAATTTAACTGAACTTAACTCAGTAAACTGAGTTAACTAATTACAACTCAAATATAACTCAATCTCATCTCCTTGAGTTAAGGGATAACTCAATCTTATCTCCCTAATTTAAGGGATAACTCTTGCATGACTTCAAAAAGACTTCTAAATTAAATTTCTCCAACTAATTAATTTAAAATAGATTAATTAATTATTTCCAAGTAGTTTTTAAGACTAAATTCGATTTTAATTCACAATTTAATTCAAGGACGAATTAAATTGGAATATTCTTGTTGCCATATTTCAACACTCCCTCTCAACAAGAAAGGGATTATCTTCCACCTCGATCATGTCTCTATGGAACTCGAATTTACACTTTGACAATACCTTTGTCAAAATGTCAGCATGTTGCTCCTTTGTCGAAATATATTGTAGCAACATGATCCTCTCAACCTATGAAAATCCACAGGCAACAAATCTTGCCTTATGCTTCTCCACACTATCATCAGCAACTTGCATTACCTTGTAAAGCCAACGAGAACTCACAACTAACTTGTTCTCCGGTCTAGGAACCACGTCCCAAACACTGTTACGAACTATGGAGTCATACTCCTCCACCATAACATCTACCCAAATCAACTGCTACATTGCTTCCTCAAAGGAAGATGGCTTGATCTCAACACATTCCCCAACAAGGGCCATGTATCCAATGTACCTCTCAGGTGACCTCCTTTGTCTGCGCTGAGAAGGTGGTGCTCCCACATTCTCTCTCACATCCTTTGACAATCGGTTAGCTTCTCTTGTGCACTTTCGTCCATCTCTAGAAGACTCTTCTTGAGTGGATGTATCCACTCTTGGAACCTCTGCATGCAGCTACTCTGCATTAGTCTGAGGCTCCCTCTCAAGGGAAACTCGCATGGCCTTCTGCTCATCAGACTTGAGATCTCTGCGAACCACTGTCCTCCGACTGGTAGGCAAGTACACCTGATAGTTGTGAGGTGTATCAGTGTAACCCACAAATATCCCCAACTCTGTTGTCGACTCAAGCTTCTTCTATGCATCCTTTGTCACATGGCAATATGTCGATGAGCCAAAGATCCTGAAGTGACCCACATCTGGTCTCTTACCGAAGAAAGCTTCCCCTGGTGTCTTCATCCCAAGTATGCGATGCAGGCTTCTATTCTACAAATAGACCACTATGTTGCATTCCTCAGCCCACAAGTGAAGTGGTAGGCCTTGGTCATGCAGCATTGCCCATGTTGTCCCTATAATAGTTTTGTTCTTCCTCTCGGCCACCCCATTCTGTTGTGGGTTATGAGGTGCCATCAACTCTCGTTTAATTCCTTCCGCTGCACAGAAGTCCTTAAACTCTTGAGAGACATGTTCTCCACAGTTGTCGCTTCTCAAGGCCTTGATCTTCTTCCCTCACTCTTTCTTGACCAAAGCTTTGAATTCACAAAACTTTGTGAAAGTTTGGTCCTTCTTCTGCATGAAATAAATCTAGCATTTACGAGAATAGTCATCAATGAAAATAACATAATATCTTTTCTTTGTTGTGGATGTTTTCGAGAATGGTCCACAAACATCAATATGAACTCACTCTAAGATAGCCTCTACTCGACTGTCTCGATCATGAAAGGAAGACTTGGTGTACTTTCCCAAGGTACAACAAGCCCCATGATGCAAATGGCCCAACCGCCTGTGCCACAACTCGCCAATGTCTTGGCTTTACACCAATTTTGCTTTCGTACTCAATGCTGCATAATGATCTACCTCTAGTTTATAGAGATTCTTCACCCAAATCCCTATCCTCTTGGTTTGAACCGTGGCTATGTGTCTTAGGAACATCTGTCCTTTACTAAAGACAACATCGTAGCCTTTGTTCTCCAACATCATGATTGATACCAAGTTCTTCTTCAGTCCAAGCACATACTTCACATCTATTAAGGTGATAGGAGCTCCATGTTCCCTCTGAAAAGCAACCATGCCCACTCCTGAAACACTATACCTTCCATCGTCACCCATCTCTATGTGCATATTGAGGTCTTTCTCCTCCAAGGCACTAAATAAACTTTTATCACCAATCATGTGGAATGAGGCTCCACTGTCAAGATACCAGACACAACCCATCATCGATGACACCATGCATGCGATGAGGGTAAAGTCCATTTCAAACTAAGAGGCTATTGCCTCACCTTTCGATCCTTCCAAGGATCCCTTCTTGGACTTCTTCGATGGGAAATTAGTCACATAATATCCCATTTTGTGACAATTAAAGCATCTTACTTTAGACATGTCACCCTTCTTCCCTTCAGGAGAAGAATTTGATTTGAAATGGGAAGCCTTCCCCTTCCCTTTCCTTTCCTTACTTGCTAAGGCCAGATTTTCTTCATCATCATTCTTGGATGAAGAACCATCTCGTGTGCTCCTCCTGATCTCCTCTTGCATAATATCTGACCACAGTCATTCCCAATCCGGCCTTTTCTCCCTTCCATTCATAGAGTCCTAGTAGCTATTCCAACTCTTTGGAAGGCCAAGGAGAGCGAGGCTCACCATATCATCATCGGTAGTAGTTATTCCCACACTACCAAGCTCATCTTATAGGTGGTGAGCTTGTTCAGATACGTGGAAATAGTATCGCCCTTCTCCATCTTGATTCTTAGAAGCTTATCCTTGAGCGCCAATTTCCTCTGGTTGCTACTGTTCTAGTAGAGGTCCTTCAATGTCTTCCACATTGAAAATGGAGTATCCTTCCCATGGAGACTCGAGACAATATGGCCTCGAACTCCCTCAAGGATGATTGTTCTCACCTTCACCACACACTTCTTCCACTCAGCCAACTCTTGTGCATTAGTTGAAGTTGGCTTTGGGATTTCTTGATCAATGAATTCCTTCAAGCCATTGTATTCTAATACAACCTCCATTCTAGCTTTCCATGCTATGTAATTCAAGCTACCTTCCAAGGAATACTCAAGTCTCAAGCCATAGAATGCCATTGGCCAACCTTGAAGTATGATATGAATTTGATTTGCACCTGCAACCCCGAACTTCAAACTTCAAATTCTCTTCTCAGTATACTGTTCATAGCTCTGATACCATGTAGAAATTCTCTACAAAGCTAGCTCTGATACCATGTAGAAAATTTCTACAAATCCATCTCTGATACCATGTACAAAATCTGATGTAGGTTAACCTGATAATGCAATATAAATCAAAGCAGAATAATATAACCTACTTCTACTATCAATTTGCGGAATCTTAAAGATCGAGATGAAAAATATAACTAGAAGAAGAAGAATCAATGGACAATACACAGGAAAATACTTTTGGGAAAGCCTCAGCTAAAAAACCCACTATCTGTATTATCATACAAGGTGGAAATACATAGGAATTATACAAAGCCTTAGCTCTCACACATAGCCAGCTCTTAGTACAATCCTCACATATGCTCACAGGCAATCCTAGTTTCTCACAAGCCTTCCTCTCTACCCTCCAAGCTCCTATATCCTTGCGTTGTTCCTTTGGGATGATTTGCCTTCAACCAAGTAGAAAACTCTTCCCAACCAAGTGGAACACTTCCTCCAAAACTACACAATCCTCAAGGATGATATCCTTCACTGCATGCATGAGTTTTCTTTATAAGAAAAGGCATGCAACTGATAGTACAATGCCCTTGACATTAATCTCAACTGGGTCTTTCTCAGAATAGACATGCATGAGTTTCTGATGAGGGAATCTTCAGTTAACTATAGTAGCACTAGTTGAGTGCATTAATGCATCAACTGGCTGTTAACTCTCTATTAGTTCCTCAAACAGTTTGGAACTAATTTAACTGGACTTAACTCAATAAACTTAGTTAACTAATTACAACTAAAATATAACTCAATATTATCTCCTTGAGTTAAGGGATAACTCAATCTTATCTCCTTAATTTAAGGGGTAACTCTTGCATGACTTCAGAAAGACTTCTAACTAGAATTTCTCCAACTAATTAATTTAAAATTAATTAATTAATTATTTCCAAGTAGCTGTTAAGACTAAATTTGATTTTAATTCACAATTTAATTCAAGGAAAAATTAAATTGGAATATTCTTGTTTCCATATTTCAACAATATTCCCCTAGTAGGTTAGACTTATCAGTCATCTTAGGACTCACATTACCTAAAAAACAAACAAAAAAATACAAATTCTATTTTAAAAAATAATTTGAAAATAATTTTAATATAGGTAATAGGTAAATATATTTCTCCCTCTCAAATAAACACCCAATGTTTCCATAGCTTAAGATTTCTAGACCTTGAATTCAAATATAAAAACTTGTAATCGATCTAACTATCATATTCAAATTTTAGTAATAAGATTTAACAAGGGTAATAGCTACAACGCAGTATAGTCCCTGCCTCTACTGCTAATTAATTGATTAAGTCCATGCTTCTTTGAGTGGGCTTCACATTTCACCTGCATTTCGGTCTTTGCACGTGTTTCCTCCGCACATATGTACCTCACTATGAACAACAAATGCCACCTTCGTACATCTTCTTTCGCACATGCTTCCTCTGCACAACCACCGCCACACATGCTTTCTCTACACATGCTTCTATGTTCATATTCCAATATCTCCACAATCCTTGCATTGATTTAGTTGAAATTAAAAAAAAAGAATTAGACATGTAAATAAATAGTCAAAAACTAATATTATGCATAATCATTCATTTAACCATTTGAAATAAACTTAATTAACAAATTTCAAAAAGTTGTATTATTTTATAAAAAACTATGTTTCAAATTTCTTGTGTGAAAGTGTGGAGCAACCATTGTGTGAAGGCTTTCATTATGCAGAGTTACTTTGAACCTCCACACAATGAAAGCCTCTGTACAATGGTTATATGTGAAAAGTTGCAAGTATTTTTAGACTATATTGCAGCCACCAACCACTAAGAATGTTACTTCCAGCTGACATCTCCTAGGATTTTACAACTCGCCTTTGGTAAATAAAATAACACACTACATTTTTGGAAAATAAAATTAGTTAAAGGTATGAATTAGAGTTGCAGCCACATGAGAGGCTAGCAAGAATGGAACTTACAGGGAAACTTGTTTGCAAGAAAGATGAACAATTTGATGTGCCTTACCTAAGGAAGGAACGTAGTCACTTTCTCTTCCGAGAGCTAAGGACAAGCGACTTCACACCTCATCCATATGATGGATGAGAGATAATGGCTATTATCGATCCTTCGCCTCTTTCATGAGGTTTCACTCTGGTATTATATGGATTTGAGGTGGGAAATTATGTTGATACCATGTAGTGATATGCTACTTATGCTAATGTAAACATAGATACCATGCATACACCCACATCCATTCATGGAAAGCTAAGTACTTAGATGGGATAACCTTACAAACATGCACGAAGAGACGAGATAGCTCTTATTTCTTGCTTGCGGGTGAGACCTTAGAACTAGTGGAGCTACTAGGGATAACCTTATTCATTATGTCCAAGTCTTGAGTATTTCTTGATTTCTTGATTTTTAATATTGGATATAAAAGCATAATAATAAGCATCCATGTGATCAATTTGTTTTCTTCAATCATATAGGTGTTAGCTTCCCATTGATAATTATTCAAAGGATGATGTATGTGTGTTAATGGATGCCCTCTTAATACCCTCTGGATAGAAAGGAAGGGATTGGAATGCCTTCTCTAAAAATATTTAAAAAGTTGAAATGGATTGGAATTGAAAAGGAATTTGTCCAATGAAGTTAGCCATCTTCACCAGAAGTAATTGACCAACTACAACAACTACTTCTTTTTATGACAAAGGATTGCAATACTACAAGCCAAGGAAAGGCTCATCGAATGAGGAAATGTAGTTCAATGAAATGTATTGTATCTTGGGGGGAAAGGTTGGGATCTAGTTGGATTGAGAGCACTTGTGCTTACTGATCAAGGTGAAACTTACCAACCTGTTCACTTCATCATCTTTCTTACTTCAAAACCATTGTCTATCATTTGTCAAGTTATAGTCGCCTTACCCCTTAGTAGATTGAAATTATTCCCTCACCCCTCATCCTTCCTACCAGCCTCCCTATCCCCCTTCCCCCTACCTAGGCCCTATGACCAATATACCTTGCCTACCTGCACTTCCATCTTTGAACTCTTAGACGCTTTCTATATGTCTTCTTGGAGCTTTGTGAACTATTCCAATTCTGACATGCTCTCGAGCTTCTTGCAACCATTAACATTCAATACCTCCAAAGAAAGAGAATGTTTGAAACCTTGGAGCATTTGTATCTCACGACATTCCATGAAACTTAGTGTCTCGAGCTTTGTGAGGTGCCCCAACCCTTGTATTCTCTTCAGAAACTCACATCTATAAATGTCCAAACTCTATAAAGAAGTCAAATGTTCTAAATGTAGCAGTGTTTTCATATGAAAATAACTAATATATAGTGTTTTGATATTTTTGAGCTACCCAAACCCTAGTATGTTCTTGGTTGATTGTAATTTAAAAAAAATCAACATCTCCAAAGATGCCAAATGTTTCAAAGTTGACAGGTCTTGTATGCAACTCAATCTAGAAAGGTTTAGTTTCCAAAGCTTTGTGAGTGACCCCAACATTGGTATTCTCTGTAGGTTCTCGCATAGTTTCATTTCCCCATTACGGGACTCCCGCCATCGATGCAATTAACAAAGAATTTAATTATCTAATATTTTAGAACATAAATAATTTATTCAATCATGGCAGGTTGATGGTTAAGCTTTCTTCATATATTGGGCACTCAAGCAATAGTGAGATAACATCCTGATCCAAGAGGATCTAGAAATACCAGTGGCCTCGAAAATAATTCAAAAATAAAAGTTGTAAGGTGGAAGGGAAACCAAGACTAGATCATAGTGCTCGCTGCCCTAATTCCAACGGTGTGAATGACACTTAAATCCGAGTTCATATGGGACCCAATACACGAAATATGGCTCCCAAGAATGGGCGAAATTGTAAGATGGATAATTTGTCTATGAACCCCTAAAATAGACAAAATTGAAAAAATATCGGTTGGTTAATAAAAAACCAAAAAAATATAATTATGGGCAAGGGGGGTGGGCTACCACCCCTGCTTCACAATTCAAATATGCCATATTATATATATGGTATATAATAGTTGGGTCGGGGCCACGTTTTGTAGACCCTACCCACCAAACAACAACTAAGTGTTGAGACTCGCGGGGCTCGAACCCGCCCAACCCACGTGGTTGGCCCCCATCGGGCGGTCCCAAAACCTCCACCTAATGGAGGATAGAAACAACACAATGATGGTATATATATATATATATATATATATATATATATATATATATATATATATATATATATATATATATATATATATATATATATATATATATATATATATATATATATATATATATATATATATATATATAGCCAACAGTTAAACTCCATCTGGTGGTTAAAACAAATGTCACACCAATGTAATACGATTTAAAACAAATTGCCATAAGCGGGAGGTCGGCAGGGTTGGAACCCCCAACCTCCCCATCTCAACCTATCCATGCTAACCAACATGCCAAGGTGGGGTGCTTTGTAAAGACCACCACCTCTACACTATTTAAACTTTCCTTTTCTAATTTGGCAGGGGAGCACGGGTGGACCAATAGAGCGGAAAGGCAGAACCGTGAGCCAAGTAGAGGGTGGAACCCTACCCAAGGAACCTTGGGGTATTAAAAGGATTTATTGGGCTACAGAAGGTGACATTGTCATAATTTGACAAATTTATATTCATTTTTTCACGTTTTCATGCCAGGAATTCAGTGGTGACGTCTGTTTCAGTAGTTGGGTTCTCCATTTTCAAGTCATCTTCTGAATTGAGGTATAAGGGTCATCTATGTAATTTTACTTGTACTTTATTTCTTCGCTACCACTTAATGAAATGAAACCTCCCCACTATAAAAAAGGGCTCGGAGATGTATCCCACACTGGATGAACTCTATAATCAAATCATGTGTCTTTGACCTTATGCTTGCTTATGTTTTTCTGCTTCTTTTCATGTGTTTTATGTTTCATGGTTAACATACTATGTTATATGTAACTCTTAATGCATCCTTGAAGTTAAAAGATCTGGATCAAGTTTGGTATTATAGCAGGTGTTCTTGATGCGAGTTGAATGAATGAATGCTAACTAAGAACAAGCTCCAAAGAGGTGAAGGAAAACTTAATTCCTTTGATCATGAAATGGGGCGTGCACCACAAAGAGGGAACATGGAAGATGAGAAAGATCAAATGGAGGAAGAGTTAAATTATCACAAGGATTTCTACCACATGGAAAAGAATGTTGACAAGATATTTGCAGAGTATGAGAAGACAATCAAGCCCCAGAAGAGAAAGTGAGATGACCATGCATCAATAAATCATGGAGGCAGTGGAGAAGAACCTCCTCCCTCTCCATATTCTAGTGATAGTTTTTCTTCCTCTTCTTCTTCTTCTCATCACTCTAAGAGACATCATATACATACATCTAGGAAACCATTTTTTAAGTTAGATGTAAAGTTTGGTTTACCTATTTTTAGTGGAGAAGTAATGCAAAAAAGCTAGATAGTTGGATAAGACAAGTTGAAATTTATTTCCGCATACAACAAATCAAATAGGAGGAAGTAAAGATCCTACTAGCATCCCTTTGATTTAGTGGCACCACTCTCGTCTGGTGGGAAGGAAAACTATAGAAAGGTGGTAAGAGTAGTTGTATACTTCTTTCATCTTGGTCTAAGTTCATTTATGCTTTAAGAGGAAAATTTTATCCATTGGGTTGCAAACAGAATGCCATGATGAAATGGAAACATTTGAAACAAATCAAAGGTCAAACTATTCAGAACTTTAGAGAAGAGTTTAGAAAACAAGCATTAGCCTTAAATGTTCCACTAGACACTTTTGAGACATTGATTAAATATATTTCCTCTTTGCATAGTTATTTGCGTCATTCATTGTTATTATTTGAACCTAAGTCACTTGATGAAGCTAGCGTGAAGGTTGTACATCTAGAAATCAAGGAGAAGCATGAACAAGATGAATTCCCAAAGAGGACGGCACCAGCTAAGAGAAGAGGAGAAAATACCCCTTGTACTCATTGAGAGAAATAAGGGCATAATGAGGAGAATTGTTGGAAACTGCATCAAGAATTGAGACCTAAGAGGAACGACGGAAAAGAGAATCATAATACAATTGCGACCGTGCAACAAGACCAAGAGTTTGAATCCAAGGAAGATGAGAAGGTCACAACTATGAGATTTGCAGACGGTGGACCAATTGACTTGGGGTCAGATTCAGGTGAAAAAATGAAGTTTGAATATTTTGATTCAGGCATTGAGACAAATAATTGATCACGTGTTGTACCAAAGATGAAAAGAGCACCAAATGCGGCATGGCTCCAAGAACTCAAATAAATCAACCAAATCATTTAGGAAAAGAATGTTGAACTAAGGAGACTCCTATACGAATCAAAGAAGGAGAAAAAGGTTTCAACACCAATTACAAGCTAAGGAGGAGGCCTTGGAAAAGCTACAGCATAACCAACCTGAGGTAAAAACTGATTCTTCAATTTCATGTACTTTTCATGATGATGATTTTGCTACTTTTGAGAGACATACTAAAATAATTGGATCAAAATTATTGAAGAAAATGGGGTATCAAGGAAATTGCCTCGGCATTAATGGCCAAGGCATCATGAACACCATAAAAGTAGAGGAATTGCTTTGTTATGGAGGACTTGGGTATGTTAGAAAGGAAGTTGGGGAATGCTCCAAAATATCTAGTGACCAACCAACGACAAATGATGAGAGCACTTCATCACATTTTAGCGATAGTGAGGGTTCCACGAACACTTATCAAAGGCACACCAAGGGAAAACGCTCCAAGACGACCCCGAAATTTTGGGGGAGAAAGAATCATTGTAGTCACTAAAATGAGGATGGACACCAGAGAGCCACGTGTCAGATGCTCTATGCCCAGAAAGCATTGATAAAGAATCCAGTAGGTGAATATGTTCAACAAATGAATCTACCACATTCATGGTGGTATGCTTTATTAATTAAGAGATGGTTTTACTATATGTAGCAGCTTTTCATGGCCATAATTTGTAAATCATGTGCTGTGAATAAATGTAAAAGTGATGATGTGTTTTCCATTGCTTAATAAAGAAATAATGATGTTTTTTGGCCTTTAATGAGTAGCTGGGGTATTGGTTTCTCTTATGTAAAACTTCACCAAAGATTGTGTGTTATAAACTCTTGGAAAGTATGGGGTTGTTTGAGTCATGTGTGGTTTTGTATGTGATCACAAAGAATGTACTAGATTGGCATGCAATACAGATGTTAAAGGTGTTTAACAAGGATCCAAGTAGTATGAAAGATATAGTCAAAGCTTTTGGTGGTCCAAAAGCTCTTTAGTGGGGAGGAATGATTCGGGAGGATCCAAAAATACCAGTGGCCTTGAAAATAGCTCAAAAATAAAAGTTATCAGATGGAAGGGAAACTAGGACCAGATCGTGGTGCTTGTTTCCATGATTACAGTGGTGTGAACGAAACTTAAATCCGAGTTCATATGGTCGATATATGGCTTGTCAAAGTAGACAAGTGACAAGTTTAAAGAGGCTACAAATCGACCGAGACCTGACGCATGGAATCCAACTCCCGAGAACAGGTGAAATTATAGGATCGTTAATTTGTCTATGAACCCCTAAAATGAGAAAAATGAAAAAAAGGTTGGTTGGTTATTAAAAAACCAAAAATATATAATTATGGGGGGGGGGGGGGGGGTGCGCAGGCTACCACCCCTGCTCTGCAATTCAAATATGGCATATTATATATATGGTATATAGTTGTTGGGTCAAGGCCATGTGTTGCGGACCCTAGCCACCAAAAAAACAACTAAGTTGTCAAGGCCATGTGTTGTGGGCCCCAGCCACAAAAAAAAACAACTAAGTTCCGAGATTGGCGATGCTCGAACCCACTCGGCCCATGTGGTCAGCCCCCACTAGGTGGTCCCAAAACCTCCACCCAACAATGAATAGAAAAAACACCATGGTGGTATATATATGTAGCCAACAATCAAACTCCATCTAGCAATTAAAACAAATGTCGTGCGAATGTAATACAGTTCAAAACAAATTGCCATAGGTGGGGGGTCGCCAGGGTTGGAATTGTCGACCTCCCCACCTCAACCTCTCTGCCCTAACCAATGTGCCAAGGTGGGGTGCTTTGTAAAGTCTGCCACCTCTACACTATTTAAACTTTCCTTTTCTCATTCAATATGGGAGAACCAATGGACCAGTGGAACAGACAGGCAGAAATGTGATCTAAGTAGAGGGTGGAACCCTACCCAAGGAATCTTGGGGTATCAAAAAGATTCCTTGGTGTGCAGAAGGTGAAATTGTCAAAATTTGATAAATTTATAGTCATTTGTGCATGTTTTCATGAAAAGAATTCAGGGGCAATGTCAGTTTCAACAACTGGTCTCTCCATTTTCAGGCCATCTTCCAGATTCAAGGTGTAAGAGTCATTTATGTAATGTTTCTTGTACTTTATTTCTTTGCTACCACTTAATGAAAGAAGGCCTCCCCACTATTGAGTAGGGCCCAGAGATGTAGCCCATACTAGGTGAACTCTGTAATCAAATTGTGTGTCTTTGATCTTATGCTTGCTTATGTTTTTCTACTTCTTTTCATGTGGTTTATGTTTCATGGTTAGCGTACTATGTTATATGTAACTCTTAATGCATCCTTGAAGTTAAAATATTTGGATCACATCCACTCCATCAATTCCATGTGCTCATTGTTCTACTAGAGTTGAAATACTATACCTGTGTAGAGATTTTAAATCTCAGCACAAGAAAAGGTCTACACATTTGTCATTGCTAGTTACAATAAATGATGATCCCCATAGTGACTCTAATATGCCTTTGATTTGGTAGCCAAAAATGTAGGAAATAATACTGGAGGGGGGGGGGAAACAGTATTAGTCAACTCAATACCCTTTTTAATTTCTTACTCAGATTTATATACGCTACTTCAGTGAAGGTAACTTGCGTGTACATGCAACTGTCTTTAAAGCAACCAGCGTATATCCAACAAAATTATGATTCAGTTAATTCACCATATGTTGATCTTTGATCAGTGCATATAAACAGTAACCATGTGCAGTAATAACAAAATAAGCCATCATACATAAGCAATACATATGAAACCAAGTGTTAAGGTGGAAACCCAATGCGGGACAAAAACCACCTGCTGCCATCTTCTTTTAATAATAAGAAAATATGTTTACAATCTTGTACTAGTGTAGACTCATACCAGTATGTAGGCTTCTACCTGCAGAAGGCTACAACCTTCTCTTATTCTTCAGCTTCTACTAGAAGGGAGCTCCAACCCCCTAGATCTTGTACTAGTCGATATGTTTACTAGTCAATAGGCGCCGACCTACAGAAGGCTCCAACCTTCACTCATTTTCCAACTGCTACTAGAAGGGAGCTCCAACCCCCTGGCTCTTGTACTAGCTGATATGTTTACCAGTACGTAGGCGCTGACCTATAGAAGGCTATGACCTTCTCTCTTCCTCTAGGGACCTCATTTCATTAATTTTCAGACTGGATATTCCCAAAACACAACACCACAATCTAAAGGCCATGTTTCATCCAATTTTCATACTAGACCCATCAACAACATTGAAGCTTAGAATCAATCAAATTGCAATATAATCATCAAATACATCTGTATCAACCAATCACTGAAACTCAATCATCAATCTCTAATATAACTAAAACCCAATCATCAATCTTTGAACCAATCAATCACTAAAACCTCTGACATGAAATAATCACTAAAAAACAGAATCACTAAACCTCTGACACAACTGAATCAACCATTCATTCAAACTTAATCAAATCCAACCAATCAGCTGGAACAGTTAGATTACTGTAACCAATACACAGATATGAACCCATGACACTACATCATCATCCAGAACTAGTTGTAGCCTCAAAACCATGCATGAGAGTGTATACACTACTTGGCTGAACCAATCAATCTGAACATTCAGACTACTGTCACCAGAATGCAGTCACCAGGACACAAAGCAAAACCCAGAACTCTACAGAAGCAATTGAAACTTCAAACATCAACTTCATAAGGTATACGCTACTTGGCTGTGTCAAAACAACGTGTATACGCTCTTTCACCAAAGGGAACCAACGTACAGATCTGAAAATAATTATTTATAACTTCGATGCAATTCTCCACTTCAGCCATACCCATATCATCACATATAAAGGATAAAAACATGTGTCAGTACTTAGATCTAGAATATTCATGATCAAACCACATAATGATAATTCATTTTAGTTATTATGCTCTCGATCCATCATCCATCATCAACCCCATTGGTGCATCCTTAGTTCAGATCAAGCCAAGCATCAGAAGCTCATAACCTGTATATATGATCCAACACTTCATAAGATATTCAATACTTGCACTCCTTGGCCTAATGATCTTCTTCTCCTTATATAGAGTTAAGCCTTTCTCAATACCATGGACCAAAACCACTTAGGACCAATACCTTGGACCAAATACCTCGAACCAATACTGCAGACCAAATACCTTGGGTCAAATACCTTGGACCAAGAAATATCTTGGACCCAAAGCATTGGTTTTCCAATATGTACGTGCTTTTCCTTCTGTGAAAGTGTGTGTGTACGTATACACTCCTTTTGTTCATTCAACCTATGTGTATACGTAGCTTGGACAAGGTGAACCAGCGTATACCACTTAACATACCTTAAACTGTCCTTTTTCTTCAACTTCTAGATTCTGATCTATAGTCCTTTGTTCCTTCATCCTATTATTTTGTATCATTACTTTGTTCCCTCTGAATAGATCCGTTATAATGTGATTTTCCTTGTAAATTACTTCTAATTCCTTTGAACTGCCCTGCATTTTGTCACATCTGTAAATACAACTGTCATGCATTCTGTCACATATGTAAATACCACTGTCATATCTGATATCTCTCCTATAGATTCATCTAGTTACATAGATTCATCTAGTTACATAGATTCATCTAGTTACCATATATAAGTGAGTTGTTCTGCTACAAGTGGGTTGCCATCAAGTACAATACATGCATCATAATGCCAACAAAAAATTTCATGCAAGATTGCAAACAAATTTTAGCACCAAGAATACAGGGAATGGAGGTGCTGAAAAATTCCTTTTGTCAAAGTTTTGTGCAATGACTTAAAAACGGATAGATGATCACACTTCCTATTTGATGATGAGTTTGAGTTATAAGTGAGTGTCAAGGTTATTGAGTTATTGATATTGGGTACCCAAATGACAGTGAGATAACATCCACTCCATCAAGTCCACATGTTCATTGTTATGATAGAATTGAATTGCTAGACTTGTGTAGATCTTTCACTCTGCGGAAATCTCTGCACATCCATCACTGCTAGTTGTGATAAATGATGATCCCCAGAGTGAAACTAATGTGCCTTTGATTCAACAGTCAAAACATGTCATGCAAGGGTGAAAATAAAAGCTACCACCAAGAATATAGGGAAGGGAGGAAATGGAAAATGCCTTCTGTCAAAGTTTTGTGCAATGAATTAAAAGAAAATTTTAAAACACCCTAATAATGTAATCACAAATCTAAAATATGTTATCACAAAATCCAAAACCAAAACTAAAACAATTTAAAGACATAAGAGTAAACTTGAATATATTAAATCAATTTATGTTATATAATGATATAGACATTCATAATTGTGGCACAAATATAGTATTTCAGTTCTTTTGTTAATAATGAGAACATGGAAAAATTGTAATGATAAATCTACCAAGATGGAGAGCGATAGAGATTAGGAATTTTTCCAAAGGTGAAAACAAACCACAATCAAAGGTCAAGTGAAATAAGTGGAGTTGGTGTATTCAAAGTTTGGCACGAGAGAAATGTAATCTTTTATTATCTTTTATCGAGTAGCTGGATATGTTGCCACCGCTTCATATGAATTGGTAGTCATTTGGTTAAACTTTCTTTACTAATTGAAACCACTTCCAGAAAAGGCCTATCAGACTAAAGATGCTAATTGTAGAAATAACCCAAAATTTGTAGTTTAAAAAAAAACATTTAAATCAATAGACACAAATTTCTTCTAATAAATTCTACACAAGAAAAACTAACAATAGAAACACACACAATCATTCAATCAAAATGAACAAAGTTTTTACTGGGGAACCCAACTGGGAAAAACTCCTCCTTTGTTTGTATTATATCATATGAGAACAATGATCAATTACAATGACTACTTCAATACTTGAAGATCGATCTACACTGAAATTCTGATCTCCTCCAGACTCTGCTTTGACCAATACTTAGCCAAAATAGGCCTCTTGATTCCTCATATTGCGCTACACAAATCGTGCTCCTATATAATAAGGAAATCTCCTATAAACCCAAATATAATAAGCTCACATGCACAAACTCAGTACACTCGAAATAGTATATAATAGAATTACAATTGTGCCTTTTACCTCCACTTCACTAGGAAATTCGAATTGCATACATGAATAGGGATATTTTTAGTAAATTGACTAGTTAACTAAGATTTCAATGAGTTAACAATAGTTACAACTACTCAACTAAACTCATATCAACTCCATTCTATAATAGATCTCAGATAACTGACTTTCACTAAAGATAACACCTCTACACAACTAGATCTTAGCCACCAACTTGCACAAAACTCTACTACTAGCCCACCAACTCGAGTCAACTGACTTAACTAAGTGATTTGGCCATGTCACTCCTACTAACACCCTGAAAACTCATCCCATTGAAGTGGAAATTCAAATTTCTTCATTTGACTAAGGCACAAGTCAAATGAGGCATTTTCTTGCTACAATTTAACACCCCCTCTTAGCAAGACAAGGGTTATAAACTGTTAATTTATGCAACAATGGTCAAATTACACCGTGGATAGCTCAGATGTCAAATATGATGATTTCATTGAATACCTCTTTTCAAGAGGACCAAAATCGACCTAAATATCACCTCATTTGGACAAGCATGTGTTGGTTTTTGAATTTAAGAACCCACTCATGTACATTGGATTAGGTCAGCCCTATACACATGTACAATTAGATAGGTTGACCTAACCATCAAATGGATCCTCATGGAAGCCTATAAATATAACAGAGCTCAAGCTCATTTGATCACCATCATGAAGCATATTTTTCTCTATTCGTCTATTGTTTGGCTCGCATAGGTTCATCAAAGGAAGCTCGCTCAAGATTCAAAGTTTATGGCCTAAGGCCTACATGGATTAGGGTTTTGTTTTCCAGTCACATGCTCACCATAGGACAAATCTGATTGCAGTGGCACACACATATTGTCTCTAAGTGTGATTGGGAAGCCACATTTGCTCACATATCAGATTGAAGGGAGAGATCGAGACCTTAAGATCAGATTTGGGTAGATCCAACCTAGGAAGATCCGACCATAGTCACATGCACACGTTGGCTAAGGGAGTGACTAGGGCATCATAGTCACTCGTAGGACAACTTGAGGGAAGAAACCGAGGCTCAGATGGCGATCTAGGCAAATCTGATCACATTCACATGAGAAGAATGCCTCTGGGAGTGATTATGGAATCATAGTCATTCACATAATATCTTGTAGGGAGCAACTAAGGGTTTGAGTCAGTTCTTCTTTATAGTGGCATGCTTACAGTATCTTAGGAAGTGATTGGAAGTCAAAGTCGCTCGCTCACAGTGCCTCAAGGAGTGACTGGGAAGTCATATTCACTCACAGAATTTCTTGATGAATGCCACCAAGTTTCTGCACTAGATTTTGATAGTTGACCACAATTGACCACAGATGTCTAAAGGATGGAAGGTTTCTCTGTGTACCATAGTGATTCTGGAAGTTTTCTTATGATTTATATTGGGTAAATCTCTGCTGAAAGATTGTGTATTGGGTTCATTGTACTCTATACTGAAACATTTTATGACAATCTAATAAGAAGAAGAATTGGAAGGGTTTCCCCCTTGTGGGGTTTTCCCCTGGTCTTTGACTAATATGGTGTCTCTTCTGGTTGTGATATTGTCTCTTTTGTCATTGCATACATTGTTCTATCTTCAGTTACTATTTATGATTGGAAACATTGTTAATAATTGGATGCATATCTTAATGAAGAATTTAATTAGGTTGAAGTAACTGAATCAACATAGAACAATATGAAAAATTAACATGGTATCAAAGCTAAGGTGAAGGACAAGCCCAAAATGAGACAAGCATTAAATTTGTCTTCCTTGGAAAGTTGAAGGAACTTATCTAGTCAAAGTCAAGATGTCTTCCTCTAACTTCAATGAGCATGAAAAGTTGGGTGACTCATCAAAATTTGTTGCATGGAAAGTTAGGTTGGAAATCATAGCTGAAAACAATGATGTGTTGGAATACATTCAAGGAAGATTGTCCAAGCCTCTATAAAATGCTTCCACTTCCCTAAAAAACAAGCACAAGAAAGGTGAGTCCAAAGCAAAGAAAATTATAGCTAATGGTTTACAAGATCATTTACTTGCATATATTTGGAATTTAAGGAAGTCAAAAGACATGTATGATAAGATAGGCAACATGTATGAAATAAACAATTTGAATGATATCCTCACTTTGAAAGATCAACTCAAACACACCAAGAGGAACAAAGGATAAGTTTTACAATCCTATATCATGAGGATATCTCTTCTTATATATCAACTGAAAAGAGTTGGGGAATCTATGCCTGACAGGGAATTAGTGATTGTGACTCTTAGAGGTCTACCTCCTATTTGGGAAACCTTCATTACTAAAATAAGCAATAGAAATTTCCTTTTGTCATTTGATGAGACTATTGGAAAACTTACTCAAGAAGAATCAAGAATGGTATCAATAGGTAGAATTCAAAAACATGAAGAGGGAGAGTCCATTGCATATATCACTCATGAAAAAAGGAGAAGGAAGAGGAGGTCCATCAAGCTCAAGAAAGTCTCCTTCTCACTATTCAATTAGAAGGAAGGAATCATCGCATTTTGAATGCTATAATTGTCACAAGGGTCATTATGCATGAGATTGTCCCGAAAAGAGAAAAGGACCACGTTACAACACTAGAAGCAACAACATCAAATAAAATAATAAAAGAAGAAAAGGAAATCGGAGAAATGACCTCGATAGAAGATATGAAAGAAGAAGAAGAGATACCTCAAGTGACTTGGAAGAAGATCATCATCCTCAAAAGAAGTCAAGATTTCCCACATTTGAAAGTAATGTTGTAAATAAATCTAAATACATTCTTATTTATGCCCTCACTAGTTCTTCTCCTCCAGATTCTTGGGATAGTTGGTTGGTTGATAGTGGGGCCACTCATCATTTCTCTGGATATAAGGAAGTTCTCTCTAATCTAGTAGAGAGGGAAACTAAGATGAATATTATTCTTAGAGACAACTCAACTCATCTCATGAAAGTTTTTGGGTCTGTAAAATTTCATCTGAATTATGGGGAGTCTATTTTGTTGCATGATGTTATGTATGTGTTGGGATTAATGAATAAATTGGTCTATATCTGTATTGGAGGATAAAAGGATGATGGTTTCCTTCATCAAGGGAAAAGTTTTGAATTATTCTACTAGTTCACCTATGAGAGATACATTCACATTAGGATCAAGATCTGAAGGACTTTAAAGAGTCACTGGAAGGCCACTTCTAGCATTGGTTCACAATACCAATCATCTGAGTGAGATGTGGCACCGAAAATTGGCTCATCTACATTATTATTCTCTTCCAAAATTGAAGAAATTGGTCTCAAGTATTCCCATTGTTCAAGCCCATTATGATGCAGTATGTCTAGGTTGTGCAATTGGAAAGAAAAAGAAAGTGACAATTTCCCTCTAGTGAGAATAAGACAAATGACATCCTCCATATCATTCATTCTGATATATGTGTTTCATTTCCTTTGAATTCTATTGCTGGTCATCTCTACTAAATCACCCTCATTAATTACTTTTCAATAAAGACATGGATATACTACTTGAAACACAAGGATGAAGCCTTTGAAATGTTCAAGGAATTCAAAGCTTTGATCAAAAATAAAATAGGGAAGAGAATCAAAGTATTAAGGTCTGATAATGGTGGGGAATACATGTCAAATGAGTTCATAGAATTTTGCAAGAAATAAGGAATTAAGAAGTCTGAAACAAAATGGATTAGTGTAAAGGAAGAATAGGTCTATATTAGAAGTTGCATATGCCATGCTCCATGATCAAAAGGTGCCAAAGTTCCTTTGGGGAGAAGAAACTCATGCTGTTGTATATGTTCAAAACATGGTCCCTCATCAAGCATTGGAAAATAAGACCCCTGAAGAAGTGTTCATAGCTGCAAACTTGACATTAGCCATAGTGGTATATTTGGATGTCCCATAATTTGATGTACTGAAAGACAAAAGGAACAAGTTGGAGGCTAGTCGAAGAAAAGGTACATTTGTTGGTTATTGTGAAAACTATAAAGCATATAGAATATATATTCATGATCAAAGGAATGTTGAAATTAGGCGGGATGTTACATTCTATAATGATGCTACTCTTGGAAAAGAAAAAGGCCTTCCTCCACCTCCTCCTTCGGGAAGAGGAATGATGACAGGGATATTCTAGATGGTCCTCCAGTGCCCAAGTCTGAGACTAGTATTGTTGATGATCCCATGGAGCCTATGTATCTCGTAGATCCTCCTCCAAGTGATCCTCCATCTAGGAAGATACCACTTTGGCTCCGCGACACTCTACAGGATGTTGAGAGACATGTTCCCATTCAAAGATCATTTAGAGAAATGAAGTGGCCATGCAAGTACCAAGGATATGTTGCAACCAAGAAACCGTAAAATAATGAGTTTGGAAAGATGCTATGGTTGACGAAAAATGAATCGATTATGAAGAATGATGTATGGGATATTGTATTGAGACCAAAGGGGAAATCTGTGGTTACATTAAAGTGGCAATTCATGATCAAGCATGGAATTTATGGTAGCATTGATAAATACAAATAAAGGTTCGTGGCTCGAGTATTCTCACAGAAAGAGAGAGAAGAATACGATGATATATTTTCAACTGTGGCTAGATACACAACCATCCATTTGATAGTAGCCCTTGTCGAAATTCAAGGATGGAAAATTCATAATATGGATGTAAATGTTGCATTCCTTCATGGAATATTACAGGAAGAAGTGTATGTTGAGAAGCCACATGGATTTGAAGTGGAGGATCGAAGAACACATGTTTGCCAGTTGAAGAAGCCATTGTATGGTTTGAAACAAGCCCCCAAATCTTGGTACACCCGCATAGACAGTTAATTGATGAAAATGGGATTCACAAGAAGCAATGTTGATCCCAATATATACTTCAAGGTAGTCCAAGGTATTCCATTGATTTTGGTTTTGTGTGTTGACGATATATTCTTCACAGATAGTGAGCCTCTGATGATCAAGTCTAAGAGGGAGATAGCCTCTGAATTCAAGATGAAGGACCTTGGACTCATGCACTACTTCATAGGCCTTGAGGTATGTCAAAAGCTTGGTGAGATTTTCCTTTCAGAAGGAAACTATGTTGTGAAGCTACTAGAAATATTTGAAATGAAAGAATGCAAATCCATGGTTACACCAATGGAAATGAACTTCAATAAGTTATGTGGAGAAGTTCCAGGACCCAATTTGGCAAATCCATCCGAGTATAGATAATTGATTGAGGTTTTGATGTTCCTTGTGAAAACTCATCCATACATATGCTATACAATGAACACATTGATCCAATTCATGACTGAGCCCCTCCATGCACATTGGATCACTTCCAAACATATATTGAGATATTTGCATGGGATGATCACACTTGGTCTAAGGTATTCTGCTGGAGATGTTTGACTTCATGGATACGCTGATGCTAACTAAACAAGAAATGGATTCAACAGGAAGAGTACATCTCAATGTTTTTTTAGTCTTGAATCTGCCATGATATCATGGATGAGCAAGAAACAAAAGTTTGTAGCATTAAGTATCGTTGAAGCATAGTATATTTCTGCTAGCATGGCTAGATGTGAAGCAGTTTGGTTGAGGAATATCTTTAGGGAGCTATTTGAGCAGGTCCTAGACACTATAGTGGTAAATTGCGACAAAAAGAGTGGGATCTGTCTGGTAGAGAATCTCGTGTTTCATGACAAGTCCAAGCACATAGCGATTCAATATCACTTCATTCGAGACATGGTGTACAGAGGAGTTTTTAGACTCCATCACACATCGACAGATGATCAAATTGTAGATATTCTCAACAAATAATTACCAAAAGGAAAGTTCTTTATCTTTAGAGAGTAGCTCAGACTAATCGATGTGACCCCTCCTGATAAGGGGCAACACTGATCGAGGGCACCGAGCCAGCTCTTCTTCCTTGTTGATCTCATAGGGTGAGGAATTGAGATAGAGGGCTCATGGGTTGAGGGATCTCTGGGCAATAGGGGATCATCCCTATTTGTCACCCATGGGATGTGTGTGATCCTTTTCCATTTTGACAAGTTGGGTATCTTCCACACCTTTGGTCGTTAATGAGTATATCTGAGTTGGCATCATACGCACAAGAAGGGATTGTTGGGATTGTCCCTCGTCATCTGGCCATTGGGTTGAGGAGGGTTGGAAGCATGTGATCCTTACCTTTTGGTAAGTCGGGTATCTCGTCCAAGTTGGATTATGATGCAGGTGTTCTACCTCATGAATCTTGAAGGTTATTGATGGGAAGATCAGTGGGCAATAGGATTGGGTTGAGTTTTCTCCCCTTTGTGGTTTTGGGTTGAGAATGAACTCCCTGATGTGATTCTAGGGTTGAGATGTGATCCACTGTGTTTGTGTTGAAGAATCTAGGGAAGTTAGCATTAGTAAGATTCTTCTAGACTTGATAAAAATTTGTGAAGTGCTTTTACAATTTATCTTAGCTTTATCTTATTCTTATTATTAGTGTGTGTGTTTACTTCATCAAATTGCTACCAAAAACAAAGAGACAAGAACACAAGATGTTGGCATTCTACTAGGGCCAAAACCTCTCCCTCTTGGAGAGGAAAACCCGCACAAAATTCTTCTTATGGAGATTCAATTGACGAACACCAAGACCATAACCCTTGACCTACTAGGCCACTCCAAGACCAAGTCACCAATCCTCTTCTTGTTGTTGAGGTCATCATCAACACTGTTGCTTCACTGAATTCTTCATTACTATTACACTATCAAGGTCATCACTGAGATCACTAATGTTGCAACACTGTTGCATCTTCATAGAGATCATAACAATGAGATCTTATACTGAGACATGTACATATAAGAGCGTTGCATCTAGATGGTCTTCCATCAAGATCATGATTATATTTAGAAGTATGCCGAGACAGTAGATATCATTATCACAAATATACCAAGACTTATGACATCATATAGAAGTATGCCTAGAGAGTATCACTAAGATCCTCATCATAATAATTAAGCCAAGAATGTGACTGTGTTTTTCTTCCCTGCACTAAGATCCTTATTGCTACAGCTATGTCGAGACTTTCACCATCGAGAAGGTTACAATGTAATTACATATTGTAATCACTGTCGAGATTTCAGAAGTCTCTAAGATCCTGTACTCATTGTACCCACCAAAAATTACAGTGAATCCAAGTTCCTACACCCTACTATACCCATCTGAAATTCAGTACCTCTGTACTCATCCGAAGTTGTAGAGATGTCTGAAATTCAAATACCCTAGCTAGGTATATACAATGGTTATGTCTCCACTTTGAGCCAACTTATCCAGGTGAACCGACATGTCATCCTTTAGTTATTTAATATATATTTGTAGGCCTACATGATATCTTTTGATCACTTTGTTTGCAGACTTCTTCTTTGAATGATGGTGCTTGTCTTGGAGGGTTGTTTGACACTAGGTTGAGTCATGTTCATTACATAAATGCTCAAGAATATCTTTTAAATATAATTTTGACTCTTTGACTTTCCTAGACCTATATAATGAGTAAGAAACTCATTCATATAATTTATAAAAATAATAATTTTTTTCTTGACAAGTACAAAGATCAAAATTACATTGACAAATACCGAACCTAGTTACCCTTTTCTTCAACACTCCCTCTTAACTAGGGGGGTATTTACAATGGTACTTGGTTATTCTCAAACTGAAAAATTTCTCATAAGAAGAATCAGATTAGTAATCCCATCTGTATAGCATCATGTCAATCAACATTGTCATAATGCAAGGCCTTAACTAACAACTCCATCTCTCCATGAGACCATGAGCTATAATGCTAGTGAGACCAATGATTTATAGATACCTTCATCATTGTCTCTCAAGGTACATACCCACTCAGGTTTTCACTGAGTATGACCTTCTAGGACTATTTTTATCTTGGGTTCCCAACCCTCAAAGAATATCGGTCTTCTTTCATACTCTTATCTTAGACGCCGTACACATCCTCAAAGAGTATCGGATGTCAGATGATTACTCAATCCTCCCATTATTTCTTCCCAAGTGAAGACAAGAATGTTGTTTCTATCATGTGTCTACATTTCCATTCATGGCCTTCATCTAGACTTACAGTTGTTAGTCCTGGTCCAGTGCATGACACATGAAATGGAAAAACACAATTGTCACTCCTTTGTAATAAGGGGTCATCTAATTCAAACTCCCTCGGGATCAAGAACCTATTAGAGCTCCCTCTTAGCTAGGGACTCTTTTATACATCAACAAATTCTTCTTTGTGGGTTCTTCAATTGCTTGAACAACTTCTCTCCTTGATGTCATGAAATTTATTTGAGCTTCTTTGTAGGGCAACAACCATCGATCACTTTCCTTCTTATTCCTTCATGTCATTCCTTTATTCATGGAAAGTGGCCTTATTGATACATATCTGGAACCTTCGTCATGTAGCTACTTCATCATGCTTCTTTAAGGAATTTATATCCACCACATGAATGCCAATTGTACTTATAATTCTTGTTCCAATAGTCCTGCATGCACTCATCCATATATTATTTAAGAAATCAAAACATAACATTAAATTAAATCATACCTTACTAGATGTCTCTTCATCATGACATCTTCCTGTAGGTATCAACATCTTGTATTCATGTTGACACATCTCCCAAAGATATCCATTGTCAAGGGTCTTCATATTTTCCATCTAATCCGGGTCTAGGTGTGACAAAGGACCCTTCCTAGACCTTTTACTTCCGTGATGTGTTGAAATTCATTTTTAAAAGAACATAAATGAATACATCTACATGTTGTAAAGAAGAGGAACATGACAACCATTAGCACATGAAAACATAAGCCGTTGATAATGGAGTTTGTCTAGGAAGCACTATGTCTCCGGGCCTTGGTGTCAAGATGGTGTAGGCTGCTGTGTTAAGTGTTGTCAATAGTGATGATGTACATAAGTGGTGATGTCACTATTATACAATGAAAATTCCCTCATGCAGGAGTGGCTCCAAGAGAAGTTCTGCTGCAGGAACTCTCATTCAAAAGGACTCCTATTAGTATGACACAAACTCATGCATGATGATAATGAATATCCCACCAACATGGCATAAAAGGGATCTCAATACAATCATACATGGTGACACAAAAGTATCCCATCAACATAATGACAAAGGGGTCTCAAACAACATGATGGATCATGACAACAAGTACATCCCACAAATCATTCTACATCACATCAAGCAGGAATCATGAATAAGTAAGAAAACAAGATCCCACATCAAACATCAAACAGGGATCTGTGCAGCACAATGCATCTCATAGCAGAAAGAAGTACATGAACGCACTGCATATACCTCACATTCTAGGACCATCTGAAGAAAAGGATGTCAAACTGCTGAAGTTGTGGCATCGAATCTTATGGAATGGTTGCTTGCACATGAATGCTGACACCTGCGCTCCACTTTGAAAAGTGGCCGGAAAATGAAATGAGCAAATGGAAAACTTGAATGCACCATCATATTTGTGGCATCGAATAGTGCAAATTCGACTGTCAAATTTCTGAATTCTGAGAAAGTGAAAATCTAGGGCTTAAGGAATCTTTTAGATTCCCTAGATTCCTTAAATATTCCCTCCTCTGAGTCATCTACAAATTTGTTGCTCAGATCAAGAAACTGACTGTACCATTAGGTTTTTGTCGCTAAGAGGTGTAAGATCGACATAAACTTTGTCCAATTTGGGCAATGCAAAAATTTCACCCTCCTAAGAATTTTGCCCAATCATGGTTCTGCCTGCCTCTTCTCTGGGCTCATGGTTCCACCTGCAATAAATTAATTAAAAAATTAAAACCTCAATTTATGTGCATGCTCTTGGCTCCTCCATGTTGCCAGGAGTACTGACAAATGAGGTTTTTATATAATTTTTTGGGCGGAGTTATCAAAAAAGTCATTTGGTGTAATGGTTAAAAATTCCGAAATTAGTGGACGAGGTCGGGTGGTCAAACCCCAACTCCTCCATGTTAAAACATTTCTTGTTTTTAAAAAAATGCAGATATGTTGTTTTGGGGGGTCGGGTCTGCATTGGGTGGCCCATGCCATAATCTCTGCAACTCATTGTATTAAATGGGGGGTGCATTTAAGGTTTGTTGGTGCATTAATTTTTTTGGTTTATTGGTTGGGTCGCCCATGGTGTGGGCCTACCATGTGTTCGGGCAGGTTTGATTCCTGCTGGCCCATTAATATATGGTCATTGTTTAATGGGTGGGGCGTGGGCCAGGTCCACCATAGGTGGCCGGCCCACCGCCCAAATATATATGTTTATATGTTATGTGGGTTAGTTGGGGGCCGACGAGGGTCATGGCCCATCTTCCATATTTAATCAAAAATTTATGATATAGTTTGGGGGTGGCGAGGGTAGTGGCTCGCCACCACACTTATATTTTATATTTTTATTTTTATAAAAATAGGACCATTTTTTTTATTTTGCCTAACATAAGGGTTATTAGAAAAATATAAGAGGCAACAATTTCGCCCACTTTCGGGAGCTAGGTTTCATGCCTCGAGGTTGGTCAAATTGTAAGACACTTAAACTTGGCCCACAGTCCAACTTTGACCAAAACTTTGACTGGCTCGTTTTCCCTCATACGAGCTCTAATTGACGAACCATTTACATCGCTACGACCAGAACGACAAGATCTACACTCTGGTCCTAGTTCGAAAGCATTCTAATCACTTTAATTCTTGAGCTTCCATAAGCCCTCTTTGTACCTAGATCAATCCTCCCCACTGAGGAGCTTTTGGTCCTCCAAAAGCATGAAAATTAATCAGCAACTTCTCTATACCTTATCTGCATCACAAGCGCCCTGAAAAAGGTTTCGCTTCCATCTCCTTCTCCTTTGTTCTTCGGAGCCTTAAGCGATGAGCCGACACTTGCAATCTCTACAACTTGTAGTACATTGTTTCGCAAATTACATGCTTGTCTTACATGACAAACTAATGACCCAAGTATTCCATACTTGCCACAAGTTTATAACACATACTCGGTGGTAGAGTTTACATCGAAATGGAAACAATACCCCAGCTACGAAAACAAGGCCAACATATCATTGTTACTTCAACAAGTGACGGAAAACATATCATCACTACAACACATGATTTACAAAAATAAGGCCAAACACTATTGTTTCCTTGAAAAGTGATGGAAACATGACATCGCTTTCACAGTTTATCATGTAACTCAAAATAAGACCAGACATCATTGTTGCTTAACAAGTGATGGAAAACACATCATCACTTTTACATTTTAAAATGCAACAAATGATTTACAAAAGAACGACCATGACAAGATAACATATCTAGAAACCATTTTTCACTTATCAATATGAATGGGTCACCCCCTTGTGGTGGTTTTTCTTGTCGAACAATTGTTTCACTTGGTTCATGCACCAACACTTTGTCTTTAAGGCGTTGCACTAGATGGAGCCTCCAACAAGTGGCTCTTTGATGGCCACTTCTATTGCAGTGACTGCAATAGGTCTTCTTCCTCCAGATCTTCTTAACATGTTTCTTTACTTGTTGTTGATAGGGCCTTTCATGCCTCTTCCTTTTGTGTGATGCCATTCTTTTCCAACACTTAGAAAATGTATGGTTATGTAATCCACAAAAGATACATGTTTTTCAATTCCATGATTTACATTCATCTTTAACAACATGATTATAATCAAAATGGGCATTCAAATGTCGAGAGTGGTTATACCTTTCCTTGTTGCCTATGGTGTAATTATGGTGATGAGAGCTTGCCTCATCTCTTTCCCGACAATGGGCACTACCATGGGATGATGGGGATGTGTTCCCATCATTCTCTTTCCTCGACGATTTCGACAATGTCTCGGAAGAATTTGACACCTTCGAGCATTCTCCCTTAGTGTATCTCAAGCCTACAAATTGAGGTCTCTGCACATCCTCCAATGGTTGAGTTATGCCTTGGTTATTAACACCAAGTTCTTTTTCCTCCTTACACCTCATCTTGGTAAGGAGCCTCATGTTTGTCCCTGTAATGGGGATCTCCAAATCTCCAACAAAAATCATGCTACGTGAATACGAAACCGAAAGGAAATCAACATCTTTTACCTCCAACAATGTAAACTTTGAAACGGGAACTGATACTGTTACCCGTTTCGTAGAGATAGCAAAAAAATGACCTGATTTTGAAAAGGGGTGATGCAGAACACATGTTTTTTTAAGAGCATAGTTTTTGGAACTTTAATTTTTTTCATGTGCATTACATTTTAGAATGGTAGTGATTTTCATGCTGATTTAAAAAAGTGAGTATTCTGCATCACACCCTTTTTTTAAAAGACCTATTTTTTGACTTTAAATTTTCTAGTGTATGAAATGTAAATAATTATTTTCTAAATTTGATAGTTTTTGAAGTGGTTGTTTTCTTCATATTTTCTTGTTTTTTATTTTAATTTTAATTTTTTTTGTAGTGGGGTTTTTATTGTTTTGCATTTTTAAATTAGAAAGTCGATAGTTTGAATTTTACATAATCTACATATTTATACATCCTTAATTAATTTTTCAATCCACATGAAATAATTGTTTCTAAAAAACAATATTTTTTAACAATGGACATAAAAATAACCATTTTTAACATAAAAATAACCATTTTTAACATAAAAATAACAAAAAAACTACACGTTTTGATAATTTTTTGCTAGAATTAACATGTCAAAATCACAATTTTTATACAAAAATTTTAACTAAAAATGGTCAAATAATAGTTTTTTTAATGAATTTCATGTCAAAAAAATAACAATAATCACTTTTTTTTCAAAAAATAATAATTAACTTAAAAATCAATGCGAAAATCACAAATTACAAATATTGAACACATAACAACTTTAATTGATTGATTATTCTTTTCATAAAATGTCAGAGTCAAAACATTGCAAAACTTGATTTCCAAGAATAACTTAAATTTAATCAACAATGTCACGTAATCCAAACTCTTCGTCCTCTAGAGTTTCATCATTGTCTTCTTCCATAATATTTTCTGCTTCATTTTGCACATTTTCCTCTTCTAATGGGTCTTTGATGTCTGCGAATCTCCCAATGTATGTCTTTCCAAACATACCATGTAATGGTGGTTGGGGTTCCTTTGCCTTTTTTGCCACACGTGATTCACTAAAGTCCCCTTTTTTCAACCCAATTTCTTGCATTGCATCTGGAAGAAATTGAAGAGCATTAATTCTTTGCTAAATGAAATTGCATTGTAATGGATCTTTCTCAATTGCAATGCAATTTCTTCCTTTTTGAAGGCATCATGCTAGTGTTGTACCTAATTATCAAGCACAAAAAAAATAATGAAGTAAATTAGTACAGTGACATATTAATTAAAAAAAGAACATATTGAAATTCAATTCCATATAGCAAAACCTACCTGAGCCAGAAAATAAATCCAGAACCCAATCTCCTTCATTTGAACATATGTCTATAAGACAGTTAATCAATAATTGTGGTTTTTGATAAATGATAACTATCTCTCCTTTCGTTTCTTTGTCTTCATATGTTAGTTTTCTCACAACAGCATCATAAGTCAGTATTTGGCTATGACTCTTTTCGTCCACCCGATTAAAATTCATAGACATATGGCTATCATCTTTTGCCCAACTATCAATATGAATGAACTCACTGTTATTTATAAATTGTTGATCTTCATTGTTAAGAAGATTTGACTTTTGCCTGTAACATGAAATAGTAAAAGTTCAGTTAACTTGTACATAAATTAATTTTTCAACATTAATCAAATATACCTATTAAACGTCTTACCATGTAAGCTGCATCCTTGAATTTGTTTTCCCCTTGAAGCTTGACAATATCATTGCCAATTGTGTGTCTGAATGAAATGTCACAAATCTCCATAATGGTGATGACGTCACTTCTACAAATCCCGCAACCACTTTATTAAAAGCTTGATAAGTATAAGGGTCACTATCATAGTAAATGTTTGGAATATTGAAACCATGGGGAATATCTGCAATAACTAGGGCATAATCCCTTTTTGGTATGAGTTTAACAATGTCTTCACAGTCGCCTTGTATTACTTGATATTGAATAGTGTCTAGCCCATTCCAAATGAAATGATTAAGAGTTGGATCAAGTTCAACATTCTTAATACGTTGCTTCCTCAGTCTTTCAATCTTTATTTTTTCAATAAAAGTCTTGAAACTGTCTGGTGCTCCATTATCTTCCTTCCTCATCTTTTATCAAATAAACAAATATATGTGTAAGTTTTAAATTAAAAATAGTACACAAATGAATAAAACTGAATGTATAAATCAAGATACCTTTTTAAATGCAAGATAAAAAGCTTTTAATGTTGATGTAGAACTTGAATCTGGATAGTTGCATACAACATCATCCCAACTATCTTCATTCAACAATCTAACCATTTGTTCCTGAATTTTCATGTAAACTTTGTGACTACATAGATAAAGTAACAAAAAGTTAATATAATGATATGTATAACAAATAGTACCAAGAACAACATGTTTTATTTAAAAGATAACTATAATCCTAGAAATAAATAAAAATAATTCAGCAAACTTACTTTTGAAATTCTTCAGACATTTCTTCCAATGATAATTCCCCTAACCTCACACGAGATAATATTGTTTTGACAATTTTTTCATCTTTCACTCCTTGCATCGCCCTCCAAGGCATGATGGTCATATCGTCTGGAAGTTGCTTCAGTTTAGGAGCTGATTTGTTGCTACATATCAATGGCTTAGATTTTTTGACCCTCTGGTTTTTAATGCCAATGTCTTCCCACATGGTAAAAATCTCATCAATCAACTTCCAAACATCTCCAGTTCTAAATGCCAATTGGAAAATGTTATCAACACCTCTGAATAAATCACTATGTCTGTTGTCTTTTCCACCTTTTGAATTGGTTTTCTCTTCAATTTGATAGCCTATTTCCATACAACATTCCTTTCAGAAATCTGCAGTAACATGTATATTATCCCCACCACATTTTTCTTGAAATTCACTATGAATAAATCTAACCCTTTGGATGAAAGTCATAGACATCCTATATTCATTATTTGAATTATGGTCCCATGCTACCAACTTTGCTTCTGTTTCATTTAAACCAGCATAAATGATACATTTCATTGTTTCAAAACGTGGGTTATTAGGATATTCCTCCATCAATTGTCTTTGAGCTTCTACAGAATGGTTCCCCCCAAGCACATAATAATTGTATTCAAAACATTTTGACTTATCAAATGCTTCTTTGTTGGGAACTTGAAGTGGATCAACAAGAAGCACATAACTAACCACATGAGCATATGGATTGTACCTCATCAATGTCTTCAAGTTGTGAACATGCAGATGATGTGGCTTTCTGACTTGATATTGGCATTGTCCTTCACTTGCCTTATAGGTTTGTCTGACATTTAGCTGAAATGTACGACCACCATCAATTAAGTTTCTTTTTGTCAAGTTCTATCGAATGGCATTTTGTTTTGTTTTGATAATTCCATCATCTAAATCAGCTCCTGGTGTAATGATTTCTCTACTTTCTTTTGAAGTTTCACTAGGTTCTTGACTGCTGGTAATGACTACTTCAAGATCTTCAACTCTAATTTTCTTCGTCATAACATTCTCAACAGATTTATTCTTGGGCATTGTTACTTTTGGTCTTTTACGACTTTTCTCAGTTCCAATGTCATCTTCAGTAATGGCAACATATGCTTCACTGTCAATTTCAACTTCATCGTCCTCAAAAGTAACTTGTTTACCCTTGCTAGATTTATCCACCAGAGACCTTTTTTTCTGATTCTTTGGATGTAGTTTTGTAGCATCATCAATTACTACATTTTCCATGTTTTCCATATCTTCTTCTGACACTGAGTAAAAATGGCTGACAACTTTCATGATATCATGCTCTATGAAATGAATGCCTCCCAACCTAATTGAACAACTTTTAACAAAATTCTGCCAAACAAAATATCATATGTCAATAAAAACAAAATTAAAAAAATATAGCGAGACACTTTCAAGAACACAAAATAAAAATACAAATAACAATACTTACGATGTTTTGTGTCATCTCGTTTACGATTTGTTTACACAACTTTGTAGATACCTCTCTCGTGTCATATAATGAATATGATAGTCGGTATTTAATCCTTTCATGTGACTTGGGAGCTTTTGTAAGTACGTTTACCTACCCGCGCCGGGAATCGACCACCGCCGGTCGGGCGGGCCGGAGGGCCGCGCCGAGGGAGATGGGGAGCAGCGGGGAGAGGGCAGGGGGGGCGGGGAGTGGGGAGGGGGGTGGCCGTGGGCCGGGGGGGAGGGGGGGGGGCACGGGTAGGGGTTAGGGGGTGGGTGGAGGGATGGGGGGGGGGGCACGGGGTAAGGGTTAGGGGGTGGGGGTAGGGGGGTTAAGGGGGGGCACGGGGTAGGGGTGAGGGGGGGTGGCTGGGGGGGTTAAGGGGGGGCACGGGGTAGGGGTTAGGGGGCGGGGGGGTTAGGGGTGGGGGGCCGTGGGGTGTGTAGGGGAGTTAGGTTAGGGGGGTTTAGGGGGTGGCGGGCCCGGGGATAGGGGTTAGGGGGTAAGGTGGGGGGGGGCGGGGGGACCCACGGGGGGTGGGGGGGGCGTTAGCCGGGGGGGGGGTTAGGGGGGAGGGGGAGGGGGACGGGGGTGGGGGGGGTAGGCGGATGGAACCACGGGGCAGGGGGATGGGGTGTTAGGGGGGCGTGGGCTGGGGATTGGGTTGGGCAGGGTGCGTGGGAGTTAGGGGGTGGGGAAGGTGAGGGAGGGGAGTTGAGGAGGGGGGGCACATGGGTTGGGTAGGAAGGTGAAGAGGGCATGAATGAGGGGGAGAGGTTGGTAATGGGTTGGGGGGAGGCTGAGAGGTGAGGGGGGAGGGCGCATGGGTTGAGGGAGGGTGGCGTGGGACATGGGGGGCACAATGACGGCCTACCCATGGTTATTGGGCGATTGAGTTTGATCGGGCCCACCATGCTCAAAAAAAATATTAATTTAAAAAAAAATCTTCTTCATTAAATTAATTTAATATGAAAATTTTGAAGGAAAAAAATTGAACTTACCTTTCAATTGCAAGAATTCTTTGTTCAATATGTTGTTGATAACAATACAGCTGCTCCACAAATTCACGAGTCTTTCAACGAACCTCAGAAAACCTGGATGTGACGTGAGTAATAGTGATAATGAAATTTAATATATAAGTGAAATTACGAAGATGTTTTTCCGTACGATTAATGTGGGATAATTTGTTTTAAAATATTATAAAGCGAATATTGTAGAATTGTTTTACAGCGGATTGAATGTGGGATTAATTTGTTTTAGAATATATTATAAAAATTTAAAAAAAATTCAGTTGTTAGTAAATATTATATACTTTAACTATTACAATAATTAATGTACAAGTTATAGTTTACAATTTTAATTTTAGTGATTTATTTCATAAAAAAATTTAGTTTGCATTTTTCAATAAATTGTAGAATAAATTAATGAAGGTAAATAAATCTAACAAACTTTTGGAGGGAAATTATTTCGCGAAAATTTTTGGAGGGAAATATTTTCGCGAAACTTTTTGGAGGGAATAATTTTGGAGGGAATATTTCATTCTTTAAGCTATATAATATCCTTAGGAGACTCCATTTGTATCATTCAACATCTCCTATTTCAAAGGGATGGATTGTTCTGATAGTGAAGTTTCGATTTATACACCATCAACATCTTCATCGCGTAACAATTCTATTCATATTGATGAATATAGCGGGAATTCTTCCACTATGAATAGAAAGTCAATTCTTCCACTTAGTCCCCATTCTAAAGACTATGAGAGCAGCACTGATGAAAGAGGGGATGGAGAATTTCAAATTAATAAAGAGTCACAGATTCCACTTAGTCCTAATTCTAAGGACTATGAAAGCAGCGGTGATGAAGAGCATGATGGTGAAGTTCAAATGAATGGAGTGTCACGATGTCCACTTAGTCCTAATTCTGAGGACTATGAGAGTAGCAGTTTTGAAAAGCATGATGGTGAAGTTCAAAAGGATGGAGTGTCACGGTGTCCACTTAGTCCTAATTCTAAGGACTATGAGAGCAGCAGTTTTGAAGTGCATGATGGCAAATTTCAAAAGAATGGAGTGTCACGGTGTCCACTTAGTCTTAATTCTGAGGACTATGAGAGCAACAGTGATGAAGAGCGTGGTGATGAATTTCAAAAAAATGGAGTGTCAAAGTGTCCACTTAGTCCTAATTCTAAGGACTATGAGAGCAGCAGTGATGAAGAGCGTGGTGATGAATTTCAAAAGAATGGAGTGTCAAAGTGTCCACTTAGTCCTAATTCTAAGGACTATGAGAGCAGCAGTGATGAAGAGCGTGGTGATGAATTTCAAAAGAATGGAGTGTCAAAGTGTCCACTTAGTCCTAATTCTAAGGACTATGAGAGCAGCAGTGATGAAGAGCGTGGTGATGAATTTCAAAAGAATGGAGTGTCAAAGTGTCCACTTAGTCCTAACTCTAAGGACTATGAGAGCAGCAGTGATGAAGAGCGTGGTGATGAATTTCAAAAGAATGGAGTGTCAAAGTGTCCACTTAGTCCTAACTCTAAGGACTATGAGAGCAGCAGTGATGAAGAGCGTGGTGATGAATTTCAAAAGAATGGAGTGTCAAAGTGTCCACTTAGTCCTAACTCTAAGGACTATGAGAGCAGCAGTGATGAAGAGTGTGGTGATGAATTTCAAAAGTATGGAGTGTCAAAGTGTCCACTTAGTCCTAATTCGAAGGACTATGAGAGCAGCAGTGATGAAGTGCGGGATGATGAATTTCAAAAGATTGGAGTGTCACAGTGTCCTCTTAGTCCTAATTCTAAGGACTATGAGAGCAGCAGTGATGAAGGACAGGATCATGCAGTTAGTCCTAATTCTAATGATTATAAAGGTAGCAGTGACAAAGGACAGGATGTAGCATCTTCAATAAGTAAATAGTCTCATTTTCAACGTAGTCCTAATTCTATGGACTATGAGAGTAGCACTGACAATGCACATGAGGAAGAATATCCATTAAACATTGAGTCAAATTTTCCATTCAGTCCGAATTCTAAAGACTATGACAGTGGCACTGAAGAAGGGGAAGATGAAGAGTATCCTCTAAGTCAATATCTGAAAAGCAGAGCTGATGATAGTGTGGATAACATTCCTCTTAATGATGATGAAAATCCTTATAAAAATGATGATCCAATGATGGAGATGTTGCCCAGAAATATTGTATCGAGGAGTAGGAACAAACCTTTTCGTATAAATGCAAGTTGTTCTAGTTATACAAGGGGTAGAGTAGAATATCTGACGAGAAGAAGTTCTATCAGTGCTCTCATTTCAAGTGAATGTTGCCAAAAAAATTGCTTGAAACATATGGATTTCACATTTGCATTAGAAAGCAGGAAGAGATATTTGTCAATGAATAAAAGCATGCAAAATTCATATTTAGTTGGATGCATGCAATCTACATTGTCAGGTTATGATTATCATATTAGGAATTTATTATTGTGTAGAAAAGCTTTCAAAATGTTTCATTTGATTGGGAATTTTCGTCTCTCGATAATTCAAGAAAATTTGGAAAAGGATCCCACATTTTATTCAGAAGTACGTCATAAAAGACAGTTTGGGCCATTATCAAACACTGCAATGTCATGGATGAAAGATTTATTTTCGAAGCATGGAGAGTGTATGCCAAATAGAGAGACAATACATATTCCAGATAATTTTTCAAGACGAGAAATCTACAACTTATACAAAGAATATGCAGAAGGTGCTGAGGGACATGGCCAATTTATTACATATCAATATTTTGTGAAGATATGGAAGAAAGAATTCAATAATGTCCGTATTCCTAAGAAGACAAGGATGGGGATTTGCAGTACATGTGCTTCTCTTAAATAAAAAAGGGACAAATGTGAAGGCTCAGAAAGAGGTAAGCGTTCATAACTTTAACTTTTAAAATTGTATAGTCATCAACTATGAAAACATATTTCTTAATGAATTTCTTTTATGTTGTGTAGATTTAATTGTCAAAGAACTTCAGGAGCATCGCGAACAACAAACAAATGAAAGGAAGAAGTTGTACAAGCATCGAAAGAAGTGTTATGATAATCCGAATAAATATTTGGGTTTGATAATTGATGGTATGGACCAGAAGAAAACACTTTTACCACATTTTGTTCGCACACCCAAAAATTTACAAGAGGAAAATTTTATTCAGTTTCACTTGGTCGGTTGTATGGTCTTCAATGGGAAAATGTTGCCAAGGGTGTACTTCACAGCTCCAAATATTCATAATGATGCAAATCTGACCATAACCATAATTCATGATGTGATTTCTCATTGGTCTGGTAATCTTCCTGAAGTTTTGTATCTACAATTGGACAACACTTGCCGTGAAAACAAAAATCAGGTTGTTTTTGGATATCTAAACATGCTTGTTGAATTGAGAATTTTTCAAAAGGTAAAGGTTGGTTTCCTTCTTGTTGGGCATACTCATGACCATATTGATCAGATGTTTAGTCGGTTTTCAGTCACATTGAGGAGGAAGGAAGTTGGGAGCTTGCCATCACTAATTGAATGTATTAAGAAATCATACATGCCAGAGCCTACGTTTGATGTGTTGGAAGAAACTGTTGACATGCGAAGGTTTATTCTGGGATCATATGGTGAGGGGAAATGCATTGAACAACTTAATGACATTAGCTTCCAACATCAATTTCGTATCAAAAAAATTGATGGGAAAACACTAATATGGGGCAAGAAGTTTTCAACTACTACAGAATGGGCACCATCATCAGGTTTGCAATTTTTGAAGTTCATTCTAGATCGTCCAATATTTGCATCAAAAATATTGTTATTACAATCAATTGGTGAAGTTTAGAATGCATGCAGACAGAATAGACATATAAATTATTCTGATTGCCTGGAAGAAATTAAAAAATGTATTAGATATACATATGAGTACTTTGACATTGCTGATTCAGTTTGGTGGGAATCATTTTTCAATAATCAAAGTGATATCATTTCAACAACAACAAATGAAGATATACCTTTGAAAAATCCATTTAGTTGGCCACAAAATGTGTCGAATGAACATGAGGAAGTAAACATTGTTGAACAGCAACAAAGTCAAGGTATTATTAATTCTTCACAGGCAATGGAAAGAGAGATGTATATTGGTTCCAGAAGATCTCGTGCACAACGTGAAGCCATGGATGACCTTTACAGGGGTTCAGTACAGGATATTAAGGAGGGTTGCATGATTGCAGTGCTAGCAGATGGAGATCCCAATGGCTATCCATTTTGGGTTGCTAAAGTTATAAAGGTCTTTATAGAAAATGAGGATGTTACAGGTGTTGAAGTACATTGGTATGCCACAAATACACACCCATTCAATGGTGTGTATAAGCCAAAGATGGTAGCTGACAAAAAAAATGGCGGAAAAAGAAAAAGAAAGGGTACAAATATAAATCGTCGCCGCACAGACATATTAAAATTGGAGGATGTTGACATACTTGTTTATGACTTCAATTTAACAAAGAGAGGAACTCTTCGCTTCAAGACGATAGAGATTCTGAAAAGGTTGTTACCAGAAGGAATAGTGTTGACATGGGAGTCTGCTGAAACCAGTCGTAGATCTAGAAGAAATTTGAAACCTGGAATGTTCGGCATGCATGTGGACTCAGATGGGGCACTAGTTGATGAAAGAGAAGAATATGGAACATCTTTGTCAACATCCAGTCACTCATCTAAAGATGTGAATTCTGATGGTGTGCAAGAAAATATGAGTGATTTTGAATAATTGTTTAAGACAATTTATATAACTGATGTATGCATCGTATCTTCAAATAAAATTAATGTTTTCCATATGGTGTTAAATGAGAAGTTATGAATCATTTTTATGTTGTTGGATTATATGTCTTAAGTATGATAAATTTTATTGTTTAAATATCTACAATGCAATATCAAATTATAGATATAACGTATGTTTTATTTAGTATACAAATAAAGACTTTTGAATTCATTTAGTGATGTAATTTTTTCATAATGTCATGGTTTCTTAATTTTATAGTTGAAAATTTTTCAATTTCTTTTGTATCTAGCATGTTATGGTTGAAAACATGTTAAATTTATACTTAGGAAAGAAAAATGATATTCTACTAAAAACATTAATGTGTTTTTTCCTCATAAATAAATTTGTTTGAGACATAAAAATTTGGTTTTATTAGCATTTTTTAAAAATTTCGAAAATTGACCCTAAAAAAAAAAATCATTGTTCCAGTATCATTACTTTCATTTTGAAGCTATTATTTGCACATAAATTTCATAGTAAATTTCGTATTCACTGCCATTTTTAAAACATGTTCAAAATTTACGCCTAAAAAATAAAAACATCGTTCCAGTATACACACTTTTCGTTTTTAGCACTATTTTTGATGTTTTTTTGGGGTTTTTGGGCCAGAGTTCCCGTTTTGAGTTTATAGTTCCCATTTCAAAGTTTACATTGTTCTCCTCTGTCGATTTGGAAAGAACTGATGAGGGCTTCTCATCATCTTTTGTTGGTGGTTCGCTAGTTGTCTCGGCACATTCCCCAAATTCCTTTCTGACATATCCAAGTCCTGCCTGACGGGGTAATTCTTCTACTTTGATGGGGTTGACAATGCCTTGGCCATTAATGCTCAAGACTTTTCCTTCATACCCCATTTTATTCAACAGTTTGGAGCCAATTCCTGTGGTATGATTTTCAAAAAAAAGAAATCATCATCAGGAAACATACATGAGTTCAAAGAATTACTTTTTACCTCACATAGGTCATGCTACAACTTTTCCAAGGCCTCGTCCTTAGCTTGCAGCTATCGTAGCAAACTATGTTTATCCTCTTTCTCTTCATGTAGAAGCATATTCAACTCAGTGTTATTTTTTTTAAGACTTTGGCTCTTGTGCTTCAGTTCTTCCAGGGTCTCTTCCATGGCTTGTATCTAAAGCTCTAATCACTCCTTTTCCTCTGTCTCTTTTTGTAGAGATTCATACATTATTTCCACCCTTTAGGAAATTTTGAGCATGGTCTCGTACATCGCTTTTTCATCCTCTGTCACTTTATGTTCCATTATTCACGCTTGCAATTCACATCCACACAAAGACTGCTCTGATACCACTTGATCCGAGTCCAAGTGTGACAAAGGACCCTTCCAAGACCTTTTACTTATGTGATGTGTTAAATTGCATTTTTAAAAGAACATAAATGAAGAAATTTGCATGCTATAAAGAAGAGGAACATGACAACCATCAAAACATTAAAACATAAGTCATTGATAACGGAGTTCGTCCAAGAGGGACTACATCTCTGGGCCCTAGTGTCAAGATGGTGTAGGTTGCTACATTAAGTGCTGTCAATAGTGATGATGTACATAAGTGGTGACATTGCTATCATACAAGTAAAATTCCCTCACGCAGGAGTGGCTCCAAGAGATGTTCCACTGCAGGAACTCTCATTCAAAAGGACTCCTATCAGTATGACATAAAATCATGCATGATGATAATGAACATCCCACCAACATGGCATAAAAGGGATCTCAATGCAATCATACATGGTGACACGGGAGTATCCCATCAACATAACGACAAAGGGGTCTCAAACAACATGAAGAATCACGACAACAAGTACATCCCACAAATGATTCTACATCACATCAGGCAGGAGCCATGAAAAAGTAAGAAAACAAGATCCCACATCAAACATCAAACATGGATCTGTGCAACACAATGCATCTCAAAGAAAAAAGAAGTACATGAACACACTGCATATACCTCACATCCTGGGACCATCTGAAGAGAAGGATGTCAAACTGCTGAAGCTGCGGCGTCGAATCTCATGGAATGGTTACTCGCACATGAATGCTGACATCTGCACTCCACTTTGAAAAGTGGCCAAAAAATGAAATGAGAAAATGGAAAATCTAAATGCACCATCAGACTTGTGGCATCAAATAGTGAAAAATCAATTGTCAAATTTCTAAATTCTGAGAAAGTGAAAATCTAGGGCTTAAGGAATCTTTTAGATTCCCCCTGGATTCCTTAAAGATTCCCTCCTCTAGGTCATCTGTAAATCTGCTACTCAGATCAGGAAGCTGACTGTGCCATCAGGTTCGTGTTGCTGAGAGGTGTAAGATCAACATAAAATTTGTCTAGTTTGGACACTACAAAAATTTCACCCTCATGAGAATTTCACCCAATCATGGTTCCCCTTGCCTCTTCTCTAAGCTCATGGTTCCACTTGCAATAAATTAATTAAAAAATTATAGCCTCGATTTTTGTGCACGCTCTTGGGTCCTCCATTCTGCTGGGTGCACTAAAAAATGAGGTTTCTATATAAATTTTTGGGCAGAGTTATCAAAAAAGTCATTTGGTGTAATGGTTAAAAATTCTGAATTTGGTAGAGGAGGTTGGGTGGTCAAACCCCAACTCCTCCATGTTAAACCATTTCTTGTTTTTAAAAAACTGCAGATATGTTGTTTTGGGGGGTCAGGTTCGCATTGGGTGGCCCACCCCATAATCTCTGCAACTCATTGTATTCAATGGGGGGTGCATTTAAGGTTTGTTGGTGCGTTGATTTTTTTTGGTTTATTGGTTGGGTCGCCCATGGTGTGGGCCTGCCACGTGGCGGGGCAAGTTCGATTCCCACCAACCCATTAATATATGGTCATTGTTTAATGGGTGGGGCAAGGGTCGGGTCCACCGTAGGTGGCCGGCCCACTGCCCAAATATATATGTTTATATGTTATGTGGGTTGGATGGGGGGCCGACAGGGGTCATGGCTCATCGGCCATATTTAATAAAAAAATTATGATATAGTTTGGGGGTGGCGAGGGTAGTGGTTTTCCACCACATTTATATTTTATATTTTTATTTTTATAAAAGTAGGACCATTTTTTGATTTTGCCTAACATAAGGGTTATTAGAAAAATATAAGAGGCAACAATTTCACCCACTTTCAGGAGCTAGGTTTCATGCCTCGAGGTTGGTCAAATTGTAGGACACTTAAACCTGGCCCACAGTGCAACTTTGACCAAAACTTTGACTGGCTCTTTCTCCCTCATACGAGCTCGAATTGATGAACCATTGGCACCGCTACGACTAGAACGACAAGATCTACACTCTGGTCCTGGTTCAAAAGCATTCTAATCACTTTGATTTTGAGCTTCCATAAGCCCTCTTTGTACCTGGATCAATCGTCCCCACTGAGGAGCTTTTAGTCCTCTAAAAGCATGAAAAATAATCACAAGCACCCTGAAAAAGGTTCCGCTTCCATCTCCTTCTCCTTTGTTCTTTGGAGCCTTAAGCAATGAGCCGACACCTGCAATCTCTGCAACTTGTAGTACGTTGTTTCGCAAATTACATGCTTGTCTTACATGACCAACTAATGACCCAAGCATTCCATACTTGCCACAAGTTTATAACACATATTTGGTGGTAGAGTTTACATCGAAATGGAAACAATACCCCAGCGATGAAGACAAGGCCAACATATCATTGTTACTTCAACAAGTGATGGAAAACACATCATCACTGCAACACATGATTTACAAAAATAAGGCCAAACACTATTGTTTCTTTGAAAAGTGATGGAAACATGACATCTCTTTCACAGTTTATCATGCAACTCAAAATAAGACCAGACATCATTGTTGCTTAACAAGTGATGGAAAACACATCATCACTTTTACATTTTAAAATGCAACAAATGATTTACAAAAGCATGACCATGACAAGATAACATATCTAGAAACCATTTTTCACTTATCAATGTGAATGGGCCACCCCCCTGTGAAGGTTTTTCTTGTCAAACAATTGTTTCACTTGGTTCATGCACTGATACTTTGTCTTTAAGGCATTGCACTAGATGGAGCCTCCAACAAGTGGCTTTTTGATGGCCACTTCTATTGCAGTGACTGCAATAGGTCTTCTTCCTCCAGATCTTCTTAACATGTTTCTTTACTTGTTGTTGACAGGGCCTTTCATGCCTCCTCCTTTTGTGTGATGCCATTCTTTTCCAACACTTCGAAAATGTATGGTTATGTAATCCACAAAAGATACATGTTTTTTGATTCCATGATTTACATTCATCTTTAACAAAAAGATTATAATCGAAATGGACATTCAAATGTCGAGAGTGGTTATACCTTTCCTTGTTTTCTATGGTGTAAGTATGGCAATGAGAGCTTGCCTCATCTCTTTCCCGGCAATGGGCACTACCATGGGATGATGGGGATGTGTTCCCATCATTCTCTTTCCTCGACGATTTCGACGATGTCTCGGAAGAATTTGACACCTTTGAGCATTCTCCCTTAGTGTATCTCAAGCCTGCAAATTGAGGTCTCTGCACATCCTCCAATGGTTGAGTTATGCCTTGGTTATTAACACCAAGTTCTTTTTCCTCCTTACACCTCATCCTGGTAAGGAGCCTCATGTTTTTCCCTGTAATGGGGATCTCCAAATCTCCAACAGAAATCATGATATGTGAAGACGAAACCGAAAGGAAATCAACATCTTTTACCTCCTCTGTTGATTTGGAAAGAACTGATGAGGGCTTCTCATCATCTTTTGTTGGTGGTTTTCTAGCTCTCTCGGCGCATTCCCTAAATTCCTTTATGCCATACCCAAGTCCTACTTGACAGGGTAATTCTTCTACTTTGATGGGGTTGACAATGCCTTGGCCATTAATGCCCAAGCCTTTTCCTTCATACCCCATTTTATTCAACAGTTTGGAGCCAATTCCTATGGTATGATTTTCAAAAACAATGAAAGCATAATTAGGAAACATACATGAGTTTGAAGAATTACTTTTTACCTCACATAGGTCATGCTGCAACTTTTCCAAGGTCTCGTCCTTAGCTTGCAGCTATCGTAGCAAACTATGTTTCTCCTCTTTCTCTTCATGTAGAAGCATCTTCAATTCAGTGTTATTTTTTTGAATACTTTGTTTCTTGTGCTTCTGTTCTTCCAAGGTCTCTTCCATGGCTTGTATCTAAAGCTCTAATCACTCATTTTCCTCTGTCTCTTTTTGTAGAGCTTCATACATTATTTCCACCCTTTGGGAAATTTTGAGCATGGTCTTGTACATCGCTTTTTCATCCTTTGTCGCTTTATGTTCCATTGTTCATGCTTGCAATTCACATCCATGCAAAGACAGCTCTAATACCACTTGATCCAAGTCCAAGTGTGACAAAGTACCCTTCCAAGACCTTTTACTTCCGTGATGTGTTGAATTGCATTTTTAAAAGAACATAAATGAAGACATCTACATGTTGTAAAGAAGAGGAACATGACAACCATTAGCACATGAAAACATAAGTCATTGATAACAGAGTTTGTCCAGGAGGGACTACGTCTCTGGGCCCTAGAATCAAGATGGTGTAGGCTGCTGCATTAAGTGTTGTCAATAGTGATGATGTACATAAGTGGTGACGTTGCTATCATACAAGTAAAATGCCCTCACGCAGGAGTGGCTCCAAGAGATGTTCCACTGCAGGAACTCTCATTCAAAAGGGCTCATATCAGTATGACATAAAATCATGCATGATGATAATGAACATCCACCAACATGGCATAAAAGGGATCTCAATGCAATCATACATGGCGACATAAGAGTATCCCATCAACATAATGACAAAGGGGTCTCAAACAACATGAAGAATCATGACAACAAGTACATCCCACAAATGATTCTGCATCACATCATGTAGGAACCATGAACAAGTAAGAAAACAAGATCCCACATCAAACATCAAACATGTATCTGTGTAACACAATGCATCTCAAAGCAAAAAGAAGTACATGAACACACTGCATATACCTCACATCTTGGGACCATCTGAAGAAAAGGATGTCAAAATACTGAATCTATGGCGTCGAATCTCATGGAATGGTTGCTCACACATGAACGCTGACATCTGCACTCCACTTTGAAAAGCGGCCAAAAAATGAAATGAGAAAATGGAAAATCTAAATGCACCATCAGATTTGTGGCATCAAATTGTGCAAAATCAACTGTCCAATTTCTAAATTCTGAGAAAGTGAAAATCTAGGGCTTAAGGAATCTTTTAGATTCCCCCTAGATTCCTTAAAGATTCCCTCCTCCAGGTTATCTGCAAATCTGCTACTCAGATCAGGAAGTTGACTGTGCCATCAGGTTCATGTCACTGAGAGGTGTAAGATCAACATAAAATTTGTCTAGTTTGGACACTGCAAAAATTTCACCCTCCTGAGAATTTCGCCCAATCATGGTTCCCCCTATCTCTTCTCTAAGCTCATGGTTCCACCTGCAATAAATTAATTAAAAAATTACCACCTCGATTTTTGTGCACGCTCTTGGGTCCTCCATTCTGCTGGGTGCACTAAAAAATGAGGTTTCTATATAATTTTTTTGGCAGAGTTATCAAAAAAGTCGTTTGGTGTAATGGTTAAAAATTTCGAATTTGGTGGAGGAGGTTGGGTGGTCAAACCCCTACTCCTCCATGTTAAATCATTTCTTGTTTTCAAAAAACTGCAGATATGTTGTTTTGTGGGGTCGGGTCCGCATTGGGCGGCCCACCCCATAATCTATGCAACTCATTGTATTAAATGGGGGTCGCATTTAAGGTTTGTCAGCACGATAATTTTTTTTGGTTTATTAGTTGGGCCGCCCATGGTACGGGCCGACCACGTGGCCGGGCGGGTTCGATTTTTGCCAGCCCATTAATATATGGTCATTGTTTAATGGGTGGGGCATGGGCCGTGTCCAACGTAGGTGACTCGCCCACTTCCCAAATATATATGTTTATATGTTATGTGGGTTGGTTGGGGGGTCAACGGGGGTCATGGCCCATCAACCATATTTAATCAAAAATTTATGATATATTTTAGGGGTGGTGGGGTTGGTGGCCTGCCACCATATATATATATATATATATATATATATATATATATATATATATATATATTAAAATAGGACCATTTTTTGATTTTTTCTAGCATAAGGGTTATTAGACAAATTAAAGAGGCAAAAATTTCACCCGCTTTCGGGAGCTAGGTTTCATGCCTCGGGGTCGGTCAAATTGTAGAACACTTAAACTTGGCCCATAGTGCAACTTTGACCAAAACTTTGTCTGGCTCATTCTCCCTCATACGAGTTCAGATTGTCGAATCGTTCACACCACTACCATCAGAATGACAAGATCTACGCTCTGGTCCTGGTTCGAAAGCATTCTGATCACTTTGATTCTTGAGCTTCCATAAGCCCTCTTTGTCCTGTGTGTGTCTCCAGAGCTGCCTGGATCACCGTCAAAGTCTTCATATCTTTCCAAGAGATTTCCTAGTCAAGTCTTCTTTGCCTTTGGATGTTTATTTCCTTCGTTAGGGTTGCATATCTCACAATATCTTCCTTCCTCACACGTTTCCTTCCCATGTGCTTTCAATCAGAGTTTCTTAATTGTAGTCAACTACCTCATACTTCATATGAGGATATAATGTGTTGATTTCATCTGGTGTGAATTATGCCTTCCTTCATCTTTTTATAGGAGGAGATCCTTTTTCTCTTGATCATGCTTCTCAATATAGAATTAATGATCGATGTTACTTGGAACCACATGACATGTCATTATAATTAAACACAAGAATACATACCTTATTTTACCTTCAGGTCATCAAGGCTTCTTCCAGCAACTTCCTTGATTGAAGAGATCTTCAATCCCTTGATCTGCTTCATGTCATCACATCATTATCTTATGGATTCCATACGTTGGAATTCTTGTTGAAACATTTGCTTCCTCTCTAGATTAGTGAACCCTTCGATGAGGATTCCATCAGAGAATTTTGAGGATCTTGTATATCCCCAACTGACAGATGTTTTCTTTTTGACTTGATGTATGATGAGCCTTGTCCCATATGACTCCTTCCTTTTATTCAATGTCCACTGAGGATCCCAAGTGCTATATTCTTCATGTTTATCTACCATGGGCTTTTTCCTTCATGATTCCCATGGTGATGTCACAAGCTCTTGCTTCTAATGCTTACATGATGCCATGATGCATCTTATTATTTTAGTCATATCTATAACATAAGATTTAGGAGCTTATGATATGATCCTTTTGTGAGGGATACTATCTTACTCATAGGATATATTTGATACTCCATCTTTCCTTGTGTTGGGCGTGGAGCATGCTTATCTTCTATATTCAAAGGTTTCAACCAGATGTATACCCCAGGAAGACTATACACCCTTCCACGCGGGGGGGGTCCGGGGGGGCTAATCCCCCCCAGCTGGGGGGTCCAAGGGCCAGCGGTCCCCCAGCAGGGGTTTGGAGGCAGTGCCCCCGAAGCTAAAAATAGATGTAAAATTTCCTTGTAAAAGTCTAGTAATTTCTAGTCAATCTAGGCCATTCATTAGGCAGATGATCTGACGGTATAAGTTATGTTTAATTTAGGTTTTTTTTCCCCCCAAGGCAACCCCTCACTATATATGAGGGAATTGTATTGCGTCTATGCATATCTGTATTATGAGTGAGGAAGAGTGAGGAGATTGAGAGCGAAGAGGGTGTTACAGCGGATCTACTGTAGGTTGTATCTCTTCAGTTTGTTGGATAATATAATAAAAGAAGGACTAACTGTTTCTCTGTGGATGTAGCCCAAACTGGGTGAACCACGTATATATGTGTCTCTCTTGTTTCATGCGTTTTGTGTTTATTTTTCTGCAATATTTTATGTGTTCCGTTGCTCTGTAATATATAATTTTCTAACAACTAGTATCAGAGCCGAAGGTCTATTTCACTGATAAACTCGCAGGAGAGAAGGGTTCTTGGTTCGAATGGGAGCAATGGCGGAAGATGGTAGGTTTAGGGTCGAAAAATTCAACGGCCAAAACTACCAGCTGTAGAAGATGCAGATGGAATATTATATGTATCAGAGAGATCTGTACTTACCATTTAGCGGAAAGACAAAGAAGCTGACAAGTATGACAGACACAGAATAGGATATTCTTGACACAAAGGTACTTGAAACAATACGGTTGTGCCTTGCGGTGTCAGTAGCATTCAATATTTCAAAGGAAACGACAACACAGGGTTTAATGTCTGCATTAGCCAAACTATATGAAAAACCCTCGACGTCAAATAAGGTATTTCTTATGAAGCATTTATTTAATAGTGAAGATGTTAGAGGGTGGATTTGTTGCTGATCATTTAAATGATTTTAATACAGTTACAAGTCAGTTAAGTTCTCTAGGGGTAAATTTTGATGATGAAGTTAGGGCTCTGTTATTTCTGTGCTCATTGCCAGAAAGTTGGAATGGTTTAGTTATGGCCATTAGTAACTCTATCTCTAGATCTAGTAATTTAAGGTTTGATGATGTTGTTGGTGCAATCCTTAGTGAGGAAATGTGATGGAAAAGCTCCAGTGAGACATCAGGTAATTCTTTGACTATAGAGACTAGGGGAAGAAAAATGGAAAGAGTAAAGAGCACAGGATATCGCAGTAAGTCAAGAAAAGGCAGATCCAAGTCCAGATTGGGGATAGTGTGTTGGAAATGTGGGAAGAAAGGACACGTGAAGAAAGACTGCAAGTCTCAGAAGGGAAAATAAGGAGATGCGCAGCAAGAAACTAATCATGAAGTGAATGTGACAGGTGATGTGTTGCAAGATTCTTTGATTCTTTCATTAGAAAATATTATTGATGCCTGGGTGGTAGATTCAGGGGCCTCATTCCATGCCACACCTGATAGGAAACATTTTCATGATTATGTTCAAGGAGATTTTCGACAAGTTCAATTGGGTGATGATAAACCCTATAAAATCATTGGAATGGGTACAGTTTTCATAAAACAGCAGAATGGAAATCAATGGCTATTGAAGGAGGTAAGGCATGTTCCAGATCTGAAGAAAAATCTAATTTCAACAGGGCAGTTGGGAGGTGAAGGTTGCGTAAGTAGTTTCACAGATAAAACCTGGAAGGTCACTAAAGGATCCTTGGTAATAGCAAAAGGAGAAAAGGTTGGTACATTGTATTTATGCAATGGTATTTCTAATTCTGTTAATGCTTTAACCTCTACAGGAGAAGATACGACATTGTGGAATCATAGGCTTGGGCACATGAGTGAGAAGGGGATGCAGATTCTTCACTCAAGAAATTTGTTGCCAGGTTTGAAGCATGTTGATTTAAAATTCTGTGAGAATTGTGTTTATGGAAAACAAAAGAGAGTCAGATTCCTTAGAGTTGGGAAAGAAAAGAAGAGTGAAAAATTAGAGCTTGTGCATATAGATGTATGGGGACCTGCTCAGGTATCATCTCTTGGTGGCTTTCATTATTATGTTACTTTTATTGATGATGCAACCAGAAAAACCTGGATTTATTGTATTCGAAATAAATCTGATGTATTTGATACTTTCAAGAAATGGAAAGCTTTGGTTGAAAATGAGATAGGGAAAAGGTTGAAGTGTCTCAGATTATATAATGGAGATGAATATTGCAGCAAAGAGTTTGATAGGTACTGTTCAGAGAATGGAATTCGCAGAGAGAAGACAGTTCCAGGAACACCATAAGAAAATGGTGTGTCAGAAAGGATGAACAGGACAATCATGGAGCGTGCAAGGTGCATGAGATTGCATGTAGGATTGACTTTACAATTTTTGGTAGATGCTGTAGATACTATTGTTTATCTAATAAATAGAGGGCCTTCAAGTTCCTTGGATGGTGGTATTCCAGAGGAGGCATGGACAGGTAAAAAGGTAAACTACTCTTTTTTAAAGACATTTGGTTGTGAAGCCTTTGTCCACATTAACAAAGAAAATAGAAAAAAGCTTGAGGCAAAATCAAAGAAATGTACCTTTATTGGATATGGTGTTAATGATTTTGGTTATCGCTTATATTATTATGAAAATCACAAAATCATTAGGAGTAGAGATGTAATATTCAATGAAAAGGTCTTATATAAGAATCAGCTGCAGGAAAAGAAATAAGAAAAAGAAAACAGAGAATACACAGTCCTTGATGATATCACAGGAAAAGTGATGGTGCCTGAAAACCATAATGATCAACAGCTAGAACAACAACCACAACAGCAACAAGCACCTCAAACACTAGAAAGTGGTGTTAGAAGATCTACTAGGATAAGTAGACCCCCTGAACGATACTCTCCTTTATTATATTATGTATTGTTGACTGATTCTGGTGAAATAGAATGTTATGAAGAAGTAGTGCAGGTAGAAACCAGGAAGAAGTGGGAGCAAGCCATGAAAGAAGAGATGGACTCCCTAGCACATAACCAAACTTGGGACTTAGTCTGGTTGCCTACAGGTAAAACAACATTGCAGAATAAATGGGTTTATAGGCTAAAGGAAGAAGATGGAGGAAAATAGAGGTACAAAGCTAGACTTGTGGTGAAGGGGTTTGCACAGAAGAAAGGTGTTGATTTTGATGAAATATTTTCTCATGATGTTAAAATGACTTCAATCAAAACTATTTTAAGTCTAGTAGCAATTGAAGATTTTCATATTGAGCAGTTAGATGTAAAGACAGTCTTTCTCCATGGGGATTTGGAGGAAGAGATATATATGCAGCAGCCACAACGATACGAGGTAAAAGGGAAGGAGAAACTAGTGTGCAAGTGGAAGAAGAGCTTGTATGGCTTAAAACAGGCTCCAAGGCAGTGGTATCTAAAATTTGACAAGTTTATGTCTGAACAAGGTTATACTAGATGTCACTCTGATCATTGCGTTTATCACAAAAGGAAAAATGATGGCAGCTATATTATATTGTTATTAGACGACATGCTTGTTGCAGGTTCTGACATGCAGGAAATAAATGTGCTCAAAAGGAAATTGGCAAACACATTTGCAATGAAGGATTTGGGTGCTGCAAACAAATCCTTGGTATGAGAATAACTAGAGACAGGAAGAATCGCAAATTAGCATTGTCTCAAAGTGAGTAAATAGAAAAGGTGTTGAAAAGGTTTAATATGCAGAATGCAAAACCAGTTAGTATACCTTTGGCTAACCATTTCAAATTAAGTAAGGAGGTGTGTCCCAAGACTCAGGAAGAAATGGCTCATATGTCTATCAGCAGTTGGAAGCTTAATGTATGCAATGGTCTGCACAAGGCCTGATATTGCACATGCAATGGGAGTTGTAAGCAAGTACATGAACAATCCAGGAAAAGAACATTGGATGGCAGTGAAGTGGATTCTCATGTATTTGAGAGGTACCACAAATCAAGCATTATGCTTTGGTGGTTCAAACATTGCTCTACAAGGATATGTTGATGCAGATATGGCAGGTGACAGAGATAACAGGAGGAGCACTATAGGATATGTGTTTACTATAGGTGGAACAGTTGTCAGTTGGGTCTCAAAACTACAAAGTGTTGTTGCACTCTCAACAACAAAAGCAGAATATGTTGTTGCTACAAAGGCTAGTAAAGAAATGATTTGGTTACAAAGGTTTCTGGATGAATTGGGTAAGAAGCAGGAGTTGGGCAGGTTATACAGTGATAGCCAGAGTGCCATACATCTTGCAAAGAACTCTGCATTTCATTCCAAGACTAAACATATACAGCTCAAGTACCATTTCATACGATCAGCATTGGAAGATGGACAGTTGAAGCTGGAAAAGATACACACTAGCCAGAATCCTGCAGATATGTTAACAAAAGTTGTAACTAGGGAGAAACTGAGAATCTGCTCAGTTTCAATTGGTCTTCAAGTATGATGAAGAAGATGAGAAACAGCCAGGTCCAAAGTGGAGTCATTGTCTAGCAAATGAAGCAACGGTGGAGTTGTTATAATCAATCTCCAAGTGGGAGATTGTTGGTGTGGAGCCTGATTATCTTATGTATTCAAAGGTTTCAACCGGATGTATACCCCATGAAGATTGTACACCCCTCCACGTGGGGGGGTGCGAGGGGGCTAATCCCCCTCAGTTGGGGGGTCCGGGGGCCAGCAGACCCCTGGCAGGGGTTCGGGGGCAGTGCCCTCGAAGCTAAAAATAGATGTAAAATTGCCTTGTAAAAGTCTAGTAATTTCTAGTCAATCTGGGCCATTCATTAAGCAGATGATCTGACGGTAGAAGTTATGTTTAATTTAGGGTTTTTTGCCCTAGAAGGCAACCCCTCACTATATATGAGGGAATTGTATTGCATCTATGCATATCTGTATTTTGAGTGAGGAAGAGTGAGGAGATTGAGAGCGAAGAGGGTGTTACAACGAATCTTCTGTAGGTTGTATCTCTTAAGTTTGCTGGTTAATATAATAAAGGAAGGACTGGTTGTTTCTCCGTGGACGTAGCCCAAACTGGGTGAACCACATATATCTATGTCTCTCTTGTTTCATGTGTTTTCTGTGTTTATATTTCTGCAATATTTTATGTGTTCCATTGCTCTGTAATATATAATTCTCTAACACCTTGGCCCCTTTTCTTTAGCTTCCTCCATCTTTTAGTGATATGAGCTTCCAAAATCTTTCTATAACATTAAATCTTAACTATACTTATTTTTTTCTTTGCTTGAGGACCAACCTTGCCTTTCCTTTCTGCACATGGTTGAATTCTTTTATCCTTTAATACTATAGATTGAAACTTGTCTTTCTATATCTGGCATAGAGACCACAAATTTTCGGGTGAGGTGACCTTCTTTGTTCATTGATATTTATTACTAAAAGATGTTTACAATCAGAATGGAAAAAACCAGCACGGGCGATGGTAGCTAATATATGAGAAGAGATGTGGTGGCTACATGCCTCTAAGCTATGTTACAATGAGGCTCGGTGGCATTTTTTATCATTGAGAAACAATGGGAAACCCTAAACATCCAAAAACATAACCTTAGGAGATGAAGTGTCAAAGTCTTGTGGGCCCTGTTGGGATTCGTTGGAACCTCAACTTGCCAGGGTTGTAACTTTGGCATACAATTTTCGTTTGACTATCATATTACCCATTTTAAATATATACAAGAGGAGACCAAAAACAAATGGTTAAACTAGTTTAACATTTTTATGGTCCCTTTGTTTTCCCCAAAAAACATCTTTGAGGCCCTCAAAATGGCTCTGGAAGTTTAGGACCCGAGAAACTGCTAAAAATAGTAAGTTGTACTACAATCAAGGAAACTGAAAAGTAAAATTAAGGAAACTAAAAAGAAACACTGAGGGTCTAGTGGGATAGGAGGGTGTCCACCAATATCTACCTGGATGAATTACATTATTTAGGTGAAAATGGGATCTCGACTCCCTCTTAAAGGTGATAGTGCTAATCCCTTTGGTATTATATCTTCCATCATCTCCAAACTCTATGTATAATTGTAGGTATTTCTCCTGTAAGTTATTGAAGAACTCCTTATTTCCTATCATATGTAATGAAGCACTGGAGTCTAAGTACCATACACTACCTCATACAAAACTTTCCATACAAGCAATGAGGCTGAAATCTAACTCGAATTGTGATGTGAGAGCGTCTCCTCCTACTACTATTATAGGCTCCTTATTAGATTTGTTATTTGGAAACTTGTTTGGATAGTGTCCATACCCATGGTTCTGGCTATATTTTTCCTTTCCTCGGGCCTTCTTGCCTTTAGATTTCTTGATTTTCTAGCTAAAGCAAAGTTTTCTTCCTCATCAGTTCTAGATGAGACTCCATGTTTAGTGTTTCTTCTAATCTCCTCCCACGCCAAGTCAAACTAAAGTCTCTCCCAGTATGGGAACTTGTCTCTTCTATTAACTACATCCTGATAGTTGTGTTGGGACTTTGGAAGACCAAGGAGTGATAAGTTCACAAGATAATATGGTTGCATAGTCTCTCCAACTCCTCCAAGTTCATCTCTCACATGAGTGAATTTGGATAGGTATTGAAAAATAGTTTCATTTTTATTCATTTGAATGTTCTCGAGCTTATTTTTCAATGCCAGCTTCCTCGTATCATTGTTTCTTTCGAATATCTCTATGAGAGTTTTCCACATTGCATAATAAGTCTCATTTCTATGCAAATTTGAAACCACATGGTCTCTGACTCCTTCTAGGATAATCCTCTTTACTTTTGTGGTATCTTTCTTCCACTTAGCTAGATGTTGTGCATCTGATATTACTGGTTTTGGAATATTTTTCTGTGCACTCTAATACTCCATTTTCATCCAACATGACTTCCATTCTATCCTTCCAAGCACAAATATTCGAAGTCCCCTTTAATGCAAACTCAAGCCTCAATGCATTGAAAGACATTGTTCCTGCACTCAAGAAATACCTACACCACAAACCTTTCTATTCTAGATTTCTTTAAGAGATTATCAAGAACACGGTTTCTATATAAATTTCAATAGCTCTAATACCATGTAGAAATAACTCGAAATTTGTAGCTACTAAAGAAATCACATTGAAATAAACGTACACAAATTTCTTCTACCAAATTTTGCGGAAGTAAAAATGACAAAAGAAACACATGCAATCATTTAATCAAAATGCAAGATGTTTTTATTGGAGAACCCAACTGGGAAAAACCCCTCCTTTGTTTGTAGTATATCAGATGAGAACAATGATCAATTATAATGATTGCTTCAATACTTGAAGCTCAATAGTAATTTCAGATCACTCACTGACGGAATAACCACTCACAAAATTGGTTTTTTTTTAAATGAATTGCTCGACACTGACAAATACCCAAAATAAACCACCCTCCACTAGGGGAATTATGTATAATCTAAGCTTGCTCAACGAATCGAAAATTAGAAAATGAGATTTCCAGAAAATTAGAAAATTATTTTTTATTTTACGGGAAAATAGAAATATGAAACATTTTCCTTAAACTTTGGTTAAAATTGCAAAAACACAACAAAATAATGCAGAGTTAATGCACTTTGACCACAAGGTGAATGTTATAGTCCTGGGCAAGGCAAGGACTAATAACAATTAAAGTTTTGTCATATTCATATTAATTAATGTCTTTGAAATAAAAATTAGGGAAAATTTTAGGAGCTAATATTCGTGACCTAACTTTAGCCACTTTTTCCAAAACAAAAATAATTAATTTAATTTTTTCTAAATATTTGTCCCAAATTTTATAATATAAAATTATTTTATCTTAAATATTGTCAAAATTTCATATAGAAATTATATAAAAATATTGGAAATTTGAATATTTTTACAAAATATGACCACATATTTATAGATTGCATATGGTGGACTAGTAAAATGCACCAAGATTGATAAACCTTATGATAAATTTCAATGCTTAAAATATATCCTATAATAATTCCTTATTGAATAGATATTTGTGATAGTTAATAATTCATATATATATGATTTTTTTAACTATGTGAAAAAATTTTGTGTGATAAAAGTTTTTTTTTTCATAAGTTATGTCTCTACATATTGCAATCTAAGAGAGATTAATCATATTAAAATAGAGACACAGCCCTAAGGGAGATCCAACTGAAATATGGAAGAATATTTTGGATATAAGAGGGTTGAGATTAACATTTTCCAGAACCATTTTTTTTTAATTTTCCATTCAACAATTGTTTTAAAGTCTCCCATGACCTATGTCTTGTTTATTCCTTTCTTGTTTTCAAAAAAAAGAAGAGTCCAGCCTTGGTGTTTAATCCCCTACTTGGAGAATAAATGATGTGGAAATAATTCTTTTGATTCATGTATAAAACTACCCCAACCCCATAGACAGATGGATTAAATTGACTTGCTCTGCCAAATTAATCCCAAGGAATGTCAAAATTCAACTACGGCATGGCGAGAACTCAAGATTTTTTTGTTTGTTTTTGTTTTCAATTGCAACTTGTACTTCAAATTAGTAAGCTTAGCTATCAATCCCATTGTCACCTCAAATGGTATATTAGTCTCCTAAAAAGATACTTAAGTTACAACCCCACCAAAATGTATATGTCATTAAACAAGAAAATGAATCAAATCCTTTGACTAAAACATCATGTAACAATTCTGACATGCATTCCTCCAAATTTGGATTTTTCCACGATGCTTTTAAATTTTTGTTTTATTGAGTTGTAACCTTCAAAAACATATCAATGAGGTATTCTCAAATTTTGATATATCCAAAAGAAATACAATATCAAATTACAAAAAATAAAATAAAAATATTACCACCTAATTTTTAACCTAACCCATATAAAGATAAAAATTCAAACAAGTATAAGACCATTCCCCATTTTATTTACATTAGGCAATTCCCCATTTTATTTACATCAGGTGCATTTGTTATGGCCTAACCATCCTCTCTTAATTCCATTATTCCATGTAACGAGTTTGTTATTTAAGGTCAATCATAAAACTTCCTTTTAAACAGACCACGATGTTTTCAAATAATCCCCCACATCCATTTCTTTTATCCTAAAAACTAAAATTCAATAACTAAGATTGAATCTAAACCTTAAATGTGAATATTCAATCTAAAAAATGTATTTGACCTATAGAAAAATAAAAAATAAAAAAAATTACATGATTATTTTCTGTATAATAATATGAAAAATCATTATTTTATAAAAAAGTTATATTTATATTTATTTATTTATATATATATATATATATATATATATATATATATATATATATATATATATTAATTTATAAAATATATAATATATAAGTGAATGTTTATATAGAGTAAGTAAATATTGTGATAAGAAATTTTATTTTATTTTAGTTTGTTTGTTAAGTTGTTTTGAGACGCCACTCAGGGGTATCTAAGTTGTCAAAGTCATCCGGGGATCGCACCTGTTTGGGTCATACTAGCCTTTAGCTAACTAGATTTTTTAACATATCTCCTCCCCTAACATTAGGCACAACTACCCACTTAACTTTTGATCCTAAATCATCTTCAACTAATTATACTAATAAATCTTAACCATAAAAAATTATATTTTCAAATAAAATACAAAATAAAATTTAATTAAAATATTAATAATTCACATACTAAATAAAATATTTAATTTAATTTAACTAAAATATCAATATTTCACAAATTGCAACTAACTTGAATGGTTGAATTTTATCTTTTAAAATTTTGCCCTAATTTAAACTAACTCAATACTTATACAACTAATTTATAATTTAACTTCATTAAAAATTTAATTTAATAAATCATTGAATTTAGAAAAAACAAACTTAATCTATTTTATATTTATTAATTTATAAAAATTAATTATATTTTTATTAAATTAATATATACTTTTCAAAACAAAATTTTAAAATATATTATTTTAATATGATATTTTTAATTTATATGGATAGTTTATATAATAAAAAATAAACTTCATTCAAATTAATGTTGATGACACTAACATCATCTGGTCTCACGGCCAAGAGGAGTTAGATCTCTTCTTCGATCATCTCAATAATCAATCATCGGTCATCAAGTTCACTAAGGAACAAGAAGTCGATGGTTGCCTCTCATTGATATTCTTATCTCTAAGAATGAGGATGGTTCCCTCTCCCACCGAGTGTTTCGCAAGAAAACTCATACAGAGTAGTATCTTCATGCTAGTTCCCACCATTTCCCGGCCCAAAAATTCGGGGTTCTCAACACCCTGACGACTCGTGCCTTAAGGATCTCTGATGAAAGGAGCTTCGAAGAGGAGAAGTCCCATCTCCTTAATGTCTTTGTTGAGAACGGTTATAGTAGACATTTGGGACATAAGGCTTTCCTCAAAGCAACTAGAAATTCGTTATCCAAAAGAGAACCTAAGGAACGGATTCCTGGTGTCCATCTTCCTTATGTTCAAGGGACCACGGATAGGATTGTGAGGATTCTTAAGAAGCATAATGTCCCCGCAACCTTTAGAGCTCTTAACACCATTCGTAAGTCCCTCAGATCTATGAAGGATCCTATTGACCCCGACATGAAAGGTGTTTATATTATTCCTTGTTCTTGTGGGACCCCCTATATCCATGAGACTAGTTGCTCCATTAACCAAAGGATTAGTGAGCACGCTGCTGACCTCAAGCATATGAGCACTAAGTCTTCTTCTTTAGCAGAGCATGTGGAGAAAACCAATCACCATGTCTGCATCGAAGAAGCTTCTTCTAGTGTGATTGCTAGAGTGTTGCAATTCCATCACCGGAAATTTAGGGAAGCCCTTGAGATTAAAAAAGGTCCAACAATGTCAATAGAGAAGATGGCTGGAAGATCAGTGGTTGCTGGGTCCCAGCCCTCTTCTTCTCGTTGTTTTCTCCCTTGAGTAATTTTTTTTTTTTTTTTTTTTTAAGAATGGTAATTTTTTCTAATTCTTGAATTCTCTATTCTATTTTTATTTTTATTTTTTTTGGAAGGATGGTAATTTTTTCTAATTCTTGAATTTTCTAATACTTATTTAAACTCCTTTACTATCAAATTAAAATTAATATTTTATTTTTGTTTATTTATTTATTTTTATTTTATTTTATTTTTTTATTTTTTTTAACTTGAATTCGCTAGTATTTATTTATTTAAACTCTTTGTTTTGTTTTTTTTCTTTTTTCAACTGTTTTTTACCCCTTAATAAACTATTAATTAATATTGTAATTTCTCTAATATTTTTATATAGGGTTACTCTTTGACTTTGAATTTGAAACTAATCCATTTATTTTAATATATATTCATAAAATATGTCCTTTCAGCTTATATTTAAAATAGAATTAACTATTTTTAGATTATTCTAGTTTAGCTTATACAATTAACTAATATTTATAAACTATTTGGTAACTAATTAATTTATTCATGTATTTACTTAATTTAAATTAAGAATTTAATGTCCCTTTAACTTATATTTTAATTAACTAATTTCTATTACTTGAATTATTTTATGATTATAATATATTAACTCGCTTATTCTAACATATATTTATAATTATAAAATTATCCATTTATGTTTATAAGGAAATTAATAACTGATTTTGCTTATTTAAATCAATTATGCCCTTCATAGTCTAGCTAGCCGTTTCCTGGTCAAATCTAGCTGTTATCTTTTTAGCAGTTACCTGATCTGGAAATTTGGTCATGGGATATTCTGCCCAATCTATTTATATTGCATAGCAAGATCTGCTCATTCAACTCATCCTGACGATGAACCACACTGGTTGGTTCGAAAAGAGTCGACTGAAATATCTCTATGTAATTTTTCACCGAAAATTCTTCTCTAAAAACAATGTCTTTTCCTTCTTCTCTTCGGTATCCAATCACATTTATGGCTAATTTTCTTTGGAATCTATTCCAATGACTTTTATATATATATAATTAAAAAAAAAAAAAATTATTTTAATATTATAATTATAATTTTTGGGTTTCAATTTTGTGAAATAAAAATTTAAATATAATAAAAATGTAGTGTTACCACACTTAAAAAAAATATTATAATTATAATTATTTTTAATTTATATAGATTATTTTTTATAATAATAAAAAAAATTCCTCTCACATTAATATCTCTTCCTCTTTTATTTCGGAATCCAGTCACATTAATATCTCATTTTCTTCGGAATCCGGTCCAACGTTATCAATTACATCATCTATTTTTCCATTACATTATCTATTTTTCCTTTTTCATATTTTACTGTCGGTTATGACATAATGACTTGGCTACTTTTCCAAACACTAATTCCATTTCTATCCTCTCTCGATTCCTATCAAATATTCCAATCCTATACCTTGCGTGATGGTTGTGAAAAGCAAACTATTGTAAACAATGGATACATCATGAGTGACATGATTGTGAACCATCCAATTCTATTAATAAAATTATGAAAAGCAATACCACACATAAGCACGTCATACAAAAATATAAAATTTGCATGAAAGGTAATATAATACATAAGCATGCCGTACAAAATATAAAATTTGAATAACTTTTCATTTGATAAATAAGTTTTTATAAATGATTCATATTTTAACATTAAAATAACAATTAATATGATAATTATTCATAAGAGGACAATCCAAGCTTGGATATTTAGAAATGGAGTCACTACAAATATTCCACTAATTCTTGATGGTTCTAGATGGCGACTTTATTTTCATTCCCAATGCTTAATCCTAGCTTTCCCTTATCATAGTGTGTACCATGACAATATCTTACTCTGCTTATCATGCTATCTTTTGTTTTTTGTTTATTGTAAATGAGGAGTCTCTATCCACCTTTCCCCTTTTTAAGTAAATGTTTTTTATTTCCTCTTCATTGTCTTTTATGGAGATCATAGTTCTCACATGGAGTTGTCTTATATTTTTTATTTAATGTTTTTTTAAGGCCAAAACATATATATAATTGTTTTTTTATATTATTATTTTTCCACTTAGAAAGTTAAACCAATAGTCGAGATTCAAATTCTTAATATTATTTATCAGGAAAGCAATTAGTATATCACTTAAACTGAAAAAATAACTAATGAAAATACAATGCCAATGATTGACTACGAAAATAAAATTAGTGCTACTATAGAAAATGTTAACTAGTAAGATGGCTCACCTGATCATGTCATGTTGTGGGAGAGTCCACTTGGATTAGTGGAGGAGAGTCACTTTGTTCTTTAGAGGGGGTAAATGTAATGTCTCCTTGTTTCTTGGCTAAGATATAGACTTTTATGTCTAGCTTCTCGATTTTATCCATTGTTTTTGCCATGAAATTATAATCTCTTACTGAGTGTATGACCCCTCAATGAAAACTCTTCTTATAAGAGGCTTGATGTGCCAATATAATTTAATTGTCTACACATAAGAGGTTTGACGAGATCGAGTTAAAGTGCCAATTTTTGGGATCCATTGTCTTGTCTCCCTTTCAACATGATGGTCAGGAATCAACCTATGGTCCTAATGGACTTCCTCTATGCTATAGTATTCCAAACTTCATGAATGACTTCTGCATATCGAGCTATGGATCGTCTAGCTGCTACATGTGCATAGGCTAGTAAGGAGGATGGAGGATGGGCATCTAATCCTACAAAGGGAGAAAATTTTCCCCTTTCACTACATATGCATCCAATACTTAATCTGCATCTATCCATAACGCGTTGGGAAGGAATAGGTGGTACATAACCAGAGACTGAAAATTTGATCCCTGGGAAAAATTAGGGAGGTGAGAACCTAACTTGAGAAAAAAATATCCTTTCAAAAGATTCACGTTTAGAATTGAGGGAGGAATATGGTTGATTTTATGGGCTTGAAAATCTTAGTGATAATTCCACATGAGAAAACCCTTAAGAGGTGGGGACACTATAGAAGATTAGAAGATGAAGGGGAGCAAATTAAATCTAATAGTATAAAACCTAAAACCATGAAAGGACCCATAGGCTAGAGAGAGAGCAAGAGAACTATGAAACAAAACTTAAAATTTTATACCAACACTAAAAATTTGTTGTGAAACCAACAAAAACAAGAATTACCATGAAACCAAAATGTTGTATCTCCATGTCTAGGTTGGATAGTAACAAAATTGAATCCACAAATCTTCACTTTTAATCCACAAACCTAAGTTATACCTCAAAACAATGACATAACTTCTAGATGAGACACTTCTAGTTGGCCACCCAAAGCACAACAACCACCTAGATCATAAAACCCAGAAGTTTCAAATACAAAACCAAAAAAAGTAAAAAGACAAATCTCTGAGTAGAACACAAAATATTAAGTTACTCATAGTCAACATTCCATGCCACAACTTCCACCATATGAAAGACAAATTTAAGATATCATTCCACATTCTCGACTTCATCCACCATTTCTTGCCATAATTCCTCCACGTTCCCATGAAATTCAACACAATGATGGGAGGAGCAAGATTGAATGCCATATCCCTATCTAGTTTTCCTTCTGAAGTTTCTCTCCAATGTATATTAATCATGAAATAGACTTCACACAACCTTGCCTCGTAATCAACCACTTGAATACAGTTCCCTTTGCATGCATCTCTCCACCTAGGCAACATATTACAACACCCTTATGCTAACGAGGTGGCTCTTATATCAAGGTAAGGGATCACGTCTTTCTTTTAGGAACCCTCCATGGGGAACATAATATTTTCTAGAAATTTCCTCACACTCATCTCTTAATGAGGCTAGAATTTTTTGCTTCCAATCCCTATCCGGGGATCAATATTAAAGTTGAGTCCTTGATTGGCTAATTTTTTTCTAGCTTGTTCACATTTCTTCTAACATTAGAGAGGATGGTAGCTTCTATTCCTTCCAACAAAATCACCACTTTTCCAATATTATATTTAAGCTCCAAGTATTTGAGACTTTGGAAGGGCGAGAACCATGTTGCAGTTTTCTAACCATCTAGATAATGGTTTTGGAATCAACTTCTATTATTAGCTTATGGAAATTCCATTTTTGTGAAATTTTAAGCCTTATTGTAATGAATATAACTCAATTGTGTTGTTGCTTTGAATTCCTAGGTCACTTATGTAGATGTGAATTATTTGTCCTTGATAATTTATGAAGACTCCTCCAAAGTGTTGGAATGAGGAATTACTAAGAGGGGGGTGGGGTGAATCAGTAATAGTGAGATTCTTAAATCTTATTCTTCAATATGTTTTTATTCATTTTTATTTTCTGTTACTTATGAGAGCATTCATTCATAAAGAATGTGAGTAGCAAGTTTAAGCATTCATATGTTCATACAGACAATCACATGAGCAACATACACATTTTGACACTAGTGTTTTCACGTGGAAACCCAGAGGGAAAAGACCACCAAATTGTTGTTTGTTTATTACGTAAATTAAGCACCTACTTAATTACATCAGTTTATATGTGACCACCCACTCATAGGAGGCATGAACCCCCTTAGGTTAGCAAGAACCAACTTACCAAGAGGCACCAACCTCTTATGAATGTAGGATACAACCTTCTCTTGCCACTATTATATTATTTCATACAATTTTCAAACTGAAAACATAGGCATATACAATTATGGAAAGTACCAATCAGGTTGGTTGTAGAAACAACTTCTGCTCTCAATCCACTACTAATCCATAGACTCCCTTTGGTCTCATGCAGTTGTTATTTTCTCGCTGCTCACAACAACATGTCCTCAACACTCTTCCTTCTCTCATATAGCCTCTCTATTGCATATTCTTCAACTTTTCTCTTGTTGTTTTTCTCACAGAACTCACTCTACTCTTGCTACAATCACTGCGCTCACTGCTCAGCCCATCAACAATGCACACTTCCCCACCTTGCTCGATGGAAATCGATGGTTTTGATCCTCTAATGCACACTCCACATTGATGTCCCTACTACCTGTGTCCATACTGCCCAAGTGTACCTTAGTATGGCTACTCCTGCGGATGTTGCATATGTTGGTTGTACTCTGTCATGGAATTAAAGACAAAGATAGGCTATTGAATTATTCACTAACTCCCTGGGTAATCCTCCATACTGATAATTTAATCTCAGGTGGCTTGCACACTCTGTTGTGACTCCCATGCTTATTCATTGCTCCATAGAGCTTGACAAAACTCAGGAATGGCCACTCTATTCCTCATTAAATCTACCAGACATGCACGTGAAGCAGCCGATTTCTTTCTCCATTTCTTCAGTTCTTCTCTATGAACTGTTGTCCTTGTTTCCTTGTCTCAGCGCCTTCTGCAGATGCAGCTAACTCCATAAACCAATTCTATTGATCTGCATTTAATCTTCAGTTTTCAACCCATTCATCCATTTAAATCACTATATTGTTTTATCAGAGCCCCAACATATCGTAACACAAACAAATTAAATGTTATGATATTACACAGCTCTGATATCCTTATCCCCCTTGGCACTTAGCTCCCTAAGCATTTACTTTCTCATATAACTGGGCTTTTTCACTGTCACTTTAGCTTACCACTGCAGCATTATATCGAAGCCCCTCCATATCGTAACTTCTGCAAAGTCCCTATTACGTCTTAGCTCCCCTTGTTTAGTCCTTGGTTCCTTGGACCTCCATACGACCATCTACCAGATAATATCAGAGCCCCTGTATATCGTAACTTTTTCCATGTCCATTTTCACAAGAGTTGTGATGTCCTCATCCTGTGATATACTGACTTCTGATATGCTGACATCACTTCTACATGTGGCAACTCTTGAGAGGTGACATGTGTCACTTTGATTTTCCCCATTGGGCCACTAAAAATTCCAAAATAGGATGCCACATATCCCCCATACTGTCATGTCATGCTGACATCACTTTCCACTTTAGCTTCTCGTATCCAATCACATGTCGTCATGTGTCCCACCAGAAGAGAGAGAAGGGGTCCCAACATGCCTTGGTTTTGCAACAGAAACCTTCATCAATCTTGTTGGGTGTGGAGCCTGATTATCTTCTATAGTACCGGCATATTGGACCCCAGTTCAAAATGGGGCGGCAACGCCGCCCGTAAAATAATCGCTGCCGTGGGGGGTCCAGGGGGGGGCGGCGCCCCCGAAGCTAAAAACAGCTGTAAAATTGCCTTGTAAAAGTATAGTAATTTCTAGTCAATCTGGGCCGTTCATTAGGCGGATGATCTGACGGTAGAACTTATGTTTAGTTTAGGGCTTTTTTCCCTAGAAGGCAACCCCTCTCTTTATATGAGGGCATTGTATTTGAGGCTGTGAGATAGATGTGTATTCGGTGAGCGAGAAACATAGAGGTGAGACTGTGAGAGAAAACAGAGGATATTACAGCAGTTTTGTTGTAGGTTGTATCTCTTCATTTTGCTGGATAATAGAAAGGAAGGACTGGCTGTTTGGGGTGGACGTAGCCCAAACTGGGTGAACCACGTATATCTGTGTCTCTCTTGTTTTGTGCGTTTTCTGTGTTTATATTTCTGCAATATTTTATGTGTTCCATTGCTCCGTAATATATAATTTTCTAACAACTGGTATCAGAGCCGAAGATCTATTTGGCTGATAAACTCGCAGGAAAGAAGGGTTCCTGGTTCGAGTGGGAGCAATGGCGAAAGATGGTAAGTTTAGGGTCGAGAAATTTAACGGCCAAAACTTCTCGCTGTGGAAGATGCAGATGGAAGATTATCTGTATCAGAAAGATCTATACCTACCATTGGGCGGAAAAACAAAGATGCCGACGGGTATGAAAGACAAAGAATGGAACCTTCTCGATAGAAAGGCACTCGGAACAATACGGTTGTGCCTTGCTGCATCAGTCACCTTCAACATTTCGAAGGAAACCACGACAGAGGGTTTGATGCAGACGTTGTCGAAACTATATGAAAAACCCTCGGCCTCAAACAAGGTATTTCTTATGAAACGGTTATTTAATATGAATATGTCGGAAGGTGGATCTGTTGCAAACCGTTTAAATGAATTTAATACAGTTACAAGTCAGTTAAGTTCTGTAGGGGTAAACTTTGATGATGAAGTTAGAGCTATGTTATTCTTGTGCTCATTACCAGAAAGTTGGAATGGTTTGGTAATGGCCATTAGTAACTCCGTTTCTGGATCTAGTACTTTAAAGTTTGATGATGTTGTCGGTGCTATACTTAGCGAGGAAATGCGACGGAAAAGCTCCGGTGAGACATCGGGAAATGCTTTGAGTGTAGAGTCTAGAGGAAGAAAAATGGAAAGAGGAAAGAGCTCAGGATATCGCAGTAAATCAAGGAAAGGCAGATCCAAGTCCAGATCGGGGATAGTGTGCTGGAAATGTGGAAAGAAAGGACACCTAAAGAAAGACTGTAGATCTAGGAAGGGAAAAGAAGGAGATGCACAGCAAGAAAACAATCATGAAGCAAATGTGACAGGTGAGGTGTTACAAGATGCTTTGATTCTTTCTTCGAAAATATTACTGATTCCTGGGTGGTAGATTCAGGGGCTTCATTCCATGCCACACCTGATAAGAAATACTTTCATGACTATGTTCAAGGAGATTTTGGACAAGTTCGTCTAGGTGATGATAAACCCTATAAAATCGTTGGAATGGGTAAGGTTCTTGTAAAACAGCAGAATGGAAACCAATGGCTGTTAAAGGAGGTAAGGCATGTTCCAGATCTAAAGAAAAATCTGATTTCAACAGGGCAGTTAGGCGGTGAAGGTTGTGTGACAACTTTCACAGATAAAGCTTGGAAGGTCACTAAAGGAGCCCTGGTAATAGCAAAAGGCGAAAAGGTTGGTACATTGTATTTATGCAATGGTATTTCTAACTCTGTTAATGCTTTAACTTCCAGAGGAGCAGAAGCAGCATTATGGCATCATAGGCTCGGACACATGAGTGAAAAGGGGATGAAGATTCTTCACTCAAGGAATTTTTTGCCGGGTTTGAAGAATGTTGATTTGGACTTCTGTGAGAACTGCATTTATGGAAAACAAAAGAGAGTCAGATTTCTCAGAGTTGGGAAAGAAAAGAAGAACGAAAAATTGGAGCTTGTGCATACAGACATATGGGGACCTGCTCAGGTATCATCTCTCGGTGGCTCTCGTTATTATGTTACTTTTATTGATGATGCAACTAGAAAAACTTGGATTTATTGTATTAAGAATAAATCTGATGTATTTGATACTTTCAAGAAATGGAAAGCTTTGGTTGAGATTGAGACAGGAAAGAAATTGAAATGTCTTAGATCAGACAATGGAGGTGAATATTGCAGCAAAGAGTTTGATAGGTACTTTTCAGAGCATGGAATTCGCAGAGAGAAGACAGTTCCAAGAACACCACAAGAAAATGGTGTGTCAGAAAGGATGAACAGAACAATCAGGGAGCGTGCAAGGTGCATGAGATTGCATGCAGGATTGCCTTTACAGTTTTGGGCAGATGTTGTAGATACTGTTGTTTATCTAATAAACAGAGGGCCTTCAAGTTCCTTGGATGGTAGTGTTCCAGAGGAAGCATGGATAGGTAAAAAGGTAAACTACTCTATTTTAAAGCCTTTTGGTTGTGAGGCCTTTGTCCATATTGATAAAGAAAATAGAACAAAGCTTGAGGCAAAGTCAAAGAAATGTACCTTTATTGGATATGGTGTTAATGATTTTGGTTATCGCTTATATGATTACGAAAATCACAAAATAATTAGGAGTAGAGATGTAATATTCAATGAAAAGGTCTTGTATAAGAATCAGTTGCAGGAAAAGAAACAGGAAAAGGAAAACAAGGAATACGCAGTTTTTGATGAAATCACTGAAAAAGTAAAGGTGCCTGAAAATAATAATAATCAACAACCACAACAACAACAACCACCACAACAACGACAGGCACCCGAAACACCTGAAAGTGGCGTTAGAAGATCTACCAGGATAAGTAGACCCCCTGAACGATACTCTCCTTCATTATATTATTTATTGCTGACTGATTCCGGTGAACCCGAATGTTATGAAGAAGCAATGCAGGTTGAAAGCAGGAAGAAGTGGGAGGTAGCCATGGAAGAAGAGATGGACTCCTTAATGCATAACCAGACTTGGGATTTAGTCAGGTTTCCTGTAGGAAAAACTACATTGAAGAATAAATGGGTTTACAGGCTGAAGGAAGAAGATGGAGGAAAGCAAAGGTACAAAGCTAGACTTGTGGTGAAGGGGTTTGCACAGAAGAAAGGCATTGATTTTGATGAAATATTTTCTCCTGTTGTTAAAATGACTTCAATCAGAACTATTTTAAGACTTGTAGCAGCTGAAGATTTGCATCTTGAGCAGTTAGATGTAAAGACAACCTTTCTCCATGGGGATTTGGAGGAAGAGATATATATGCAGCAGCCACAAGGATATGAGGTGAAGGGGAAGGAGAAACTTGTGTGCAGGTTGAAGAAGAGCTTGTATGGTTTAAAACAGTCTCCAAGGCAGTGGTATCTAAAATTTGACAAGTTTATGTCTGAACAAGGTTATACTAGATGTCACTCTGATCATTGTGTTTATCTAAAAAAGCAAAATGATGGTAGCTATATTATATTGTTATTGTATGTAGATGACATGCTTGTTGCAGGATCTAACATGCAGGAAATAAATGTGCTCAAAAGAAAATTGGCAAATTCATTTGCAATGAAGGATTTGGGTGCTGCAAAACAAATCCTTGGTATGAGAATAACTAGAGACAGGAAAAATCGTAAATTAACATTGTCTCAGAATGAGTACATACAAAAGGTGTTTAAAAGATTTAACATGCACAATGCAAAACCAGTTAGTACACCTTTTGCTAGCCATTTCAAACTTAGCAAGGAAATGTGCCCAAAGACCCAAGAAGACATGGATTATATGTCTAAAGTTCCATATGCATCAACAGTTGGAAGCTTAATGTATGCAATGGTCTGCACAAGGCCTGATATTGCACATGCAGTGGGAGTTGTAAGCAGGTACATGAACAATCCAGGAAAGGAACATTGGATGGTAGTGAAATGGATTCTCAGATATTTGAAAGGTACCACTAATCAAGCATTATGCTTTGGTGGTTCAAACATCTCCCTACAAGGATATGTTGATGCAGATATGGCAGGTGACAGAGATAATAGGAGGAGCACTACAGGATATGTATTTACTGTCGGAGGAACCGCTGTCAGTTGGGTTTCAAAAATCCAAAGTGTTGTTGCACTTTCAACAACAGAAGCAAAGTATGTTGCTGCTACAGAGGCTAGTAAAGAAATGATTTGGTTACAAAGGTTTATGGGTGAATTGGGTAAGGAGCATGATATGGGCACGTTATACAGTGATAGTCAAAGTGCCATTCATCTTGCAAAGAACTCAACATTTCATTCCAGGACAAAACACATACAGCTCAAGTACCATTTCATACGATCAGTGTTGGAAGATGGAGAGTTGAAGCTGGAAAAGATACACACTAGCCAGAACCCTGCAGATATGCTAACAAAAGTTGTAACCAGGGAGAAACTGAGAATATGCTCAGTTTCAGTTGGTCTTCAAGGATGACGATGAAGATGAGAAACAGCCAGGTCCAAAGAGGAGTCATTGTCCAGCAAATGGAGCAGCGGTGGAGTTGCTACAATCAGTCTCCAAGTGGGAGATTGTTGGGTGTGGAGCCTGATTATCTTCTATAGTACCGGCATATTGGACCCCTAGTTCAAAATGGGGTGGCAACGCCGCCCGTAAAATAATCGCTACCGTGGGGGGTCCAGGGGGGGGCGGCGCCCCCGAAGCTAAAAACAGCTGTAAAATTGCCTTGTAAAAGTATAGTAATTTCTAGTCAATCTGGGCCGTTCATTAGGCGGATGATCTGACGGTAGAACTTATGTTTAGTTTAGGGTTTTTTGCCCTAGAAGGCAACCCCTCTCTTTATATGAGGGCATTGTATTTGAGGCTATGAGATAGATGTGTATTCGGTGAGCGAGAAACATAGAGGTGAGACTATGAGAGAAAACAGAGGATATTACAGCGGTTTTGCTGTAGGTTGTATCTCTTCATTTTGCTGGATAATAGAAAGGAAGGACTGGTTGTTCGGGTGGACGTAGCCCAAACTGGGTGAACCACGTATATCTGTGTCTCTCTTGTTTTGTGCGTTTTCTGTGTTTATATTTCTGCAATATTTTATGTGTTCCATTGCTCCGTAATATATAATTTTCTAACAAATCTAGTGACACATCCCTCGGTGAATTTAACAATATCAGTAGCTCCATATATCGTAACTTATCAAAATAACTATGTTAATAAGTTCTGATATTCTGATATGCTCCGACCTCTGATATTTTGATGGCCTCCAACCTCTTACATTTTGATGGCCTCCAGCCTCTAATATCACTTGCTAGGATGTTCCAATATTCATCCTTCCAATATACCGATATGTCATGCTTTGAGGTTCTGATATCAAGTTCTGATGTGCCCTGACCTCTGATATTCATCCTTCTGTTTTGCTGACCTCCAATATAGCCTACTTTGAAGTTTTTAAGGCTTTCAACCTCCAATATGTTGGCTTTCTTAGGACTTCGAGACCCTAACTTCGGAAAACCATAACTTTTGATCCAAGAGTCCATTCTTAGACTTCGACACACCATTGGAAAACTCTTTTATAGAACTTTCCAATGGAGAGGGTCTGATGTAGGCTTTGAGCCCATCTAATACCTACAAAATTACTACAAAATCTCTGCCATTATTTCTCCTTGACTCTTCTTCTTGTGCCTAGAATCTTGAACTCCCAACCATCATAATCATCATTTTATGCCTTCTCTAGTAAGCCTACTACCATGATGATTATCTACATGAAGCCTGCAGCTACCATAGGATTCCTCCTTTTCCTGGACTACCAATCACCATAGTAGTCATCATTTTATGGATTTTCAATAGCCTACTACAATGATGATTCTCTACCAGAATCTTGCAACTACCATGGGATTCCTCCTGGACTCCAAATCACCAACTGATCCTGGTCGACATCAATGCTAACACTATCACAACCATTAGCCATCTAGACACCACCAATTTTCCAACAATATCCCCCTTTGGCATTGATGGCAATACCATAAGCTCCCACTGAAGCTAGGCATGGTATTCTCCGATGCCTTAGTAATATTCTCCCCCTTTGGCATCAATGGAAAATAATACTTCTTGAATACTCCCTCTAAACCACTACAATCTACTCTTCCATTGATATGACATGATGTGTAGCTACCAACACCTACCAAAATGAAGTCGTTTGGAAGGAGGAGTCACAAATCCTATCTGCTACCTGAGATATTCAAAGGGTTCTCTTTCTAGTGGCTTAGTAAAGATATCTACAAGTTTATATTTAGTGGCCACATATTCAAGTCTGACAACATTTGTCTTTGAATGAATTATTGGAATTTTGGAAATGTTGATGGAACTTGTATTATCACACATAATTGGAATAGTATCAGTCATCTCTACTTGAATATCTTTTAAAAATCTTCTTCATCCATAGAATCTATGTGCAATAGGTAGCAGTAGCAATATACTCTGCTTCATTTGTTGATAAAGAAATGGAGGCTTGTTTCTTGCTGACCCATGACACCAAGAATTTCCCCAAGAAGAAAGTTGTACCAGAGGTGCTTTTCTTGTCATCAAGACTACCATCCCAATAAGCATCACTGTAGGCCTTCAAATTAAATTCTTTTCTCTTAGCATACCACACTCCATATTTTGTTGTTCCTTGAAGATATTTGAAAATTATTTTGACAACAAGAACATGAATTTCATGTGGGAAGGCTTGAAATATGGTCATAAGACCCACACCATACATGATGTTTGGCCTCAAAGATGTAAGATACAACTAGCTTCCTATCATGGATCTATATTCAGTTTTATTTACTAGTGGTGTCTCATCTTCTTTGCACAATTTACAGCCTGTAGCCATAGGTGTGCTCACTAGCTTGCAATATTCCAACCCAAACTTCTTCAAAGTTTCCTTGAGATATTTGGATTGGGATATAAACACTCGTTGTGGAGACTGGGATATTTGCAAATCTAGGAAGAAGGACAAATCTCAGATCATGGACATTTTGAACTCTATTTGCATACATTTTTCAAATTGAAGCCCCAATTGTTCCATGTCATTGCCAAACATTATATCATCCACATACACTACTACAATTTGTAGATGGTCACTTTTAGAATCTATGTCTAAATTGTTGTCAGTTGTAACTTCCTTAAAGCCTTGTTGTTGAAGGTATTTATCTAGCATTTCGTACCAAGATCTAGGAGCCTGTTTTAGTCCATATAGAGCCTTTTTCAATTTTCATACAAACCCTTCATCTGTGGTGAGTATAAATCCTTCTGGCTACTCAATATAAACTTCTTCTTCCAGATCTCCATTGAGAAATGCAGACTTCACATCCATATGATATACCTTGATGTTTTTATGGCATGAAAGAGCAAGAAATATTCTGATAGCTTCCAGTCTTTCTACTGGTGCAAAGGTTTCCTCGAAATCTACCCCTTCTATTTGGGAATACCCTTTGTAGACCAATCGAGCCTTGTTCCTGATTACTTGACCCTACTCATACAAATTGTTTTTGAAAACCCATTTTCTTCCAATAATTTTTTTCTCTTTAGGCCTTGGAACAAGCTCCCAAATGTCATTCTTTTCAATCTGGTCAACTTCTTCATTCATAGTTTTCGCCTAGAACTTGTCCTCGCTTGCTTGGCTGAGATTCTTGGGTTCAGTCTGTGACAACATATCTAGACTTGCATAACTTGTATTTCCAACAATTTTCCTCCTAGTATGAACACCATGTCTTTAATCTCCAAGTATATGACTCCTAGGATGTTCTTTCTGTACATTCATGGAAGGTGTCTCTAGCCTTGCAGTTGTGCCTGCTTCCTCACCTTCACTATCTAAAACTGTTTCTTTTATATCTGTGGACCTCATATCTGGATTTTCTTCATCATCGGATTTCATTTTTCTTTTAGAGGACTCAAGTTGTGAAGCTATTTCATCTACTATAACATCAATGCAATTCTCAATCTTCTTTGTCCACTTGTTGTAACACTTATCCTTTACTTCGAGAAGAGTACCCAATTAATATTCCCTCATCAGCATGAGAGCCAAAATTTCCAGGAGTATTATCATTTATTTTGATAAAGAACTTGCTCCCAAACACCTTAAGGTGTTTAACTAATGCATGGCTTCCCTTCCACAACTCATAGGCAATTTTATTACTATTAGGCCTAATTTGAGTTCTTTTTGAAAAATACACTATGACCTGTGTTGCTTCTCCCCATATGATGTGAGACATATATGCTTCATCCAACATTTATCTGGCCATTTCGTGGATTGTGTTGTTCTTTCTCACCACTACTCCATTTTGCAATGGATTTCTAGCCACTGAATATTGCCTCCTGATGCTATGCTCTTCACAGAATTCTTCAAATCCCTTGAAGTGTACTCTCTTCTATCTGATATTAAGAATTTTATCTTTAAGTCTTTCTCATTTTCTACTTGAGCTTTAAATTTGTTAAAATTCTTAAATGCTTCCAACTTTTATTTTAAGAGCACAATCCAAGTGGCTTTGGTAAAATCATCAATGATAATCATGAAATATCTTTCTCCTTTTGGGGTTTTTTCTTTGCTTGGGCCACAAATATCTATGTCAATGAGATCCAGTGGTCTAGATGAGGAGAACACTTTTGACTTGAAATGAGTCCTAGTATGCTTGCCAAATTGGCATGAATCGTAGATTGAGTTATCAGGGCTTCACAATCTTGGTAATCTTCTCACAACTCCCATCTTTCTAAATTTTATCAAACTACCAATATTCAGATGGCCAAGCCTCTTGTGCCACAACCATGCTTCATTCGTTTTTCTTAAATAACAGTTAACCTTGGAATCATCAAACACATATACATTATTGTGGGTTCTCATTTATTTTCCCATCAACTTTCCATTCTTCATGTTGTGGACCTCACAATCCTTGGATCGAAAGGTCACATAGCTATTATCACACATTTGGCTAACACTAATCAGATTGTGCTTGAGGACTTCCACATACAATACATTTTGTGCTTTTGTATTTTGATCAAGACTGACTATGCCTTTACCCTTAATTATAGCTGGAGCATTATTTCTGAAGGTGACATTGTTTCCTCTATCCTTTTCTTTTAGTGATAGAAATTTTCTTTATCCCCAGTCATATGCTTGGAACAACCACTATCCACATACCATATGTTCTCTTGATTATGGGCTGATAGAGCGAGTCCACACTTCATGCTCCTTTTATTCTTTCATTTCCAACTCTCTTTATCCTTTTTGATAGTTGACTTTCTAATATTTTGGAACTTAGATTGGTATTCAAACCTACTTCTACACTCACTTGATTTGTGCCCAAAATTATTAAATTCATTCTACATCGCTTAACAGGGGAGAGAAGACATTTCAATCTCTAAGAGGAGAGTTTTGAGATCTAAAATTCTGATACTTATTATATCTATAATTTTCATCTCTTTCAACTTTGATCATTCGACAATCAACAAATTTATGTCCAAAGATATAAAACTTATAACAAATATCTTGATTGTGTTATGTGTTTGTGCATGAAGGTACCTTGATTGTCTGGCTGATTGATTCTTTCTCCTTTGATGATCTCCTCTTTCCCTTGCTACTCTTTTGTCTTCATTGATTCTCTCTTGATGCTCCTTTACACATCTCTGTGGTTCTTCGAATCATGCAGACATGAAGTTTATATTCTCCATATAATATTCTTGTGTTTTTTAGTATCTCATACCTTTTTTTATTGTTGAGGACCTTTGGCTATTCAAAATATGATCTAGTTTCCCTGTTCCTTATGCAAAATTTTCATTTAAACCCTTCTTGGTCATTATTCCCTCAAGATCCGTTCTTAGAGAGACAACCTCTACCTAAAGACTTTGACAATTCTCCTCCCATTCATGGATCAAGTCTTGAAGAACCTATTCCTTCCATTTAGCTTCTTCCAGTTTAACTTTCAAAGATGAAATATCATATTTGCATGTCTTTGAGATTGTTTCCTTCCTTAACTTGAGAAGCTCCTATTTTAATTGCTTATTCTCTTCTTCTAGTTTCTGACATGTTCTGTGTTTTTCTTCTAGTAGAAGGAATAAACTATATTTTCTATTGATAACTTCTTCAAGTTTTTCTTTTTGATAATAAAACTCCTAATTATCAAAGTTATACATGTTAGAGCCTAGATTTGCTTCAGGCTGAAAAGGAAAAGTTCCAGGTCCACATCAAACCATGCTCAGCCTCGTAGCTAGCCCTACGAGGACAGGAGAGGGCTCTCTCCGGGTCAATCTCAGCGAAAGATAATCAATGGGGCTGGAGATGACTGAAAAACAAACTAATTTTAGGCTAGGTATGAAGTGCAAAGGATTTGATTTAAGTTTTTGGGGGTTTTGTGCTGGAAACAGGGAAAGGAAAATTGGGCTTGGGGATGAGGCACAGTTTCTGCAGAGTTCTGATTGGGGCAAGGAAGGAAATCATTTTGATGCTTTAAATTGAGTGAATGGATAGATCAGACTGGTGAGGAGCTAAGGAGAGCAAGAGAGTCTCAAGAATTCTCCTTAAACAGATGAAAACATGGAAATTTAAACAAATTCAAAGGCAGAGCATAGCAGTTAATGGATTCTACCTTAATCACTCATTTGTTCAAATTCAGAAGAAGAGACAGGAAAATGATACACATAACACTAATTAACTTACAATTACTTAGAGAAGAACACCATCAAAACATAAAGCCACATGGATCCCAAACAGTGCTGCAAAACCCTGGTCTTTCCTTAGCCAAAAATGCAGAGATAGAATGTACAATGATATGCCAAAGCAATCCCTAGTGTCCAACCCTGAAAATGACTTAGGAATTACATGATATAGACTATCCCAACCCATTCCCTTGCCTCTAGGGGTCGAGCTCATCATTCTAGGAGCTGTTTCAACCAATTCTAAACAAAGCACTAAAATCTAGGCAATCAAAACAACTTGCCTCTATAAGGTAGGAAACTGATTCATTCATTAAATTTTCACTTTTTAGTGAATGAATCCTCTAGAACAAGTAAGTAATTGCAAAAATTACATCATGTTTATCCAATTACATCAATATAGAACAAAAATTACATCAAAAAGAAAAACTAGTCAAACTGGTCGAATTTTTGAGCTGGAAGGTGAAAAATTGAGCAAAAATCCTTTATGCGCCGCGCCAAATCCTCTATGCGTCGCGCCACTTTGAGGCTGAGTTTGAGGCACTTCCTGAAGTCCAAATTGAGCCCAATTGTTCTTGTTGGAAATCCCTGCCTGTCTACTTTCCAACTCAAGTGGAATTTCTGAATTTGGATGTCATTTGCCCCTCCAAAACTTCAATCTCCCAAGACTACTTCCTGTGTGTCAAAATAGGGGCAGTGAGGTCATTTTGTGAGTGTTTTTGACCTCCTGAGGACCCAAAACTTGCCCAAACTTCTTGGCCATACACAAAAAGTCATGATTTTTTATGGAAAATCCAAAAATATAAATTTTTTGAAATTTGGAGCCCCCTAGCAAAAGCGAGCACCACGTGGCGCGGCGCATAGGGAGGAAAACCCTGTGTTAAATTTTTTTGTGTGTAGTGCCTCTTTACAGACCAGTTTTGAAGACCTTCCTGGTGTCCAAATTGGGCACGGGATAGCTCGTTGGAAAGGTATTTGAGTCTACTTTCCAACCCAACTTAAATTTTTTAATTTGGAGTTCATTTTCCCTGTAAAAAATCAAATATCCCAAGACTGGTCAAAATGTGCCAAATGAGGCTGCCTAAAAGCAGAGTGTTGTTGTAGTCAACTTTTGAAGGTGTTCCTCAACTCCAAATTGAGCTCATGATAGCTCATTGGAAATAGCTTTGTGTCTAGTTAGCTTTTGACTCATCAAGAAAGTCATTTGGCCGACCAAGCTAGGAGAAAACATGATTTTACCAAGGTCACTCGAGAGGTGCATCAATTCTCCCGAGGCAACTGTATTTTGACATTTCTCGAAAACCATGACAGTTGTGTAAAAACTGAAAGAGGATTTTCTTCTTGCATCATTATAGGACAAAAACCTCTCTCACATTTTCCCAATTCATCCTTTCTAGCTCAGAAGCACAATTTGAATAAAAACCATCCCTTTTGTGTGATGAATGGCTTGCTCCTTGGAATGACTTCTCGACAAATAATGGAGATCTGATGTTCGATGATATGAAATGACCTCATACCTTCTGATATCCTTTACGCCTCCTCTACTCAGATATCTCTGATCCCATAGCCAACCCTAGCTCAGTGGGAGAGGAAATTAGGGTTTGGGGATTTATGGTTAAGATTTGGGAAAAATGGGAACTTGGGATAGGGGATTAGTGGATTTAAGGGGGTAATGGAACTTAAGGAATAAGGGAATCAATGAAAAAGGGATAAGGGAGTAAACTTGGTGGCAAAATAGTCATCAAAACCCTAGGCAGCAAGTTTCTCGGAGGTACTTTAAAAGCTAGGGTTTGATTGTTTTACACAAGCACCATGAAACATACACCATCAAACCATCATCAAAATTTTATGGAAAATAGCTTTGAAGACTCAACCTACTTGTATCAAGACCGATTGATGCAATTTTGGAGCAGATTTGGGCGGATTTGGTAAATTTCAGGCTTCCTGGCTGTATGCATCGCGCACTCAGCCCAATGCATCGCGCCTCCCCAGTGCATCATGCTTGTGTTATTTTACACTGGGTTCTGAGGCCCAGTGCGCCACGCCTCCTGCCCAGTGTGCCGCACCAGTCAAGTTTCACCCAAACTCACCCAAACTTGTCACTCACTTACCAAAATCATTTTTTCTTGCTTCTCTTTGCTCTTGGCATATGAATGAACCTCAAACACTTGGACAAATGTTTTATACATGAAGCCTTTAAATTCATTTTGCCAAAACCCACTTTCATAACATTGCAGACTTTGGCACTTTCATTTCAACCTCTGTTTTTTCACCTTTTGGCTTTGTTGATGAACTGAATGAGCTGAACTTTGCTTGTTTTTTGCAGGTGTAGGAGCTTCTTAGGCTAAGGAAAGAAACCAGGGTGCAGGTGAAGGAATGTAGCATGAAGAGAACAAAATATACATGATTTTGTACAAAAAAGGCTAAATACTCTGTTTTTCCTCAAAATAGAGTTTTGAGGAAAAACACATTTTTGGATACTTATTAACAAAATTTATTGGCGATAGAACCTCCTCATGGCCTGCTGGTGATTATCAGACACTCTGAAGCATTTATTGACAAAACCCTAATGAAACCCTAGACCGACTTGACACTAAAACCCTAAAGACAACTTTTGCAAATTTTTAATGAAAAGAAGACTGTATATGCCTTTTTAATGAACAGACATGAACCAGCAGGTAAATGACATGAGGGACATGAGGAAAACCACTCTCGTCAGATAATCCATGCGCCTAACGGAATGCAGATGACTGGGCGGGACTCCTAATATGAAATGCATGCAACAAAGAGATTTTGATCTCTGACGGAGGGCTGAACAGACCGACTCTAACAATACATACCTTCTTTAGCACATTGTAGTTGTTCCTTCAACTACTTATTCTTTTTCCTTGCTTTCTTTAACTCATCAAGAGCACTGATGAGTTCCCCTTCAAGGTACACTACTCCTTCTTCTTCTTCTTCTTCCTCTTTAGAGTCCATGATAATTTGTTTCTTGGAGTCTGTTAAAAAATCCATAAGTAAATACTTACTGGAATCATCCTCCAAAGAGTTTTTACTACCTGAATCTAGTGCTAAGCTATCCTCTTTGGAGTAGAAACCCTTCTTCTTATAGACTTTTTCTTCTGATGTTTCTGAGACTTGTTTCCAAATTTCTGATCATCTTCCTTTTCAAAATTTTCTTTATAAGGGAATTTCGATGGAAAATGTCCAACTCTTCCATAGTCAAAATATTTAAAGGGAAACTTCCCTTTATATTTTCCTAAGCCACACTTCAGTTTCCTGGCTAATTGAGCCAACTTCTGATCAGATTGATATCCATAGCAGTCTTGATGATCTTTGTGCTCCTTTTCCTTTTTGGATACTTTAAATATTGCTTCCTTATGTCCATACTTCTCTCTTCCTACTCTCATCTCATAGGTTGTGAGATTACCATGCAACTTGTCCATCTTGAGATCCTTTAAATTAGCCTTTTATTCAATAATTGAGACTTTAGCATCAAATCTCATGGGCAGAGATCTTAATATTGTTTGAAAAATCATCTCTTCCTTGAACTCATCACCAAGTCCTCTAATAATATTGGTTACTTCATAAACTATGAGGAAGTACTATGCTATGATTTCATCTTCACTCATTCTTAAGCTCTCAAACCTTATTCTAAAAGTTTGAAGTTTTGCTTGCTTGACTTTGTCATGTCCTTTATGACTCTGATTAAGCTTTACCCACACTTCCTTAGTAGACTTACAGTGCATAAACTTTACAATATCTGATTTACTAAGACCAAAGAGAATGGAATTCTTGTCTTTAGCATTATTTCCATATAATGTTTTACCATCTGCAACAGTGGGAGGAATATCAGGGACATTGTAGTCTATTAGCACCGAAATCCAAACATCTACTCTGAGGGACATAAGGTATGATTCCATCCTTGCTTTCCAAAAGGCATAGTTTGTCCCATCAAAGACTAGTATTCTACTTGAGTAAGCCTCTTGATTCTCTTGCCTAGACATAATTCCTTATATATCTACCTTCTAGTGGATAGACTATTCCTAAAGGAACTTGACTCTAATACCAATTTTTGGAATAAGGAATTACTAAGAGAGGGGGTGAATCAGTAATAGTGAGATTCTTAAATCTTTTTCCTAAATATGATTTTAGTCCTTTTTATTTTATGTTACTTATGAGAGAATTTATTCATAAATAAAGTGACCAACAAGTTTAAGAATTCATATGTTCATACAGATAATCACATGAGTAGCATACACATTTTGACACTGGTGTTTTCATGTGGAAACCTAGAGGGAAAAAAATAACCAAATTGTTGTTTGTTTATGATGTAAATAAAGCACCTACTTAATTACATTAGTTTTTTTTTATCACCCACTTACAAGAGGCACCAAACCCCTTAGGTTAGCAATCACCAACTTGCTAAGAGGCACCGACCTCTTCTGAATGTAGCCTACAACCTACTCTTGCCAATGTTCTATTATTTCGTATAATTTTCAAACTTGAAACAAAGGCATATACACATTTGGAAAGTACCAATCAGGTTGGTTTCAGAAACAACTTTTTCTCGCAGCCCACTGTTGTTCCACAGACTCCCTTTGGTATCATGCAACTTCTCTTTGCTCACTGCTCACAACAACATGTCCTCAACACTTTGCCTTCTCTTACAGAGGCTCTCTATTGCACACTCTTCACCGCTTCTCTTGTTGTTTTTCTCACAACACTCACTCTCCTCTCACTACACTCATGCTCTCACTGCTAAGACCATCAACAATGCGCACTTCCCCACCTTGCTCGATGGAAATCGATGGTTTTAATCCTTTAATGCACATTGCACAATGTTGTCTCTATTTCCTGTGACCATACTGCCTGAGTGTACCTCAGTATGGCTCCTCCAGCTATTATTGAGTCTGTTGCTTGAACTCTATAATGGAATTAAACACAAAGATGGGTTGCTGAATTATTCACTGACTCCCTGCATAATCCTCCATATTGAGAATTTAATCTCAAGTGACCTAGATAGTCTACCATGACTCCCATGCCTATTCATTGCTCCATAGAGTTGGACATCACTCAAGAATGACCTCTCTTCCTCATTTAAATCTACTAGACGTGCACACAAAGCAACTAATTTCTTTCTCCATTTTTCAGTTCTTCTCTGTGAACTATTGTCCTCATTTCCTTATCTCAGCTCCTTCTATAGATGCAACTGACTCCATAAATGAACTCCACTGATATGCATTTAATCTTTAACTACCGACCCATTCATCCATTTAACTCACTATATTGTTTCATCGGAGCCCCAACATATCGTATCTCATACAAACTAAATGTTATGATATTACACAGATCCAATATCCTTAGCCCCCTTAGTGCTTAGCTCCTTGAGCATTTACTTTCTCATATGATCAGACTTGTGACCATCGGCTTAGCTTATAATTGTAGCATTATATTGGAGCCCCTCTATATCGTAACTTCTAAAAAGTCTCGATTGCATATTAACTCCCTCTGTTTAGCCCTTGGTTCCTTTGACCTCCATACAACCATGTGGTAGATAATATCGGAGCCCCTATATATCGCAACTTTTTCGACATCCCTTTTCACATGAGTTACGATGTCCTCATCCTCTAATATACTGACCTCCAGTATGATGACGTCACTTCTACACATGGCGACTCCTGAGAGGTGACACGGTCGCTCTAATTTTCCCCATTGGGCCACTGAAAATGCCAAAATAGGATGCCACTTTTCCACAGTATTTTCACATCATGTTGACATCAATTGCCACTTCAGCTTCGCGGAGCTAATCACATGCCTCCATGTGTCCTACTGGAAGAGAGAGAAGGGGTCCCAACTGTTGGAAAATGCTGAGAGGGGGGGTGAATCAATATTCCTTAGAAATTAGCACTTTTAAATCTTCTTTAGAGCATTATTTAATATTCAATTATCATTAATGTTTATGTAGTAACAACAGTGAATAAAAGAACATAAGAGGCACAAAAATTTTAGGTGGAAAACCCCCTCTAGGTCAAAAACCACCGAACTCTTTTCTAATAATTCTTTAATCTTCAACTCCAATTGAAAATAAAGCTCCAACTTCCTAGAATCTAGAAAATCATTCTTCTCCAGCTCCCATTAGATGGACGCTCCAACGCCCGAGATTCTTCAGTAGTCAACTGAACGGATGCCCCAACACCTAATGAGATACAACTCACCCTAGCACCACCCTACCACCCTGAATTTTTCACAAGATTGAACCTGTTGGTCACTTCATGAACCAACCTAGCACCACCCTACCACCCTATAGAAGAATAAAATAAGAATGGACTCTCGTACCAGGGAAAATGGTCCACTTTACAATGATATAGAATGATGTAGAAGAAGAAGACACATTAGACCATAATACCAACTATGACACAACTAGCTAATGATGATACTAGACCTCCCGAAACTGCCTCTTCAACTCTTGGCAGATAGACACTTGTACAACTTTTACAAAGATTCTTTTATAATGACTCTGTACAATGATATTTTTACAATGTCTGTATGCAGTGCTGCCGACTTGAAGACTTCATGTGGTGAACTTCTTGCTGCTGTTCTGCACCTTGATTGCTACTCTTGTCATGCTACCCTTTCTCATTCTTCAGGACATTAGATTATGCATTGAGTCTTCTCTTGATGAATATATAATACTTGCAAAAAGTCTTCAAGGAAATACCCATGACACGATAATAGAAAAACTTACCTCATACTGCAAAGCATATGTCAATGCTAAATAAAAAAATGAATTAGATTACGAAGAACCTAATACAATTAAGAGATGAACATGCATATACAGAAGATACTTACTTGTATCTTACCTCAGCTGCATCATTTTGTTGTACCTTGCTCTTTTCTTCCCTAGAAATTCTGGTCCTTTGCACCCCTTGACAACACTTGATCTAGTTTTTCTTGCCTTCTAGGAGCATGATATTTAATCTGATGTATCTCTGCAATTTCAAATCCCCAACATATGATCTTCAGTCCTGTAGAAGCTCTTTGGGTCTTCTTTCCAATGCCATAGGTCTAACCCGATTTGGTCTTTTCAAGACAAAGTTATGCCCAATCTCTCACAATGACCTAATTATGGACTAGTTCAGTAGAGCGAACTTGTACGACATGCCACGTGTCACGGTTTCCTCCTTCGGCTCTGAAATTGATACAAAAAAGCTACAGTCCATGCACTATTCACCACTATTTACGTAATTCCAATCTTCTTCTTAGAGAAAGAGTTATGATGATTTTCCCAAGGTCACTTCTTTGAGATGCAATTCGGCATCTTGCAAAAACCCTAACTTCCATAGATCATATCTCCAAAAATATAGTGAACCAAGATCCAAAATTAAGTCATGATGTTCATCAAGATTGCGAGTCAGATGAGTTTTAATTTTAGAATCTATACTTCGTGGAAATGAAGTTATAGCGAAAATTCCACAATCACTACATTTGGAGGAGATATGAGATTTCTTTTTATAGAGTTGAGAGGGGCTTCTATAGAGAATGTTGGAGGGATTTTAGGAGCTTAAAAGAATTATTAATTAATGACTATTCAATGACCAAAACTAATTATGAGTGCCATGCCACAACCGCATAGGGTTTTAGCCCACTAACTGGGGTTACTAACTTCAAACATGAATATCTCTCAAACCGTGAAGAATTACTTGGCGTGCTATATATCAACAGAAACATCTCGATGAGTAGAATCTATCTAGAATATCCTTGACTCAAAATAGAGTAAGTTTTCAGGTCAAAATTCCCTTTCAAGATTGGGGTAGCCCCTAGTGCTACTTGGGTTGACATCAATGACAACTTCAAATCATCTTTAGATCAACAATATCCCCCTTTGGCATTAATGGCAACACAAGTACTCCCCCTGCAATTAGGGAACCTCTTCCTACTACCTTCTCTCCCCCTTTGACATTAATGGCAAGAGGTAACTCCCCCTAACACACAACCATCCTATGGACATGTACACACTTCCACTCCCCCTTTATTTTATGAATAAGGATAATCTAATGAGAACTTGGGAGAATCCCAAGCTTTTAGCGAAGATATTTAAATGCTTCAAGAGGTAAATGTTTAGTGAAGATATCGGCGATTTGTTCTTTTGTACCAACGTATTCAAGTTTGATATTCTTTTCAGTGACTTGTTCTCTAACAAAATGATATTTTATCAAAATGTGTTTTGTTTCTGAATGCATGATAGGGTTCTTAGAGATGCTGATGGCACTGGTGTTATCACAGAATATGGGAATAGGATCATTGAATTGTACTTGAAGATCTTGTGAAGTTTGTTTCATCCAAAGGACTTGAGTACAGCAAGATGTTGCTGCAATGTATTCTGCTTCTGGTGTAGATAATGAGATTGAGGTTTGCTTTTTGCTCAGCCATGATACGAGACAACCACCTAGATAGAATGTTGCTCCACTAGTACTCTTACGATCATCAATGCTTCCTGCCCAATCTGCATCTATAAAGGCTTGAATAATGAGATTGTTGCCCTTGGGATACCACAAGCCATATTCCACAAGCCATATTATGTTGTGCCCTTTATATATCGAAGATTTCTTTTGACAGCAATAATATGTAATTCTTTTGGTTCTGCTTGGAATCTTGTTACTTGTCCAACTGCTTGCATAACATCTGGTCGAGACGCTGTTACATATAGATGACTACCAATCATAGATCTGTACAATCTCTGATCCACATCCTTAGATGAGTTGTCTATGCTCAATTTTCAACCTGTTACCATCAGAGTAAGCATGGGTTTGAAATTTTTCATTTTTGAATTTCTTGGGCATTTCCTTGATGTACTTGGCTTGACATATAAATATTTCTTTCTCTTGCTGAGATATTTGAAGCCCTAAGAAGTATGTCAACTCACCAAGTAAAGACATCTCGAACTCACTTTGCATATTTGTAGCAAAGTTCTTACTTAGTCTATCATCATTGCTACCAAAGATTATATCATCCATAGATACCTCAACGATTGTTAAATTATCCTTATCTATTTGTATGTAAAGATTGCTATCAGCAGTACCTTTCTTGAACCCATGTTGACGTAGATATCTGTCAAGATGAGCATACCATGCTCTGGGAGCCTGCTTGAGACCATACATAGCCTTCTTTAACCTACAAACATAGTCTTCTTTTTCTGATAGTAGAAAACCTTCAGGTTGTTCGATGTAAACTTCTTCTTCTAATTCTCCATTCAGAAATGTTGACTTAGCATCCATTTGGTAGAATTTTATTTTTCTTGAACATGCATAGGCGAGAAACATCCTGATGGCTTCCATTCTGGAAACTAGTTCAAATGTTTCGTCGAAATCAATTCCTTCCACTTATGCATAGCCTTTATAAACCAATCTTGCTTTGTTTCTGGTAACATGTCCATCTTCATTCAACTTGTTCCTGAACACCCATTTAGTCCCATTGACATTTTTATCTTTTGGTCGTGGAACTAATTCCCAGATGTTGTTCTTCTCAATTTGATCCAATTATTCATTCATAGCTGCTACCCAAGGTTCATTCTGGCTAGCTTCCTCAAAACTACTAGGCTCAACGGTTGCTAGAAAAACAATGTGAGCTTGTTGTGATGAATGAGGCTGTTGACCTTTTCTTGTTCCAATTCCTTCATTTATGTCACAAATGATTTGATTTGATGGATGCTTCTTTTGAATCCATTCTTTTGTTCTCTTTGGAGGAGCTTCTTGTTTTTGTTCCTGTATATCTTGTTGATCATTATTTACTTCTTCCTGGTTGACAATTTCTTCTTGTTCTATAATTTTCTCTGTAACCTTTTTCAGCCTCTGTCCCAAGTTTCAAAGATTCTAGATCCTCATCATTATTCATTAGAACACTATCTTCGTCAAATGTAACATTTATGCTCTCCACTATCTGTTTAATTTATAGGCCTTTCTTTTTCGTGAGTAACCAACAAAGATACCTTCATAAACTCGTGATTCAAACTTACCCAACTTTTGATCTTCTCTTTCAATATAACATTTGCTTTCGAAGATTCTGAAATATTTTACATTAGATGGTTTTCCTTTCCATAATTCATATGTGGTCTTATTGCAATTATTTCTGAGAAGACTTCTGTTGAAAATGAAGATTGTCGTATCAATTACTTGAACCCATAATTTTTCATCCAATTTTGAGTCCTTTAGCATTGTTCTACCCATTTCCTATACGGTTCTGTTCTTTCTTTCAACAACTCCATTTTTCTGAGGTGTTCGTGCTGTTGAAAACTGTCTTTTCATTTCATTTTCGTCACAGTATTGCAAAAATAATTTGGAAGTGAATTCTCCACCATTATCTTATCTTAGACACTTCATTTTTAAATAAGTTTCATTTTTGACCAAATCCTTGTAGATCTTAAAGCACTTAAATGCTTCAGATTTTTTCTTTAGGAAACTGACGGCTGTCATCCTGGTATAGTCATCTATCATTAACATGAAATATAATTCTCCATCTAAGCCTTTTGTTCCCATAATACCACATAGATCAGTATGTATCAATTCCAATGGATGTGATACAAAGTTTTATTTTGTTTTAAATCCGCATTTTGTTTACTTGTCGCGCCAATAGGCCTCACATAATGTGTTGGAAGGTTTTGAGATTTTCAACATTTCTCGTACTGCTTTATTTTTGCTTATCTTGACAAGATTTTCAAAGTTTATGTGACCCATTCATTTGTGCCATAACCAAATTCCATCTTCTTTAGCTAGTATGCATGCTTTAGTTGCTTCATCCAGAACATATATGTCGTTTGGAGCTTGACTTGCTGTAGCCACAATTTTACCATACCTACTGTTATAGACATTTTTGGGCCCCATAACCCCAAGCATGAAATGTCCATAAACCAAGGGCTCCTAAGTCCCTAAAAGTGTTGTTATAACCCCTAAAGGAACAAGGTCAACAGATTACAGCTTCTCCCAGAAGTTCTCCATGAAAAACTGCTCACAATTGGTCAAAACAGGATCATTTCAGCTGCTCCACTGGCTAAGTGCGTTGCATCTCACCTAAATACACTGTGTGGGTGCGTTGCATTTCAAAAACCCCTTCTGTGGGGTGCGATGGGCGAGAAATGACAAATGGCAGTGTCATTCCGCGAGGTGGAGAGGCAATGGAAGCTTCCAGAATCTTCTCCTGTGACACTTGCCTCACTGAATTCAACCAAGGATGAGTAAGAGACCATCAATCTCCAAGTGGAAAAAAGATCTATCAGAGGGAGGACACTAATCAAATCACAAGCTGACTGATCCCCCTTACAGATATCTATATATGGATCCCTCATCCCAGAGATCCAGAGGCTGGAATTTTGCATATTGTAAGGAATTGCTGTTGGTTTCTTGAGACAAACATCAGATTGTTGGGTGATCTCAGCTTTGTTTGAGGTGAAGAGGGGCTTCTTTGCTGGGAGGTTGATGCTGGGTCAGAACAACTAGTTGTAACTCCTCTTGGCTATTTTCTTGTTTATCAATAAAAGCTATTTGAGTTTTCCTCCATGCTTTTGTGTCATTGATGCTTGCTACATTTGTATGGTCAATTTACATCTGATCCTAGATTGTTTATGATTATAGATCCATGTCTTTGTATAGTGCTATGCTTCTGTGATCTTATAGGTACTTTGTGAAGCTGGGCGTGCAAGGGAGCAGGTAGATGAGGACTATCAAAGAAGAGAGGGATCAAATCAGGAGATTAGCGCAAGACAGAGGTTGGTCTTTCTGTTCCTCTCTATCTATAATTCATAAAGGAAAAGCAAAAGTAGCTTTTCTCTATTTGTTTCTAAGGCAGCTATCACACCTTAGTGGGATAGAGCAGTTCTATATAGACACTTTTCCCTATAACAAAATGGCGACTCCACTGGGGAGCTAATTAGTTTGTTTGTTTATCATTCTTTGTTGTCTATTTCATAAACTTACAAGTAGCACTCGAACTGCATTTGCCATGACAAATGCAAAGTAGATAACTGCTACTTCAATCCATCCACTGGATCTGTTTATGATTTAAACAACTGATTCACAAACTATCTGATTGCCCTTGTGATAGCTCTTAGATCCTCCTTAGATCTACCCCTGTTTGTTGCATTACTAATTGCTTTTTGCTCGGCCAAAACCCAAGAACTCAACTGCAAACTGTGACCCGGAACCCGAACAGAGTCTCGTTTTTGGCCGAGTGCAGGTACTGTTCAGAGATTCTGAATTTCAGTGCACTTCCCGAGTGGACAAGCTGCGCTGCATTTCAGATTCTCTGTGTTACAGGTGCGCTAATCAGACTAGCTCTGTGTAGTTGTGGCTTCTGTGATTCATCCTTTCCAGTTCTATTCCTGAATTTTGCTGCCTGTGATTAGTATATGTCTGTTTGAAACCCCTTTTCCTTGCTATTATTCCGCCTCCTTTGTACAAAAGAACTGCAGATGTTTTTGTGTGTTTGTTGAGTCATTTACAGTTCTCCTTTGCAAAAGTAGCATAATCGTACTGTCGTCCTGTGATTTGAAACTGTCGCAAGTGTCGTTTTCAATCGTAGGAAAGAGTTTGATTGCTGTTGATGGTCGATTATCCTGTTACTATTGCTTTTGGTCTGAATTTGTAATTTTCTAGTGTCGAGAACAAGTATTCAGTTCAAAATCGTAAAGTGTTGTGATCGTCTCCATTTTTTGAATTCGAAAAGAAACTTGTTGATATTTGTCGCTTGAAAATAAATTCAGATTTGTGCATCAACTTTCTTGTTAGCATTCATATGCTAAGAAAGTCGAAAACAAATACATGCATGTGCATTTGCATATAGATAGTCTGATTGGCTTGATTTAGGAAAGTGCATTTAGAGTGTGCTCTTTGCTCTTTGTGAAAAGATTCTATCTTTGTTTTCTTTAGTAGCTAGGATTTTCATTGCACAAAGAAGATAAAAAGTTTGTTTATCATCTTAGATTGCATTTTAGGAATTACATCTACATCTCGTGGTGAACCTGAAAGGCAAACTTCATAAACAAGATCAACTTAAAATAAATTCAATGAATCTAACAACGCTTTGGAACTTAACGCACAACATTTAGAAGTCTAGGCTAGAGACGTATTTCGGCGTCGTAAAGCCTGGTAACTGTTGTCCTCACTGATGGTTGGGTGATTCCTCCACTTTGAGACGATAAGTGCCAGTACGGACTTGTGCTCCAACGTACTGTCGAGTATATTTTGGGAGACCCCAATAGGCTTAATCCTTTATCCATAGGAAGCCATGTCTGCTGCCCTATCGATTGCAATGCACTGAACACAGCATTCGGGAAGATTGACTGCTGTACCGTAAAAAGTATTCTGCAGTTTTGCGATTGGTTTGGTAATCCCTGTACCTAGATTTCCAGAGCAGTCCCTTTCGTTCCTTTTCAGACTCCTTAATGGAAAAGGTCCATCTGAGCGCTTGTCACTTCAGGCTCATTAAAAATCAAAGGAGACTAGAGTCATCTTTTGTTTTTTCTCGACTCTTAAAAACTGAAAAAACAAGTTGTGTCAAAGCGTCTAAAATTTATTTTAAACGGAATATTCATTACCCTTTCCTACGTTGATCTTGGGTTGAGAAAATGGAATCCACTAACCAAGGAATTCCCCTTGGAGGAAATCCTAGTCCCTTCTCCTCTTGGGGAGATGTTGGTGCACCCCATATGGCCACATTGTCGCTTCCAGGACTGACAATTGGTTTGCCTGTATGGCTCTTCTCAACCTTTGTCGTTTAGAACACCACAATTCCTGAACAATCAAACCAGCAACTAGACGAGTCCAGAGTTACCCACCAACCTTCTACTTCCTCTAATTCTTCCTCTCCTCCTTCCTCTTCTCTTGATGGGGCTGGTAAAGCCAAAAGTCAAGTACCTAAGGAGAAGAAGGAAAAGAAGAAGAAAGAGAAGAAGAAGAAGGAGCCAAAAGCGACTGGGGGCAAACGAGTGTCGTCTAGCGAAAATCCACACACTGCACCGACTAAGCCTAAATCGCCATGTGTCATTTGCAAAGGAGACCACTATCACAGACATTGTCCTTGCATCCCTCGGATCTTAAGGGACTGGTCTCCTCGTTTGCACAACTCGGTGTCGTCAACCTCTAATGATCATGTTGAAAACACACTGTCAACTAGTGAAAGTGAAGCCCCAGGACAAAAAGGAAAATATAGATTTCCTTGTAAACTGTGCGAAGGTGATCATACCGTCCACCGTTGTCCCTTCTTAGACGAAGCTAAAAGAGTTTTGGACGATCGTCCAGTTTCACCGTTACGACTTCCTCCTGGATATAAAAAAACTCTTGCCGAGTCCGTCACTAGTTGAAAATCCGGCTGGCCCGCTCAGGTGGTCGGCCGAAGCATCTATCATTGAAGATAAACCATCTGAACCCATACCAGACGAAAGTCAAAAGGTCGAGGCGGCAGTTGACCCAGTCTTGCCTTCAGAGGTTCCATCTTCGGATGATACAGTCACTGAAGAGAACAAGGATGACACCATCCAAATTCTTTTCATAAGCACAGACTCCAACGAACATGGGGCCAATTTACCCATTCCTTTACCGCAGGAAGGAAGTTCGTCAGAGTCGTACCCGGCCGTCTATTCGGTCCCACCTCCAAGCAACCTAGTTGTCTCCTTCGACTGGAATCAACTAGGCAGACCCCGTTTACCAGCTAGTGTACCATTCTAAATCATTGTTCAAATATATAGAATGGTTATGGCTGGTACCATCATAGATGAGGGGGCTTCTGTGAGTATCCTTTCCTCAACTGCTTGGAAAGCGCTTGGTTCGCCATCACTTTTTCCTGAGATGAGAAATCTAACAAGTTTTGATAAAGGAACCAGTCGACCGTTAGGGATCCTTCCCGATGTGCCCATAACATTGAGAGGGAAAACCGTTCACATGAACGTAATGGTAGTCCAAGGACCCCTGGATTACAATCTACTCCTTGGACGAGACTATATTTATTGCATGGGAGCAATTGTCTCCTCACTCTTTAGAGTAATGTGTTTTCTGCACGAAGGAAGAGTGGTCAAGCTCGTAGACCAACTTTCATTTCCCAGATCATACAGAGCAAATAGTCATATACCATCCCTAAATGGTCTTTTCACGCAAGAAATGTCTTAATCTCCAGTCCGTCCACCCGATGAGCACGAGTGATTTGGGGGGACATGACTGAAACCCAGGGGGCATGCACCCTGGTCTGCTTCGGCAGGAAAACTTCGGGTATAGGGTAGGTTTCCGCAAGAGAATATGACTAGTCTGTACCCCCGTCCGTGATTGGAAGAGGGGGTTATTCTAGAACAAGATTCTCTTGTCAAAGTTATGTGAGTGGAGTAGCCTCCTTCATTCACCTTTGTCTATTTCGGTAGACATCGCCGAAGAAGTGTTTTGTTTGCGCTGTAAATGGAACAATCTTTGGTAACCTGTAAGAGGTAGGCCTCTCTTGGTAAAACAAATGTTTTAACGGACTAAAGAAGGGGTAACCTTGAAACTCTATTATATACCTAGGGGCATGCAAGCCTTTTGGCGTGCAAGCGAAGAGTGACTATTTATTTTTTAAATTTGTAGGACCTCTAACCCTTTAAACTCGTAGGATTGGTCGTCTCCTAACTTGCATAAAGAAAGGATGTGGGGCAAAACTCTAAAAGTTGCCATTTTTATATGAGACATTCTTATCACATGACTGGATTAATCGAGCAATGTTACCGCAAGGTTCAAGCTCGTTAAAAAATAAACCCGCATCGAGCAGTTTTAGCACATAGTTCAAGCTCGTTAAAAAATAAACATAAGCCATGAGCAAATGTTTCCCCCCACGTTTAAGCTCATTAAAAAATGAACTATTCACCGGTAAATAACCATCGTGAATGTAGTACTTCAGCCATTAAAGCCTTGGTCGTGTTTGCACCGTCACCTCCACTTTTGCATTGGCCGATCATTCACCCCCATTTGATTGTTTACCCATTTTGAGGAACAGCTGCGAAGAGTGATTTCACTAGCCATCCTTGTAACACTGCCGTGATTGGAAAATTCCAAACCTTACCTGGAATCAACTGCTACCCATTTTATCACTCGTTCCTCAAAAGACGAGTCTCCTTTAAGCTCTTTTCAACTGACTCGTAAAATATGAAAAGATTGCCGAGCCATTGGCTTCTCTAGCTCGTTAAAGGGACAGGAAGTGCTATCCCTCCTCTAGATTTTAATCTTTTTGGACCTGAGGGATTATTACACAAAAAGATCGAGCACTTGTTTTGTTCGGCTCGTTAAAAGTATCGAAAATTCATCCCTTCTGTATTGTTTTATACTTTTTCGGACTTAAGGGATTAGATGACGAAAAAGGAGTTTTGGAGTTACCTTTACATTCCTTTTCAGACTCTCTAAAATTGAAAAGGACCGAGTTATCTTTGTCGTTAAACTCGTTAAAAAGATTAATAGCGACAAACTTGTCCATAGACGAGAACAAGTTTCACTATCGCTAGGCTCATTAAAACATAGCAATGGGTTTGCCCGAAGGGAAAATTATAGAACAAGCATATGTTATCCTCCTCAAGCTTGACAAAAATAAAGAGGTACTGGTCAGCAATGACTAGGGAAAATTGGGAAGAAAACTTGAAGAAACTTTGTTGGTAGCAAGTCGCTCTTGAACATGACACTTCCACTCCGTGTCCGAGTCAGGTTGGGTTGTTTCATTCACCGGTCACATCACCATGGTCCCATCATACCATCCACATTTGGGGTTAATGCTACCAATCCATCACATCAGTGTCGCCAATATGTTCAAGAGAAGTCATTCAGAGAGTTCACCTGTGTCTCACCCACTACCATACATTTATACTACATTCTTTCATGACCGCCACCCTGAACCTTATATCACCGGATCATTTTCACCTCCATTAAAATCATTTGCTCTGTTCCGTGTCATCGATGTGGGATTCATTAAGACCCTCCTGTGACGGATCACTTCTTGTCGACATCAGCTCATTATCCAAGAAGTTGATCTAGGAACACCCCATTCAGTACTTTGAAGCTTGCATGCCTCAATGGCAAGTTTCTCACTTCTGGCGACAGGTTTACATCAATGGCCTTCGACCGAAAGATTTTGCATGGTGTTCGACACCAAGTCCTTCATTCACACCACGTGAATTGTACTACAGTACCTTGAGGGTCATTATCATTATCGGTGATTCCTCTCGTGCTTGTTAACAGTTTACATCATTGGCTGGTAATCAAGCGATGTCTTTCCATGTTCGACTTCAGAACATTTCTCACATGGATCGACTTGTACTCCGAGTGAAGATCGAACGAGATTGAAGACCCCAGATCTAGTTTCATCCATCCAGGCTGTGATATATATTCAGGGAAAATAAAGACATCAAATGTACATCATTGCTGCATAGATAATCATCCAATCAAAAGGATGATGGCTCTATCAGAATCATCAGTCTACACTCAAACGATTGTCTGTCCTATGTACATGAAAATGAATTTATAAAGCTGAGCATGGGAATGCCCGCCTCAGCTAGATCATGAAAATATTATGAAGATAATGTATTGTATTGTATCTTATTACAGGTCTCCTCCCAGCATTGAAAGAACTTCAGATCCTCATAATAAAGCATTTCACCCGACACCAAAAGATTAACGACCTCATGCTTTAGGGGGCAACTATTATAGACATTTTTGGGCCCCACAACCCCAAGCATGAAATTTCCATAAACCAAGGGCTCCCAAGTCCCTAAAAGTGTTGTTCTAACCCCTAAAGGAATAAGGTCAACAGATTACAGCTTCTCCCAGAAGTTCTCCATGAAAATCTGCTCACAATTGGTCAAAACAGGATCATTTCAGCTGCTCCACTGGCTAAGTGCGTTGCATCTCACCTAAATACACTGTGTGGGTGCGTTGCATTTCAAAAACCCCTTCTTTGGGGTGCGATGGGCAAGAAATGACAAATGGCATTGTCATTCCGCGAGGTGGAGAGGCAATGGAAGCTTCCAGAATCTTCTCCTGTGACACTTGCCTCACTAAATTCGACCAAGGATGAGTAAGAGACCATCAATCTCCAAGTGGAAACAAGAACTATCAGAGGGAGGACACTAATCAAATCACAAGCTGACTCATCCCCCTTACAGATATCTATATATGGATCCCTCATCCCAGAGATCCAGAGGCTGGAATTTTGCATATTGTAAGGAATTGTTGTTGGTTTCTTGAGACAAACATCAGATTGTTGGGTGATCTAAGCTTTGTTTGAGGTGAAGAGGGGCTTCTTTGCTGGGAGGTTGATGCTGGGTTAGAACAACTGGTTGTAACTCCTCTTGGCTCTTTTCTTGTTTATCAATAAAAGCTATTCGAGTTTTCCTCCATGCTTTTGTGTCATTGATGCTTGCTACATTTGTATGGTCAATTTACATCTGATCCTAGATTGTTTATGATTATAGATCCATGTCTTTGTATAGTGCTATGCTTCTGTGATCTTATAGGTACTTTGTGAAGCTGGGCGTGCAAGGGAGCAGGTAGCTGAGGACTATCAAAGAAGAGAGGGATCAAATCAGGAGATTAGCGCAAGACAGAGGTTGGTCTTTCTGTTCCTCTCTATTTATAATTCATAAAGGAAAAACGAAAGTAGCTTTTCTCTGTTTGTTTCTAAGGCAGCTGTCACACCTTACTGGGATAGAGCAGTTCTATATAGACACTTTTCCCTGTAACACCTACCTTTCCTGATTTCACATTTTCTGGAGTTGAATAACATTGTGTGTCCTTGATCACACATTTGTCCAACACTGAGCAGATTGTGATTCATGTTTTCAAACAATAGAACATTCTTGGTTAGAGCATCTTTGCTTCTGAGACTGACGGTACCTGATCCTATAACATTTGAAGATCCATCATTTCCAAAGGACACGATTCCATCCTTCTTCTCCTTCAGATATACAAATTTCTTTCTATCTCCAGTCATATGCGTTGAGCAACCACTATCAACATACCACACATCTTTGTTGTTTTGAGCCTTGAGAGTGAGAAAACAATTATCAATGTTCTTCTTCTTTCATGTTTGTTTGTTCTGTGGCTTCAAAGATTCTTCTGGAGGATTTTCAAGTCTGCAGTCTCTGGCTATGTGTCCAAAGTTTCGGCATCTGTAACATTTAATATTACTTCTTAAATGTTTAAATATATTGATTTTTTTGTTGAGCCCTGGGAGGTTTGTTTTGACATATCTCCTAGAATTGTATTGGTTCATAGGGTACATGCGACATTCTACAACTTTATGACCAAATTTTCCACATGACTAATAATAGCTATGAAAAATATGTTGGTATCTGGATGGAAATCTTCATCGGGGAATTGTCTTCCAATGTTGTTCTTGCAAATCTTGTTCAATGGAGTCTACATGCCTGTTAGATCTCATAGGTTCATTGTATTTTGTTGTAGAAGGTCCTACTTCTTCTTCTTTGTAACTGAGGCCAGTTTTGTCATTGGAAGATCGTTGATTGTTGATGAGTTCTTCCAATGCCCTTGAGTTGTTGGCATAGTTTCAGATAGTTTTTCCCTTCTTCACTTCCTTACGTAGCGGGACTACTTTGGCTTCTAATATTTTCCTTTCTCGGTTGCTTTCTTCCAACTTCTTTTGAAGTGACTCTTCAATACATTTGCGTTCTTCAACTTCAATTTTGAGACCTTGAACTTGGTCTCAAGAGTATTGGAACAGATCTTCTCATCCTTGAGCTCTTTTATAAGCTTGATTGCATCCTTAGAAAATTCTTCTATGGTCAACCATTCTTCTTCATTGTTTGATACCTCTTGTTTATTGTGCTTGGCCATAAACAATACTCTCTCATTGGCTTCTTCTTCACTGTCATTGTCTTCATCGGATGATGAGCTATATTATTTAGAGAGAAATTTCCTTTTTAATCCTTTCTTCTTGCCTTGCTTGTTGAATTTCTTAAATCCTTTCTTTCCTTTTGAGTTTCCATCACTTCTATTTGGAAATTTTTCTACGAAATTCCCAACCTCACCACAACCGAAGCATATCAATGGAAGTTTTGAATTTTCCCTTACCAATTTTTAGTTTTCTTGTAAAGTAAGCATATTCTCCATCTAAAAAACTTTCTTCATCATCTTCCTTTTCTTCACACTTGCAGGTGTAGGTGCAGGTCTTTGCCTTTGAAGGCTATTTGTCCTTATTGGTTTTCTTAGATGCAGTGAACAAAATTTATAGATGCAAAGTACCCTCTTCTTCATCAAGTCTCATTTCATATGCTATGAGAACTCCATGCAATTCATCTTTGCTGAGTTTCTATAGATTTGCACTGTATTCTAAGACCGATACCTTTGGGTTGAATCTTCCAGATAATGTTCTAAGAATCTTTCGTATAATAGTCTTCTCGTCAATAGGCTCTCCCAATCCTTCCAGAGTGTTGGCTATTTCATCAATGTGTTGGAAGTATGCAGCAATATTGTCATCTTATTTCATTCTAAGTTGATCAAATTTTTCTTTGTAGATTTCAAGCTTTGCTTCTTTGACATTTGATTCACCTGCATATATATTCTCAAGCTTGGCCCATACATTTTTGGCAGTTTTACAACCTAAAACCTTATGATAAGCATATTCAATAAGTCCACTGATAATAATATTCTTTTCTTTTGCATCATTTACCAAATTCTTCTTACCTTGTTCATCCATGATTGGTGTAAAATCATTTTGAACAGTGTCCCATAATTCATAACCTTGTGCCAAGAGATACATCTCCATTCTTCCTTTCCAGAGTGCATAATTATTTTCATTAAATATAGGTACACCATTCTTAGTATGCTCCATGATCTCTTTCCAGTTGTTAAACTGTTATTGAAGGAACCAAGCTCTGATACCAATTGTTGGAAAATACTGAGAGGGGGGGATGAATCAGTATTCCTTAGAAATTAGCACTTTTAAATCTTTTTAGAGCATTAGTTAATCTTCAATTATCATTAATGTTTATGTAGTAACAATGGTGAATAAAAGAACACAAGAGGCACAAAAATTTTAGGTGGAAAACTCCCTGTGGGTCAAAAACCACCGAACACTTTTCTAATAATTCTTTAATCTTCAACTCCAATTAAAAAAAAAGCTCCAACTTCCTAGAATCTAGAAAAGTATTCTTCTCCAGCGCCCACTAGATGGACGCTCCAACACCCGAGATTCTTTAGTAGTCAACTGAACAGATGCCCCAACACCTAATGAGCTACAACTCACCCTAGCACCACCCTACCACCCTGAATTTTTCATAGGCTTGAACCTGTTGGTGACTTCATGCACCATAATAGCACCACCCTACCACCCTATAGAAGAATAAAAGAAGAATGGACTCCTGTACCAGGGAAAATGGTCCACTTTACACTGATATAGAATGATGTAGAAGAAGAAGACACACTAGACCATAACCCCAGCTATGACACAACCACCTAATGATGATCCTAGACCTCCCAACAGTGCCTCTTCAACTCTTGGAAGATAGACACTTGTACAAATTTTACAAACATTCTTTTACAATGACTTTGTACAATGATACTTTTACAATGTTTGTATGCAGTGCTGCCCACTTGAAGACTTCATGTGGTGAACTTTTTGCTGTTGTTCTGCACCTTGATTGCTGATCTTGTCATGCTACCCTTTCTCATTCTTTAGAACATTATATTATGCATTGAGTCTTCTCTTGATGAATATATAATACCTGCAAAAATTCTTCAAGGAAATACCCATGACATGATAATAGAAAAACTTACCTCATCCTGTAGAGCATATGTCAGTGCTAAACAAAAACAACAGATTAGAATACAAAGAACCTAATGCAATTAAGAGATGAGCATGCATATATAGAAGATACTTACCTGTAGCTTACCTCTGCTGCATAATTTTTCTGCACCTTGCTCTTTTTTTCCCTAGAAAGTCTGGTCCTTTGCACCCCTTAACAACACTTGATCTAGTTTTTCTTTCCTTATAGGAGCACGATATTTAATCTGGTGTATCTCTGCGATTTTAGATCCCCAACATGTAATATTTGGTCTTGTTGAAGCCCTCTGAGTCTTCTTTCCAATGCCATAGGTCTGACCCGATTTGGACTTTTCAAGGTAAAGTTATGCCCAATCTCTCACAATGACCTAATTATGGACTAGTTCAGTAGAGAAAACTTGTACAACGTGCCACGTGTCATTGTTTCCTCCTTCGGCTCTAAAATTGATACATATAAAACTATATTCCATGCACTATCTGCCATTTTTTACAGAATTTCAATCCTCTTCTCAGAGAGAGAGTTATGATGATTTTCCCAAGGTCACTTCTTTGAGATGAAATTCGGCAGCCTGTTAAAACCCTAACTTCCACAAATCATATCTATGAAAATATAGCAAACCAATATTTGCAATTCAGTCACAACGTTCATCAGGATTATGAATAAAATGGGTTTTAATTTCAGAATCTAATACTTTGCAGAAATGAAGTTATAGCGACAATGCCACGATCACTGCATTTTGAGGAGATATGAGATTTCTTTTTATAGAGTTGAGAGGGGCTTCTATAGAGAATGTTGGAGGGATTTTAGGAGCTTAAAAAAATTATTAATTAATGACTATTCAATGACCAAAACCAATTATGAGTTCCATGCCACAACCCTAGAGGGTTTTAGCCCACTCACTAGGGTTACTAACTTCAAACATGAATATCTCTCAAACCGTGAAGAATTACTTAGCGTGCCATATATCAACAGAAACATCTTGACGAGTAGAATCTATCTAGAAGATACTTGACTGAAAATAGAGTAAGTTGTCAAGTCATAATTCCCTTGCAAGATCAAGGTAGCCGTTGGTGATGCTTGGGTTGACATCAATGACAACCTCAGATCATCTTTAGATCAACACCAACACGCCTTGGTTTTGCAACAAAAACCTTCATTAATCTAGCTACACATCCCTTGATGAATTTAACAATATCAGTAGCTCCATATATCGTAAACTCTCAAAATATAAATGTTAAGAAGTTCTGATATTTCGATATGCTTCGACCTCTAATATTCTGATGTTCTCATATCACCTGCTCTGATGTTCTGATATCCATCACTCTGATATAATGATATGACCTACTCTAAGGTTCTGATAGGGGGTACCAATGTGCTCTGGCCTCTGATATTCATCCTTCTGTTTTTGTGACCTTCAATATAGCTTGTTGCAATGTTCTGATGGCTTCCAGACTTTGATATATGAGATTTCTTAGGACTTCAAGACCCTGACTTTGATAGAACATAAATTTTGATCCAGGAGTCCATTTTTAGATTTCAAAAACCGTTGGAAGGCTCTTTATAACACTTTCCAATGGATAGGGTTTGATGTAGGATCTGAGCCCATCTACTACCTATAAAATGGTTGCAAACTCTCTGTTGGCTTAGGGGGTCTTGACCCAAGTTCAGAGTTAGTTGCACCAAACAAATCCCTACACTACTAGCCCTTTCGACATCAATCCGTGGTGCGCGGACTGAAGTCTCACTTGAAGCAGTATGGGGGAATGTCAAAACCAAGTTTCTGCACTTAGATATTAGTGTGATGTCCTTTTGGAAACCTAGATCTGCCTTCACGCATACCTATATGCCCCTATGGCATAGTGATGTAACTTCCTCTAATCAGCCTCTAGACCTCCATGTAGGTCTACAACTGGCTTTCGCAGACCCTGAATAGGTAAATTAGCTACTTACGTGCATTTTAGATTACCCTTAGATCAGTAATTACTCATAATTACCTAAGCATTCGATAACTTTAACAGAGAGTGTTAGGATCTTCGCATAAGCACTTAACATTAATTGCGTTCAGATAACAATACAAATCATGTAAATTTGTGCATCAATACATCATTATTTTATAAAACCATCATTCATCACAACATATAGCGCATTCATACATAACAGAAGTAAAGGAACTAAACACAGGAATTTTTGTAACAATCTTCTTTATTGATATTCAACAAAGGTTTACAGACTCGAAAATTTCATGCGCACTAAGTTGACAGGGTCTGCACACTCAGCTATGGATAGTACTTTAGGCCTCAACATACTCAACTGCAGAGCCTTTTCCTCGTCTAAGACTTCTATCTTTGCACTAATCTTCTTCACTCGTACCCATAGACTTCTTACTTACTTGCCTTAGACTATCTAAGACACTCCAATTTATACAATCCCATGGTCCGTGGACCATGGGTAGATCTCAAAAGCCAACTCAAGACATAAAAGAAGGGTAAAACCCTTTTTGACTCTTAACTAGCTACATGATCCACGACCATAATTTACATAGACTTTACATCTTTTTACATCAAAACTTGGGCTTTTGCCCCAAAAATTGGGCTTTTTCCCCAAAAAATACCCAGGGGACCCCATCCCAACAGGCCCCCAAAACAAATATCGTGACTCACCCTCGAGTCACTCAGATGACATGGAAATATTGCTATGAAGATACCCTAGCTCCACCTGCACCACTGCTACTTCAGTCGTGCTTTGCGTGGCTGCCTGTTTGACCAAGTGTTTTGTGGTTGGTCCTTCGTTGTCCTGCTTGATCTTCTGCTATGTAAGTTGTAGGTTCACCAACATTTCCTGTATGTTGTTGGAGACTTGGTAGGATTCTTCCAACCAAGGACCCAACCTCGCCTTAAGGACAACCTCTTTTTTCTGCGTTGTTCCACTTGTGTAAGGAGTTGCTTCCCTTCCTGTAACTTGGCGAGGCACTGTGTTGTAGCCATTGAGTGCGTCGTCGCCCGCACTTCATTGTATTGCTACTGAAGCTCGCGGATCTCTATTTTTAATCTCTGTAGGTTGGGATCTTCCTGCAAGGTCATCACTACTTCCATGGCCTACTCAAACAGGATTGTGCAGTCCACAACCGTGGCATCCACAATAGCAATTCAATCCTTAACGGGAGATTCACACTGTGCCCTAACTTCTGGTGGGGTCGAAGGCTGTGACTTGGGTTTCGATTCTGTGATTTTCATATTGAGGTCAAACTAAACTTGGGCCACCTCTGCCTTAGCATCGGTGATGCCCGCAACAATTTTCCTGATCTTGGCCTCAAGCGATGCCTCCTCAGGTATGTGCAACTCCGGCACCGTCTTGCAAGCCTCTGCAACCGTGGCCACCAACCTGGGGCTCTGTGCCTGGACCATCTCCTTTGCCTTTAGGGCCTCCATCTTCTCAGTGAACATTTGCTCATTATTCAACCGATATTCATTGATTAGGCTGAGAGCGTGTTGCTCCCATGCTCGTAACTCCATTGTCACACCTGTCTACAACAAGTGAAGATATTCGTTGGGGATCACTGCGAGTTTGAGGCCGATGTTCTTCAGAGTACTCACAATGATCTTTTCATCGATTGATTATGTGCTCAATGACCCTTCTGGTAGCGCAACTGCCTAGAGATCCATTGATCTAACCATCTTTGTAGCCTGACTAGTCCCGGGTGCCAGGCTCGTCCGTGCAGCGCTCACCTGCCTTGTGCCCACCTAGATCCCGCTGGTCTAGATCTATAGTTCAGTTCACGTAGATCCTTCTTAATAGTGCGTAGTGATTGCAGGTGCTTTTGTTCAAACTACTGCAACAGTTTCGCAATGGTGTCGCGCACTTTTTCCCTGATCTCACTGAGATCATCTTCTGTGAGTGTATTAGGATTGAGCAGTGGCTTTGTCACTTTTGACTTCTTCTGGGGCCCCGCCTACTATTTTTCCCTATAACTCTTCACCCAGAACGAAGTGATTTGTCCTTCATCACCACCACCGTCCTGCTCTTCTTCCTTGGTCTGGGGCGAAGGGGATTTATGGGTTCGTTTGGAGTCTTGTTTCTCTTGTTCAGCTTGCTGCTTTGCAGCGCACTCCTTTTCTAGTCGGGCCTTCTCCTCGGCCTCCTTTCTTCGCTTTGCAACCAACTTCTCAACCACCTATTTCATTGTCTCCTTCTTTTTCTTCTCCGTGAAACTCCCTGCACCTTTTCTTTTATCGTAGTCAAGTTAGACAAAGTATGCCAATCTGCTCGCCATCACTTGATAACTTCCTGAATCGCATCATCTGTGGCAAGATATGGTAGATCGAACCACTCCTGTTGTGGATCCTTCCGTGCCCTGATATACACGTGGTGGAAGTCTTCCTTGAACTCCATATATTCTGAAAACTTCTCATGAACAGTCGGGGACAGCCGTGGCTGCTGGTTGATGGCCATGCGAAAGCTCGCCTCCATCAAAACCCAAATTTTTTTTGTCTCTGTGACCCGTGGGAGTCCTTCGTGGCCCAAAGCAAGGAAAAATGTGTAGCCTCTGGCAATCCTTTCTCCACGGGAGGAAACTAACTATCCTTTGACAGCTCCCAAGCAACTAGCACAATGGAGAGTAACAACTATACGTAGTGGAAGGTCTTTCTCTCATCCTGAGCCTCGTGACAATTCACAAGGAACTCATTGTAGAGGTAACACAACCAGTTAAACTGCACACCCTCCATGCACTGTGCAGCTAATGAAATCACTGGCGCAGAACCTCGTCTACAAGACATTTCCTCATGACTTTACTAGCTAATATCTACGTGGCTAATTGTACCACGGGGTAAGTGATGGACATGATGGAGTACCCATGCGGCTTCTTGACTAGGTCAAATTTCTTCTTCATCTTTTCTACCAAGTTGTGCTCATTGGTCTTTCCACCAAACTCCTTGGCTGGATTGAAACCTGAATGTGGTAGGAGCATGATCCAATGGATAAGCATGCCCATGATTGGGATAGGCACGCTCAGCCATAAACACCCATCATGCGCCAGAGTCAGCAGTTGCTTTATGCATATGTGATTGATGTTGGAGCGATGATAATGGGGCACTGACAACAAGTTCAACAACCCCGATTGATTTACTCCACGAATCCACTCAACTAGCTCCAACGCAGTGACACTAGATTCTTTATAATACACATGCTTCATGTAGTTCTCTGTCGTGAGGTGGGGGAACCTCTCATGATCAGCCAAATCCCAGTCTTCCAATTTTAAATGGGGAATTTGCGCCAAGCGCGAACCTTCAAAGGTGATTCTCTCGGGTAGCAAGGGCATATGAATGAGTAATTTCTCTGTGTCTGGGTCCTTAGTGATCTTCACCTTCCCTTTACTCTGAGGGATATAGTCCAACAACTTAGAAATGGGTTCCACGCCCTCAGCGTCTATATACTTCGCGCCCTCTTCGACCTCTAAATCTACCACCTTCTCCTTATCCTTCGCTAGTGGCTTATCTTTCTTCTAGGCTTGGCTAGCAGAGTGCTTTGTTGATGACTCACGCACTGGCATCAACTGCTTCTTCTTGTCTTTCTTCAGCTTGGGGTTTTCACGTACTGGTGTAGGCTTCAGCCGAGGTGACCTCGGTACCATAGGCACAAGAGCCAGAGCCTCCATGCTCAAAAATTCTGGAGCCGCTCCTTCAGAGGCATCAGTTCCTGTGCTTGCAGTCTCACTTGGTCCTCACATAGTGTTGAGAATAAACTGTTGGGTATCCTTAGGTAAAGTATCAAACACAGAGCTTGCGACCAAATCTGCAAAAACTTGGGGATTCATAAACGACAGACATCAAGGTGCAAAAATTTTAAGGATGCAAAGTGTTCTATGTTGGGTGGCCACACATAATTTATAGGCGAATTAGAATACAAATCTGACCATTCCCCCTAAAATTCATCCATAAATGTTGATTTGGCGATAGATCTTCAAAGATTTCAGCCTTAAATGTTGCCCGCCCACTCCTCTTAATCATCTCCTAGCTGTCAAATCATCAAGAGTGACTATAATGGTCATTTTCTAGCTGCGATGTGTGGTATCCCCCCCCATAGCACAATTCCCTTCACACACCTTCTGATACTATGACATCACCCTTTTTCACGCAAATCCTTTGTCACATAGCTCCAAAAACCAGGCAGTGTAGTTTATAGTCCCGTGCTCCCTTACAGCTGCCTGGAGAACTAAGACTGTCCTACCTTCATTTAGTCATTGAGCTGGATCCCCTGTGTATGGCTTCAACTAGCTTCCATTCACTCTTCCTGGGAAAGGTTCTCCATTCAGCTTTGCGAGATGAACTGCGCCCCCATCTGTGATTTCTTTGATGACATACGGTCCCAGCCAGTGCATCTGAAACTTTCCTGAAACTTAGTGAACTTACTATCATATAATAAAACCAAGTCATTTACCATGAAGGTGCATAGTTTGATGTGTCGATCATGCCAATCCTTTTCGAATTCCTTCTAAACCTGCTGATGGAATCCAACCAAAAACCTATCTTCTTTGAGCTCCATTAGTTGTGCGAGCTGTTCTTCTAAGGCTCCACAATCTGCAATTCCTATGAAAGCTGCTATGCATAGAATGGGCAAGATATATTCCATAGGAATTACAACCTCTATACCATAAACCAATTGGAAAGGCATCTGACCTCTTAGATTTTTGCAAGTAGTCCTCTATGCCCATAATACCACCGGTACGCACATGTCCCAGTCATTCCTCTACGCATTGCAAATATTCATCATTGTATTCTCCAATATCTTATTGAAAGCCTCAACTGTTCCATTGGCCTGTGGATGATATGGTGTACTTTTCTGATGGAAAACCTGGAGCTCTTTTGTCAGTGCACTAATCGTTTCATTGAGGAAGTGTGTACCACGATCACTCATCAATACCTTCGGGAAACCAAACCTGGTCAACACATATTCAAACAAAAAATTTGCCGATGTTTCCCCTGTACAGTCTTTCATAGGCTGTGCCTCTACCCATCTGGTCAGATATTCGATCGCAATGATGATATAACATGCACCTATTTTCTGGCCTTGGGGCTGAATCGGTCCTACAAAGTCAATAGCCCATTTCTTAAATGGCTGTAATGACACTTGAGCATTCAAAGGAAACGCATCCCTTTGCGATGACCTACCCGTTATTTGACATGCATCACACACCCTGTAATATGCTTTAGAATATTTATGCAGTGTAGGCCACCATAACCCAGCGCGCAAAATATTTTGCATTGTTGCCTTTCCTGCATAATGCCCTCCTGCAGCTACACCATGAGCTTGAGCAAGGATTCTATTTCGTTCAAAATTAGCACATATCATTGAAGTATCTTGTCTGATCCCATCTTATACAAATGTTCAGAAATTATGGAGAAATCTGTCACGTGCACTACCAACTCTCTTTTCTGTTGACTGGCGTATCCTTCTAGAACTTTTCATGTAGTCAAAAAGTGTATAATATTTGAAAAGTGGTTATCTACTATGAGCACCGTGAAGATTTGCACGTCAGGAAGCCCTTCCTCCAAATTAGTAAGCTCCTTTCTTGTCTCAATGCGTGACAGATGTTCAGGTCCTGCATTCAACCTTCCTGGCTTCAAAATTACCTCAAAATAATATTCTTAAAATAAGAGAAGCCATTTGCATATTCCCCCCCCCCCCCCTCAACATAGGCTTATTGACTAGGTACTTCAAGGTGGATTGGTCTGTGTACATACTGAAATGTCCGCCCAACAGATAGTGCCTGAACTTTTGGAGTGCGTACACCATAACCAATCCTTCGCGCTCTGTTGTGGAGTAGTTCTTCTGAGCCTTTGACAATTTTTTGCTTGCAAATGCTATAGGGTGATCTAGTTCTCCTTTGCCAGCCTATGTCAGCAATGCTCCCAACACAATAGATGAGGCATCAACATGCACATGGAATTACTTCTTCCAGTCTGGGAAGACCAAGATCGATGTGGTAACCATTTTCTCCTTCAAGACATCTATATTGTGCTGACATTCTTCATCCCAACAAAATGTAGCATCCTTCTTTAGCAACTTTTCCATGGGCGCGATAATCTAAGCATTTCCCTTTATGAACTTTCGATAATACCCGATGTGGCCCAATGTTGCGCACAACTATTTAACACTCCTTGGGGCTTCCAAATTGATTATTACTATTATCTTGGCAGGGTCCACCATAAGTCCTTGTCTGCATACCACATGACCCAACAAAATCCCAAAGGGGACACAAAATAAACACTTCTTCAGGTTCAACGCAATTTGATATATTCAAAACGTATAAAACATTAAGCACAGACTAGCTACGTGGTGCTTTACTAGCCCAAACACTGTATAGTCATCAAAATATACCTCCAAGAATTTGTGAATAAATTATTTGAACGTCGCAGTGACTATGCGAGAGAATATTTCCAGCGCGTTTTTGAGTCTGAAGGACATCACTATATACTGAAAACACCCCCATTCTGTTGTGAAGGTTGTTTTACTCCTGTCTTATGGTGCAATCTTGATCTAATGGTATCTAGAGAACCCATCAGTGAATGAGTAGGCCTCCTACCCTCTAACATTGTCTAATACTTCATCAGTAAATGATGTCAGGAAAGGATCATGGACACATGCATCATTAAGCTTTCTTAAATCTACGCAAATCCTTATCTCATCCTTCTGCTTCCTTTCCTGAACTACCATTGGGCTCACCCAATCAGATTCCTCCACTGGTTCAATAATGTCGGCCTCAAACATCTTATCCAATTCTAAGAAGACCTTTTCCTTGTATTTGGGGTTAAGGCGATATGGCCTCTCCTTAACAGGCTTCACGTCTAGTTTCAAAGTTATTTTCATCACTCCCAAATCACCTATGATGCCTTTCAAGTCTAAAAATTTTGTAGAAAAAATATCCTGGTACTCGCAGAGTAGCTCAACAACTTTTTCCACGGTGACATCATCCTAATAATATTTGATCTTCGCAAATTTAGGTTTCACTTCCGTACCAATGTTTCCCTACCTAGTCTTGAATGGCACGGTGATATCCAGGTTCTCTATCGATGGACCTTCAACCTTGCGGTGACCTTCCATCTCTAGGACATTGATATTCCTTGAATCCTTATCCTCCACTTTAGCAATCATATTATAGCATTCCAGTGCATGGCGTAGCTGGGTGCTCCAATCTGGTTGAACCAATTCCAAAGGATCTTGTAGAATTTGGAAGATCATTGCCTTAACCTCCTGTAGCGCCTCATCAATGCTTTTAAATATGTATTCAAAGATGAAGGTCATCAAGAATTATTCTCTTAAGATGTCCCACTCTGTGGTGTCGTGGCGGAGCTCCGTTTCCAAGTACCAATTCATAGGGATTATATCCACATTGTTACAGAACAGGTGCACCCATTTTGGCTGCAGCTCCGTTCCATACACCTTAGTTGATTTGGACAAATGGTCATGTGGATCATTCCTCCGATCATACTTATCAGTTATCCATACTTTAGGGTGACCAAATCACATCCTCATCATCCTCCTATAATCGTGCCACTCATCAAAGTTGTCCTTGTGCGTAACCCACCACTAAGCAAGCATAGCGCACAGTGCCAAATCCAATGCCTGAAAGCGGCGATCCTTTGGAACTTCCCTTTCAAAATCATCCAAAAATATATCTACATTAGTTAAACCATTGTAATAAGGTAAACTTCTTACCTCCGAAAACACACAGCGTAGCAATTTGGTCATCATGTTGCAGCGTAGTGTGGATACTTCGTGCAACCTATTTTTCCCATGTTCCAACTCTTCATCTAATTCCGAGGTACAAGAACTTTCGCGGTCCCATGCAATCTGTCCATCAGCCATTGGGTTGACCCAATATTGGTCTCGTGCAGTAATTTTGTATATTTTATCCAAATCATTGTCACTTTCCTCATAGTCGAGGACCGGTTTAGTATAGCATGGTCCTTCTGCAGGGTCCAATGGTATTACAACGCGGAGCGATTTTCTTTCAAATGACATCATCTGCTTCTTCAAATTGATGACCCTGTTCATATTGGTAGCCCAATCTATTCCAAGGAGCGCAAGGTATGGATTGTTGTCATCAACAATTTCTATCACTTCAAAATGATCCAGTGCGCACATGCTTTCTATATCTACGATAACTCCCAGCAATCATCCCATAGGGATAATCTTCTGCTGGTTCATCATCCTTAGTTGAATCGGAGACCATTGTAGTGCAGGTCTCCCCATTCTCACCCAAGTTTGTTTAGGCAATACGTTCGTGTCAGACCCCTAATCCAAAATAACTTGGTCCATCTCATAGTCTCCTATTTGTGCAGTAAGCCTCATCTCACGCCCTGTTCTCGCCTTATGCTTACCAATCTTTCTGACTGCGCAGGGTCAAGAGAATCATCCTTACCAACACACTTGTTTATCAACTCCTATAGTCCTATCATACCCTTGCTATCGTGTATTAGTTTCATACAAGTCTCCGAGAAGGTAGTAAGCAGAGAGGGGTCAACCTTTGTTGGCATGTTGGTATCTGGCAGTTTGTTCTGACTCCAAGAGGTAGAGACTTCGGTGAAGCTTTCCTTTTCTTCCATGAATGTTTCCTTTGCGCACTCCAGATCAAACCCAACCTCCTTTTCTAGATCCTTGTGAACCCATCCACCTTCTTCAGGTTGTTTTCCCTTATCGTCACCAATTGCGATCTCGCTTCGTAGCATGATATTCACATTCGAGTCCTCTTTGCGGGGCTTGGCCCTCATCATCTATAAGTTCTGGGTAGGATGCTAAGGTTGTGCCTTATTCTTCTACATCTTGGCCATCAGCATAGGAAATTCTTTGATTGTGTCATCAGTGGGTGCAATATTGACATGATGGGCTTGTTTGATTCGTACACTCTCATGCGTACTATCCTGGTGTTCTACAATTGTAGAAAATGACTTGTCCACGACCCCTACCAGGTCCTCCTCCTCCTCGGCCTCATCCACATCCCTAATATCCCCCACACGCTCCCCCAACACCCTGATCCAGAGGCTGAGTTTCAACTTGCATCCGTAGGCATCCTTTTCATCATTAATTCAGAGATTCTACAGTGGCATTCATTGTGGCCCACCAATTTGTATAAATCGTAGAACAATTATTGTGATGTTTGTACAAACTTTTGTAGTAAGTGACAATGATCTGTTACATGTTTTCCCACCACCTAACAGATAGCGTACCATAGTGCAGGCCCTGCACTTGGTCCTGTTGGAGCTTCCTACATTAGGGGCATCAACCCCCTCCTGTTATATAATTCGCAAAAATAGGGTAATGATCTTTATCATAACCCTGATTTTTACACTTGAGACACCAAATTTCCTTGCACACCTTCGACCGAGCCACTTTTTCTTTTTTCAAGCTCTACAGTTCCAAGAAAAGGTTTTGTAGCTCTGCATGTATATGTTGAACCCCCAATGATGCATCCTAAATAGGAGTTTCATGCAATCTCATTGCAATTTCAAGGGCTTCCGCTTGGGTTCCTATCTTTTGCTGTGATAAAACAATCCTTATGTGGGGTAGGAGTGTGGCTATAAACCAATCGTGGTGCTGACTATCTGTGAGATTCATATTATCTTCGCAAATCCCACAATTTAGTCTTTGATCTAGCTCCCATGACATTTCACCAGGCCTCATCATGATTTCCTTAAATCCAATTACCGATTGCGAGGCTGACTTGCGCTTACCGAATTCCTTGTTCAATACGGTCTGAGTGTCTGTTAATGATGCCAACGGATTATCAGTGTAGTACTTAATGTACCATGTCGTCACGCGATCCTACAGAGCAATAACCAACTTCACCTCTTTTATATTATCATTTGTTATTTGTTGTGTTGTCCACACATCCTTCGCAACAAACCAAAATTGATCTGGATCCTCACTTCCTAAGCCCTTGAAAACTGGAAACTTCATTGTATTCAACATATTGACTGGTGGCAGTGGTGGTGGTGGTGTGGGAAAAGGTGTATGTTGTGGAGGTGAAGGTGGAGGTGGTGTGGAAATATGATGTATTCGCATAAAACCCTACCTTATCAACTGGACAACCCTCTGCAGTGAACCCTGTGTTTCTCCCTCGTCATCACTCACAGGAGGTTCAATCAACGGGCTATATTCAGGACCTGTTCTCCCCCTATCCCTGAAGAACTTCCCACTTCGCATAGCTCCAAACATCAAGGCAATGGCATAACCTGTTTTTCACACAACGACATCTTAATCCAAGTATTCAAAGATCGTAGATACTTACCTCGTGGTCCTTTGAAGAAGCGTCGCTCTGCTTCACTGTAACTAACTCAAGTTTTGATCACAAACTCTGTAACAAATCCTCCTATAACTTGATCGAGCCAATGGTCAACAGTGCACATGATCTTATCTTCAGAAGCTTCCAATCTCTGCACGAGCTCCAGGGTCCACACTATTGGACTGTCAAGCCTCCACCTTCCTTGATCGTCTACCAATTTAGCGATCCACTTGTATAGTTTGATTGGGAAGGTGCAGAAGAAGATTTCATGTATTTCTGTGTATAAATATCTTTCCAATCACTGTTCTTTTGTCAGGCACGGATTCTTGTTTTCCTATGCCGATTCTTGTTTTTCTTGTTTTCCTCCTTGGTCGGATTCAAGTGATGCAAAATCACACAGTTCTTTATGCAGATCTTGGTCCTGACAATGAAACCATTTGTTGGCTTAGGGGGTCCTAACTCAGGTTCATAGTTAGTTGCGCCAAACAAATCCCTACACTACTGGCCCTTTCGACATCAATCTATAGTGTGCGGATTAAAGTCTCACCTGAAGCAGTATGGGGGGATGCTGGAACCAAGTTTCCGCACCCAAAGATCAGTGCAATGTCTTTTTGGCAACCTAGATCTGTCTTCGCGCAGACCTCTATGCCCCTGCAACCTAATGCTGTAATTTCCTCTAATCATCCTCTATACTGTCATGAAGGTCTATGACTAGCTTTTGCGGACCCTAAACAGGTCAATTAGCTACTTACACGCATTTTAGATTACCCTTAGATCAGTAATTACTCAGAATTACCTAAGTTTTCGATAACTTTAACAGAGAGTGTTAGGATATTCGTGTAATCACTTAACATTAATTGCATTCAGATAACTATACAAATCATGTAAAGTTGCACATCAATACATCATTATTTTATAAAACCATCATTCATCACAACATATAGCACATTCATACATAATAGAAGTAAAGGAACTAAACACAGGAATTTCTGTAACAATCTTCTTTATTGATATTCAGCAAAAGTTTACAAACTTGAAACTTCCCTGCACACTCAACTACAGGGGTCTGTGCACTCAATTGCAGACATTACTCTAAGCCTCTGCGCACTTAGCTGCAGAGCCTTTTCCTACTCTAAGACTTCTATCTCTATGCTAAGCTTCTTCACTCGTACCCATAAACTTCTTACTTACTTGCCTTAGACTCTCTAAGACACTCCTATTTATACAATCCCATGGTCTACGGACCATGGGTAGATCTCAAAAGCCGACTCAAGTTACATAAAAGAAGGGTAAAACCCTTTTTGACTCTTAACTAGCTATGCACTCCGTGACCACAATTTGCGGAGACTTTACATCTTTTTACATCAAAGCTTAGGCTTTTGCCCCAAAACTTGGGCATTTTCCCCAAAACTAGCCTAGGGGACCCCATCCCAACACTCTCTGCCATTCTTTTCCCCTTGAATCTTCTTCTTGTTCCTATAATCTTGGAATCCCAACCATCATACTCCTAATTTTATGGCTTCTCAAGTAAGCTTACTACTGTGATGATTCTCTACATGAAGCCTACAGCTACAATAGTATTCCTCCTGAGCCTGGACTACCAATCACCATAGTAGTCATAATTTTATGGCTTTTCAATAAGCTTTCTACTATGATGATTCTCTACTAGAAGCCTGAAACTACCATGGGATTCCTCATGGACTCCTAATCACGAGTTAATCCCAGTTGACATCAATTCCAACACTATCACAACCACTAGCCATCCAAACTACCAATTGTCCAACACAAAGTTGGCCAATTGATGGGACTCCAAATTAGACACAAATTAAGGCCCATATAACCTTTCTTAGGCACTTGAAGGCTATATTAAATCTCTCCTTCTACACTTAAGAATGTTTGTTTAGATTTAATATGTTCTTAGGAAGGTTTAGAGATAATTTCATATTATGTGTCTAATATTATTTATTTTTGTAGAATATTGAGAGAATATTGAGTAAATTTTGAATGAGATAATATAGGGACTTGCTCCATACTACAGAATGGACCAAGATTGGATAATAAATGAACAAAATATCATGAAATTATTGACCAACTCTAGATCTCCAAAGATTGAGAAAATATAGGAATGTGTTCGCTATCATTTAATGAAGATTCCTAGTGTTGGGAACCAAGTCCACTTTTTGAGGGATTTTGGAGGGGAAAGTTGCCTCCTTTCAAGGAGAATGCTTCTTCATCACTTTTTTTAAGTACCAACTCGAATTTTCCTCTAGGGGCATGTATTTATTAATGTTCATGTGGATAAAACTTATTATTTAACAACTCCACTTTCGTTTCTAATAGGGATGCCCTTGGATTGGTTTAAATAATGAAGTTTGGTGCCATTTTTAGCTTCTAAAGCTTGGTTTCCTTCATAGGTATATGAGTATCCTTGGGATTGGCCATCCCAAGAGCCTCATAGCCCTCTTGTACAATCTTTCTATTTCCTTTGAATGTATTTTTCACTTGCATCCCTTATTTACGCATTTAGTGTTCATTTCTCTTTTGTTGTAGGTTATATTGGTTAATTGATTAAAGTGAGATGTTTTGCAGGTTATTTACAGAGTCACGTGAATGATGCATCCTTAGAACAACTTTGAAAAATCATATTCATTATTGAACTCCTTAGATTGGTTTACTAGTTCACAAATCTAGAATTTCTGGAAGTCCCTTGTAGAAAAATAGTAGTAATTTTTTGTTGTTTTTTTTGAACGTGTTAATGTCAGGCCAGGAGGTAACTCCTCAAAGAGAATTGTAATTTTTCATTAACATGGAACATGAATATATACATGAAGAGGGAGACTACTGATTTTCATCTACAAATGTCTCTTCATCTTCCAATTCCCTTTATTTTCCTATTTTCATTGTTTACATGGATTTAGTTAATCCCAATGATTAGGTGTCAACATTCCCCCCCTTAATTCGAAGGGATGTTGGTGAGTCCGTGCATCATTCTGAATCTTTCAAAATTTTCTCTTCCAAGCGCTTTGGTGAATATGTATGTTATCTTCTTATTTGTGGAATAATGGCATAGGTGGATTTTCTTGGCCTCAACATGATGTCAAATCAGATGGTATTTTGTATTGATGTGCTTCCTCCAATCATGGAACTTTGGATTCTTGGCCAAATTTATTGCAAAAGTGTTGTCAATCATGAGAGGATTTGAATGTACTTGTTTCTCCTCCAAATCTTCTAGAATTTTCCCGAGCCACACAATTTCCTTTGTTTCTTCAGCTATTGCCACATATTCTACCTCATTTATGGAATCTACTCGAACTGATTGTTTGTGTTACCTCTAGGAGATAGCTCTTGACCAAGACTCATAATATAACCTAAAGTAGATACCCCAATTTCTTTATCTCCATTGAATTCTGAATCATAGTATCCAATCAAGCTAAAGTCACCCACTTGTGTATACTTAAGTCTAAAGTATTGAGTTCCCTTCAAGTACTTTATAACTCTTTTCACAGCAGAAAAATGTCCCTCACAAGGCCTTTGCATAAACATGAGAGGATTCCAACAATAAATGAAATGTATGGTTTGGTAGTAGTCATGTAACGGATACTTCCTACAAGATGTCTATACTTTGTTGCATCCTAAATTTCTTTTCCTTCAGTGGATGTGAGCTTTAATTTCTATTCCATTGGAGTAGTCAGAGGATTGCACTCAGCCATGCCAAACCTATTAAACATATCTCCAATGTACTTATTCTGAGACAGGAATATAAAATTTGGATGTTGAGTTACTTCAATACTAAGATAGTAGTGAACATAGCCCAAGTATGTCATTTCAAAACCTTTCATCAATTTCTTCTTTATGGATGCAATGTAGCTCTCATTGTTCCTTGTCATTAAAATATCATCTACATACACCACAATATATACAATTGTTTTGCCAACTTTCTTAACAAATAAAGTTGCATCATCAAGATCATAATGTTTGAAGTTGAGTTTCAGAAGATGCTCAGTTAACTTCTCGTACCAGGCTTGCGGATCTTGCTTGAGTCCATACATTTATTTTACAAGCTTGCATATTTTATGTTCCTCACCCTTCACAACAAATCATTATGGTTGGGACTTAAAAACATTCCCTTTCAGATCTCCATTTAAGAAAGTAGTTTTTACATCCATTTGATGGACTTTCCAATCGTTCTGTGTTGCCAAGGAAAAGAGTGTCTGGATGGTAGCATATTTTTTTTGTGGGGGAAAAGTCATCCTCACAGTTGACCCCTTTCTTATGTGCAAAACCTATTGCCACAAGCCTACCTTTGTGATAGTAAAGTGAGCCATTAGATTTATACTTGTTCTTGTAGATCCACATGTATCCTATTGGTTTGGTTCCTAATGGAGGATCAACCAGCTTCCAAGTGCCATTATTTATCAAGGCATTATATTCTTTCTACATCGCTTCTTTCCATTCATCATGAGAAACAACTTACTTCAATTAAGTTGGTTAAAAATCTATAGAAAAATTCAATTCACAATCATAAGAAACATCCATATCAACCGGTGAATCAAAATCATCTACATCACCTCCATTATATCTGGTTGAGCTTCTTGTTCTTGTCTTTCCAACCTCATCAGGATGAACACTTTCGAGTGTCTTTGTTATCCATTTTGGAGGACCTTTCTAAGATGGCCCAGGTAGCTCAGTTGACTAATTTGTGGCTGAATCAAGATTTACTCTCCCAATTATGTTAATCACATCACTCAAAGTGTCATCAGTGGTTGGAGTTTCATGTGGGGTAGAGAGTGATTCAAAAGAAGATTCAACATACTGATCTAGTATAGCGATACCCCCTTCAAGATGTGGAATTTCATTATCAAACTATTGAAAATATTTTGCATGTCTGAAACTATCCAAGAGATCAAGTTGTCACTCAACAACATTGTCAGTCTTGGAAGATTCAAGAAATATCACATCTCTAGATATTATAAACTTCATGTTCACTTCATCATAGAGTCTATATTCTTTGGAGGTATTTTAGTATCCCAAGGATATACATTTGTGACTCCTTGCACCGAGTTTGTTTCTTTTTTCCTTGGGTATACAGGCAGGTGGAACCAAAAACCTTGATATGCCTTACCGAAGGAATGTGGCCATACCACATTTCATAGGAAGTCTTGTTTTTTATAGTATTATATGGACACCTATTCTTTATATACACATCACATATAATTGCATCAGCCCAAAACATCAACTTAACATTCTTGAAAAACATCATGGAACATAACACATTTAATATTGTCCTGCTCATTCTTTCAGCTACTCCGTTCTGCTGAGGATTATAAGGCACAATTGTTTGATGTTTGATCCCATGATTGAAAAGATAGTTTCCAAATTCATTTGAAGTGTATTATTTTCCATTATTAGTGAGAATAGAGCCAATATGAGATTGTGAATCATTTTCAATCCATGCATGAAAGCTCTTGAATGTTTAAAAAGCATCAAATTTGTTCTTCAATTAATAAACCCAACACATTTTGGTGTAGTCATCAATACATGTCATCATTTAGTTTTCACCAATTGCGGAAGTAACAGGAATTAGGCCACATAAATCTGAATGAATGAGTTCAATTTTTCTATGTGTTGTGGAATGTGAATCATGAAAAGGCTGTTGTTATGATTTCCTAAGATACAAGCATCACATTGCTTAAGTTTCCTAGGAATTGTAGGAAAATCAGTAACACCATTTTTCTTCAAAAAATGAAGGTTGTCATAGTTCAAGTGTCCAAATCTAGCATGCCATAAAAGACTTGATGGAAACTTACCTTCATCATAGTGAAAACTGTATGAAATTTTTTGTGCACGAGCATAAGTACCTTGCAGCTTCAGAAGTCTTTCTTCTTCTATCCCCATCATGAAAAGTGAGTGATCTGATGGTTTTCTAACCTCAACCTTGCCATCAAACATATGAATGGAGTGCCTTTGCTGGAAGATGTGGAAAAAAGACAACAAGTTTCTCCTCATCCCTGGGAGAGATAAAACATCATGCAAGGGAAAGTATGGAAGACTAAGAAGTTTGAGCCTGATGGTGCCAAGCCCTTATGGCTTGAGTTTTGACTTGTTTGCAAAGTATACTGCTCCATCAACATTGTCAGTGAATTTTTCAAAAAAATATCTTCTAAAATTCATGTGGTAATTTTCTCATGAATCAAGCAACCAATCATCTTTCCAAGAAGCAAGTGAAACATTAAACAAGTATTCAGTTACTCCACTATTACAATGTGTTATCACTCAGGTTGTCCCTGAAGGTTAAGAAAGGGATACGGCCGAGGTAACCACAAACCAACTTTGGATTGCAGGTTCTAGCCAACCTGCAATCAGAGAGGGCTCTCTCTTTTAGATTTAACTTTGTTTGAAAGGATTTTAGGCTAGGTCTTGGGTTCAGGGGGTTCTTTGTTTTGTTTTGGTGGGAAAATTGATTCTTCAGGTGGAGAGGCAGTGTATAGTCTAAGTTTCTCGAATCATTGGGCGTGGAGTCAAGGATAAGAAAAGTTGTTATCTTTCTTTAAGCAAAGTGAGGGGAGATGGAGCAGGATAGCTGAGGTCGAAGCAACTTTCAGGTTTCATGGATGGAAGAGATGCCAAGCAATGAGAGGCAGTTAAGAATCTCTCAATTGACTTAACAGAGGAGATGACAGAGCGCTACCTAGGGGCAGTTAAGAATCCCTAGATAATTGGCAAACACAGGTAAATTGGGGTAAATATGAGCCGGGAGGAATTCATATTCATATCCAATTCATTGAGACGAAAACACAGAGAAATAGCAGAAATTGAGCATAGAGAGTGTTTAAATTTATTCTAGGCTATTCTTTCTTCCTGCTATTTAGATAATGGCAAACACATAGACAGAGAAAAGAGACACTTATTGCTTCAGGCCGCAGCGCAGGAATTCCATCTTCAACTCTTCAAAACATTCATCAACAACAGACAGTTCGTTCTCTGAGCTTTCAGCAATCTTTGATTATGGAAGAACTCATGTGTACAATGCGAGTCTCTAATGAAATTCTCAATTGACCAACCCTTAAAACTATACAGAGGGTGGTATATATAGGGCAAAACTCTCTGCAGGGTTTCCTTTATTACATCTTGACATAATTAGGTCATAAAAATGACTACTTGACCTAATCCTATCTAGAAAAAATGCAAAAATCTCTTGAGCGGCGCTGAGGGTCGCCGTATCAGAAATAAATGAATGATGTGGTCCTTGGTGGCTTGCTGTAGTGTTTTCTGCAATAAATGTGCATGGGTTTCTGTCCCTCGAAGTCTGCCTGCATTTAAGTTTAAGCTTGTGATCTGAGTGCAGGAATGGGCTTTAGCTACCTGATTTGACTTCCTGATGGGCTCATTAATTCTTAGCATGCTTCGAGCCACTAAAATATCTTCGGCTGATATTCTTTGGCGTCTTCTCCTTCTCTGATACTCTTTAACAAAATCTGGGCTGCTGATCTGATGTACTGCGGGTCTAATCACGAATTAATGGCCGCTGTTCGGCCTCTGCACCTTTGAAATTGTTTTCTGATCCTTTCGGCATGCTCTGTGAAGGAAACTGATCATTTCTGCGCCTTTTCGGGCTTCCTAGGGCTGCATGGAGTGAAGATTCCTTAAAGATTCCTTGAAGATTCTCCATTTTGGCCCAAAAAATCTTGCGATGAGCGATTTGCGCACCTCAGAATTCGATTCCGGGGCTCCGAAGTGCGATTTTCGTGCTTCTGCATCCAAAAAGGGCTGATGACGTCAGCATGATGTCAGCATTGTACGGCGGGTGACGTCAGCATGGCGACGTGACGGGATGACATCAGCATGATGTCATCACGTACGGTCGATGACGTGGCAAGTACGGTGGCGGGACACGTGGCAGTGACGTGGCAGGAGGCCACGCAGGCGGGTGACTGTACAGGGGGTGACGTGGGCTGTTGACTGTGCAGGGGGTGACGTGGGCTGGTGACATCACCGGGCGGTAAGCGGTATGTGGCGCACCGCTTATGGAGGATGGTGGTTTCGGAGGGAGGGGCTCCGCCACAGCCCGGCGTCTGACGCGTGGCGGGAGTACAGCGGCAAAACCGCCGAACTCCCGGACGTTAAAGGCCGGGTGCGTCGGAGATAAGGGTGCCCGCCAGCCGTAGATCTGCGGGGCTGTGGATCGGACGGCTGGCGGCGGACGCAACGAGATGGGGGGTTAACGGGTGGGAATATTCACAGGAATATTCTGAGTTTAATATGCGCGACGGGTGGGTTAGAACTTAGGGAAACGGGTTTACGGGTTTAAATAAAGGCGCGGGTTAATGTTTATGCACAGGATCTTTGGGTTAGGGGCGAAATGTGGGTTCTACAGCGGTGGGGTGAATTTTTACAAGGGGGAAGGTGAAAATATGGGTTTTTTGGGGTTAAGGGAGAGGTTACTATCTGACCAGATGTCAAACCAGTTCCTCAATGACTCGGATGGGCTAAAAACAGTCCCAGATGGACTGAGATTTCTCGGACTTAGTAAAATTATGGCTATAGTGCCAGGGATGGGATATTTACATAGGGGGATTTATATACCTGATTTTTAGTAGGGGACAGGGAAAATTGTTAGGGAGCTATATAATAAAGTTAAAAGTTAATATGAAGATGAAGAGAGGGCGCTAAGTTGTGAGACCTTATGCCATTTGGGGAAAAGAAGACTCACAGATGCTGAGTGAGCAGTCCTTGAGTGAAGGAGGTCCTCACTAAGGCAAATGTCATGGGGATGATGAAACTGAGAGGCTCAAGCAGATCTTGACCTCCTCGGGGGTGTTAGTAAGTGACTTTGGGGGGAAATGAGAAGAAGGGGATGTTAATGAATCTCCAGCCTGAGTACCTACATGAAACTGCAAAAAACTACCTGATAGCTGTGATCAGAAAAGATAAGACATTGTGGAATACAAAATTGATCGCTAGTCATGATTCTGCCACATCAAAGCTACCTACCCAGCCTACTGTCCTAACATTTTTTCTTCTTTTTATTTTTTTTTTGGGTGCACTTAGACTTGCAGACCCAGATTCACAATTTTTCTTTTGCATTATCCTATCTAGATCTGCACTTATTTCTGCCGGGCCCAGATTAAACAGTTGGGTCCCTCTGATTCTCTACCTATCTACAAATCTGCCAAGATTAAACTGTTTGGACAGATGTCATTCTCTATATTCTAAAACAGGAAATTGAAACCTAGGGAGACCAGGATTAGACGGTCTGGACCTCCCTTTAAGAACTTCTTCAAAACTGGAACAACTCATCAAAATTGGAAACAGTAGTAACATTTGAATTGGCATACTCTATTACTTCTTCTCTGGTTTTCTCCTCAGGAATAATGGAACCTTGCTGCAAGAAAGATGACATATTTGGCATGTAAAAATGTCAATCATGAAATATGAAACCTGTTGCAACAGGAGGCTAACAGTGGCTCCACTTGGGGATGGATTTTCCTTGTGAAAAGTCAAGAACAGCAGGTCAGACTGCCTTGGTCTCTGTTGTCATTGTAGACTGAAAAACTTCTTTGCTCTGGCTGTTTAGAAATGTGAAACTTTGTGACAAAACGACCTTATCCTCAATTGAATCTTTGTGAACTGCTCAGCAACGCCTGCTTTCTTCTGCGTGATGTATTACTATGTACAATCTTGTCTGAGAATATGTCTTTGAAAACATGGATTGTAATTTGATGTACTTCATTCAACTTAGGTGTGAAATAAACTGCTGAAATCTTTCCTCTCGTGTTAACCTTTTCTTGCCTGAAAATTGCAAGTGCAAAAGAGCTTCTCTTCGACCCGAATTGTTGTTGTGACGTTGTTACTTTGGCTGCCTTGCTTAGATTGATACAGAGATGGGTCCTTGAAAACTGGACAATCAGCACTGGCTGTGCCTCCATGAATTTACTACTGTTCCTTCAATAATCGGCCTGCTTATCAAAATGAATTAAAAACAGTGCTCATATATACACAATGTAACTGTACAAAGATATTTACAGGACTTTCATTGTTCTAACAACAAGGATCGTGATAATGTTTCAACATCCTTCCATTCACAGGGCCTTCTTCAACAGTGCTGTCCTCCATAGATTTGAGAAAATAGGTGTTGTTTCCTTGAACAGCAGAGATAATAAATGGGCCTTTCCACAGGAAATCAAACTTCGCATGTTTGCCTTTGTCTTCTCTTCTTGAGTCCCACTTTAAAACTTTGTCATTAATTCTGAAATCTTCAGCTTTAGCTCTCTTATCAAACATCTTTTTGAGCTTTTCTTGCAAAATCTGTGCTCTGTCATATACTTGTTCTCTGGTTTGCTGGAGATGGATCGTCTGATTAATTCTTCTTTGAATGTCATTTGGTTCCGCCTGAACCTCTTGTAACAGCTTGATGGTGGGAATGCCCAGGGATGAAGGAAATCTAGCCTCCATGCCATATACCAGCTCATAAGGGCTCATTCCAATTGATCTTTTGCTTGAAAGTCTGTCTGCCCATAGGGCATTCACCAGCTTTTTGTGCCAGTTTTTCTTGTTTTCTTCTAGCATCTTCTTTATGATGTTGATGAGGCTCTTGTTAGATGATTCGGCCAATCCATTGCCTTGAGGGTAATATGCTGTAGAGTGGCCCAGGGTGATATGAAACTTAAGGCAGAAACTGATCATGTTTTTGGACTTAAAGGCAGCGGCATTGTCAGTGATGATTTTCTCAGGACAGCCAAATCTAGAAAGGATGTTGCATTCAAGGAATTGGATAATGATGGTATCATTGGCTTGTCTATAGGGAATGGCTTCAACCCACTTGGTGAAATAATCGGTGGCTGTTAGGATCCATTTGTGTTGGCCTGAGGAAGGGGGATGGATTTCTCCAATGAAGTCAAGACCCCATTGTTGAAAAGGCTTTTCGGTGGAGATTGGTTTAAGGGGCAGGGGCAATAATTTTCTCTTGCCTTCAAAAATTTGGCACTTATGACATGTTGTGGAAAATTTTTTAACATCTGCAAAAAGAGTGGGCCAGTAGAAACCAACCCTCAGGATTTTGTCTGCTGTGGACTTCCAGTAGAGATGTCCTCCACAATCACCTGCATGGAATTCTTTCATGACCTTGTTGGTTTCATTCATGGTTAAGCAATTTAACAATATACCTTCATGATTTCTCCAAAATAATGCACCATCAACAACACAAAATCTCAAAGCTTTCATCTTCAAAAATATTTTCTTTGTTCTGGACAATCCTGGGGGAGCACACATGTTTAACAATACAAAGCAAATATCAGTGTACCAGGGGCATTGCAGAAATATTTCACTGATTTGTGGAGTCACCAGCTCCGGTTCATTGTCCAGTTGGTTAATGTCTAAGACTTGAAAGTTTGTTTCGGACATCAGTTTAGCTAAACCTTGTCCCTTTATCAGCTTTGTTGGTTTTATTTCAATGTCGTATTCGAGGATACTTGCAATCTACTTACCTCTTTTGCCTTCTAATTCGTCTTGAGTCAGTATGTCTTTTGCAGCAGCGTGTGGGACGTAGGCGATCACGTGTGAGTACAGTATATACACTCTAAAATCCTTGATGGCCTTGATAAGTGCGTAGGCCTGTTTTTCCATTATCGGGTATTTCAATGGGGCGTCTCTCAAGGCTTGGCTGAAAAAGCAATTGGCTTTTCAGCTCCCTGTTCATCCTTCTGCAGCAGGACAACAGCTATCGTATGCTCGGATGCAAATGAAAATATGATGAAATCTTTGTCGAATTGTGGACTAGTTAGGACAGGGGTTTGAGTTAAGGCAGATTTGATACTCTCAAATGCTTGCTTAGCTTCCAGGGACCATCTTACCTTGGCATCCTTCTTTAACATGTTGCTTAATAGTCTTATTAATTCAGCCAGATTTGGAATGAATCTTCTCAAGAAGTTGATTTTCCCAAGGAATGCTTGTAGTTCTTTTATGTTTCTGGGGTATGGAATTTGGAGGATGGCTTGTATTCTCTCAGGATCGATCCTGATCCCGTCTTTTGATATGATGTGGCCAAGTAATTTTCCTTCTTCAAGGCCAAATAAGGACTTCTTAGGATTTAAGGAAATTCCATATTTTCTGCATGTTATGAAGATTTTCCTAGGATGCTTCAAATGTTCTTCATCAGATTTGGAAAATGGGGTTAAATCATCGAGGTACACAACTAAAAAATCGTGTATTTCTTTTGCAAATGCAATATCCATTGCTCGTTGGAAAGTAGCACCAGTGTTTTTAAGTCCAAATGGCATCTTTACATACTTAAATGTTCCCCAGGGTGTGGTAAAAGCTGTTTTGTCTTGGTCATCTGGGTGAACAAGTATTTGGTTGAAACCTGAAAATCCATCTAGTAAAGAGATTCTAGATGATCCCACTACTCTCTGCAATATGTGGTCCATTTTGGGCAAAGGGTAGTGGTCTTTTAAGGAGACTTGGTTTAAGTTTCTGAGGTCTACACAAAGTCTGATTTCACCTGTCCTCTTTCTTGTAGGAACAAGATTGGACACCCACTTAGAGAATCTGATAGGTGCTATGATGCCTGCTTCCCACATTCTTTTTACTTCTTTTTCAATCGGGGGAAGCAGCACGGGGTTGATTCTTCTCAATTTCTGTTTGAAGGGCTTCTGATTGGGCTTCAATGGGATAGTGTGCTAAATCACTGATGTATCATAGGATTTCAAGTCCTCATAGCTCCAAGCAAATACGTCTTGAAATTCTTTGAATAAGTCAATGTACTTGGGCTTTTGATCGGGTGGCAAGTTTTTGGACAGTTTGATCATTTTTGGATTCTCTGGTGTCCCAATGTTGTGTTCTTCAAGTTCCGTGTTTATTGGTTGCAATTTTGGTTTTCTGGGAACGTCATTAGAGTCAAACATGTCTTCTAGTGGAGTTAGCCCAGCGGGCAAAAAATTATCCTTTAGGTCAATGATTTCTACTTCTGCTTTGTCTATTTCTTCTGCCTGTGTTTGTCTTAGCTGTTCAATGTTTTCATTGTCAAAAACGGTTGGCTTCAGAATTAGTTTGGCTGTTGCAGCATCTAAAGCTTGCTGACTTTCATTTCTCTGCTGTTCAGAATTTGTCATGGCATCCGTGTCATGGTGAATATTTGAGAATTCGTGCGCAAGGGTGAGGAAATTGTTAATCTGGGTATCATTCTCGAATACTTGCCAATCTCTTACATTATTTGGGACGGTGGGTCTATGTTTTATTTCAGTTGTGAAGTGATGATTCAGGTCGAAAGGGAGCTTGCATGTGCTTGCGAAGGTGGCTAGGCTGTGTGCATGAATGTTGTGATTTCTGGAAATCTTGTCAAGCTTGAATTCAGTGAATGACTGGAGTATGTCAATAGCAGTTGTTCTGTAGGCTCTCATTCTATTGTCATTTGTAACAAAATTACCTTTTATCTGTTGTATGACTAGATCAGAGTCACCTAAGATAGATATTTTTACAGCACCTAGAGTTTTCAGCAGTTTAAGGCCTAACAGCAGAGCCTCATACTCTGCCATGTTATTTGTGCATTTGAAATTCAGTCTATAGGCATGTCCTTCTGCATGGTTATCATATGTATTGTGAATCCAGACACCTGCCCCTGCTCCTAACTTGTTAACAGAACCATCAAACTCTAAGAACCATGTGATTTCTTGCTTGTCGTCAGTATCAAGGGATTGAGCTGTTTTAGGATTGGGCAGATTTAGAATTTCTGTTTGGGGAGGTTCTTGTAACATGCTAGTTGCATTTACTGTTTTGGCAATCTTTTTATTATGGGTAACCACTTCTTCACTATTGTGCCCTTGTTGTTCTAGAGCGAAAGGCTCCTTATTGGTGGGCAGATCCAAATCATCATTAAATAAAATGAAAGAATCCATATCGGAATGGATCGAATAAATGGGAAAATTTTCAGGCTTGCTTTTACTACTTACTACATATTTCATGAGCGTTTCTCTGTACAGTCTCTTTGGTTGCCCAAAGACTGAAATGGTAGCATAGGAAAGGTCTAATTGAAGGGATCCTTGAAGCTTCGCTCCCCATGATCTTGACAGGAGCATACCGTACTTGGGAGGAATATCAGCGACCACTACATCCATGAGAATGGTCTTGTTTGGATATTGGACTAGGGAAACACATAGATCTTTGATGAGACCTAGACATTTCACTTGACTTGAGTCAAATGAGTATAAATCTTTGTAAGGTCTTGTAATGTCGAGGTTCAGTTTTTCCATCACTGCTTTGGGCATAAGATTGTGTGATGCCCCTGAGTCAAACATAGCGTTGTGTAGAACTTTGTCGTGTATATGTAGACTGACATAAAAGGGTGGGACAGGTCCATAGGTAGATTTTCCATTAACTTCTGGGCCAAATAGCAGTTCAGGGGAATCATCCAAAACATTTACATCATCTTTATTTTCTGACATTTGCAATGATCTTTGAATTTGTTGCCTATACATATCGTGTTTAGCCAATTCTGAAAGAGGAATGGCTATCTTGAGTTTTCCAATTTCTGTTTCTAAACTAAAAGGCTTCTCCAAGGGAGTCTTGGTATTGGCATTGGCAGTTTTTCCCTCTTCATTTGAATTCTCAGCAACTTGCTCTTGTTTATCAATGCTATGGGATGTATTTGCTTACAGTTTGGCAATTTTAGGAGTACTTTTCGGGACGCTATTTGAGTTTTGTTTTGAGAAAGGAGGTGTCAAAGGCTGCTCAACAGCAGACTGTGTGTCTGTTATGTCCTCTACGGTCACTTGACTGGAGTTTGAAGCAGTCGTGTCAGCTGGTTGGGTTATAACAGCTGTGTTTTTAATCTTGTTGGGCTGTTTGGTTTCCTTTGTCTTGCTGGGCTCAGAGATGTCGATGGTCCTAGTTCTGAGCTTATACTGTCTGTGTACTTCATATACAGCAGTATCATAACCTTGTTTAAAATCGAAAGATTCGCCAGTTTTAGTTTGAAATTGATTATCATCATGTTCATTTTGGTCTTCTTGTGTTAGGAAAGTTTGATGCTCACCCTTTAGATCCATTACATTTATGTGATCGTCTTCTATAGGCTGACTGGATGTGGATCCTTCTACGTAGTTATCTTGAAAAGGGGGTCTAATATCCTGGTCTTGGTTAGGCCTACCAGCATTTATGTTCTGTGTTTTCCTAAAATTCGGGTTTCTTATAGTGTTGGACTGCTGCCCTTCCCATGATGCTTTTCTCTCAACATGTTCTACTCTTTCTCCTAGTCTTTGCAGGCCATTAATGATAGCGTCAAGTTTCTGGTCAAAGGCTGAGGGTTCTTCCTTAAATGTGGTTCTCTTTTCCATTCTCGCTCTGTTTCGTTTGGCAATTAAGTTGGCTTCTACCGTAACAGCGACCTTTTGCGCGTCTTCAAGGGTTGCTGGAGCTCTTTCTTTCAACTGATATGCCATATCAGGGTCAAAACCGTCGGGAAATTTGTATAGGGCTAAATCGAGTGGAGGTCTTAAATTCTGTGGTATCGCGTTATATACATTGTTGAATCTTGCACAGTACTCCAAAACGGTCTCTTGAGGACCTCGTTTGATTGTATCATATTCAGCTAGTATGTGCAGAGGATCTTTCTTTTTCTCCCATCTGTTGATAAAGGCTAGGTAAAGCTCATCAGGAGTGGTTATGGAATTTGCAGCAAGTGATCTGAACCAAGTTCTTACATCACCTGTCAGGCTCTGAACAAAAATTCTCATTCTCACGCTGTCATCATCTATTTCATAGTTCTCAAAATGGTCTTACATCTTTTTGGCATGCTGAATAGCTGTGAGAGGGCCAATGGAATCAAAATATGTGATTTTGGATTGGTAGTCCTGAGGTAAGGCTGCAGCGTTAGCAGGAAACTGCAGGGGTGCATATCTATTGGCCATATTGGTGGGGATAATAGGAACAACAGGAACGACTGGTACAACAGGGGTGATATGAACGGTCGAAACAACAGTGGTTGTAATGGGAATATGTGTAGTGAATGAAGGTGTGAAGGGAGGGCTTTGAGATGTAGATGATGAACTAGGGGAAGCAGGGGTGGACCGGAATAAAACCTTGACAGGAGTTGGGACAGAGCTAGGGTAAGTTGTTTCAGGACTCAAATTAGCAAAATTTTCCTGTCTTTGCTGCTTCCTAAGGATTTTAGGGATTATGTTAGGGTTTTGGAAAATAGCTGGAGGATCTGGGTCTGGGTTTGACCTTGTATATCGCGGATTTTTCTTGGGAGCCAGCTTCCAAACTTGTTTTTAGGGTATATTTTTTGGAATATTTTTGTATTTACAGGGGCCAGATAAGATTTTGGAATGGCTGTGTATATCTTAAAACTAGCATGAAGATTGATTGAAGCAGATTTTATCTAAACCTGTTAATGTAAAACAAAAACAGTTTCAAAGGCTTCCTGGCTGACATTCAGGCTTCATCTGTAGTTTTAGGAAATATACAGCAATTAGAAAATCAATTTTTATGAGGGATTCTTTTAACCTTCTTCATGAAACTTTGTAAAATTAACTGAGGAAGTTCCCCAGTGGAGTCGCCATTATGTTATCACTCAGGTTGTCCCTGAAGGTTAAGAAAGGGATACGGCCGAGGTAACCACAAACCAACTTTGGACTGCAGGTTCTAGCCAACCTGCAATCAGAGAGGGCTCTGTCTTTTAGATTTAACTTTGTTTGAAAGGATTTTAGGCTAGGTCTTGGGTTCAGGGGTTCTTTGTTTTGTTTTGGTGGGAAAATTGATTCTTCAGGTGGAGAGGCAGTGTATAGTCTAAGTTTCTCGAATCATTGGGCGTGGAGTCAAGGATAAGAAAAGTTGTTATCTTTCTTTAAGCAAAGTGAGGGGAGATGGAGTAGGATAGCTGAGGTTGAAGCAACTTTCAGGTTTCATGGATGGAAGAGATGCCAAGCAATGAGAGGCAGTTAAGAATCTCTCAATTGACTTAACAGAGGAGATGACAGAGCACTACCTAGGGGCAGTTAAGAATCCCTAGATAATTGGCAAACACAGGTAAATTGGGGTAAATATGAGCCGGGAGGAATTCATATTCATATCCAATTCATTGAGACGAAAACACAGAGAAATAGCAGAAATTGAGCATAGAGAGTGTTTAAACTTATTCTAGGCTATTCTTTCTTCCTGCTATTTAGATAATGGCAAACACATAGACAGAGAAAAGAGACACTTATTGCTTCAGGCCGCAGCGCAGGAATTCCATCTTCAACTCTTCAAAACATTCATCAACAACAGACAGTTCGTTCTCCGAGCTTTCAGCAATCTTTGATTATGGAAGAACTCAGGTGTACAATGCGAGTCTCTAATGAAATTCTCAATTGACCAACCCTTAAAACTATACAGAGGGTGGTATATATAGGGCAAAACTCTCTGCAGAGTTTCCTTTATTACATCTTGACCTAATTAGGTCATAAAAATGACTACTTGACCTAATCCTATCTAGAAAAAATGCAAAAATCTCCTGAACGGCGCTGAGGGTTGCCGTATCAGAAATAAATGAATGATGTGGTCCTTGGTGGCTTGCTGTAGTGTTTTCTGCAATAAATGTGCATGGGTTTCTGTCCCTCGAAGTCTGCCTGCATTTAAGTTTAAGCTTGTGATCTGAGTGCAGGAATGGGCTTTAGCTGCCTGATTTGACTTCCTGATGGGCTCATTAATTCTTAGCATGCTTCGAGCCACTAAAATATCTTCGGCTGATATTCTTTGGCATCTTCTCCTTCTCTGATACTCTTTGACAAAATCTGGGCTGCTGATCTGATGTACTGCGGGTCTAATCACGAATTAATGGCCGTTGTTCGGCCTCTGCACCTTTGAAATTGTTTTCTGATCCTTTCGGCATGCTCTGTGAAGGAAACTGATCATTTCTGCGCCTTTTCGGGCTTCCTGGGGCTGCATGGAGCGAAGATTCCTTAAAGATTCCCTGAAGATTCTCCATTTTGGCCCAAAAAATCCTGCGATGAGCGATTTGCGCGCCTCAGAATTCGATTCCGGGGCTCCGAAGTACGATTTTCGCGCCTCTGCATCCAAAAAGGGTTGATGACGTCAGCATTGTACGGCGGGTGACGTCAGCATGGCGACGTGGCGGGATGATGTCAGCATGATGTCATCACGTACGGTCAATGACATGGCAAGTATGGTGGCGGGACACGTGGCAGGAGGCCACGCAGGCGGGTGACTGTACAGGGGGTGACGTGGGCTGTTGACTGTGCAGGGGGTGACATGGGTTGGTGACGTCACCGGGCGGTAAGCGGTATGTGGCGCACCGCTTATGGAGGATGGTGGTTTCGGAGGGAGGGGCTCTGCCACAGCCCGACGTCTGACGCGTGGTGGGAGTACGGCGGCAAAATCGCCGAACTCCCGGACGTTAAAGGCTGGGCGCGTCAGAGATAAGGGTGCCCGCCAGCCGTAGATCTGCGGGGCTGTGGATCGGATGGCTGGCGGCGGACGCAACGAGATGGGGGGTTAACGGGTGGGAATATTCACGGGAATATTCTGAGTTTAATATGCGCGATGGGTGGGTTAGAACTTAGGGAAACGGGTTTACGGGTTTAAATAAATGCGCGCGTTAATGTTTATGCACATGATCTTTGGGTTAGGGGCGAAATGTGGGTTCTACAGTGGTGGGGTGAATTTTTACAAGGGGGAAGGTGAAAATATGGGTTTTTTGGGGTTAAGGGAGAGGTTACTAGCTGACCAGATGTCAAACCAGTTCCTCAATGACTCGGATGGGCTAAAAACAGTCCCAGATGGACTGAGATTTCCTGGACTTAGTAAAATTATGGCTATAGTGCCAGGGATGGGATATTTACATAGGGGGATTTATATACCTGATTTTTAGTAGGGGACAGGGAAAATTGTTAGGGAGCTATATAATAAAGTTAAAAGTTAATATGAAGATGAAGAGAGGGCGCTAAGGTGTGAGACCTTATGCCATTTGGGGAAAAGAAGACTCACAGATGATGAGTGAGCAGTCCTTGAGTGAAGGAGGTCCTCACTAAGGAAAATGACATGGGGATGATGAAACTGAGAGGCTCAAGCAGATCTTGACCTCCTCGGGGGTGTTAGTAAGTGACTTTGGGGGGAAATGAGAAGAAGGGGATGTTAATGAATCTCCAGCCTGAGTACCTACATGAAACTGCAAAAAACTGCCTGATAGCTGTGATCAGAAAAGATAAGACATTGTGGAATACAAAATTGATCGCTAGTCATGATTCTGCCACATCAAAGCTACCTACCCAGCCTACTGTCCTAACATTTTTTCTTCTTTTTTTTTTTTTTTTGGGTGCACTTAGACTTGCAGACCCAGATTCACACTTTTTCTTTTGCATTATCCTATCTAGATCTGCACTTATTTCTGTCGGGCCCAGATTAAATTGTTGGGTCCCTCTGATTCTCTACCTATCTACAAATCTGCCAAGATTAAACTGTTTGGACAGATGTCATTCTCTATATTCTAAAACAGGAAATTGAAACCTAGGGAGGCCAGGATTAGACGGTCTGGACCTCCCTTTAAGAACTTCTTCAAAACTGGAACAACTCATCAAAATTGGAAACAACAGTAACATTTGAATTGGCATACTCTATTACTTCTTCTCTGGTTTTCTCCTCGGGAAATATGGAACCTTGCTGCAAGAAAGATGACATATTTGGCATGTAAAAATGTCAATCATGAAATATGAAACCTGTTGCAACAGGAGGCTAACACAATGTGCCACAACATAGTGAGTGAATTTGGGTGCTTTACATTTCCCTTTGTCATTGGTTTTACCTTTTCCTTCATTTATTTCCTTCTTAATTCTCTCCCAAGGCAACTTACATGTGGATGCATCATGTCCATCTATATTGCATCATATGTAATGAAGATTAGACTTTTCGCCTTGGAACTGTTCCCCCCCTTCCTCTAAAATTCATCCTTCCTCTTATTCTTCAGCAACCTCTTCCTCTAGAAGAATATTGTGTGTGATTCTTCTCTCTATGTGAAAGACACATAGATTCTTCAAAAGACTGAAGAGTTGTCTTCTTCCTAAAATCCTTCTCTCCCTCAACAAACTTCTTCTCAAGGGAGTCAAAGGTAATCTCCTTAAGGTTTCCACTTGCTTGAAATGACTCAAGATAATATGAGTATGTGGGATATATTGCCTTGACATAAGCTATGAGAGAAATATATATTTCAACATCAATATTTTTTATATCATGCATAATGGATCTTACTTCTGATGTTAAGGCAAGAGGGTCATCATTTTTTAATTCAAGACTGAAAAACTTAATCATCGATTGAACAACTTCAAGTTCAAAGTGTGAGTCAGACAATTCCTTCAACTTATTTAAGGCTTCAAAATCATTTGAAAATGGAGAAATATGGTGACTCACCTCTTCATTTATTGATGCTACAATCAAGGTAGATACATTTCTATTCTCATTTTTCCAAATGGAAAGCTCCTTATTTGAAGTGGGTTTTACAGGTGCTTTGTCTCCTTCTCCCTCACAGGACCCTTTCCACAACTCATTGAAAATGAGGGTATTTTTATCTTCTGGGACCACTCAAGATAGTTCTCTTTTCCAGAGAGAACTACTCCCACAATGGAAATTAGTGAATGCATCATAAAAACTGATTTGGGCTCAAAATACTTTGCAAAAAAAATTGAGGTAAAAAAAAAACTTCAATTAAGAGAATAAACCCTTAATATTCCTCTAAAATCCATGCAATTTCATATCATATAAATAACATACCAAACTTTTTTTTTTCAAAACCTTCACTTTATAAACCATGACCTTATAAAAATCACTCAACACACTTTATATGCCACTTATGCCACCAATACATTCAACATATACACACAACACAGTCAACATATATGCACAATCTTTAAAAAAGGAGTGGACATACCATTCACCGCATCATATTCTTCAACACAAGATGACATCAAGGTTGCACCATGAACTACAAATACATTGCACAAGATTTACCAATCTTACCCATTTCTCTGGGGAAAAATCATATAGATTACTGATAATTATAACACCCTTGTTATTCTTAATCCCTGCAATATCGCAACCTGACCTTCTGGAATTTTCAACTGATGTTGATCTTATTTGCGATCATTTTCAACGAAGTTTTATGGAGTAATATATATACATTTCTACAAGTCAAAAGTCAATTTTTCAATCTCGCTCAGAACCAAATGCTCCAACAAGTTCGACACGGAGGTTCCTATATGTTGAAGGGTTTCTGCAGATATTTCAGTAAATTAACTGCAAATTAGGTAACAATATGAAGAGAATTCAACACAAAATAAATGGAAACAATGATGGCCAAGTCACTGAGATACATGGAGGTGAAGGTGAGGGGTAATCGACACCTTCTCCCTAGGAGTGAGTTTCAACTTAGAATTGGGAGTGGGAGGCTCCATTAATTGCTGGAGGAGGAGTCTACACCAATGAAGTTACATGTTGGATTGATTTCTAAATCCTTTGTGAGACAGATGGAGAAAAATCAGACAGATAGGTCGTACGTGATGATAAGTTTTGGGAATAAGCGGGGGCTCGAATGTGCAGGAAATGGACATTGATGCAATACACAGACACATTCATGCTCTTAAAACAGACTTGACTCCAACATATACGTTCTAGAAATTTATCAACAAACTTCTCATTCTCTTAAGACATACTTACCATAGGGAAAATGCCATTGAACTTGAACCATTCAATGCAACACCTTGCTCTAGTCTTCACATTTATTCAACCTTCTATGCACTAGGTAGAAAAGCATTACCTCAATGCAACAATTGGACCCTTTCAATAGTAGGAATATGATATGCAGTGTCGACCAATGCATTCAACAACAAAGCACATGATTTTGCAGGAATATGATAGAGGTGTTAGTGTGCAGAAATGTAGAACAAAGGCAAGAAGGAGTTACAGGGGCAGGAAGGAAGCCGAAAATGGGGTTGGCTTTGATACCATGTCAAACCAAGAGGTAACTACTCAAAGTGAATTGTATTTTTACATTAACATGCAACATGAATATGTACATGGAGAGGGAGGCAATTGGGTTTCACCTCCCAATGTCTCTTCATCATCAAATTCCCTTTATTTTCCTATTTGCATTATTTACATGGATTTACCTAATCCCAAAGATTAGGTGTCAACAGTTAATGAGCTTCATTTGAGTTGATTCCACATGGATTGGGTCATATAACATTCAAGTTAATAAAAAAATATACCCCATAGCATTTTCACTTGATTAGGTTAGGCATTTGGTATGTTAACTAGCTCACTAATTCTTGAATTTATGGTTTTTAGAGTAGTATTTTTTTGTTATTTTTTAGCACATGTTAATAGGGGTATTTTTTACTAATTCCACTTGGAATGGAGTCCTAGGAAATCCTAATTTGTAACAAAAATTGTCCCATATTATTTTCATTCGATTTTCATTGGAATTTGGAAAATTATCTTGAGGAGTAATAGTCTTGTAGCATGTGTAAACTTGACCTGATTTGCTCCAAAAGCTTGGTTCTTGTCTCTTAGGCTTGAATCATGACCCCTATGCTCTGAATCCATGATTGAGTATTGGGGACTTCATTTATGTTTGAGACTAGGACGGTATCTAATCATCTTTTGTGTGGAGCCTTCATTCTTGATTAATAAAAACATCATTGGAAAATGCTTTCACAATGGTATGTCTTTCATAAATCCAAGAATTTCACCTCTGAAAATGAAACACGAAGTCCCTTGACAGACCCAAAATTGACTAATACCAAATACCTCTAAAGCCTTTCCTCTTATCCATTGCAATTCACTTCTACAATTTGGGTTAGTGGAAAAATTTATGAATTGGATAGCACAATAATGATATTCTTGATTGCCACATCTAATGAACTCTGTAAATGGATATAAAATCTTTGGAATGCAGTGATTGATTACATGCTATTTCCTTCATGCAATTTAAATTAGTTTTCTTCCTTTATTCTTAAGCTATGGATTCTATTTCAAACATTTCTTTTCTATTCCATATGCTAGGTTTCCTTTCAATGCAACATTTACATTTTGCTAGCTTAATGTTTACATTTTTGCAAGTAGTATATCCTTTACATTTCTGCAATTAGGATTAGAATTGACATTTGAATGAGAAACATTCCTATTTCTTGAAAATATGGTAACATTTCCATTTTTCAATTAGTTTAGGCTTGATTTCATCATATGCACTTCATTGCATCAAATCAATCAAAGAAGGACACATTATATGTTTCACATATAGTGTCGACACCTCTTAAGTTTGTATGAACCTCAGGTTGATAATTTAAGTTGGTAGCCTTTGGAGTTTTAACATTCTTGTTATAATACTGGGGTTCATCACTTTTTGGCGCCATTGTCGGGGACAATCTCAATTTTTTAATGTTTAATAAGTAACCATAAGATCTACAAAGGATTTCAAATTCAAAGAGAAATGTTTTCGGATCCTCTGACCTCATACTGTGGGATTTGGGAAGGAAAGATGGAGAGATGCTCTTCATATGAACACTAATATTGGTATCTTGAATGGGAAATCCAAGAGGATCTTCCTAAGTTTCATCATCTCCATCCATTTCTTCTACCTTCTCTACCACCTCTTCTCCTTCTACCTACAAAGTTGGATGGTGATGTAGATCTTACTACACGATGTGGAGCTTACTACACCATGTGATCAAGTTGGGGGGTGTGGTATTAAAGAATTTTTTTGTTTTTATAATTTTTTTTTTAATGAAAACACCAATGCAATGCAATTTTATGTTCTTGAAATGACATATGCCTAATGAAATTTTTGTGTGTTTTCGAAAAAAGTAAAAGAAATGAATCAAATAGGGACGAAAACAGTGCATACTTTGACACCTCCCCTTCTTGTGCAAGAATTTGTTTTTTAATTAAATTCAAGCCTACAAGGGTTTGCTATAGGATTCCTATAGCAGGCAAAATTTACTCAACAATTGTATCAAAATTGGAAAGAGAAGATGCCACTTACCCCTCTTGGGATGGTTTTCTTATGGTCGTGGGGGTTTGAAGGAAATTTCTGGAGGGTTTGGACCCTTCTCTACCTCTCAACCCGATCCTGCAGAACCTCTTATGCAATCCTGTAGCACTGATAGTACTCCTATATAACTTCTTGTACCCCTGTAGCTACAGGGTTTCCTCTAGGTTGTTGCAGGATCATTCATTAGGAGGAATCAACCACACTAGGTTAGCTCAACAATAGTACCTTGGAAACCTGAAGCAGGGGAATTTCCATTAGCAATAAAAAATTCAAGGCCAATGAAAGGACTACTGAAGATTATAAATCATACCTTAGAACAAATTCCAACAGTCACATCAACCTTCCAACCACTACATCTAAGCTCCAGCAATCACGTCAGGAAACCTACTAGCAATATATTAGGTTCCAACAATCATATCAGTATTCCAATAGCCACATCAGCAACTCTAACATCACCTACAAAAACACACCTAGGGTAAGGTTCGGGTTTGAAAACCTCTAAAAAAATTTTCTATGAACTTATTTTAGCCTGAAAAAAGTTGCAAGTGTATGAAGGGAAATGTTTTTTTATAGCCAAAATAAGTAGCAGAGCAACCTCAACCTTATCTATCAATTAACCTCACCTTTCCACCAACACACCCACATGTGGGAGAGGAATGAGATAAAAGTGAAGAGAGCTTAAGAAATTGGGTTGTAATAACTTAGTCGTAATGGAGGATAAGGAATGAAAAGGGGTAAGTGAGGGACAACTCAGTTAGCTCAAAGCACTTTGAGTTTATTTTGCATGCAATGAAAAACAAAGAAAAAAATAATAAAAAAACAAAAATAAAAATAAAATGGTGGACCCACCACCCCTTGGCATGAAAATAATTGTTGCTACATGATTTGGATTAGCTACTATAGGAGTACCAGAAGTGCTACAGGAGTAGAAACAGTGCTACAGGAGTAGTAGCAGTGCTACAGGATTGTAGACGAGGTGTTATAGGATTGGGCCGAGAGGTAAAAAGGGTCCAAACCACTGAGAAACTTCCTCAAAACCCCTTCAAACATAAATAATTCATCCTAAGAGGGGTAAGTGGCATATTTTCCTTCCAATTTGCATACAATTGTTGAGTAAATTATGCATGCTACAGGTGAAAACAGATCTCCTACAAGAAGGAACAGAGCTGCTACAGGAAGGAACAAAGCTGCTATAGGAAAGAATAGAGGTTCTACAGGATGAAGAGAAAGTGCTACATGAAAGTCACAAGTTGATACAGGAAGCTTGATAGTGGACAAAATTTCCCTCAAAACCTAAGAAGAAGGACTTAACAAAAGAAGAGGTTGAGATTGAGAGGGGAGAAATCAAATAAGGAGCTGAAATAAAAATGGAGCCAAAGAAAAATGAAGAAATTAAAGAGCATGCAGGGTTCCATTCAGTAAAGAAAGCTACATCCACATTAGTGGGGAACATTAGAAAAGTCATCTGAGGCATAAAAGAAGAACAACAAGGTAAGAAGATGGATAAGTTGCTCAAAGGATGAGAAACAATTTCAGTAGGGGGGTATGATGGGCCTCCAATTTAGACACAAATTAAGGCCCCTATAACCTTTATTAAACACATTAAAGCTATATTAAATGTATCCTTCTACACGTAATAATTTTTTTTATCGTTAATATGTTCTTAGGAATGTTTGTAGATAATTGTATATTATGTGCCTAATATTATTTATTTTTGCAGAATATTGAGAGAATATCAAGTAAATTATGAATGAGATAATATAGGGACTTGCTCCCTACTACAGGATGGAACAAGATTGAATAATAAATGTACAAAATATCATGAAATTATTGACAAATTCTGGAGCTCCATTGATTGAGAAAATCTAGGAATATGTTCTTGTCATTTAATGAAGATTCCTAATGTTGGGAACCAGATCCACATTTTGAGGAATTTTAGAGGGGAAAGTTGCTTCCCTTCAAGGAGAATTCTTCCTCATAACTTTGTATAAGTACCAATTCAAATTTTCATCTAGGGGAATGTATTTCTTAGTCTTCTTGTGGAGAATACTTGTTATTTAGGAGCTCTACTTTCATTTCTAGAAGGGATGTACTTGGATTGATTCAAATAATGAAGGTTGGTGCCATTTTTATATTCTAAAGCTTGGTATCCTTCATAGGGCTCTGATTATCCTTGGGCTTGGCCATCCTAAGAGCCTTAGATCCCTGTTTTACTATCTCTTTATTTCCTTTGAATGTCCTTTTCACTTGCATCTCTTATTTCTACATTTAGCATTCATGCCTCTTTTATTGTAGGTTACATTGGTTAAATGATTGAAGTGAGTTTTTTTGTAGGTTATTTACAGAGACATAAGCATGATGCATCCTTATAACATATTTGGAAAGTCATCATCATCATTGAGCTACTTGGATTAGTTTACTAGTTCACAAATCTATAATTTCTGGAAGTCCCTTATAACAAAATAATACTAATTTTCTGCTATTTTTTAGAACATTTTAATGACATTCATTTGAGTATATTATACTTGGATTGGGTCATAAAAACATTTAAGTTGAAAAAAACTATTTACCCCATATAATTTTCACTTGATTAGGTTAGGCATTTGGTAGGTTAACTAACTCACTAATTCTTGAATTTCTGATTTTTAAAGTAGTATTTTTATGTTATTTTGTAGCACGTGTCAACAAGGGTATTTTTGAGTTATTCCACTTGGAATGGATTCCTATGACATCCTACTTTATAAAAAAAACAATTAACATATCATTTTCATTTTATTTTCTTGGGAATTCGACAAGTTATCCGGGGAGTAGTAGTCTTGTAGCAGTCCTGTAACAAGTGTAAACTTGACCAAATTTGCTCCAAAAGCTTGGTTCTTGTCTCTTAGGCTTGAATCATGACCCTTGGGCTCTGAATCAATTATTAATTAAGACCAAATACCTCTTAATCCTTGCCTCTTCTCCATTGTAATTCACTTCTGCAATTTGGGTTAGTGGACAGATTTATGAATTGGATAGCACAATAATGATTTTCTTGATTGCCACATCTAATGAACTCTATCAATGGATCTAAACTCTTTGAAATGCAGAGATTTATTACATGCTCTTTCCTTCATGAAAGTTATATTAGTTTTCTCCTTTTATTCTTAATCTATGGCTTCTATTTCAAGCATTTTTATTTCCATTCCATATACTAGGTTTCCTTTCAATGCAACAACTACATTTTGCTAGGTTAATGTTTACATTTTTGCAAGTAGTATAGCATTTAAATCTCTACAATTAGGATTAGCATTTACATTTGAGAGAGAAAAATTCCTATTTTTTTCAAATAGGGTAACATTTCAATATTTTCAATTAGATTAGGCTTGATTTCATGATATTCACTTCATTGCATCATATCAACAAAAGAATGACACATTGTATGCTACACATATAGTGTAGACACCTCTTAAGTTTATATGAAACCTGGGTTGATAATTTAAGTCAGTAGCCTTGGGAGTTGCAACATTATTGTTCCAATACTGAGGCTCATCACTAGTCTTGGGTTGGCATTTTAGGCTCCATCTAAGGTTTAAGAAACCATCTGACTAAGAATATAAGAACTAGGGTGGGAATTGGGTGTTTGAGCCACCAAGCTATCTTGTTGTAAGGTAATATTGTGAAGTATACACTTCTCCTGTTGATTACAATCCTAGTCTCAATTAGTAAATGGGATTAGGAAGACTAGTTATATAATATTTTTATGATAGAGTACCTGATAAAATTTGGTGGAGCTGATTTTCTTTTGGAATTTTTTCAGTTCCTTTCTTTCTAAGATTCCCACATAATGAAGTTGAGAAAGAGTTTCCACAATATAAATTTACTATTTGGTTCGAGTAAAGGTTGGGTTTACATTCCTCTATAGTTTTTAGTAGACTACCTTTTTTTTCCGATATGATTGTTGAAAGATAATGGTCATATGATCCCACAATTGAGATGCACCTTCATAGGTGTTTAGTAGGCGCATAGTTTCTATGTTGGATGAGTATATATGACATATAGATGGCCCTTCAAATCCTTTTTTTTGAATTTTATCCCACATTAATGAATTTTCCAACATAAGTATCCATAGGAAGAGGGTAATTTTGGGGCACAATTTTAAATTCCAGAGCTTCACCCATTTACTTTGGGTATCCTACCTCGTAGCTCCAAAAAGGATGTTGTAATCCTCCTTAAGATTGAAAGTCCCTAAAAGATTGTGACCGAATATTAAAATTCCTTGGTCTATTTGTTTTTTATCTTTCTTATTTCCAAGTTATTATATATTTCTTCCTAAGTATTTGATCAATACTCATAGGAAATTGGGAGTAGTGTTCTCATTCCCTCCATTATATTTGATCTTAAGGACGAATCTGTTATTTAGCTGCTATAATTTTCCCTTGTGAAATTAGTTTCTCTTTTATCCTCTACCTTTTCTCTTCTATATCTAGTTTGGGCCATTGTTTCCATGAGTCTTCCTAGAAGAGGGTCATTTTCCTTTTTTAATTTCCTAGAATCTATGATTTTGAAAGATGTATATTTCCCCATGCAATGTTCCATAGATGTGAGCCTCTTGTGTTTCCTTCCAATCTTATTAGTTAATTTTCCTCTATATTCGGAGCATATTTCACTTTCTTTAATCAGCTCCATAAGGATTTTTATTTTTTTTGCCATGTTCAATAGGTTTTGGCTCTTAAAGTCTAGCTGAGAATTTTAGGTTCTCTAACCCAAAATGCCAATGGATTTGGGTTTGCATAAGCTTTCCCATTCAATGAGGGATTAATTCCTATCTAGTTTGGCTCCCCCAAAGAAAGGATCTTTGTAAATTTCTAGTTTTCCAAAGGATGAATTTCAGTGCTGCCAAAGCTGAAAGAAGATAGAGAGGGAGAGCTTGCAAGATAGATTTTATGACAATGATTCTACTTACAAATTTAAGATAGCAAAAATTCCAAAAAGAGAGATTCCCTTCAATTTTTTGTAATAAATCTTCCCAATTCTTTTTCCTTAAAAGGCTTTCCCTTAGAGGGGATCCAAGTTATTTGGATGGAATGGAACTCCTTCGAATCCATAAAAGTATTGATATGTGGATACACATGAGTGAAGGAGTATTGAAAAATAAAATTTTTGATTGGAAGGATAAATGGAGGTACAAGGAGCTTTTCAAAAGTTGTTAAGGGATGACTTGAAAGTGACATATTCTCGGACAATAGGTTTCCCCAATAGAAGAGTGTCATATACATATTGTTTATAGGTAGATGGGGAGTCTACAATTCCAATAGGGGGATATTTTAGTTTACCTTCATGAACTAAAGATTTTATATCACATCCCAACCCCTCCATCTTGAGGAGAAAAATGTAAAGAGAGAGGGGGCTCCCTTGCCTTATGCATCTTGATGCTAGAAGAGTTGGGGATAGGGATCCATTAAAGAAGATAGAAAATAAATATTTGGAAACAAGTGCCTTTATCTAATGTAACCAAGAATCAACAAAACCAAAATCCTTGAGCATGTGAAAAATGAATTACTAGTTGTTCCTATAAAAGGCATTGGGCATATCCAGTTTAATAAGCATTCCTAGGGTTTTCGAATATTTAATTGAGAAAATATGTTCATATGTTAAGTGAATATTGTTCAAGATTTCCTTGCCTTCAACATAACTAGTATGTGTTAAGTTATGGTATGTTCTATGCATATAACAGTTTACTTCTTTTTCTTATTATATTCCACAGATTATCAATCACATGTACATAAAGTAAAGTGCAAATAGAACATTAAACGATTGACAGAAAACAAGCCAAGACAAGAGACACAAGATGTGGCAGCTAGCCAGGGAAAAACCCCACAATGTGTGGGGAAACCCTTTGATCAAATCTTCTTTTATCTTCAATCATTCAGCAGAGAGAAATAGTACAATAAATCTGATTCATATCAGCAGTAGCAAACCCTAGATCAGCAGCATCAGCATTAGTGGCTTCATTATCAAACTAGGGCAGACGATATCTCACAAACCGACCATCGGATTGACTTCATTCCACCACCAAAATTTGCAGCTTCCAGAGGAGGTTCAGATGAACCTATATCATAGTTCAGATGAGGAGATCTTCTAGGCCACGCAGGTCAATCTTTACTTCTGCAGTTGCAGCTTCAATTTCAGCAGTTTCCGACTTCAAACTAGGGCAGTCGATATCTTGCAAACCATTCGTCGGATTGACTTCATTCCACCACCAAAAGTTGTGGCTTCCAGAGGAGGTTTAGATGAACCTATAGTGCAATTCAGATGAGGAGATCTTCTAGGCCACGTAGGTCAATCTTTACTTCTGTAGTTGCAGCTTCAATTTCAACAATTTCCGGCTTCAAACTAGGGCAGTCGGTATCTTGTAAACTGTTCGTCGGATAGACTTCATTCCACCACCAAAATTTGCGGCTTTTGAGAGGAGATCCAGATGGACCTACAATGAAATTCCAAAGAGGAGATATTCTAGGCCACGCAGGTCAATCTTTGGATCTGCAGTTGCAGCTTCAGGTTCAACAGCTTCCAGCTTCACATGTGTGAGAGAGAGACCCATTTCTACGCAGTAGAGAAGAGACTCATTTTTGCACAGTAGAGAGAGAGAGATGTGATGAGAAGAGTGAGTGAAAATGAGGAAAATTCCTCTTATATTTATATACAACATTGGTGTTTGAATAGATGTGACTGTTGGGCTTCTGAGCCTACATGAGTTGTAGGTCGGCTTGATAATAATTCCATAATCAAAATAAATTCATATCTCCATGAATACTTATCGGAATCAGATGATCTTTATATCAATCCTACACCTCTCGACGAGAGGAATCTAATAAAAATATTATTAGCCATGAACAAGATGACCCACATGAATTTTTGACCTGGTTGCAAATTTTAACACTCCCTCTCAACCAGGGAGAACTTCATCTGCAATCTGTCTATCGGTCGTTACCATTCATCCATAAAATGCACTGCCCTGTACAGCTTGACCCTTGCCCTGCTCTACTCTATTCCTCCTATTTTGCTTTGTCTTGTTCTGCCCTGTACTGATCGGTACTGTTTTGCTCTGTTCTGCTCTGCTCTTGCATTGTTCTATTCTGCTCTGCTTTTGTCTGAATTATGAAGAAGAAGAAATGATCGAGGATGTATCATACTGACTCAAAGTTAGTCTCAGAGTATGTACCACTGGTCCCAGACCAGTCTCAACCAACCCGAAGTCAGCGTCATAGTGAGTACAACTCCACTGGTCCTAGACCAGTATCACCCTCCACTGACTCAAAGTCAGTCTCAGAGTGCGTACCACTGGTACCAAACCAGTCTCAGCCAACCCAAAGTCAGCTTCATAGTAAGTACCACTCTCACCACTGGTCCTAGACCAGTATCGTAGTCTTAGAGAGTGTACCACTAGTCCCAGACCAGTCTCAACCGACCTGAAGTCAACGTCATAGTATGTACCACTCTCATTGGTCCCAGACCAGTACTGCACTGACACGAAGTTAGTCTCGGAGTATGTACCACTAGTCCTAGACCAATCTCAACCGACCCAAAGTCAGCGTCATAGTATGGTAAATATCCTACCACTGGTCCCAGACCAGTATCATTGATCCCAGATCAATGGAGGTCATCCTAGCATAGGGAGTATGATAGATACAACGATGCGACCATTGGGACTACTATGGTCCCTAACTCCATTTCCCTGCTCATTGATCAGATGAGAGGTACTTCCCATGAGTCCCAGACTGCATGGGTAGGATGCCTCGACAGGAGAACTAATCAATCCTGTCCTCACAGGAGAACACATCAATCCTGCTACAACCGCCATGGAGAACACATCAATCCAGGCCGCCATGGAGAACACATCAATCCAGGCCTCACAGGAGAACACATCAATCCCGCTACAATTGCCATGGAGAACACATCAATCTAGGCCTCATAGGAGGACACATCAATCCTGCTACACAGGAGAGCGAATCATCCTGTTCCACAAGAGAGCGAAATCTTGTCCCACAAGAGAGCGAGTCATCTTGTTCCAATTTGCACCACTAGGGGAGGGTGAGTCACACTGTGGTCATATGTTGCTCTAGTAAGAACCACAAGCCCTTAGAGCTCCCAAAGCTCAATGTATGCAACATGCAGGATCCTTGTACAAGGGTTTCTTGACGACTCCAAGTCATTTGGGAAAATCACAGATTAGATCTTTCCTCAAGGCTTTGACAAGGTGTATCAACCTATACATCATCTTAATGCGATGGAGCCTCCTTGATCATCGACTTACCATATCCCAGATGATGTCTATTTGCTAGAGCAATCGATGAATACAGGATTCCTCAATAATTGAATCCCACCTTTGGTTGTTACAGAGAATCACAATGGTATGTGTTCAAACAACTCACTGAAGAGCTTCCCCAACTAGGCAACTTCATACGAGATCACACTCGTAGATATGTATCTGGTCTCAGTGGTGCTTATGGCAACTGACTTCTGCTTCCTTCTCATCCATTATATTGAAGCAGAATCCAAAGAGAAACAATACTAAAAAGTGATCCAATGATCCTCCACACTACTTGCCTAATCAGAATTCGAATAATCATGCAGTTTCATATTTTTGGTAGTATCTTAATCCATTAGTAATTGTGCCATGAAGATATCTTAGAATATTCTTGACATCAATGCAATGAGGCTCAATCAAATATGAGCTCACAATGCTAACTACAAAACATATGTTCGGATGGAGGTTCACCAAGAACATCAACGTGAATGAGTTTTTGAAACTCAGAGGCATTTCCCAAATCTGGTCCAACATCACTACCATATAACTTCTAAAAGTTAAGATCCTCGAGGTAGTCACAGGCTTGCATTCCATCATACCAAATCTTTCCAATATCTTTACCACATATTTTCCTTGAGATAGAAAAATTTCCCTTGGCTTCTTCCATACTTCAAGTCCTTAGTCCTTCATTTCAAATTCAATAGCCAACTCCCTCTTACATTTGTGAATGAGAGGGTCTGCACCTGTTAGAAAGAGGTCATCCACATAAAGCACCAATATGAGAGGCTTGTCATCTTCAACCTTAAAGTAAAGGTTAGGATCAGCTTCACTCCTAGTGAATCCCAGCTTCATCAAGTAGCTGTCGATCCTCTCATACCATGCTCAGGGTGCTTGCTTCAACCCATAGAGAGCCTTCTTCAACCTGCATACATGAGATTTTCGATCATAAATTTCAAATCCTTCGGGTTGCTCCACGTAGACCTCTTCTTTGATCGAGCCATGTAAGAATGCAGTCTTGAAATCCATATGATGTAGGTTCCATCCTTATGAAGCGGCAAGGGCTATGATCGAGTGGATGGTCGTATATCTGGCAACAGGTGCAAATATCACATCATAGTCTATACCTTCCTTCTGGGAGAAACCACGAGCAACAAAACAATCCTTATACTTTTCCGTACTTCCATCTGCTGCATGATTTATCTTGTAAAGCCATTTGGAAGTAACAACTTTCTTGTCCTGGGGTCTGGGAACTACTTCCCAGACATCATTCTTCATGATAGACTCATATTCTTCGGTCATAGCATCCTTCCATACTTGATGCTTGACGGCGTCTGAGAATGATGAAGGCTTATTTTGTTTGATTGTGCTCATGATGGTCAGGTATCCCTGATACCTATTAGGTTTCTTACTTTCATGAAAGGTTCCTCGGGGTGCAGCATGTCCTTCATCATCACCAAGTAGCCCCCTAAGCCATGAAGGCCTCTTCTTAGAAGAGGAAGGCTCATGTGGAGGAGGATCAATCAGATCCATGGGTTCTTCTACATCAGACATTGATTCATCATCCTTTTCTTTCGGTTCCCTGTTGTTGGCTTCTTGAGAGCTCCTCAAAGTTGGAAGATTGTTCACCTTGCTGAGAGCCATATCTTCATCAAAGGTGACATCATGACTAATTATGACTTCCCTTTGACCGGCTACATAGATTCTATAGCCTTTAGTATTTTCACCATAGCCCACGAAAATTCCCTTCTTTCCAAATGCACCCAATTTATTTCTTTTCTCTTTCGGCACATGAAAATATACAGGGCTTCCAAAAATTTGAAAATGAGAAACATTAGGTTTCTTACCGGTGAACTTTTCTTCAAGAGTCTTGGAACCCAATGCTTGATGAGGGCATTGATTTTGTACATATATGGCAGTGTTTGTAGTTTCAGCCCATAGAAACTTTGGAAGTCTTTCATCATGTAGCATGGCCCAGACAGCTTCCACAATCGTGCAGTTCTTCCTTCCGGTCACACCATTTTGTTCAAGAGTATGTGGTGTAGTAGTCTCCCTCTTAATGCTAGCCTCAGATATGCCTGAGTGAACCAACTGTAATATATCGGAGGTCCTGCTTTGGCTTGAGGGGAATGGTCCCCTTTTGAGCTTTCCTTTGGCACATCCCGGGCATACACCTTCTTTCTCTACTTGGAATTCGGGCATCCCTGTTACCATCTATCTTACATTGGGTAGAGCTTTGTAATGAAGGTGGACAAACCTCTAATGCCAAAGTTCGGACTGAAGAGTTGTGTCACAGGATATGACACCTAGCATACTTCCATCGACCTGATATAATGAAGCAACACTAAACCCAAGAGTAAAGGCATCTTTAACATTATTTTTCCATATACATACCTTGCCATTGTTGAAGGTTACCTTGTAGCCTTTGTCTTCCATTGCTGAGATGGACACTAGGTTCTTTTTGAGGTCAGGTGCATTTAATACATCCTGGACTTTCTAGCCTTCTTGAATGGTTGTCCTCTTCCTCAATCCCTAGCTCTCCTCTTACCTTTGAGGGATTTTGATCTGCCATCAAAGGGATTTTGATCATCATCCCAGTGTGAGTCCTTTCTATCAGGGCACTCCCTTGCATAGTGACCTGCTTTATCGCAGATGTAAGATCGTCCTTTTCTTCCACCCTTAGGTCCAGCCTTTCCTTTTGATTTAGTCCTGGAATTATTTATTTTCTTAGCATGAGAAGAAAAGGCAGCAGGAGGACCTTTGGGCATGGGCATTCCTTGCTCTTCTTCCCTTGTTTCTTCTTGAATGCATCTAGCCATTAATTCCTCGAAACCAGGAATTACATTATAGTTCAGAAGAGTAGTCTTGAACACGTACCATTTGGATGGTAATCCTCCAAGAGTCGTGAGTGCCATTTCCAGTCTATCGTAGATTTCCTTGGAGGTGTCTAGTTCAGAGATGTAGGCCACCAAGTGCTTGTCGATAGAGTCCCAGATGATCTTCTATTTTGACTTCTTCGGTTTTCCATTTGTTCCATGCAGCAGCGGATGCATTTGATGGAGGCTCAACAATATTGCCTCTTACATGGTCCAGCACTCCTGGATTTTCTAGGGTTAGATTGATAGACATCTTCCATGCGTGACAGTCATCTTTCTCATGGAGCTTGTCTTTGGCAGGAAAGAGTGTTGAGGACCCCATAGTTCTTTTAGGATAGCCTTGCTAATCTTCTCTTCGGTGATTGCTCTTGCTCTTGCTCGGGCTTTGTCTTCACCTCAGCTCTGATACCATGTTAAGTTATGGTATGTTCTATGCATATAACAGTGTACTTATTTTTCTTATTATATTCCATAGATTAGCAATCACATGTACATAAAGTAAAGTGAAAATAGAACATTAAACGATCGACAAAAAACAAGCCAAGACAAGAGACACAAGATGTGGCAGCTAGCCAAGGAAAAACCCCACAATGTGTGGGGAAACCCTTTGATCAAATCTTCTTTTATCTTCAATAATTCAGCAAAGAGAAATAGTACAATAAATCTGATTCATATCAGTAGTGGCAAACCCTAGATCAATAGCATCAGCATTAGCGGCTTCATTATCAAACTAGGGCAGACGATATCTCACAAACCGACCATCGGATTGACTTCATTCCACCACCAAAAGTTGCAGCTTCTAGAGGAGGTTCAGATGAACCTATAGCATAGTTCAAATGAGGATATCTTCTAGGCCACACAGGTCAATCTTTTCTTCTGCAGTTGCAGCTTTAGTTTCAGTAGTTTCCGGCTTCAAACTAGGGCATTCGATATCTTGCAAACCATTCGTCGGATTGACTTCATTCCACCACCAAAAGTTGTGGCTTCTAGAGGAGGTTTAGATGAAACTACAGTGTAGTTCAGATGAGGAGATCTTCTAGGCCACGTTGGTAAATCTTTACTTATGCAGTTGCAGCTTCAGTTTCAGCAGTTTCCGGCTTCAAACTAGGGCAGTCGATATCTTGCAAACCGTTCATCGGATTGACTTCATTCCACCACCAAAAGTTTCGAATTTTAGAGGAGATCCAGATGGACCTACAATTCAGTTCCAAAGAGGAGATCTTCTAGGCCACGTAGGTCAATATTTGGATCTGCAGTTACAGCTTCAGGTTCAACAGCTTCCAGCTTCACATGTGTGAGAGAGAGACCCGTTTCTACGCAGTAGAGAAGAGACTCATTTCTGCGCAGTAGAGAGAGAGATGTGATGAAAAGAGTGAGTGAAAATGAGGAAAAGTCCTCTTATATTTATATACAACATTGGTGTTTGAATAGATGCGACTGTTGGGCTTCTGAGCCTACATGAGTTGTAGGTCGGCTTGATAATAATTCCACAATCAAAATAAATTCATATCTCCATGAATACTTATCGGAACCGGATGATCTTTATATAATCCTACACCTCTCGACGAGAGGAATCTAATAAAAATATTATTATCCATGAATAAGATAATCCACATGAAGTTTTTCCCTGGTTGCCAATTTTAACAGTATGCTTAGGGGATATTAAAGAGGGGAGCAGCTTCAACTTGTTAGAAATCACTTTAGAAATAAATTTATAGATAACACTGCAAAGATATAAGGGACACAAACTTGAGGTAGTTTCAGACTAATACTTTTTTTGGATAAAGGTGATGAATTTTTCTTTTAGAGATAATAATATGAAGGATGATATGCCAAAATCCTCTACTATCATCCATACATCTTATTTTCTTGAATTCCTAAAAAAAATAGTTGTAAATCCATCTGGTACCCATGATTTGTTCCTTGGAATTTCCATAACAGCCTCTCTACCTTATCCATAGAAATTTACCTTAATAAAATTTCATTTTTCTCTGGAGTAAGTAACTTTGGTATGTGCTTGGTTATTGTCCTGATGATGGGCCTTATGTCCTAAATTGGTCCCATTATACTATTTTAGAAATAGTCCATCAATTATTGAGTAATTTCCCTGTGCTCCTCTAGCTTCCATTGTTGACATTTCTTTTTGCTCACAATTCTATTGCACCGCTAGTGATGAACCATTGTCTTGTGAAAGAATTTGGTATTTTTATCCCATTCCTTGATCCATTGGATTTTGGACTTTTGTCTCCATAGAATATCTTCTTGTTTGAGGTGTTCTTCTAGCTTGAGTTGAGTGACCACTTCTCTATGGATCAATTATTTTGATTTGCCTTCTTCTATAATGTTTTGTTGTATGAATTCCATTTCTTTTTCCAACCTTTTTTTTGCTCATATATATTTCCAAAATCCTTGATATTCTAGTTTTTAATATTCATTTTTAAATATTTTAGTTGGCATTGGAAGTGGTACATGATGGATCCTTCAAAAAAATATTTGGATTATTTCCACCAAGATTCCATTTTAATCAAGGAAGAGGGGTGCCTTAAATATAAGGATTCAAATGTGAAAGGTTTATGTTTTGGGGTCCCTTTCCAGTCAAGACTCTAGTTTGATTGGCGAATGTTATGACTAATATGAATTGGCATAATAGAAGCTTCAAATTTTGTACCTGATAGAAGAAGAATTTTTGTTGTAGCTGCTACAACCACCCTCCAAAATTTTTCCCATGCTTTGATTTTGGAGCCTCCCTTTTGTCTACAGGAGTCTGTCATTCACTATCGTTAAGTATCCATGCTATTTTAAAGACTTATCATTCGATGCAATGCTTGTGATGTAATTTCTTGATCCTGTTTTGACACCTTTTTAACAAAAGGCATCTCCTACCCTAACCTTACAACATTGTCAGTCTTCCCTCTTGGGATTACACAATCCATTGTCTCTAGAAATCATGCTAAGCCTTCAAGATCTGAAATGCACAATATTGGAAGGTAGGCCAACCTTGAGGATATGAACCACACAATTCTGGAAGGAAAGGCAACCTTAAGTATCTGAACTACGCAATCCTGGAAGGCAGGCCAACCTTGAGCTCAGAAACTATGCAAAAACTATACTTCCCCTTAGAAATTACACAATACACTAATTCAAGAAATTGCACAAGCCATTGAGCCTGGGAATTGCACAATCCCATTTTCCAATGTGAAAATGTAGTTTCCCAAAAACTTAGAGTTAGAATCCCTAAAAAATAAGAGTTTCCCAATTAATGTCCGATCAATTCCACTAAGTTGTTAATTATGACTTTCAGACAAGTGGTGGGTTTTCCTTGATTTTAGGTATGTGCGTCAGAAACCCTAATCCACCTAAATATATTTAATAAATGCCCCTAGATCTCATTTTCACACTCAATCTTAGAGCTCTATCCTTCGCAAGGAGATAAAGCAACTTTTAGTCAAGTTTAGGGCGCTTTTTCGGGTGAGTTTTGCATGTGTCCTTATTGTCGCTTTTTCTACTTCTTTTATCATTTTGGATTCTATGAGTTTTTTTGTATATTTATTTTCATAGTAGTTGGTGTTTTAACTTATGTCAGCTTGTACAAGTGTTGTTTCGGTCCGTCATTCACATTTTCTAGGTGTCACATTGAGCTCTTACTTTTTCCCACAAACAGTTGCCACTGCTGGGGTCACTTTTTGCATGTTCATTTTTCCCTTTTTCATGCTTGTTTCTATCACTTAGTTTCACTGATATAACATTCCCTTAGCCAGATCTAATTTCCTTTCTAACCCAACACTCAAATCTATCACCGTTTTCACCCTTTCACGAGTAGATTTGCGAAATTTTGGCCAGCAGTTGCCTTCCCCAATGGCGCATTTCACATATTCAAGGGGAAAGCATTGAACTTGGCCTCTAAGACTATGTAATTCATAGTCACTCTCTTGCCCAACTATGCATTGCGCAGTCACAAATCTCAGCCCTTAACCCTAGTCACTAGGATTGTGCAATGTACAGTTCCTTCCTTCACTTTGCTCAGCTGGGAATGCACATTGTGTAGTATCAAGCCTCTAGCTTCCTCCTTGACTATTGAGACTGCACAATGTGTATTTCATGAGGACATTCTCCCACCTTCAGCTCAGGAATTGTGCAATCCTTCCTCTCAGTGTGTGAGCTTCTACCTTAATCTTGCTGAATAGACTTCTTTGCTTGAGTTAATTCATGTTTTCCATGAGTGCATTATGTCATATAGGTATTGCATATTTTTGAGGTTATCGCTGTCCATCAGTTGTTATCAGCATGCCACCCAAGATATCTACCTCAAAAGATACCACAAAAAGAAACACTAGTGAGATAGTTGAGAGTTTTCCTACCACTATGACAGTGCTTTAAGATACTCAACTATTCATTAAGAAAGACTCGGACATTACATGAAACACAATGAAAGATGTTTACATAGTAATAAATTTAAAAGTAGATCTTGAAGGCAGTCAGGTTTACATTATTGTCCAAAATTCAGGGTCACATAATATTGCATGCATATTTCTAGCCTTTCCATGTGTAGAGATCGTCAACTAGATTCTTTCACATATGGATACAAATGTAGATTTTTATTGTAGATTCAACAACTTATGTGATATGATAAAACAAAAGACAAGAATCTACTCTACTCTTCAACGGAAACCAAAATTGATCGATAAAAACAATAAGCAGAAAAGGAAGAATATCAATCACATAAAGAAACTGGTAAAAACCCCGACTATCTATATTGCATTAACCAAAATATCTGAGAAGAAAATACAATGCTTGTTCAACCCGAACAGTTCCTGCACAAGTATAATCTATCTCTCTGCTTCACAAATCGACTCAAGCCAACACTTAGATAATTATGTTTCCTGCCAAGCCCCTACATCCTAGCGCAATTCCTGAGATAATTAGCCCACATTTAATTTGCAAATCCACTCTCCATAACTACGCAATCCAACCATAGGCCTTCTACTGATTGCATGCACCATTTGTATAACTCAGAAAATTATACAATTGATAGTACACTATCCCCGATCTCTAATCTCAACTAGGTCTTCCTCTAAACTGACATGCCAAGTTATTTATGAGTGAATATTTAGTTAACTTGTGTGGCATTGGGGATGCTCTGGTGCACTTCCCCACTACTAGACCCATACTAGTTCCTCCAATAGTTAGAACTAGTTTAACTAACTATAACTTAGTTAGATTGAGTTATCTAATTACAACTCAAAATAACTCAACCTGGGCCCCTAAAATTTAGGGATCAATCTACATGACTCTAGATAGACTTCCAACTCAAATTTCCTAAGTCAATTAAGTCAATTTAAATTAATTAACTATTACAAGTTTCTATGAGAATAGAATTTCAATTTAATTCAAGGACAAACTAAATTGGAATTTCTTGTTGTTATTTTTAACATTCCTTCTCCACAAGAAAGGGATTATCAGCTACCCTAATCTTGCCTATGTGAAACTCAAATTTTCATCTTGACAATTCCTTTGTCAAAATATTTGCATCCTGCTACTCTGTGGGAATGTAATCCAACAACATAATTCTCCTCTGCACACAATCTCGAAGAGGATGATACTGAATATCAAGATGCTTGCACTGATCCATCTACTAACCAAATAAACCAACAAGAATCTTCCTCATCCAAATAGCCTCACAATCTGCTTGACTAGTACCCATGTACTCTACTTCTGCTGACCTAAGTGCTACCAATCTTTGTTTCCTGTTGTACCAAGAAATAGTTGTTGACCAAATATTGAAGGTCCCACCTGATGTGCTCTTGTTGTCAGATGGACTCCCTACCCAATATGCATCGGTGAAGCCTTGAAGCTTCACTCCCTCTGTCCTTTTATACCATAAACCGTATTGAGTAGTGCCTCTGAGGTATCTTAACACATGTTTAGATGCCTTCAAATATATCTTGGTCAGCTTAACCATCGCTTGACTAAGATGGTTAACTGCATAACACATGTCCGGTCATGTGTTCACCAAATACACAAGTCAAGCCACAAGTTGTCTGTAAATAGTAGCTTCCACTACTTCACTGGAAGTAGCATCCTCCTTCCTCCAGCCACCTGTTAGAGGAGTCTCCATGGGTTTATTGATCTCCATGTGAAACCTTTTGAGTATTTTGTTGGCATAATTTCCCTAAGAGACAAAACGTTCCTCATCAGCTTGAAATACTTCCATACCCAAAAATTAGTGCATGAGTCCCAATTCCTTCATTTCAAACTCTCTTGCAAGATCCTCTTTGCAAGACTTGATCAGCTTATCATCACCTATTAGAGTCAAATCATCAACATATAAAACAATAATCAACAATTTACCTTCAACCACAATATGGTAAAGGTTTGCATTTGTTTCACTTTTGGTGAAGCCCAACCCAGTGAAATAGCTATTGATCCTGATGTACCAAGCACGGGGTGCTTATTTCATTCCATACAATGCTCACTTGAGTTGGCACACATGCGACTCTCTGTCAAAGGTCCCAAATCGTTCATGTTTCTCAATATACACATATTTCTCAATCATACCATTAAGGAATGTTGTCTTTACATCCATCTGGTGTATCTTCCATCCCATCTGTGCTAACAGTGCTAGAATGGATCTGATTGATGAGTACCTTGTAACAAGATAAAAATTCTCATTGTAATCAATCCCCTCCACCTGATAAAAACCTTTGGCAAAGAACCTGGCCTTGTGTTTTTCCACACTACCATTCGTTGCTTGCTTTACCTTGTAAATCCATTTGGAAGTCACCATTGAATTGTCTGTTGGTCTTGGGACTACATCCCAAACCCTATTCTTGACAATGGATTCATACTCCTCAACCATGGCATCAAGCCAAACTAGTTGTTTCATGACTTCCTCAAAAGAGGATGGCTCAATCTCTACACATCTTCTCATCAGAGCCATGTAGCCAATATATCTCTCTAATGACCTCCTCTACCTGAGTTACGATGTGGGTGCTCCCACATTCTCCCTAGAATCATGAAATAACCTGTCAACCTCTCCGGTGTGCTTTATCCCATCTCGGTAATACTCTGCATGAGTGGGTGTCTCCACTGCCTGATCCTCTGCATGTGGCTACTCCAAATCATCCTGAGGTTCCTCCTTTAGAGCTAAAATATCCTCAACCACATGTAGCTAAAGCTCCCTCTCAAGGGAACATCTCATGGTCTTATCTTCATCAAATTTTACATCTCTATGAACCACTGTCATCCTGTTGGTTGGTAGGCACAGCCGATAGTTGTGAGGTGTATCAGTGTACCCCAAAAATATCCGCAACTCTATTGTTGGATCAAGCTTATTTCATGCATATTTGGTTACATGGCAATAGGTTGATGAACCAAAACCTTGAAGTGTCCCACATATGGTTTCTTCCCTAAAAATCCTCTTTCGATGTACTCATCCCAAGAATTCGATGAGGGATTCTATTATGCAAATAAACAACTGTGTTGCATGCCTTAACCCACAAGTGTAGTGGTAGGCCCTGATCATGCAACATCACCCGTGTTTCTCCTACAATGCTTCCTTTTTTCCTTCCATCCACTCCATTCTATTGTGGGTTATGAGGTGTTATAAACTCTCATCGAATGCCTTCTTACACATAGAAGTTTTTGAACTCATTCGACACACACTCTCCACCGTTATCACTCCTAAGAGATTTAACCTTCCTGTAGTATTTTTCTCGACCATTGATTTAAATTCACAAAACTTTGAAAAATTATGATCTTTGTTCTGGATGAAGAAGATCCAACACTCGCGATAAAAATCATCAACAAATATAACATAATACCTATGCTTGGCCATGGATGTTGTTGAGAATGGTCCACACACATACGAGTGAAATCAATCGAGGATTACTTTTTCTTGACTATCCTTGTCATGAAAGGAATCTTTGGTGTATTTTCCTAATGTACACCCTTTGCATGCCTGCTCAAGTGTACCCTTGGGAAGACTAGTAGAAATTTGTTGCATGATCCTCAAAGCACCATGGTGCAAGTGACCCAACCTCCTATGTCAAAACTCACCGATGTCTCATCTCTGCACCTTTTCTGATTTCGTGCTCAAGGAAGGACAATATTCTACCTCCAACTTGTAGAGATTCTTCACTCGAACCCACACCCTCTTTACTTGTGCTATGTCTATGTGATGAAGGAACACATTTCCCTTACTGAATATCACATAATAGCCTCTATCCTCCAACATGGAAATATATACCAAGTTCTCATTCAAACCAAGAACATACATAACATCTCACAAAGTGAGGGGAGAACTCGAATCCCTCTAAAAGGTAACTGTATCGAGCCTGATAATGCTATACCTCCCGTCATCACCCATATCGATATGAATTTGGAGATACTTCTCCTCCAAGTTACTAAAGAGCTCTTTGTTATCAGTCATGCGAGAAGAAGCTCCATTTTCTAGGTACCATACACTACCCATCATCGATGCCACCATATAAATGATGAGGGTAAAGTCCAATTTGAATTTTGAGGCAAGAGCATCACCTACTACTCCTCCTAAGGGCTTCTTACCGATGTTCTTGAGTGGAACTTTGTGGCAAAATGTCCCAACTTGTGACAATGAAAGAACTTGACTTTCAACATGTACTTCTTCTTCCCACCCTGACAAGAATCTGATTTGAAATGGGATGACATCCCCTTATATTTATTTTCCTTACCCGCTAAGGCACAATTCTCCTCATCATCATTATTTGATGAGCATCCGTCTCTAGTGTTCTTTCGAATCTCTTCCTGTACCAAATCCAACCATATTTGCTCCCAATCTGGTAGCTTCTCCCACCCATTAACTGATTCCTGGTAATTGTGCCAACTCTTGGGAAGTCCTAAAAGAGCTAGTCTCACCATATCATCTTTTGCAACAGTAATATCGACACTTCCAAACTCATCCTGATAATGGGTGAACTTGGTCAAGTACTTCGGAATTGAGTTGCCCTTCTCTATCTTTATCTTTCTGAGTTTTTCCATTAGTTCCAACTTCCTATGGTGACTTCTATTTTGAAAAAGGTCTGTGAAAGCATTCCACATTGTGTATGGAGTGACCTTACCATGGAGACTCGAGACAATGTGGTCTCGAACTCCTTCCAGGATAATCCTTCTCTCTTTCTCCACACACTTCCTCCATTCATCCAGATCTTTCGCATTCGATGCTAGAGGTTTAGGAATTTCATGATATATGAGTTCCTTGAGGCCATTTTCTTCTAGCACTGCCTCCATCCTATCCTTCCAAGCTATGTAATTCGAGCTACCCTCTAAGGAATACTCAAGTCTTAGGCCGTAGAATGACATATTGCTGACTCTGAAGTATGAACTTGCAAATTCTATTTCACCTTCAAAACAAACTCAAATTCTCCTATTCTATATTGCCTTCATCTCTGATACCATGTATCTTTTTACTGTAGATTCAACAACTTATGTAATATGCTAAAACACAAAACAAGAATCTACTCTAGTCTTCAGCGAAAACCAAAGTTGAATGATGAAAACAATAAACAGAAAAGGAAGAATATCAATCGTACATAACAAAATATATCTCTGGGGAAATAAACTGCTAAAAACCCCTACTATCTATATTGCATTCACTAGAAGATTTGAGAAGAAAATGCAATGTTTATTCAACCCGAACAATTCCTTCACAAGTACAATCTATCTCTCTGCTTCACAAGCCAGCTCAAGCCAACAATTAGCCAATTTTGTTTCCTACCAAGCCCTACTTCCTTGTGCAATTACTGAGAGAATTAGCCCATATTTAATTTGGAAATCCACTCTCCATAACTACACAATTCATCCATAAGCCTTCTACTGATTGCATGCACCATTTGTACAACTCAGAAACTTATACAACTGATAGTACACTATCCCTGAACTCTAATATCAATTGAATCTTCCTCTGAATTGACATGCATGAGTTATTTATGAATGAATCTTCAGTTAACTAGTGTGGCATTGAGGATGCACTGGTGCAATTCCCCACTACTAGACTCCTACTAGTTCCTCCAACAGTTAGAACTAGCTTAACTAATTATAACTCAATTAGACTGAGCTCTCTAATTACAACTCAAAAGAACTCAACTTGGGCTCCTAAAATTTAGGGATCAGTATACATGAATATAGATAGACTTCCAACTCAAATTTCCTATGTCAATTAAGTCAATTTAACTTAATTAACTATTACAAGTTGCCATGAGAATATAATTTCAATTTAATTCACAATTTAATTCAAGGAAAAATTATATTGAAATTTCTTGTTGCTATTTTTAACAACAAATACCATGACTCTCAACAGTTCCAGTGGACGAAGGCTTTCTTATTTTAAGGCACATGATTTTCATTTTATGTATCATTTTCCATCGCAAGAATCTTACAAGGATTCCCACTTCTATGCAGTCACCATCTACTTGAACACGAAGGTTGTCATCAAAAGTTGGGTGAAAGAGCCATCCAAATTCTGCTAGACTCCTAGAAAAAATTACAAGACCAAATCTCTCAGGAATGAATTTCAGTATTTGATAGTTCTATGTTGTCAGATCTATGGTCAGAAGAGTATTGAGACCTTTCTCAAAGTCTAGGCATTCTTGCTGCATCAAATTGTGAAAGAAGGAAAACCATTTAACTAGTCAGACTTGTTGGCTCAACAATTGAGGACCCATGTAAATAATGCCAAGAACCCTCCCAAGGGTAAGTAAGCTAGGTTCTATATGTCTGCTTACTTGCTAGATGCAAACTATGCTCAAAATTCCTCTCGTGGCATGGCTTGGACTTGGACACCAAAGGAACCTAATGTACACATTCATTGCTAGTTGCTTTTGGATTGGATCCACAAAGGATTTATGGAGACACTGACATATCACTTCCTCATTCTATAGTACAAGATGATCTTTGAGGAAGATCCATCTTGCATGTCACGTGAGACCGTGGAAGCAGTGTCAGAATTGGCATATTAGTTTGCCTCACTGGATGGAACTAACCTCAAAGTGTTTGGATGTCAGAAGTATCCACATCTTCTACCAAGGTATGCCACCAACAAGTTGGTCAAGAAAGAAGTTTCTTATCACCTTTCTACAGGGTTATCAAGAGTGTTGCAGAGGAAGAAGAAAGCGCCTTGGCCCACTCTTCCTTTGAAAATTGGATTGTACAAGATCAAGAATATGAAGGTTACTGACACTGAAGGAAAAGAGATAAATAAATTTTCATTCAGTAAAATGGATTACAATCTGTATGATCCTAGGAATTTTTGCAAACAAAATTGTGCGAGGATTCATTTCAACTGGTTGAGTGACGCTATTTTAAGTCCCGAGGAGTAAAGGATAAAGAATTGTTACAGTTCCTTAATGTTACAGGGAAAAGTGTCTATTTAGAACTGCTCTATCCCACTAAGGTGTGACAGCTGCCTTAGAAACAAATAGAGAAAAGCTACTTTTGTTTTTCCTTTATGAATTATAGATAGAGAGGAACAGAAAGACCAACCTCTGTCTTGCGCCAATCTCCTGATTTGATCCCTCTCTTCTTTGATAGTCCTCAGCTACCTGCTCCCTTGCACGCCCAACTTCACAAAGTACCTATAAGATCACAGAAGCATGGCACTATACAAAGACATGGATCTATAATCATAAACAATCTAGGGTCATATGTAAATTGACCATACAAATGTGATAAGCATCAATAACACAAAAGCATGGAGGAAAACTCAAATAGCTTTTATTGATAAACAAGAAAAGAGCCAAGAGGAGTTACAACTGGTTGTTCTGACCCAGCATCAACCTCCCAGCAAAGAAGCCCCTCTTCACCTCAGACAAAGCTTAGATCACCCAACAATCTGATGTTTGTCTCAAGAAACCAACAGCAATTCCTTACAATATGCAAAATTCCAGCCTCCGGATCTCTGGGATGAGGGATCCATATATAGATATCTGTAAGGGGGATGAGTCAGCTTGTGATTTGATTAGTGTCTTCTCTCTGATAGTTCTTGCTTCCACTTGGAGACTGAGGGCCTCTTACTCATCCTTGGTCAAATTCAGTGAGGCAAGTGTCATAGGAGAAGATTCTGGAAGCTTCCATTTCCTCTCCACCTCGCGGAATGACACTGCCATTTGTCATTTCTCGCCCATCGCAGCCCACAGAAGGCACTTTTGAAATGCAACGCACCCTCATAGTGTATTTGGGTGAGATGCAACGCACCTAGCCAGTGGAGCAGCTGCAATGATCTTGTTTTGACCAACTCTGAGCAGTTTCTCATGGAGAACTTCTGGGAGAAGCTATAATATGTTGACCTTGTTCCTTTAGGGGTTAGAACAACACTTTTAGGGACTTAGGAGCCCTTGGTTTATGGACATTTCATGCTTGGGGTTGTAGGGCCCAAAAATGTCTATAGCACTTAAGCCTTGCCAACCAGTTAGCTTTGCTGGTACATCACAGGTTACTCCTTAGCAAAAATCAACTCCAAAAGAAGAACCATCAGTGAGGCACAACCTAATCTGTGAAAAGGGGAAGTAAAAAGTTGTGCACAATCCAACAAAAGAAAAGAGCTGCAAAAGAAAAGCATACACAATCATCTTGAAAGCGGCTATAACAACATAAAGAAAGATAAAATAGAGGAAGCAAGAGGAATAATTGAAGCAGAAGGCAGAACAAGAACAGAAGGAATGAGAAGAATGGAAAAGGAAAGAAGAAGAAAGATGGAAGAAAGAAGAAGAAGAAGAAGAAGAAGAAGCACCGAAGCAAGTCAAGGAAGAGGAACAAAGTCGGCTATTGGAAGAAGAGAGAAAGAAATTGCAAGATAAGGAACTTGCTCAAGAGATTGAAGATCTAATAGTAATATAGGACATGGAGGTGGAACTGGAGAAGAAAAACCAAGATGTTGATCTCATGTCGAGCATGCAACAGATCACTATTTAGTCTCCCCCTCCTCCGATAGCAGAGAAAGCTCTAGGGGAAGAAGAGGAAACGATTCCTCTTGATGATGGTTCAGTCATGGATATGTACAATCTAACCTATGATGAGCTTCAAAAGAAGATTGTACAAGTGATAAAGAAACACTTTTCAGACGATCTCACGTCTCCTGCATTCATTAGAGAAAGGGTTATTGTGATGGATACTAGAAGGAATCCAAAAGCCATTATTGCATCCAACTTGGCATTTACAGGTGCTACCAAGTCAAACACAGAGTATCACATGGCTGAGAACAAACAAATGGCAAAGAACTTGCAGGAAGCAAGGAAACAATTGGAAAAACTCTAAGTAGAGGCCTAGAAAGAAGCTCTCACATAGGTGTATCTACGAGAACTTAAGGAATCCATACTTGGGGAAGTGCCAACATTGGGAGAGACCATGAGAAGCCCCTATGAGGAGCTTGTAACCATGCACAAAGTATTTTTCCACTTGCAAAACACATAGAATAAGTGAAAATATAATTCTAAATCTCTCAAGGTTGTTCATACAACCATCACTACCATGCATGAGTGGGAAATGCAGCACAAAGGCGCACCTCCCGCGTTTGTGAAGAAAACAAAGTAATATGCTGAGTTGGAGAAATAAGGGGTTCAAATTCTTAACTAGAGTAACAAACAACTTGGCTCATTCATTGCCAACATTCAAGCATTGTACGCACTGTTGTACAATAACGTGGTTTTCATGGTGAATTCAAACAAGATCCCTTCAGTTATCTCACTCATCGAAGCCAAAGGCAGGAATAATGTTAGGAAGGAGGTTGAAGAATACTTGCACCAACTCAGACAAATCACCGCCAAGTAAGATCTAGAGGTGAACAATAATATGACATAAGTACATTAATGGCCATGTCTAGATCAATACCATGTTGCTCCTGCTAAAGAAGGAAACATAGACTAGTTCTAAGGCAGTCTAACCTGATGCAATGGAGGCTAGATTCTACTTCCAGTTTGATCCCATTACACAGTTTGGGTAAGTCATCACACAGTGCAAAGCTTAGTACCACTATGTAACCGAGAAACTACAAGTTAAAGTGGCTAAGCTGGAGTTTCCCCAAATTGAAGCTGGCTTGTTTTGTCTTATTAGGTTGTCTAGTTGACTCTACCCAATTTTGTCTTATATGGGTATGAGAATATTGTATTATTCTTTTGTAATTAATTATAAGTGAAATTCCAAGTATCAATTGTGGAATGTGAAAAGTCATTTTGTAATGAAGTCCAAAGGTCATGGTTGAAAGAAGTCAAAGAGTCAAGAGGGAAGTCCAAGAGTCACAAATGGGAGATTATTAGTAATCTCATTTGTTATAAATATACCCTCATAACACATGTAAGGAGCTTTTGGTCGAGCTTTTGGCTTAGGATTAGAAGCTTGGGAGTTTTTTTTAGAGCCTTGGTGTCTCCTTAGCATAGAGGGAGTATCTTTCTTTGGAGGAGCAAGTGTTGGCTTCATGTTCCACTATTGGGACTAGTGACTTGGAAATTGTACATGTATGTGTGGGACTTTCACTTTAATAAAATATTAGAGCCAGAACGTTTTCATGCATATGTTGTGAATATAGTAGGACTACTCTTGTTATGTTTGCAATATATGTTATTTCATGTACGCTAACACTTATGAACTATTTGGTTTGCATTAATATGAATCTTGTTAAATGTGTGTTGTTATATATTTCAATCATGGCTATCTTGTGAATTGTTTTGCATGCTAACACATGATTCCTTTTATGCTTGTATGTTCCTTTCAATTTGTGTACTATTACATGATTCTAAGGACCTCACTCACTTTCCCGTTGTCATGTTAGAACCTTTCAAGCATTGCACTGTACTCTTAACAGAGTTATACACTTGTTTCACCAAAGTCACAAATACATCATCCTATTCGTTATCATAGCCAAGGAATACCACTAAAACCCACTATCTCAACTACTGGTTCATATTTTGAATGGGTCTCTTACTCCAAAGAGTTTTAGGTCTAATTGGGATGTCATATTAGGGAGACCCCATAAATTTTGGTGGGTCCAGCACCGTCAACATTTGTAGTGGAAGAAGTAGGGTCAAATGACAAGCTGAGCCCGTGATGTCTTTTTGAGCATTCCTATATTTAAATGGCTTCTTCCCATATCTTAACCCTAACATGTTTTTCCAGAACCAAAAATCTGAAAGTGTCTACGAGAATAATTAATGACTTGTCTAATCTAGAGTTTGATGGCGAGGGTGGAAAAAAAATTCTTGAGCACACAGCTTTCTTTCTTGAATTTTTCACTCATCACAGAATTCATTGTGAGAATATTGCTTACAGGTTGTTCGTCCTGTTAGAGTCGGTCTAGTAGCCCTCCATCAGCGATCAAAGCTCTTTGCATTTGCATAAGTAGGTGTCTCATCAGTGTCATCTTATTGCATTCCATTAGGCATGCCATAACCCTGATGGAGGAGCTTGTGTCTTTTATTCCCCTCTTGGCACTGCTGGATTAAGTTTGTTTCAGTCAATAAATTCTTTACAGGGTCATTGGTTTTGTCTTGAAGTCAAAGTCCTAGGTCTAGGGTTTAGTCCAATTTTGTCTTTTAAGGTCATGTCTTTTAAGGTCAATAAGTGCCCAGTAGGCTAGAGGGATGTCCATCAAAGCATCACTTTAGATGATTTCATATTGTATAGCTAATTTTTACCTTGAGTTCAAAAACCCTGTTTTTGAAGGCAAGGTCATTTTCTCATTTTTGTAAAAAAATTTGTAAAAAAATTCAAATTCTCCAGAAGTCAGCATGCGGCCTTGGTCTCCTTTGCCAAGACTCCTCAGAAGCTATCCCTGCAAAAATTTTCAATAAAAAGCATCATTTCAACCAATTTCATGACAAAAAAGGAAACCACAAGTCAGCAGCAATTAGTTTTAAAAAGTGTCATTGCATAAACATTATAAAGTGGGTTTGAGGGGAAATTAATTTAAATCAAGCTTATAGAAGCCCCTCTCTCCTCATTTTGCAATTCATTTGCCTCCAAGACTCCAAGAGCAGGTGTGAAAGGCGATTTAGTGTGAAACTGGGCGAATTGAGCGACAACACCTGCACGCTACGCATCAGGGCTTGCGCGCTACGCGTTGGGCGCGCGCTACGCGTCAGGGCACACTCTGCAGTAGAAGAATTGGTCGGGCGCTACGCGTTGGGCACACGCTATGCGTCAGGACCCGCGCGCTACGCGTTGGGTTTTCACCTACAGAAACCGCCAGTGAAGCTTCAAAACGACCTCAAATCTCCTAAGTTTTACAGGTAGGCCTCCAATCATCAATATTTTTTTTGCTTGCCTAAAGAAAATGAGCATGGAAAATGTGTCAAATACCAGCAAGTGTGAAGCATGAAGAAAGTCATATGTATTATGTTAAAAAATTTCAAATTGCAAGTGAAGCTAGGGTTTTGAGTTTGCTGCCCAAGGTCATTCTTTTTCAATCCCTCATTTCCCCACATTCCCATTATCACCTCCCTTGTCATCTTCACCTAATCTCCCTAACAAAAAATCAAAAGCCCTAAAACCCTACCTATCCCTAAAATTAAATAAAATCTCCCTAAACCGTACCTCCTATCAAACCCCTGCAAACTATGATTATGTGATGGTGTATGTGTCATAATTCCTTCCCTAAATTCCCTTTTATATATATTTTCCCTAAATCCCCTCAAAAGTCCCCCTCCCTAACATCTCCCTTGTGTTTTTTGTCCCCTTGGAGCAGCATTCAAACAGTCAAAACAGCAGGTCATTTGTGCAGAAGCAGCAGTACATTTCAGCCATTTTGCTCTTGAAACCATATCAGAAACTGAAACAGACTATGAGCAAAGTGATGACCGTGAGTCAACACCGGAGGTTGAGGTGCCAAGGAGGCCTCACAGGGGTGGTAAGGGTGGTCAGCATGTGAGAGAGGAGTCCACCTCTTTGGCCTATTTGCAAGCTTGTCCACTTGCAGTCACATGTTTCCGTCATCAATCATGCTATGAATATTGCGAGAGAATTTCCCAAATCCAGCACCACAGGGAATTGTTCCGCTTGTTTGTTTTGCATTTGCACAATGGGCATGTGAATCTTGCAAGGGTGAATTTTACATTGTCACCTGAGATTGTTGCTCAAGCAACAGGGATACCCAATGTTGGAGAAGAATGGAACAAGCACCAGCTGTTGGACAGATTTCAGTATGAGCCCTACATTAAACCTGTATATATGAGGCACATGACTGGTGTATTTCCTTTCAGATTCTTGAGGGATGAGTATGCACCCTTGATGAGGCTCATCATTCGCTATTTCACCTGTGAAGGCAGATTTTCACGTTTGTATTCGTACCATATTCGCTTGTTGATGCATTTCACACGGGTACAGATGATGAACATTCCTTTCTTCATGTGCCGGAATATTGAGAGGATGGTGCCCTTGGTGCAGAGAAAGAGCCCAACACAGCAACATAGGAGCATCTACCATTATGCTTTGATCAAGATTGTGGTCATGTATCAGTTGGCCCAGCAAGGTATTCCATGGGAGGATTTCATCTCTCGAGATTTCTTCACAGCGCCACCACACCCTGAGGTTGTTCATGAGGAGGGAGGACCTTCACAGCAGTATGACATCCCTGAGCCCAGACATGTCAGCTCCCCTCCATTGGTCACATATCGGAGAGGCCACAGGGCCTTATTTGCATCAGCTCGGCGAGTATTTTCTCCACATCAGGTGGAAGGGGTCTCGCCTTCTTCATCAGCACCGCGAGTGTTATCTCCACACCAGGTGGAAGGGGCCTCGCTTGCGACAGAAGCACAGGTATCAGAGAGGGGCAAGCAGCCCATGATTGATGAGGGGCCATCAAGTGATCCAGGCATAGATGTTGTTGACCTCGATATCAGTTCTCCTAGCTTAGAGCCAAAGGAGATCATCCAACAACTGAGGGCTGAAAATGACTCGTTGCAGCAAAGGTTGGAAATGGAAAATTGGACAATTACATATTTAGAGTAGCGCAACAAGCAATTAGAGGATGAGAACACTCTCGATGAGTTGCGAAGGGTCCATGAAGACCGCAACTTGGGTCGTAAGAGACCCGGTGATATGGTACCCATTGAGCGAGAGGCTATGCTTCTCCGGGTCAATGCTCATTTGGAGAGGTTGCTGGCCAAGGCTAACAAAGATAAGGACATGCTCTGGAACATGAAAACCATTATTGGGCTCGAATGCACGTATGTAAGGCAAAAATGAAGGTGCTCAAAGGACGGTTGGCCAAGGCACTAAAACGAAGAAAAAGGCCCGATCCCCTCCACATCTTGGCTGAGGCTTCCTTGAAGGAGCATGGTGCTAAATGACTTACATCCAGCACAAATTTCAAAAAAATTTGAGCATTTTTGGTCATTTGTGAATTTTTTGGGCAAAAAACAGGTTTTCCTCCCCAACGCGTAGCGCGCCGCGCGCTACCCTAAAGATGGGCAACTCCTTTTCATGAAAACTCAGCATTTTTGGATTTTTCATGCAAAAATACACTTGCTCAGCAATTTCCAAGAGATTCCATCAAGTTTTGAGCCTCCAAAAGGTCAAAAAAAAAAGCAAAAAATGACTTTCTGCCACCTTTTCTGACACACAGGAAGCCGTCTTGGGAGATTGCAATTTTGGAGGGGAAAATGGTCACCAAATTCCGAAATTCCACTTGGGATGGAAAGTAGACATCCATACCTTTCCAACAAGCCCACTTTTGCCTCATTTGGACACCGGGAAGTGCCTCAAAAGCAGGCCCAAAGGCGCGCTACGCATTGAGATTTAGGGCGCTACACATCAGGCTATTTTCACAGAAATGTACCTACAGCTCAGCAAAACGCAGTTTTGACTAGGTTTGACTTTTTGGAGTGGATTTTCATCCTCCTTGATGTAAATGATGTAATTTTATGATACTTTGACACTTATTTATCTCTTCTAGAAGATTCATTCATGAAATAGGCAAAAATTTAATGAATGAATTAGTTTCCTAGCTTATAGAGGCAAGTTGTTTTGACTGCCTAGATTTTAGTGCTCAGTTTGGAATTGGTTGAAACAGCTCCTAGGATAGTGAGATCGACCCCTAGAGGCAAGGAAAGATGTTAGATTGCCTATATTATGTACTTTCTTGGTCATTTTCATGGTTGGACTCTTGAGGGAGAAAGCTTCTATTGTATTACTCATTGTATCTCTGCAATTTTGGCAAAGGAAGAAAGACCAGGGTTTTGCAGTCCTTTTCGGGATTCCTGTGGTTACATGTATTGATGGTGTGTTTCTCTTTGTACTTGTAAGTTTGTTATGTGAATCATCTTCTTACTTTTCCTTCTGCAAATTAGGCAAATGAAGTGTTAAAGTAGAATTCATGATTGCCATGCTCTGCTTTTAAGTTTGCTTAATATCAATGTTTTCATCTGTTTAAGGGGAATTCAAGGTGATTGCTTGCTCTCCTTAGCTCCTCACCAGTCATTCTCATCCATCCAACCCTTCCAAAGGCATCAATACAGTCTCCTACTTTGCCCCAAAGAACCCCCTGCGAAAACTGTGTCCAATCCCCGCACCCAAAATTGCCTTTCCCCAATTTTCCACCAAAACCCTAAAAATCCCAAATCAAACATTTTTATCAGTTTACTAGCCTAAAATCAGTGTTATTTATTGGTTATCTCTGCCCGTTGAAGATCTTTGCCGAGATAGACCGGAGAGAGCCCTCTCCTGCCCCGTAGGGCTAGCTACGAGGCTAAGTGGTTTGATGTTGCCTTGGAGTTTACCTTTTTTAGCCTGAGGTGAAATTTCAAGCGCTAACATATTGGCGACCATACTGGGGAGAAAAAACTTGTCTGTTGATTGATGTGTTTGTTTCATAAGTCTTAGACGGAGCCTGAAGTTATGCCAGGTAGCCTTCGAAACGCTTTTGCTTTGCATTAGCGGAAGTAGATAAACGCTGCTTCAGTCAATCTCCGTGAGCTTGTGAATACAGCCACTTCGATTGCATTTTACCCCAGTATATTTGCAAACTCTGAACTTTTGGATGATAAGTTAAGAGTTTTCACAGGCTGATTGGTTATTTGTTCCTTGATATCCAAACTGGCTTCCGATTCTGGTCATATATTCAAAATCTCATTCATGTCTAGCTATTTTTGAGTATCTTGAAGACATTGATTTTGACGAGAGTTTTGAGTTGTCCTTGTTCCAAACCAAATCTGAAAGTGCACTTGATTCTCTAGTTCCCAACCCTAATTTTGTTGCTGCCCTTGAAATTGAGAGACACAACAAATTGGTTGACAATTTCATCCTAAGATCTCTTCAGTCAGATATTCACGCTACCAATCTTGCTGAGTTTGTTGAAACTATATCCGTTCATATTGGATCCACTATCACGGCGCATGAGCAGAGCAATCCTCCTTTTATTTCTGTTTCTCCTATAATCACTTATCCAGAATCTACAACTGGTTCGCCCTCTACATCCCATACCACTTCTCCTCCTCATACTCCTCATACTACAGCTACACCTACTCCACCTGCTACTCCTAGACCCAATCTACCTAAAGCAATGGCTGCCCGATTTGCTCCCCTTGCTCTTCCCCAAAATCTGCATGATATGCCAGCCGATTATCAGAGTAAAATTCCCATGTTTGATGGCACTCCACAAAGTATCTCTGCTCAACAACATATAGACAAAATGACGACTTTCTTTGATCTATATGAGATAGATGAAGAGGATGTAACTATGCGTTTGTTTGTACAAACATTTGATGGAGAAGTAAGAAAATGGTTCAGAGGTTTGACAGCTAGAAGCATACCCACCTTGGAAGCACTTCAGAGGCAGTTTCTAGATCGATGGGAAATCAGAAAGGATCCACTTCAGATTAATGCCGAGTACAACAACCTCAAGCGTAATCATGGTGAGTCCGTTCAAGATTACATAATCAGATTTAATACAGTTTACAATGTTATTCCAGATGATTTAAGGCCATCTAGAAAATTAGCACTTCTCAAATTTTTGATCCGGAGATGGCTTATTCATTGAGAGATAGAGATCCTCCTACCTTGGAGGATATGCAGAAAATTGCTGTCAGTGTTGAGGCAAACTTGAATGATAAGAGATCAAGGATGAAGGCGGAAAAGCGAGTCACAATCAAAGAGGAAGCTTCTACATCAGATCAGCTCCTCCGTAAGGTTGAAAAGATTGAAAGAGCACTTGAACATGTTCATCTTGACAAGCCGGAGCCTCAGATTCGCAATCCAAATTTTCGAGGTCCACAGCAGCCACAATATAGAATCAAATAGCGTGAAACAAGGGCACAAGAGGCAGCAGTTCAGCAGCAAATTAAACCTCCACTTCAGAAAAATTTTGTGAGCCAAGAATCCGAGGATGAAGGTGATACGGTGGGAGAGGAAAATCACTTCTTCACTCCTGATGATCTGCCCACTTATATTACAGAAGAAGAAGAGTTGGTGAGAAACTCCATCGTCCCTCAGGATGAGCATTATATCTTGTCAAATGATGCAGCGCTTGAAGAAGAATCGGAAGAGTATCAAAGAGGGTACTTGAATGCTTTATCCGCTCAGCAAAGACAATTAAGAAACCGAGTTGTTCCCATAAATCCCATCCAAAAGAGGATAGATACTTCAGCAAAGAATGGTTCAGCTACCCCACAGAAAAAAGGGAAAGAGATAAGTGATCCTCCAGCAGGTCAATCATCATCAGCAAGCAAGATAGATCAGCCATCAAGTACACCGAGAGATAAAGTTGAAAAAAGAGAAGTCCCGGCCAAAGAAGGTGAGAAGGTTTCAGCTTTCAGTTTGGAGAATGAAATTTCAAAATTGAAAGTGCCCATTCCTTTGACGGAAATCATGAAGAACAGCACTTACCGAGGCCAAATCTCCAAGATGTTGAATTTTGATCCAATGCTAGACATGGTGAATGTAGAAGATGATCAGCCGGAATTGATTTTTGGGCCCGCTTTAAATGGTGAGTCTCCCGAAAGTGATGTTCCTCCATTCTATATCAGTTTTCGATTGCATGAGTATGTTTTACATAATGCCATGTTTGACTCGGGAGCTTCACATAATTTGATGCCAAAAGCAATCATGGAAAAGCTGGGACTAGACATCACGAGGAAATATCATGATTTGTATTCGTTTGTTTCCAGCCGGGTAAAATGTATTGGTTTGATCAAGGACTTGGTAGTGAGCCTAGATCAAATCCCAGCAAAGAATGTTTTGATGGATGTGGTGGTGGCGGATATTCCTCCGCGATTCGGAATGTTGCTTTCGAGATCTTGGGGAGCCAAGCTCAAAGGTACACTTCAGCTCGGTTTTTCTTATGCTACAATCCCAGTCTTCGGTCAGATGAGGAAATTATATCGAGAACAAAAGATGAAATACATGATCACTAGTAAGGAAAAGCCAGTTAATCATCCTGTAAATTATGTACATACAGATTTAGAGTCATTTGTTTTGTTTGCGGATGATTTTAATGAGATAGATAGTCAGTTAGTTCAAGCAGAAGATATACCAGACATTACAGAAAATTTTAGAGAAATTTTGAGAAAGGAAAGTGAAGAAAGGTCCGCTGTCATGAAACCAACAGCTGAAATCAATGGGCAGCAAACAGAAAATGCAGAAACATCACATTTTCAACACTTAGAAGATGATGAGGATGGTCTTTGGACCATGGATTTTGATGGCGCTGTGGGCAGCGATGGTGCTGGTATAGGTGTGTGGATTCGAAGTCCATTTTCTATCCGAAACAAAGTCCCAAGCAAGGTACGAGTATGTTCTTACAAATTGGCATTCGATTGTTCAAACAATGAGGCGGAATATGAGGCTCTCATTGCTGGCCTTGAAATCCTTCGGAAGCTAAAGGCAAAGAAGATAGCAGTATATGGCGACTCCGAGTTGGTTATAAAGCAAGTGAAAGGTGAGTTCCAGGCCAAGCATCCTCGCATGCTAGCATATCGAAATGCTGTCCTAGATATCTTGAAGTTGTTTTCTGAACATACTTTGACATGTGTGCCCCGTGTCCAAAATGGTGTTGCGAATGCATTGGCTAAGGCAGCAAGCAATCTAAAAATCCCCATGAATTCCAGCAATAAGTTTGAGATTTATGTGAAGCACCGTCCTACAGTTCCAGACAATCAAAGATGTTGGCAAGTTTTCCAAGATGACGAAGAAATCAAGGATTTTCTGCAAGTTGAAGGTGAGTTCAAAGACATCTCCATAGACACAGAACCTGAGGAAGTAAATCAAATGGATGTATTGCAACTTAAAGATAATTTCATTCCTAAAGGATTAATTCCTTTGGAGGAGCTGTTCGATCAAGATGACGTGGCCCGCAAACCAACTTTGAGGCCAACGGAAGAAGGTGTTGAAGAAGTGAATGTCAGAATAGCTGAAAATCCAAAGATGGTGAAACTATCGAAAGAATTGTCGCCAAAGGTAAAGAAAGAATATATCAGATTGTTGTCTTCGTTTTCTAATGTTTTTGCATGGGATTATTCAGATTTGAAAACTTATGACACAAGTATCATTCAACATACCATTCCCATAAAGCCAAATCAAAAGCCTTTCCGACAAAAGTTGAGAAGAATTAATCCTAAGTTGCTGCCATTGATCGAGAAGGAAGTTAACAAGTTGTACAAGTCGGGAATTATAGTGCCAATCAGATTTTCCGACTGGATTTCCAACTTGGTGCCTGTGAGAAAGAAGACCGGTGAGATCTACTTGTGTATAGACTTCAAAAATCTGAATAAGGTGTCGCTAAAGGACAATTATCTACTGCCCAAGATGGATCATATATTGCAGCGGGTAGTTGGGGCATCAAGGATGTCGCTACTTGATGGTTATTCCGAGTATAATCAGATTTTGGTGCATGAGGATGACCGCGACAAGACTGCATTCACTACTCCATGGGGGACATTTCATTATGCCAAGATGCCGTTTGGATTGAAAAATGCAGGTGCTACCTTTCAGCGGGCGATGGACATGGCCTTTGCTAATGAGAAGGATGTCTTTTTGGTTGTTTATCTTGATGATTTAACTGTGTTTTCTAAATCTGATGAAGAACATTTGTATCATTTAACAATGGTGTTTCAAAAGTGCAGAAAATATGGTATCTCCTTGAATCCAAAGAAGAGCCTTTTCGCTATGAGTGAAGGCAAGCTGTTGGGCCACATTATTTCCAAAGATGGCATTCGTATAGATCCTGCACGTGTGGAAGCTATTCAGCAATTAGAGCAGCCCCGAAACAAGAAGGAGATTCAGTCCTTTAATGGCAAGTTGAATTTTCTGCGTCGCTTTATTCCGAATCTTGTCGAACACCTCAGAGAAATCACTAGCATGCTAAAAAAGGACAGCCAACTCAAATGGACCGAAGAGGCGGTAAAGTCTTTCAATTTGGTAAAGTTAATTTTATCTTCAGCCCCAACTCTAATCAGCCCAGATTATACACAAGATTTTATTTTATTTTCATTTGCTTCTGAGCATACATTGGCAGCTGTGCTGATGCAAAAGAGAGATGGAGTTGAGAAGCCCATTGCTTTTTTCAGTCGTATTATAAGGGACGGAGCGCTGAAGTATAATATCATTGAAAAACAAGCATTGGCGCTGGTAAAAGCCTTGAAAGATTTCCGTGTGTACATACTGAATTCCCACATTTTGGCATATGTTCCTAACGCGGCTGTTAAAGATGTTTTGGTACAAGCAGAATCGGAAGGAAGGCGGGGTAAGTGGATTGCTGCACTATTAGAATATGATGTGGAAATTAAGCCTACCAAGTTGATTAAGGGTCAAGGTCTCGCTAAATTGATGGCTGAAACAAATCTCCATGTCCTAGACATTAATTTGATAGCTGCCCTATCCGATGAAGACGAGGAGAATTCAGCACTACAGGTATCTGACATCTTTATTTCTTCTCCTTGGTATGCTGATATTGTATATGTACTTCAAAATTTGTCTTCACCTCCCGGGATGCCTCGAAACAAAGCTAGGACATTGAAATTAAAGGCTGCCAAATTTTGCATCATAAAATCTGCACTATATTGGAAAGACCACGGTGGAATATTGCTGAATTGTTTGGTCGAGGAGGAAGCTAAGAGAGCTGTAGAGGATTTTCATAAAGGTGACTGTGGGGGCCACTTGTTTTGGAAGACCATGGCAAACAAGATCCTAAGGGCAGGTTTTTATTGGCCTTCATTGTTTTCAGATGTATATAAAGCAGTCAAGAGTTGTCATGAATGTCAAATTTTTCAAGGAAAGCAGAAATTACAGCCATTGCCTCTCAAGCCCATTGAAGTCAGCGCACCATTTCAGCAGTGGGGCTTGGATTTCATCGGCGAAATTCATCCAGCATCTTCTGGACAGCATCGATGGATATTGACAGCCACTGATTACTTCGCGAAATGGATTGAATCCATTCCCACCCGGCAGGCCACGGACTTGGTAATTATTTCTTTCCTTGAAAATAACATATTGTCACGTTTCAGCTGTCCACATAAGTTGATTACAGATAATGCAGCAGCGTTTAAATCGAAGAAGATGGTTGATTTTTGCTACAAATATAATATCAGTTTGGGGCATTTGACCGCCTATCATCCGCAAGGAAATGGGCTGGCTGAATCTTCGAATAAATCATTGGTAAATATCATAAAGAAATTGTTGGAAATCAATAAGAAGAGCTAGCACAAAAAGTTAGTAAATGCATTATGGGCTGATCGTGTAAGTTAGAAAAAGTCAATTGGTATGTCACCTTTTGAACTGGTGTACGGGACAGATACAGTGTTTCCTACTTCACTTAGTATTCCGGTAGCAAAGTTGCTTCAAGAAGCTGTTGGTGAGGAGGATCCCATGCAAAGGCGGATTGGTCAAATTATTCATTTACAGCAGACACGGGAGGAGGTTCTTCACAATACTCTCAAGTTGCAAGAGAGCATAAAGAAAATCTATGACAGGAAAGCAAAACCGGATGATTTCCAAATAGATGATGTGGTTTTGAGGTGGGATGCCTGAAATGAAGACAAAGGGAAACATGGAAAGTTTGACAACCTATGGAAAGGTCCCTACAAAATTGCAGCATACCGTGGTCCAAATGCCTTTCTTCTCAAAGAAATGAACGGTGATGATTGTCTCGGAGGGTCGGTCAATGGTCGACTGCTCAAAAGGTACCATGTCTGAGCATTTTCTGTTTTAGTCATTATCATTGTAATTACCATTTTACTTTGATTCCACTGCAAGTGTGAACTGATCTTTCATCTTTAGTCTGGGGCCCGCGGTGAAGGCTATAATTCTGAAGATGAAGATTAGTTGGTGTGAGTTTGTCATGTTGTTTGTATCAGTCCATTTTCTGTTTAAAGTTGAGTTAGTTTGGGTCAAAGTTGGTCTAATTTTCAGTCAGTTGTCAAGTCAATAAAGCTGTCCCAGTTTGGGTCAAATATGTAACTAATGACTCCATTGCCCAATGATTGAAAGGCACTGGTCTGCTCTCCCAGAGGTCTAAGGTTCTTGGCACCTCCAAGGAGCTACCATCCCCATTGGAGCCAATGTTAGAGTCGGTCTAGTAGCCCTCCATCAACGATCAAAGCTCTTTGCATTTGCATAAGTAGGTGTCTCATCAGTGTCATCTTATTGCATTCCATTAGGCATGCCATAACCCTGATGGAGGAGCTTGTGTCTTTTATTCCCCTCTTGGCACTGCTGGATTAAGTTTGTTTCAGTCAATAAATTCTTTACAGGGTCATTGGTTTTGTCTTGAAGTCAAAGTCCTAGGTCTAGGGTTTAGTCCAATTTTGTCTTTTAAGGTCATGTCTTTTAAGGTCAATAAGTGCCCAGTAGGCCAGAGGGATGTCCATCAAAGCATCACTTCAGATGATTTCATATTATATAGCTAATTTTTACCTTGAGTTCAAAAACCCTGTTTTTGAAGGCAAGGTCATTTTCTCATTTTTGTAAAAAATTTTGTAAAAAAATTCAAATTCTCCAGAAGTCGGCATGCGGCCTTGGTCTCCTTTGTCAAGACTCCTCAGAAGCTATCCCTGCAAAAATTTTCAAGAAAAAGCATCATTTCAACCAATTTCATGACAAAAAAGGAAACCACAAGTCAGCAGCAATTAGTTTTAAAAAGTGTCATTGCATAAACATTATAAAGTGGGTTTGAGGGGAAATTAATTTAAATCAAGCTTATAGAAGCCCCTCTCTCCTCATTTTGCAATTCATTTGCCTCCAAGACTCCAAGAGCAAGTGTGAAAGGCGATTTAGTGTGAAATTGGGCGAATTGAGCGACAACACCTGCGCGCTACGCATCAGGGCCTGCGCGCTACGCGTCAGGGCACACTCTGCAGTGGAAGAATTGGTCGGGCGCTACACGTTGGGCACGCGCTACGCGTCAGGACCCGCGCGCTACGCGTTGGGCGTGCGCTACGCGTCAGGACCCGTGCGCTACGCATTGGGTTTTCACCTACAGAAACCGCCAATGAAGCTTCAAAACGACCTCAAATCTCCTAAGTTTTACAGGTAGGCCTCCAATCATCAATATTTTTTTTTCTTGCCTAAAGAAAATGAGCATGGAAAATGTGTCAAATACCAGCAAGTGTGAAGCATGAAGAAAGTCATATGTATTATGTTAAAAAATTTCAAATTGCAAGTGAAGCTAGGGTTTTGAGTTTGCTACCCAAGGTCATTCTTTTTCAATCCCTCATTTCCCCACATTCCCATTATCACCTCCCTTGTCATCTTCACCTAATCTCCCTAACAAAAAATCAAAAGCCCTAAAACCCTACCTATCCCTAAAATTAAATAAAATCTCCCTAAACCATACCTCCTATCAAACCCCTGCAAACTATGATTATGTGATGGTGTATGTGTCATAATTCCTTCCCTAAATTCCCTTTTATATATATTTTCCCTAAATCCCCTCAAAAGTCCCCCTCCCTAACATCTAACTTGTGTTTTTTGTCCCCTTGGAGCAGCATTCAAACAGTCAAAACAACAGGTCATTTGTGCAGAAGCAGCAGTACATTTCAGCCATTTTGCTCTTGAAACCATGTCAGAAACCGAAACAGACTATGAGCAAAGTGATGACCATGAGTCAACACCGGAGTTTGAGGTGCCAAGGAGGCCTCACAGGGGTGGTAAGGGTGGTCAACATGTGAGAGAGGAGCCCACCTCTTTGGCCTATTTGCAAGCTTGTCCACTTGCAGTCACATGTTTCCGTCATCAATCATGCTATGAATATTGCGAGAGAATTTCCCAAATCCAGCACCACAGGGAATTGGCCCACTTGTTTGTTTTGCATTTGCACAACGGGCATGTGAATCTTACAGGGGTGGATTTTACATTGTCACCTGAGATTGTTGCTCAAGCAACAGGGATACCCAATGTTGGAGAAGATTGGAACAAGCGCCAGCTGTTGGACAGATTTCAGTATGAGCCCTACATTAAACCTGTATATATGAGGCACATGACTGGTGTATTTCCTTTCAGATTCTTGAGGGATGAGTATGCGCCCTTGATGAGGCTCATCATTCGCTATTTCACCTGTGAAGGTAGATTTTCACGTTTGTATTCGTACCATATCCGCTTGTTGATGCATTTCACACGGGTACGGATGATGAACATTCCTTTCTTCATGTGCCGGAATATTGAGAGGATGGTGCCCTTGGTGCAGAGAAAGAGCCCAGCACAGCAACATAGGAGCATCTACCATTATGCTTTGATCAAGATTGTGGTCATGTATCAGTTGGCCCAGCAAGGTATTCCATGGGAGGATTTCATCTCTCGAGATTTCTTCACAGCACCACCACCCCATGAGGTTGTTCATGAGGAGGGAGGACCTTCACAGCAGTATGACATCCCTGAGCCCAGACATGTCAGCGACCCTCCATTGATCACATATCGGAGAGGCCATAGGGCCTTATTTGCATCAGCTCGGCGAGTATTTTCTCCACATCAGGTGGAAGGGGTCTCGCCTTCTTCATCAGCACCGCGAGTGTTATCTCCACACCAGGTGGAAGGGGCCTCGCTTCCGACAGCAGCACAGGTATCAGAGAGGGGCAAGTAGCCCATGATTGATGAGGGGCCATCAGGTGATCCAGGCATAGATGTTGTTGACCTCGATATCAGTTCTCCTAGCCTAGAGCCAAAGGAGATCATCCAGCAACTGAGGGCTGAAAATGACTTGTTGCAGAAAATGTTGGAAATGGAAAATTGGACAATCACATATTTAGAGCAGCGCAACAAGCAATTAGAGGATGAGCACACTCTCGATGAGTTGCGAAGGGTCCATGAAGACCGCAACTTGGCTCGTAAGAGACCCGGTGATTTGGTACCCATTGAGCGAGAGGCTATGCTTCTCCAGGTCAATGCTCATTTGGAGAGGTTGCTAGCCAAGGCTAACAAAGATAAGGACATGCTCCGGAACATGAAAAACCATTATTGGGCTCGAATGCACATATGTAAGGCAAAAATGAAGGTGCTCAAAGGACGGTTGGCCAAGGCACTAAAACGAAGAAAAAGGCCTGATCCCCTCCACATCTTGGCTGAGGCTTCCTTGAAGGAGCATGGTGCTAAATGACTTACCTCCAGCACAAATTTCAAAAAAATTTGAGCATTTTTGGTCATTTGTGAATTTTTTGGGCAAAAAACAGGTTTTCCTCCCCAACGCGTAGCGCGCCGCGCGCTACCCTGAAGATGGGAAACTCGTTTTCATGAAAACTCAGTATTTTTGGATTTTTCATGCAAAAATACACTTTCTCAGCAATTTCCAAGAGATTCCATCAAGTTTTGAGCCTCCAGAAGGTCAAAAAACAAGCAAAAAATGACTTTCTGCCACCTTTTTTGACACACAGGAAGCAGTCTTGGGAGATTGCAATTTTTGAGGGGCAAATGGTCACCAAATTCAGAAATTCCACTTGGGTTGGAAAGTAGATATCCAGACCTTTCCAACAAGTCCACTTTTGCCTTATTTGGACACCGGGAAGTGCCTAAAAAGCAGTCCCAAAGGCGCGCTATGCGTTGAGATTTAGGGCGCTACGCATCAGGCTATTTTCACAGAAATGTACCTACAGCTCAACAAAACGAAGTTTTGACTAGGTTTGACTTTTTGGAGTGGATTTTAATCCTCCTTGATGTAAATGATGTAATTTTATGATACTTTGACACTTATTTATCTCTTCTAGAAGATTCATTCATGAAATAGGCAAAAATTTAATGAATGAATTGGTCTCCTAGCTTATAGAGGCAAGTTGTTTTGACTGCCTAGATTTTAGTGCTCAGTTTGGAATTGGTTGAAACAGCTCCTAGGATAGTGAGCTCGACCCCTAGAGGCAAGGAAAGATGTTAGATTGCATATATTATGTACTTTCTTGGTCATTTTCATGGTTGGACTCTTGAGGGAGAAAGCTTCTATTGTATTACTCATTGTATCTCTACAATTTTGGCAAAGGAAGAAAGACCAGGGTTTTGCAGTCCTTTTCGGGATTCCTGTGGTTACATGTATTGATGGTGTGTTTCTCTTTGTACTTGTAAGTTTGTTATGTGAATCATCTTCTTAATTTTCCTTCTGCAAATTAGGCAAATGGAGTGTTAAAGTAGAATTCATGATTGCCATGCTCTGCTTTTAAGTTTGCTTAATATCAATGTTTTCATCTGTTTAAGGGGAATTCAAGGTGATTGTTTGCTCTCCTTAGCTCCTCACCAGTCATTCTCATCCATCCAACTCTTCCAAAGGCATCAATACAGTCTCCTACCTTGCCCCAAAGAACCCCCTGCGAAAACTGTGTCCAATCCCCGCACCCAAAATTGCCTTTCCCCAATTTTCCACCAAAACCCTAAAAATCCCAAATCAAACCTTTTTATCAGTTTACTAGCCTAAAATCAGTGTTCTTTATTGGTTATCTCTGCCCGTTGAAGATCTTTGCCGACATAGACCGGAGAGAGCCCTCTCCTGCCCCGTAGGGCTAGCTACGAGGCTAAGTGGTTTGATGTTGCCTTGGAGTTTACCTTTTTCAGCCTGAGGTGAAATTTCAAGCGCTAACACGTCCTTACATTCAAATCACGTGTTAAATAATGGTGTTACATATTTCCAACCACTTCTATTCACTCTTTTTAACATCTTGTCAAGGAGCTCTACCATACCTTTGACAGGTATGATTATAAATCTGTCTATAAGAAAATCATGCATCTTAGAAAAGCACCTGATGAATTTCTTGACTATTTTCATGATCACTTCATTCATTTTTGTTATGAATTTTCCAATGATGATATTGATTGGAATTTCATGAAAGAGAATTTTGAATTCCTTGTTCATATTTTGATGAATCTAGTAGAATATGAATGCTTCAAGTCTCCCAACATACATTGGTTATGGAACTCTTAAATCAGTGCTGAAGGAAGTTTCTATTCCAAGTGACTCCTCATCAAAAAACCCCATTTACGTAGGTTGAGGTCAGATGACTTGATGCTTCATCTGTTAATCTACCACCATCTTCTCCCACCCCACATATTCATAATTTAAGTGCAAGTTTTGACTGTGAATCTGATTTTTACAGTGATTTTCTTTCTCCTCGACCTCCTTCTATTGGTTCCTTTGGTCCTCCTAATTTTGAGTTGTTATATCCACCTGTTTCAATCGTTTCTTCTAATGTTCATGAGGATCAAGTTCAAGATAAAGTTGGTATCGACCAACAAACTTGTAATATCATTCACGGTGACTATGTGTGGGATTCTATTGTTGAACAAGAATCTGTGATGAAAGACGATGTCTCTATTTCATCACCCGTCCCTCATTATCCTGACATCTTCCATGGTTATGTCATTCTTGTTGTATATTTCAAAGAAACAATTTCTAATGATGTTAATTTTGATCACACTCAGGACTCGTGGAATGTCATTTTTACATTTGAACATGGAGAGGAAAAATATTCTCTTTTTGATCTCTCCCATCCATCATCTAATCATTGTGAAGAAACAAAGAGTGAAATTTATTGTTTTCAATCTCCCCCTCTCTATGATTCATCAGATCATGAGAATTCCTTTCTCTTTGATGATGAAAGTTCTGATCATGGCTGTCGTGACCTATTCATCGACTCATCCAATAATGACTCTGTATTTTCTACTGTTGATTTTTCTAAGCCACCAGTTTTCGATGATCTACCTTCTAATGTCTTGGAACTACCACAAGTTGTTGAGGCACATTAGCCTATGCTAATGGTTATGTCAAGTTCTCGCAGCCTTGATGCTACTTCTAATCATGATTAGGATAGTACTTTATCTCTTAGTAATCCTCATCATTTCATAATATAATTTTAAAATCAATCTATTTCACAAGTTTCACATCCTCTGTTTGTTTTGCATTATCCAATCGCTCAATCATTGGAGGAGTCATGCCTGGCAAGCCTATTTGCAAAACACAATTTTTCCACTTTCTTTATGTTTTTCGAGATTGAAAGTTCAGAAGAATGCTTTCACATGATAGCTTGTTGTGATGTGCATGAACACCACAATGCATTAGAAGAATGTTTCGCATGTTCTTTCTTAATGTATTTTTTTGCTTGCATTTTCAATCTTCAGATGTTGTATCATTTCGTGTTTTATCTTTTTAGTTGGTTGTTATTCCTAAAAATATACATTGCTCTTGATTTTCTCACCTATATAGGTCAGTCTATGCTTTGATGGTTACACTAGAAGTTTCATTTTACATAAGCCTGGCCTATTCTCGGTTAGTTTAGGAGTAGGGGTAGTTTTTCTTGTTTCTTTGTTTTGTTTTGATTTTCTTTTCTCCCTCCCCTTTTCTTTCCTTTACATTATAAATAACTTCCACATGAGACTGTGTTTGGTTTCGAAGTAAGCATGGTGAAGTTCAAGAGGAAATTGTGCTACTATCGATGCTTGGTTATTTGTTTATTCCCTCTCTTTGCACGGGCCTTGCATATTTTAGCCATTGATACCCTGATGGAAAATACGTTCTTTCTCAAAGAGAACCTTAGTGAAATTACGATGCTTAAATCTATAACTAGTACTGTCTACTCTAATAATTTTTAATGATTGATCAAATTTTCCTTGTCAACTAAGTCAAGTAGAGTAAGAAGGGGAGGAAAATTATCCAAATCTTAAAGGATAACTTAACTCTAGTGCAGAATCAAATGAAACAATAGGCATAACAACATCGTAGTGAAATAAGTTTTGATTTGGGAGACTGGGTATCTTTACAGCTACAACCATACAAAAAAATTGTCCCTCAAGAAAGATAAGAAGGATAATAAATTATCACCTAATTACTATGGCCCTTACAATGTATTGTATAATATTGGTACTATGGCCTACAGTTTGGAGCTACCTGCATCTTCACGAGTACACCCATTTTTCCATGTTTCATGCTTAAAGAAGTCTATAGGTGAAAAGCTCCCAATTCAAACTATATTTCCATAACTTGACGAGGAAGGAAAAATAATCACGGAAACAAGAATCTAGTAGCTACATAATCGATCCATTTATAATATCTCATTAAGTCGAATAACTTACCTATTAAATATTCCACATGGGAGGATGAGTATTTCATGCAGAAGCATCCAAAACTAATCAAGCTTTGAGAACAACATTTTTTTGAAGGAGGGGCGCATGTTGGGTTCCTGTAATACTAGTGTAGCCCCAATATTATTATTGTTGTGCCCTATAGCAGCTCACTATTCTTATTGTTGAACCCTTACATTATTATTATTATGTAGACCCTAATTATATCTTGACCCTTTAGACTCCTATATATACCAAGGAGGTATTATCATTTGAATCATCCAAGAATTGTTCATTTATGTGATGTAAAGGGAGGTTTTCCTCTCAAAGTGGCCTATTATCTAGTCATTGATCATTATTTTCCTATGTTTGTGTGTTATTTTTTATCTGCATACATAACACAATTGAAGATAGTCCCTTCAGTGGCATAAGGGTATACCATGTAAACCCATTACTCTTCAAAGAATTCAACATTATCTCACCCATAAATTCCACAACACATAGCCATCAAATACTAATAAACCCTCTTGAGCCTCTTAGTCTTATATGTATCATTAGGCTTCTGTTTGAATTTACTTGGTTCTTGACACCATGACTTGAGGATTTCCTTGGACAATTTCTTGAAATTGGCATACCATCTAGAGTTTAAATATTCTTATGGTTTGGGCAGCTCGTAATACATGTGAATGTTTGTTGACTACTATTAAGAAAAGATCACACCTATAGATATTAAAACTATCATGTTCTCATTATAAATATGTCATATAATCCACTCTATAGTTTCAGCACATGGTAGCAAAGGAGCATGAGCGCCAATTTTATAAAACCTGGAATTATTTACATTGATATAAACATATATGTATTCACTTCGGTTTTTTGAATCTCTTTTCTGATGAATTCCTTTAATATTGCAGGCCATGATAAGGATAATGACTTGTAAATGAAGCAATCTATGTCATTAACGATCAACAGTTTGGACCTAAGACTATCTACTACTCCTTCAATACTGCTTTTTATTGCTTGCCTTGTTGGCCCTTTTCTCATTACTGGAGGCATACTTTTCATGGATGAAGATACATTGATGCACAACAGATATCTTATTCCTATAATGTCAAATTTATTCATGGAAAAGAAAAAAAGTTAGCTCAAAAATCTTTATTCTAAATCATATCATTTTCATGTATTATGACTGTAAAAACATAGTGTTATATGTCACACTTGATAGAGGCAAGGTTTTAAGCTTAGACTATCCAAAGATATTAGCGCTAGATGGATCTAAACTAAGATTTTAATATGCATGAGTGTGCTAACCAAATTATTGGGAGCATGCACAAATCAAAATAAGACTTCACAATATCAAAAGAATTAGGCTATTTCATTGGAATAAACGAGCATGATAAGGTCAAGGCTTAGCATAACTGGAATTGGTATAATTGAGGGTTTCATGGTTAAGCTTTTACATCACGTGGGTGTGAAAAGCCAAGATGGGATTTATACGTTTGGTGCACTTGGATTTCACAACAATAAAGACATATCATCAAGGCTCTAGATCATGTGAATGTGCTACAAAGGAAAGAGTATTTGTGTTAGGCGCATTCGAGGTTATTAGGGATAGCCAAGAAACACTAAAACCTTACAATGCACGAGTGTGATGAAATCACTTGGGTGAATATTGACTAAGTGAAATCACGATCGAGACCCATAGGTGAAATGGATCAAGTCCACTGGCTCTTAGGATGCAATTGTGTGAATGATAAATTTAAAATTCAACTAAGTGTAATCAGGGTTTGAATTAGGTAGTGCAAGGATATGAATTAAAATGCCAAGCATCACGGGGAGGTGAAAAGACACAAAACAAAAAAATATCTGAAATCAAAAGACGAAATACAGATCGCAATTCCAAAGCATGAGAGGAACAAAGCCTACCTGAGTTGGTCACACACGCGATGTCACACTTCACAAAGGCATATAAAAGCTATGTTAAAGAAAAGTGTGCGGAGCTCTTGGAATGCAAAATACACAATGAAATGAAATTTGGGGCCAAAGCCATTTTATAATTTTCTCCACACATGCAAAGGAATATGACATGATCACACTTTAGGATGCGATTAGGCACAGGAAAGTGTGGAAAGTCTCAAGGGAAAGCCTACAAGTAGGAGATGTGATTGTGTTATCCAATAAAAGTGTGTTGATCTTAGAAATTGACTCTAATTTTGATTAAAAAGAATTCAACTAGACTTATGACATGCAAAAGGCTTAGAAAATTTTAAAATCTTGTTCCTTTGAGAGATCGATGGTGCTCCAAAATTTGAAGAAGTAAAATTTTTTGGAGGGTTGTTGTAGTAGCTACAACAGTCTAGTATATTAGATTTTCAATGTAGCCTCATTAATACATCATTTGTACAAATTTCTTAAGAAGAAGTTTTAAGCCTTCTCCCATGGAGATGATGAAAGGGAGAAATCCTACCCTAGACCTTAAACTCTATGTTACTGCATCCTATTTGAAACAACAAATTGTTTCTATTTTCTTACATAAAATAATGTATAATTTCCCCCCTCTCCCCACATGCATTTAACACCAAGGAAATAGGTGTTCACTAAGTACCCCATGATATTTCTTATTTTATTCTTTTTCTCTGCATTCTCTATTTGATTTCTTAGGTATCTTGTTAATGAAGGAGAATAATGTGAATCTTTCTTTAGAATTTTTGTAAAAGAAGGAGAGTCAAAGACTTTAGGGATCTATTGTCCTATAGTTTTCTCCTCTCATTCCTTTTCTTCTTTGTTCTCCTCCTCGTTTGAATTTGGTTCCTTTTCCTTGTGGAGTTGTCAAAACTCAATTAATGTCCCTTCCTTGTTGATTAATGTTGATATCTATTTTTCTTGATTATATTATGCTAATGTCCCAACATAAAGATCTATGTTTGTCTTCAAATAACCTATAGATATGCATTCCGCTTTCTCTTTCCCTTGATATTTTAGGACATAAAATTCGTAACAATATATTGTTGAAGAGGTTTTTTAATTCTAACTAAGGCCCTCCCCTGGGGATATTGTTTATTATGCCTTCTTAAAACTAGCTTATATGATTCTTTCTTAGAATTATTTTGAGACGTTTATACCTTGTTCAAATTTGGTTGGTTTACTTTGATAAATTTTAGCAAAATGATTGTATTGATGTCAAGGGTTAGACTAAAAAGGATTTTCTCATAATAAAGAGCTTGTATAGGGATTTAGACACCGAGAGTGATTGTCTTTGGTAGACCCTTTACAAATTCTATTTTCACACAAGTTATAGCACAAGTGAGAATTTTTTATTTTAGCTTAGCTTGATCAATGTAATGGCCCAACTTGTTTCCAATAGCTTTAAGTGAAAATTCATCCTAGAAAATAATGGGGAGATGTGGTATTCTAATCCATACTATAGTAGTGGAAATATCCCATAAATATCCATGTTTAGATCAAAGTTGAGAGTCGAGTTGGAAAGGAGCATTCCCCTAGAACCTATAAAATAGGGACATGTTATGAAGATAAGATCCATATCTTATTTGCTGCTAAAGAAAAATACATAGAATCATTTACCAAAAAAAACCTAGAAAAAATAATTGGAACATCATAGTTCTATGAGATCCATTCCTAGACCACTCTAGGATTAAGCCAAAGTCCTATGAATTTACGAGCCAATTTTTTCTCATGCATAAACTTACGAAGGGTAAACATATGAAGTAAAGTGAATCATTGGTTGGAGTGTGTACAACCACTCCAACTACATATCTTCTCTATACATACACATTAATAATAATATAAACTTGGTTGGAATTCCTTCCTAATTTTTTTCATCTTTATGTATTTTGTATATTCTTGTTATGTTCTCATGATGTAGTCCATTCTGGATGGATGTGAATTGTAACACCCTCCTCCAAAACTTACCCAAGTTAACCAGTCTATTGGGATAAACATGTGATGAGAAGCTACTAAAATCTGATTCAACTCCCCATGTAAAGTTAGGGAAGTGGAATTGAGATAACACAACCAATCTGACCTTGTGCACATACCACATAACCTACAGGAGTTAACCAATACTTCCAGGTGATCAACCCCTGTGACAACTTGACACTTCACTACCATAGAGCCTTCATCACCCCCATGAAATGGGCATGCATGTGATTGGGGCCCTCTAGTTACTCTCACAGCATGGGCATGCAAGCGATTGGGGTCTTTTTTAGCTTGTTATGAGCCTGCGACCCCAAATTATGTGCCACTTTTTTAGGGCCAGGACTCGGGACACTGTCCAGAACTCCATGAAACTTCCAGGGATGAAAAGTAACATCGAAAAAATGATACAAATGAAAATAATTGAACAAGGACTTGGCTAGACCCCTACTAGCCATGACAAGAATTTCGTCAAACATATCAAAAACATGTATTTTATAGGTCATAACAACATATCCGAGCATAGGGGCCTCATACTTAATTGAGAATCACTAAGAAACATTGATGCCTTATCACATTACTACATCATCATCTATCAGGTCATATATTCATTGTGTATTCAATTACAAATTAAAACATGATTAGATCCATACATCATCATTGTCACAAAACATGCTCATAACCAATATATAACCAACAAAAATAACAAGGATACATCATCCATAAATGCCCCATATGAACCAGTACATTTTTTCATAAAATACCAAGGATAAATAGTTCTTATTAAGAATGATTAGGCCAACTAGGTTCGGGACTTCCACGTACCACCCAACCATAGATTGGTGAACCAAATATTTATTTTAGCCAATCACCCCCATATCATATTCCAAACATGAATGTGGGGCTTGTAACAAAAATCAACTAGGGCTTCCTGAGGCTACACCACCTCACCCTCAATAATAGAACCAGGCTTTATCTTAGTCCCCACCAGATTACTAGGCCATAAACAAGAAATGTACAATACCAAGATTTACCGCAACCCTCACCAGATCAATAGGCCAAAGATAGGCATGGATGCCACCATATCCAATGTTGAAGTGTTTCAAGAAAAATCTAAGTGTCCAAGACTATGAGAGAGAGAATGGAGAGAGAAATCCAAAACTGAACTAACGAAATGTACCAACTGATTTTGATAAGCCTTTTTATTAATGAGGCCTCTATTTTCTTCATTTTCCATTATTTTCTTTCATTTTCCTCCTCACATGCAAACTACGACTCTTCACCTTCATTTTCTCTTAATTTTCATTATTTTCATAAATAAAATGCCAATTAATGCCTCTTTTCCTTTTCAAGGCCTTTTTCCATTTCCTTTACCAATTTCTTTAGCCATAATAAACCAAATGAACACCCACACTAGGATGTCCTGCCCACCATCAGCGTAGTATACGTGTCCCATTACCTTAGACTTATATTTTTCCTTTATTAACTTTTACATGGAATTTTTACTAGGGTTGTTACATGAATTCCCTTCCTTCAACATTGGTTTGATTGCCATTGGTACTGAGTCTAGTACTATAGCAATATTAAAATGAGGAAAATGTGAAGAAAAAGGTGAATGAACCTTAAAAAAAAATTGAAAAATATTAATCTGCATAAAGAAACCAAGTAAAAAATCATGAAATAAGAAAAATGCAAATGTTATCTACGTAACAAAAGAGTTTCAAGTGAAAAGGATTAATCGTGGAGTGGCTTGCATAAGAGAAGCATTGAATGCCATTAGTTATTTTGTATTTGATCAATGGGACATTTATTTGATGAATGGTGAAAATGTTATTGTTAAATCATTGGTTATCCTGGCAGATAGAGAAACAATTTGACATAGTCGATTAGACTACCAATATATTTATTTGATATTGGTCGTAAATATATTCTGGCAGCACATCGACATGATGGTCATGTTCACCAACAATGATGAGGATGGTTGAATAATACTTAGTTGACTAGTAAATTAAACTAATGACAATAATGTGGTTTACTAGTTGAATATACAAACTAACCAAATAAATAATAAATATGCTTCTAGCATTCAAATTTGAAAAAAGGTGTGTATGAAGAATCAATACTAGTATATTTATATGGTGAAGCATGCCACCATGTTGATCTTCCAAAATATTATATTAGTTTTGATTGGATGCAAGAATGGGGAAGGAGTCAATAGACCCTTCATTTGTAATAATGGTATACAAATAACGAGAAAGTAGAAAATTTCTTAGTATTTCCATTATTTAGTGATGATTAGAATTTCCAAGGAATCGTCACTATTCGTGCATGAACATTTGTTGACCTGGTCGACTTGGCTGACTCGAATCAACTTGGTCAATTAGCGACTGGCCAGTGAAAGAGGACTTTAATCGATTCACGATTATTAATTGTGTTCATGTTTTCAACTAGAAATCATGCACTAGAGGATAGAGAGTTCGCAGGTTTTGTTGCTTATATACCAAGAATGAATAGCATTTAGATAGTGTCAAAATTTTAAAATAAATCTAAGGCAATGCATTGGCTGTAGTTATGTGTAAAACATTAGTAGGCTTGATCAAATTGATTGATGTTTTCTTCTCTTATTATAGTGGATGATCTTCTTGTTTCATTATACTCTAATAAATCTGTTGAATCTTAAATTAATGAATAAATTACTATGTAATGAGTGTATCGAATTTTTTGTATGAACGATAGTTGAGTCAAGTTGTAGTTATGATGTGGACTGAGTCTTTCCATCAATCATTGGAGTCATGAGTTAGGGGAGGGTGAAACATGATCCTTGTTTAAGGTAGATGATATTCTCTTCCTTTGAAACTGAAATCAATATCTAGTTGATAAGGTTAGCCTCTCGCTGACATTTGTCAATATCAAATCAACAACTATTTTAAAAACAAATCAGCATTACGTAGTAAGCAATCAACCAGTCCATTATTTATACAATCTATTTAATAATGTAGCAGCACATCAACATTAGTTAGCAACCATAAAAATAAATCCAACAAAAGACAAGGAAAGCAAAGTATCTATTACATCCATGAAGAAAATTGAAAGTGCGACATACAAAATTTTGCAGCATAATTGTTAGAGCAACAACAAAAATAATTTTTTGATAGAAATACTTGTTGTGGGTGAGAAGTGAAAGGATGTAGTTAAGAACGAGACAAGACAAGCAACACATAAACCCAAAGATATAAACAGATAAGATGATGACAACATGAAACTCTATTGATTGAGCTCTCTAGCATGAAGTTGTATAATGGTTCTTCAGTTGTGACAATGATGTAGGGCCATCCGTCAAAATCTAAATTGACCTCTATAAGGTCAAAGAAATATTTTTACCAAAAGAGTTTGTTCCTTAAAATTAAGATTGTATTAAGTAGATTAGGATGAAGAAACTTTGAATTTCCATGTAATTAGTTATTTTTAGTGAATTTTTAGCTTTAGCCTAAGAGGCTTATAATCTGAACTTAAGCCTAAATTGGCTTATTCGATCCTATCTCAGTGGATCTGAAAGAAGCCCAAATATGTATTTAAGACAGAATTGGAGTTAATAAAATGTTGGATTTTTTTATGCCTAGCTAAATCTCAAATATTGATCAAGTATCTATGTATAAACCTCATAAATCCCTTTATATATTGTTCCTCTAATATTTGTTAATAGTGTGTAGAAATTATATGCATTGATCAATTAATGTATGCTCTGTTCCCCTTTGTGTAATCGAGCTCGAGAGCTTTTGAAGTCTCTAGGTGAAACCCTGTAGAATACCAACCATTTTTCTACCTTATTCACCTATAGAAGATCAACCTTTGTCACCTTATTCACTGGTCTGAAGATCGAAAAAGGTCTAGTCAATCAATGAGGAAATATTTTCCATAGACATCTCGTATACATCTCTCAAGCCTTCAGGCCATCGAGTTTCATAAATATTGAGAAACCCCTTGGAAGACCGATGCAAGATCCTTTAGTGGAATATGTTAACTAATGGAGTTACCAAAGATTTATCAGTCAATTGCAATATTGGTCTCAAGATCTCAGGAGATCGTAAGGATTGTGAGAGGAGCTTGTGATTTAAAGCATTGAAGAAAGAAGTTGTATGTCGAGTTGAGATAGGCTTAATTCCTTTGATTGTGCCATGGACTTAACGCTTCGTCATATAAATTGTTTATCTAGTGCTAGGTAAAACACAATAAATTGGGGAAAGCCTACACCATTAGCAGTATCAGAGTGAATCCCACATCAACTTCCAGGAACAAAAGCGAATTTTGTCATGGCTCATAGATTTGGTGTAAGAGGAGGTCGAAGAGGAAGAAGGCTTGTAGGAAATGTTGAAGTAATGGAAGTTATGCAACAATTAAAGGCAATATTGAATGTCATTGAAGATGAAAGAATAATAGATCCTAAAGCTAGAGATGCGAGTGAGATAGAGGCGAAATCTCTAGAAGAAGAAGTGATAGCTGAAGAGAAAACTAGAATTAAAATGCTGAGAGTATATCTTTGATCTACTTCAAGGCCCAAGCCTGAAGTGTCAACTTACAGTGTCAGTTTGAATCCTGAAGAGTTTGTGATTGGGTCAATGACATGGATAATTTTTTTGAATATGAACATATGGATGATGAAAAAAAGGTTAAGTTTGTTGTCACCAAGTTGAAGGGACGTGCAATTTTACGGTGGATAATGTGCAGGCTAAGAGGAAAATAAAGAACAAACAAAACATTAAAAGTTGGGATAGAATGGTCGCCAAAATCAGAGGTAAGTTTTTCCCTAGGGATTATCAACTCTCTTTGTTTAGACAAATGTAGACTCTATTATCACCTAAGAAGTGATCACCTATTTATTTTCCACTAGGATGATCAAAATATGCCACGTAGTTTGGTTTTTACACATTAAAACGCACTTTCACCTTAGGAAATAATATAGAGAATCACTTTTCCTAAATTATTTGGGTTTAGCCACTTGAAAATAACTCTGAAACCCATTTAACTAATTTCATGTTATTTTCATATTTACCCATTGTGTGAAAATAATTAAAAATATTTTCACCCATCCATAGGAATAATTAAATAAATCACTATTTATTTATTATTCATTTATCACTTAACTTCTCTCCCTTGAAATAATTACTGAATCACTATTTATTAATTATTTCTAACCCATTTTGACCATATTACCCAAGAATAATTAAATAAATCATAATTTATCTATCATTCCTTAATCATTACATATTTCTTCCATGAGATAATTCTTAAATCACTATTTAGTAATTATTTCTAATTTACCTTGTGTTGAAAATAGCAACAAGACATGCTAAAAATAGAAATGCTATAACTAGCATTTCAGGTACCATTGTTGAACATAGCAACAAAGAATGATAAAATGGAAATGCTAAAAATAGCATTGCTATAAATAGCATTTCGGGATAGATTCCAATTTTAGTTAGTCCCTGAACTAAAATTGAGAATTAAAATTCAAATTTGACCTTAGCAGTTGTTTGAAAAATAATTAATTAATTCATCTTGAGTTAATTAGTTGGAGAAAATCAAACATGAAGTCTATGTGAGAATATGCAATAGTTATCCCTTTGATTAAGGAAGTTATCCATTAATTAAGGAGATAAGGATGAGTTGTAATTAGTTAGCTCAGTTAACTGAGTTAAGTCCAGTTAGATTAGTTCCAACAGTTGGAGGAATTAATTGTGAGTTCAGTTAGTTAATGCATGCATGCATGTAACTACTGCACTTCAAATAACTGAATATTCTCTCATAAATAACTCATGCATGTCAGTTTAGTCAGAGACCCAGCTGAGATCAGAGGATGGGACAATGTACTATCAGTTGGAGGAATTTTCCTATAAAGTAAACTCATCCATGTAGAAGGAATTATCTCCTTCAGGATTGCGCAGTTATTTCTGAGTTTAGTGAGCAGTGTGAGGTGGGATTTCACACAGGTGGCACCATTGGACCCCACGAAAAACTGCACAAGGAAATAGGAGGCTTGGAGGACTGAAGGAAGGCACAGGTGTTGTCTATTCTGTCTATGAGCAGCAGTGAGGGATTGTATTGAGATCTAGATAGCTTGTGAGCTAAGCTTTGTGTAATCTTCGAGATATTTCCACTTGTATGATAATACAGATAGCGGGGTTTTTAGCTGAGGCTTTCCCCAAAGTATTCTTCTGTGTTTCATGTGTATGATTTCTTCTTCTCTATTATATGTGTTCTAATTGATCTTGCTCAAATTGATTAAGCTTCCGCAAAGTTTGATAGTAGAAGTAGATCAAGTATTTTGCTTTAGTTACATTGCATTATCAGGTGATCTACAGTGAGAATTTCTACATGGTATCAGAGCATAGGTGATCAAAGCGAAGAACAGTATACAAAGAAGGGAGAAGTTCAAAGTTTCGAGTTCCTGATTATAGAAATCGAGTTCTTATCACATCTCAATTTCACCAATGGCGTTCAGCAGTTTGAGACTCGAGTATGCCCATGATGGTAGCTCGAATTATATAGCCTAAAAGGATCGCATGGAAGCGGTATTAGAGGACAATGGTTTGAAGGACTTCATTGATCAAGAATTCCCCAAGCCCGCAGCAACTAATGCCCAAGAACTAGTGGAATGGAAGAAATGTGTGGCTAGAGCGAGGAGAATCCTCCTGGAGGGAGTTCAAGACCACATTGTCTCAAGCCTCCATGGGAAGGAAACACTATTTTCAATGTGGAAAACATTGAAGGATCTATATCAGAATAGTAGTGATCAGAGGAAGCTGGCGCTAAAAGACAAGCTTCAAAAAATCAAGTGTGAAAAGGGCAACACGATCTCTACATATCTGACCAAGCTCACCACCTGCAGGGATGAGCTTGGAAGTGTAGGGATCATGACAGTTGATGATGACATGGTGAGTCTTGCTCTCCTTGGTCTTCCTAAGAGCTATCATAGCTACCAAGATTTGGTAAATGGAAGAGAGAAACTGCCAGATTTGGAACAACTTTGGTCAGATCTGATGCAGGAGAAGATAAGAACAAGCACCAGAGATGGTTCTTCATCCAAAGAGGATGAATAAAATTGCGCCTTAGTGAGTAAGGAAAGGAAAGGGAAGGAGAAGGATTCTCATCCCAAATCGAATTCTTCTCATGGTGGGAAGAAGTTTGACAAATCGAAAGTGTGATGCTTTCATTGCCATGAGGCGGGCCATTATGCTACAAATTGTCCACTGAAGAAATCCAAGAAGGGATCCTTGGAAGGATCAAAAGGTGAGGCACTAGCCTCGCAGTTCAAATTGGATTGCACCCTCATCGCATGCACAGTTTCATCTATGGTGGGATGTGGTTGGTTTCTTGACAGTGGAGCTTCATTCCACATGACCAGCGATAAGAGTTTTTTCAATACCTTAGAGGAGAAAGATCTCTAGATACTCATATGGATGGGTAATGATGAAAAGTATAGTGTCTCAGGAGTAGGCATGGTTGTTTTTCAGAGGGAGCATGGAACTCGCATTACCTTGACAGATGTGAAGTATGTGCCAGGACTGAAGAAAAACTTGGTATCGATCGCAATGCTGGAAGACAAAGGCTATGATGTAGTCTTCAGTAACGGAAAGGTTTTCCTTAGACACATCACCACAAGACAGGTGAAGCAAATTGGTTCACGAGTCAAGAACCTATATGCTTTTGAGGTTCAAGATGCATGCAAAGCCTTGAGGAGCAAGGCAACTATTAGAGACTTGGTGGTTGAGTGGGAGAGTACACTACCTCTCAACATGCAGCGCCATAAGAAGTCTCAGACAATTGTGGAGGAGCCACAATTGGTGAAGCAGCTTCAGGAGGTTGTGGAGCAACCACAACTGGAGAAGCCAAGAGGAGACCGAGTGGAGGCATCCACTCATGCAGAGACCTCAAATAGGGGCAAATTTCAAGCCAAGTGGGTAGAGGGATCACATGAAGCCATACCTCCAGGTGTGAGGTGGGGCGATGTGAAGAGATAGTCTCATGAAGGCTAAAATAGGGGCAGGATCCTCGAGGTATCCAGCCTCTTGGATTAGACCTTGCTAGGGGAGCCCCGACGAGGAGTAGTAGGACTGGCTAAGTGGGTAGAGGAAGATGTGGATGGAGTGGCAGAGAGAGCTACAGTGCATGAGTCCCAAGACAATGCAGAGCTAGCAGGCTATAGTAATGCGAGAGGCACAGGAGTGTTGCACTAGTGCAAAATGGCACAAAGAGGTGTGCAATTGTGCAAGATGCATGGAGTGTTTCAGCAGCTCAAAGGTCAGAGAGGGAGCACTTGTCAGTGGCAGAGGGAGCTTCAGCATCAGAGGGTGTTTCTAGCCCAACAGGGAGGTCAGTTGGGAGATTTTTTTGTTTCTAGAGTTGCTGGAGCAACAACACTAGGGAGAAGTGTTGCATGCAGAACATTCCAAAGGTTCAGGATTGGGTTCGAGTTGAATGCCTTTCTTGTTGAGAGGGAGTGTTGAAAATAGCAACAAGAAATGCTAAAAATAAAAATGCTATAAATAGCATTTCAAGTACTAGTATTGAACATAGCAACAAGGAATGATAAAATGGAAATGCTAAAATAACATTTCTATAAATAGCATTTCATAATAGATTCCAATTTTAGTTAGTCCCTAAACTAGAATTGAGAATTAAACTTCAAATTTGATCTTAGCAGCTGTTTGAAAATTAATTAATTAATTCATCTTGAGTTAATTAGTTGGAGAAAATCAAACATGAAGTCTATGTGAGGATATGCAACAATTATCCCTTTGATTAAGGAAGTTATCTATTAATTAAGGAGATGAGGAAGAGTTTTAATTTGAGCTGTAATCAGTTAGCTCAGTTAACTAAGTTAAGTCCAGTTAGATTAGTTCTAATAGTTGGAGGAACTGATTGTGAGTTCAGTTAGTTAATGCATGCAAGCATGTAACTACTGCACTTCAGATAACTGAATATTCTCTCATAAATAACTCATGCATGTCAGTTTAGTCAGAGACCCAGTTGAGATCAGAGGATGGGACAATGTACTATCAGTTGGAGGAATTTTCCTATAAAGGAAACTCATCCATGCAGAAGGAATTATCTCCTTCAGGATTGCGCAGTTATTTCTAAGTTTAGTGAGCAGTGTGAGGTGGGATTTCACATAGGTGGCACCATTGGACCCCACGAAAAACTGTGCAAGGAAATAGGAGGCTTGGAGGACTGAAGGAAGGCACAGGTGTTGTCTATTCTGTCTATGAGCAGCAATAAGGGATTGTACTGAGAGCTGGATATCCTGTGAGCTAAGCTTTGTGTAATCTCTGAGATATTTCCACTTGTATGATAATACAGATAGCGAGGTTTTTAGCTGAGGCTTTCCCTAGAGTATTCTTTTGTGTTTAATGTGTATGATTTCTTCTTCTCTGTTATATGTGTTCTGATTGATCTTGCTCAAATTGATTAAGCTTTCGCAAAGTTTGATAGTAGAAGTAGATAAAGTATTTTGCTTTAGTTACATTACATTATCAGGTGATCTACAGTGAGAATTTCTACACCTTGATCATATCTCCTTAAAGTAATTAATAAATCATTTTTATTTATCAATTACTTTACCCACTTTTATTAATTAACTCAACTAATCATTATTTTTTGAGTTAGTTTGCTAAATAAATATTATTAACCATTTCATTAATATTTTCCTCTCCTAAATATAATAAAATATTCATAATGGTTATAACTTGATTTGGTTTAGTAATATTTTATTGTTTGACTAGATCTAGATCTATCCTAGAGTTTTTTATAAATAGAGAGTTTTTTCCCTCACTACACACACATGATCATTATCATCATCATTGCTCTGATCTCATTATTTTCATTCCCTCCACATTAAGTTCAACAAGTCTTCTTCTCTACCTATTTGCAATCGAAAGAGAGAGAAAGAAGCTAGTTGAAGCGTAGGAATACAAAAGGACCTTCTTATAAAGGAGGACATTAGAGACCCAAGTCTTTTGTAATACTCCACAAGTGATAATAATAAATATTAAAAGTTCTTTCCATTGGGTTCTTTCTCACGATTTTTAGCATATGTTTCCAAATTTGTTAAGCTCTTTTGCAGGTTTTCTCTAACACTTTTTGTAGATCTGAAAGTTTTGCTAGAGATTGTATGGTTTTGTAGCATATTTTTCCTTTCCTTTATGTTGTTAGGCATATTCATCACCATTAGTAAAAAGTATATTTTTGGAACTTCTGCTAAAAAATTTACACCTAGTAGAATCTCAAGAAACGATTAGTGCCTATGAGGGAATACACATAGGAGTGCTATAAGGTGAATATAAGGGTGGGTTATTTAGAAGACACTACAGATAATATAACTGGATAAATAAATGGTCTTAGGTTGGACATTTAGGATGAAATAAAAATTTTGTCTCCAAATAATATAGAATAAGTGTACCACCTTACCCATGTGGGGCCACGGGGATGGAGTGGGAGGGGCTGCGTGCAACCCCTCCTGCCCCTCCCCTACAGCCTAACGGGCCCGTGGGGGTACAGGCCCGTTGGAGACCTGTGGGGGTAGGGCAGGAGGAAGTTGCATGTAGTCCCCTTCTAGCCCACGCCCTCGGCCCAACGGGTCTGTAGGGGTAGAGGCCCGCTTCTATGAATCAACCCTCACCCTTGGCAGGCTGGGCTGCAGCAGTGGGTGCCACCAACGGGCATGACTGGGCCCACCACTACCCATTATGGATGTAATGGCCTTGTTCCTGCCATGGGGCTGTCACGTAGACCTGGCTCATCCAAATTTTTAATTTGTAAAAAAAATCTAAATTTCATTAATAAAAAATTAAGTATTATTTTAATGTAATATGTTTTTGTTTAGGTATTTTACACGAAAATAAATATGTTGTTGATAACAATGTAGCTGCTCCAAAAAGTTGCTCCAAGTCTTTTAAAATTGCTCCAAGTCTTTTAACTAACTTCGAAAAGCCTTAATGTGATGTGAGGAATAGTGATAATGAAATTTATGATATAGCGGAAAATACAGAATTGTTTTACCGCACAGTTAATGCGGGATTAATTTGTTTTTATAAAAACTTTAACATATAAATTTTGTTATGGCGATATAGGGAACTATGATAAAACAAACATTACGGAATTGTTTTATCGCACGATGAATGTGGGATTAATTTGTTTTTATAAAAAATTTAACATATAAATCTTGTTATGGTGATATAGTAGATTATGATAAAGCGAACATTACAGGAATTGTTTTACCACATGGTGAATGTGGTATTAATTTATTCTTTTTATAAAAACTTAACATATAAATCATGTTATGGCGATATAGAAATTTATTTTAAATGTGTGATAGAAGATATAATAAAAAAAATTTAAAAAGCATTCAATTGTCTAGTAAATGTTATATAGTTTAAGTAAAAAATTAATTTAGGTAAAAGATTTAGTTTAAAAGATTAATTCATAAGAAAATTTTAGTTAAAATTTTTCAATAAATTGTAGAAGAAAATTATGGAGGAAAATACATGAAACGAAATTTTTGGAGGGAAAAGATTTGGCGAAAAATTTTAGAGGGAAACTTTGGAGGGATTTTTTCATTCTTTAAGATAGATATTATCTTTTTTTGCTAATGCAAGATTCGTGCTTTTTATTCCACATAACCAAAAGGAGAAATTTACATATAATACAAACAACCAAAGGCTAAACCATTTAGCATAGGGTTTTACTTCCTAACCCAAAGGTCGAAGTAACCAGTGACCCAAACAACAGAGCAAAAGTAACCCGAATCCAAAAAAGAAATGCCCCCCAGCTAAACAAAATTTTAGTTCGCGGAGAGAAAAAAAGAAAAGCGTGAGTGGCCCGCCCAGACACCCTTCAAGACCCGGACCCACCAACCTACACGATGTATCATGGTCGTTGATTATCCTCGCCAGATCCAATGGTGGAGGATCATATTGCATGAACAATAAGCTTAGAGAATAACTGCCCAATGAGGATGGTATTCTCCCACCTACCTTGGCCACGTGTTGAGTGGTGAGTGGAATCGTCCTCAACTCAGAGAAAATGCTCCCGACTTTAAGGGCACGTGATAAACTGTAAACCACCCCACAGCTGGTATTGACACCACATGTAGTAATGCAGAGGGTTTCATGTCGGCTGAGAAAGCCGACACTCTGGCTCTTCACATCACCCCCACTCCTCATTCGCTTGATTCCAAGGAAGAAGGAAATATTATTACCACCGTTGATATTCTTCGTTCGAGCATCCGAGAATCGTTGTCTGCCAAGCAACTTCCAACTAAGACCCTTGGGATCGCACTTTCCTAGGATGAGAAAGCTGGCAAAGCCCTGCATCCCCATTGCAAAATCATCTCTGAAACACCACTTCATATTGGACCCAGTTTCTGCAGTTGATGACCAACTCTATTTCGATATAGCATTATGTCCTCATTCGCCTGATTGAGATAGTTCTCCCTCAAACTGCCCTGTGGCATCTCTTGCCATCTAAACTTGACACTGCTTTTGGTGCAGAGAGCCCCTTTATTAGCTAGAATATCCACCAATTTATTGGCCATTCTTCGCACATGAGTGAAACTTACGGTTCTCAAGTGCAGAAGGTGGAACTGTGTCCTTTGAAAGACCTGAAGTAGCCTCCAGTGTCTTGAGACGTTTTCCGGTGCCAAACCATAATAGATTCTCTTGACCGAATTCATGATTAGCTCAGAGTTAGCTTCAATTATGATGTTCTAAAGATTGTCCTGCTTTAGGATTTCTAAACATTGTTCTAGTGCTATAAGCTCTTCCATATTGTTTGTGGCTCTTCCCAGATGGAAATGATAAATAAAATGGATGCACCCATTTTCATCCCTTAACACCCCACCATAACCAACAAAAATTGGATTGCCTTTTGAGGCTCCATCTATGTTTAATTTCATAAAGCCTTGAGGGGGGGGATGCTAGAAGTATTTCTCAGTGACCATTTTCTTTACCTTTGTGTCCATGCCCTGAGGAATAAGCCCCTGCATTCCCAACTGAAGAAGTATCTGCATATCAGCTTTTGAAGGGGGATTTTTTGGGTAAGCTTGCATTAAAGCTCCCACCGTCTCCTTGATCTAATGTAAGATCTGAGCCATGATGCTCTCGTAGGAACTTTTTTTGTTTTTGAAGATTTTGTTGTTCCTTTCTTTCCAGACATTCCATATTATGAAGCTTGGAGTTAAAGCCCAAGCTTTGCTAATAATTTCATAATCAAATAGGTTTCCTCTCCAGTTATTAAGGGTATTGGTGATGCTCCCTCTATCCCTGTCTGTCTTTCTAAAAATGAAGGCAAAAGCATCCCACAAGTTGGAGGTGAATATGTAGGTATTGAGTAGGTGCTCCATCGTTTCCTATTGAGACTCACAAAGCTGGCATCTAGATGGTCCCAGCACAACCCTCTTCCAAATGTTCTCCCAACTAAGAATTTTCTTATGATGTACCAGCCACATGAAAAGTTTTGTTTTCATCCATCCTTGGTGCCTCCATAGGTTCTGCCAAACCCTATCCGGTTCATTAGAATCAAGCTCCAAGATTAAGTGCTTTTCCTCCTTAAGATTAAAGATGCCTTCATTATTATTTCCCCATCTATGTTGGTCATCATCCTCTGATACCAATATTTTCCTTTGGTCCAACATTGTTAGAAGTGCATCAACTTTTGATTTCAAGGAGCTGTCATCCCTGTAATCCATATTATTCCAGATATGCCATTTTCCTTCATGACTTGTCTGATCCCAAAATTCCTTTACCCTAAGTATCCCTTTGGTGTCAGTGTCATTCTTGAGATCCACAAAGTCCTCTCTTAGCAGTAGAGGTTCTTGTTGCCATTTATCCTCCCAAAACAATGCTAGATCTCCCGCTCTGATTTCCCAGAAACTATTTTTTTGAACTATGCTTCTATTCTCCCATGCTTTATTCCAGATGTAGGAGCCTTTTATGATGCCAGACATCCTTATGAGGTCACTGTTTTTCCAATTGCTAGCATATTTTTCTTTCCAAATACAAGCCCACTGAACCTCTGGATCTTTTACCCATCTCCACCATAATTTTGCCCCTAAAACTTTGTTTAGCACTTCCGGATCATCCAGACCAAGACCTCCGTGGTTTTTAGGTCTGAAAATAGTATCCTAGGCTACCAAGGCCCATTTCTTTTTCTCCTCCCCCTTACCCCAAAGAAAGTCTCTTTGAATGATTCTAAATTGATGCAAGACTCCTTTTGGAGTTGGAAGGGCTGAAAGCATGAAGATGGGGATTGATTGAAGGACAGCTTTTGTAAGCACCAGTCGGCCTGCCAAGTTCAAAGATCTAATTGTCCATTTCCAGGTCTTGTCTTGCATCTTGTTAATCACTGGCTCCCAAATACTCTTGTGCAGAGGTTTGTCAGTTAGTGGAACTCCCAAGTATTTGGAAGGTAGCACATCTCTTTGAAAGCCCAGAATTCTGGAGATATTCCGCTGAATAGCAATATTAGTATTAAAGAAGAAAATCTTAGATTTGGAGAGGCTTACCTCTGTACCCGCTACCATGGAAAAGTCACTCAGGATTCGTTTATAAGCTAGCGCCTCTTTTACCATGGGGATTCCCTGAAGCATGGTGTCATCTACAAATTGTTGATGGGTCAAAACCTGTCCAGTCTGAGACCCTGTATAATACCCACTTCTTTAGCATGCTTGATAGATCAACCAATTCCTTCCATCATAAGGATGAAGAGAAAGGGGGAGAGAGGATCTCCCTGCCTTAGGCCTCTTGAAGGTTTAAAAGTCTTAGGTGGAGAACCATTAACCAGAATTGAAAAACTAGATGAAGTCACCAGGGCCATAACCCACCTTACCCAATTGTGGTCAAATCCAAAGGCTAGAAGGACCTTCCCAATGTAGGTCCAATTCAACTTGTCATAAGCTTTGGCTAGGTCCAATTGCATAATCATTCCCACCTTCCTATTACTTAACAATGAATGAACCACCTCATGCCCTTGGATGATGTTATTGAGGATTTGTCTGCCCTCCACAGAACATGTTTGCTACACAGAAACCAGAGTGGGAAGAAGGCGTTTGAGTCTATTGGCAATCACTTTGGATATTATCTTGTACACCACATTGCACAAAGTTATGGGTCTGAATCTATCTGGAGTCAGAGCATTGTCCTGTTTGGGTATCAGAGAGATGAAGGAAGTATTGAGCACCTTCAGAATGGTTCTACTCATTCTGGAGTCCTCCATGACATTCATAATATCTTGCTTGACAATGTTCCAACAAGATTTAAATAAATTGATATTGAAACCATTAGGGCCAGGTGCTTTTCCATTATGGATTTCTTTGATAACATCACTAACCTCCTCTTCATTCACTGGCCTATTGAGATTGTAATTACCTGCTCTTATTACTAGCTTAGGAATGTGCTTAGTGAAGTCCCTGATAAAATTAGCTCTATCTATGATGGTCTCCTCTGCGATACTATGTCTTCATGGGTATTGAGTAATTGACCTTCGGAGTCCTTAATCGTTGAGATCCTATTATGCGACCTGTTCTCCATTGTAGATCTGTGGAAAAACCTTGTGTTTCTCTCCCCTTCTTTTATCCATTGAACTCTTGATTTTTGTCTCCAAAATATCTCCTCTTGCTTACATAAGTTCTCCTAGTCCTGATGAAGCTTGGTGGCTTGATCGTTCCTTGCCCTATCAAATCCATCCGTTATAAGGGCTTGATTGAGTTCCTGCATTTTACCTTCGACAACTTTTTTCACTTCAAAAATATTGCCAAACTCATTCTTGTTCCAATCTTTGAGTCTGAGCTTGATATGTTTTAGTCGTTTGTGTAGTAGAAACATTCTCATACCCTGAATCTGCAGATCCTCTATCTACCATTTTGCAATGTTGCTGATAAAATATGGGTGGGTGAGCTAGATATTCCCAAATCTAAAAGGTCTATTCTTGGGAGTGCCAATGACCTGAACCTCAAGTTGGACAGGCCAATGATCCGAGCCACCGAAGGGGAGAATTCTCACTGTCATATCCATGCCTGTGAGCATGAGGTCCTCTGAGATAAGGAATCTGTCTAACTTTGAGGCTACTTGAGACTCTCCTCCTCTCTTATTATTCCATGTAAAGAGGCCATTACTCGTATCTGTGTCAACTAGCTTCATGTTATCTAGAAAATTTTGAAATTCTATAGAGTCTTTGCTTAAAGTTTTGGTCCCACCTTTTTTCTCTGTAAGGGATTTGATCATGTTAAAGTCCCCGCCCATTATCCATGGTATTCCTGTGTGTCTATCTCTTAGTTCCACAAGAGAATTTAGAAGCCTAAGTTTATCATCAAGTCTTTGAGGGCCATAAACATTTGTAATTAAATACATCTCCCTGTCTCCCACATGCTGAATAACCACTGATAAGTTATTCCTTGATGCCTCAGCATCTATTATGCCAATCTTTTGGGGGTTCCAAAGAGTAAGGATACCTCCTACTGTTTTGTCTGCTTTGACTTCTAGAAACTCATATTTATTGAGCCATTTACTATGTATTTCCTTTATTTTTTGAATGGAACATTTAGTTTCCTGGATAAAGATCATGTCCAGAGCTTCTTTTTTCATTCTATTGTTGAGTGTCCTTTGTTTCCTTTTACTTCCTAGACCTCTGATATTCCAAGATGTTAACTTCATTATGAAATATTTGTAAAGGAGTAGCTGGGTAGATCTTTCATCTTACCTGAATCTATCATTATTTTTTCACATTCCATCAATAACTCATTTAGTTTTTTTTCTCCCCCTTTTCTTTCCTGGATTCCTGGGAGCTAGTCTTGGTGTGGTTTTCAAAATTTTCACCCCTTCGTTGCCCTACCTTTCGATGTGTCTTTGTCCTTCCAGCTCGTTAATCTGAGTTCTCCATAGGAACAACTGCTGCACTCTGTTAAACTCTTCTTGAGGTAATGAGTCCACCCCTCCCTTGGCCCCCTATTTCAAGAATCCTTCCAGATCTAGGTGTTCTCTGTCAAGAATATCCTGCAGTTCATGATCCTCCATTTCCATCTCACTCAGGGTCATTTCGTGGTCCATTTCCAGTTCCTTGTTTTTCAGCGTAGTCCCTTTCTATTTATAAGTATCCTGTGTTTTCACACTATTTTCTTCCTTATCTTTATCCCTTGGGCTTCCCTCCATTTCCTGATCTACCTTTGTTGTCTCTTCCTCTTCTTCTAATACTTGGAACCTGTTCGGACTGGCCTGTTGCCCCTCTATTTGATTTTTCTTTGGCCCCCTTTTACCCACCTTTTCTCTATATCCCATTTTTTGAAAGCTTTCAGTGTCTTTCATTATGGTAGCTTTACTTTTGGTCTCTATTTTACTAAGAGGGAAATCTCTAAATAGGTGCCCATTTTCATGGCATCTTCGACATCTGAAAGGAACATGTTCATAATCCACTATTTTCACCCATTCTTCATCGAGAACTTCCAGGATGACCTCATCTAATAGAGCTCTAGAGAGATCCATCTCCACACATATTCAGGCGAAGGAAGTGTATTTTCGCCTTCTAGTTGCCTCAGATGCTTTGACAAAATTCCATAATTTATGTCCTATTGCAAATAAATATTCAGTTTGCCAGTAATCTAGAGGTAGGGAATAGAGTCTTACCCAAATCAGGACCGAAGTGAAAGTCTCGCGTTCCGGTACAAAATTCATCATCCAAGGCTACATATAAAGGCCTGCAGCAGCATAGAAATAGGGCCCTCCTTCAAACACCCTATAATTTCCCTCTATATTTGTGAAGACTACCATGAAGAAACCTTTTGATCCAAGATGTAGGTCTATGCCTCCTTTAGGTTTCCAGTGGTATTTAATCCACGCCTGCAACGCCTTCTCAGTGGGCCATAATCCCATGAATTTACAAATGATATCATAGGTCTGCATGTGATCCTTGTGCGCCTACAGTGGAGGATCATTTAAAACTACTCTGGGTGTGACCTCAGCCTTATGCTTACATGGACCCTTTTGCTTTTTGTTTTTTGCTTCCTTTTTCTTATCCTCTTCCTCATTTTCTTTTAATTTGTTGTCCTCCCTTGAATTGGTCAAATCATGTGCCTTTCCAATGTTCCTCTTCCCTTCTCCTAAAAGACCTCTAGCCGTCCCCAACGATTTCTTACCTCGAATGGCCACTGCTTGGCTATAGGAGGGAGTGGAGCTCCCCCCTTTGCGCCCCTCCATGGCATTCAACTCCTGAATATTTGTGAAACCCTAGCTCTTACCAGTCCCGTGCTCCCTCTCATATTCCAGTCCTTAAAGTCGTAACTCTCTTTAAGATAGATATTATCATTAGGAGTGAGTTAATTTGTATCATTCAACCTCTTCTGTTTGAAAGGCATGGATTCCTCTGATAGTGAAGTTTCTCTTTGTGAAGCATCAACATCTTCATCGTGTAACAACTCTATTCATATTGATGAATATAACGGAAATTCATCCACTATGAATAGAGAGCCAAATATTCAACTTAGTCCTAATCCTAAGGACAATGAGAGCAACATTAATGAAGGGCAGGATGAAGAATTTCAAATAAATAAAGAGTCACGGTTTCTACTTAATCCTAATCCTATGGGCTATGAGAGTAGCAGTGATGAAGAGCATAATGAAGATTTTCAAATAAATAAAGAGTCATGGTCTCCAATTAGTCCTAATCCTGTGGACTATGAGAGCAACAATGATGAAGAGCATGATGAAGAATTTCAAATGAATAGAGAATCACAGTGTCCACTTAGTCCTAATCCTATGGAATAGGAGAGAAGCAATGATGAAGAGCATGATGAAGAATTTAAAATGAATAGAGACTTATAGTGTCCACTTAGTCCTAATCCTATGGACTATGAGAGAAACGGTCATGAAGAGCATGATGAAGAATTTCAAATGAATAGAGGGTCACGGTTTCCACTTAGTCCTAATCCTATAGACTATGAGAGCAATAGTGATGAAGAGCATGATGAATAATTTCAAATGAATAGAGAGTCACAGTGTCCACTTAGTCCTAATCCTATGGACTATGAGAGCAGCAGTGATGAAGGCCAGGATGAAGAATTTCCAATAAATCGAGAGTCAAATTTTCCACCTAGTCCTAATCCTAAGGACTATGAGAGCAATAGTGATGAAGGAAAAGATAAAGCACTTAGTCCTAATCCTAAGGACTATGAGAGAAGCAGTGACAAAGGCCAGGATGAAGAATTTCCAGCAAGTAAAGAGTCACAGTTTCCATGTAGTCCTAATCCTATGGACTATGAGAGAAGCACTAACAATGCACATGATGAAGAATATCCAATAAACATTGAGTCAAATTTTCCATTTAGTCTTAATTCTAAAGACTATGAGGGTAGCACTGAAGAATGGAAATATGAATAATATCCTCCAAGTCAGTATTTCAAAAGCATAGATGACCATAGTGACGATAATATTCCTCATAATGATGATGAAAATTCTTATACAGATGATGATCCAATGATGGAGATGTTTCCAGCAAATATTGTATCGAGGAGTAGGAGCAGACCTTTTCATATCAATCCAAGATGTTCTAGTTATACAAGGGGTAAAACAGAATATCTGATGAGAAGAAGTTCTATCAATGCTCTCATTTCAAGTGAATGTTGTCAAAATGATTGTTTGAAACATATGGATTTCAAGTTTGCATTGGAGAAAAGGAAGAGATATTTTACACTGAATAAAAGCATGCATAATTCATATTTAGTGGGGTGCATGCAATCTACATGTTCAGGTTATGATTATCATATTGGCTCTTTATTTATCTGTAGAAAGGCTTTCAAAATGTTTCACTCAAGGATCCAAGAAAATTTGGAAAATGATCCCACATTTTATTCAGAAGTACGTCATAAACAATAGTTTGGGCGTTATCAAATATTGCAATGTCATGGATGAAATACTTCTTTTCAAAGCATGGAGAGTGTATGCCAAATAGAGAGACAATACATATTCTAGATAATTTCTCAAAACGAGAAATCTACAACTTATACAAATAATATGTAGAAGGTGTTGAACGACATGGTCGATTTATTACATATCAATATTTTGTGAAGATATGGAAGAAAGAATTCAACAATGTCTATATTCCTAAGAAGACAAGGATGGGGATTTGCAATACATGTGCTTCTCTTAAATAAAAAAGGGATAAATGTGAAGGGGTAGAAAGAGGTAAGCATTCATAACATTAATTTTTAAAATTGTATAGTCATCAACTATGAAAACATATTTATTAATGACTTTCTTTTATGTTATGTAGATTCCATTGTTAAAGCGCTTCAAGAGCATCACGGACAACAAATAAATGAAAGGAAAAAGTTTTACAAGCATCAAAATAAGTGTTATGATAATCAAAATAAATATTTGGGTTTGATAATTGATGGTATGGACCAGAAAAAAACACTTCTACCACATTTTTTTCGCACACCCAAAAATTTACAGGAGGAAATTTTTATTCACTATCTCTTGGTTGGTTGTATTGTCTTCAATGGGAAAATGTCACCAAGGGTATACTTCACAGCTCCAAATATTCATCTTGGTCAGTTGTATGGTCTTCAATGGGAAAATGTTGCCAAGGGTATACTTCACAGCTCCAAATATTCATAATGATGCAAATTTGACAATAACCATAATTCATGATGTGCTTTCTCATTGGTCTGGTAATCTTCCTGAAGTTTTGTATCTACAATTGGACAACACTTGTAGTGAAAACAAAAATCAGATTGTTTTTTGATATCTAAACATGCTTGTTGAATTGAGAATTTTTCAGAAGGTAAAGGTTGGTTTCCTTCTTGTTGGGCACACTCATGACACGTTGATCAGATGTTCAATGGTTTTTCAGTCACATTGAAGAGGAAGGAAGTTGGAAACTTGCCATCATTAATTGAATGTATTAAGAAATCATACATGCCAGAGCCAATTTTTGATGTGTTGGAAGAAACTGTTGACATGCGAAGGTTTTTCCTGGGATCTCATGCTGAGGAGAAATGCATTGAACAACTTAATGACATTAGCTTCCAACATCAATTTTGTATAAAAAAGATTGATGGGAAAACACTAATATGAGGCAAGAAGTATTCAAATACTGTAGAATGGGTGCCATCATTAGGTTTGGCATTTTTGAAGTTCATTCCATATCATCCAATATTTTTGTCAAATATATTGTTATTACAATCAATTGCTGAAGTTCACAATGCACGCAGGAAGAAGAGAGACATAAATTATTTTGATTGCCTGGAAGAAATTAGAAAATGTATTAGATATACATATGAGTACTTTGATATTGTTGATTCAGTTTGGTGGGAGTCTTTTTTCAATAATCAAAGTGATATCATTTCAAGAACAACAAATGAAGATATACCTTTGAAAACTCCATTTATTTGGCCACAAAATGTGTCAAATGAACATGAGGAAAGAAACATTGTTGAAAAACAACAATCTCAAGGTATTATTAATTCTTCACATGTAGAGGAAATAGAAATGTATATTGGTTCTAGAAGATCATGTGCACAACGTGAAGCCATGGAAGACCTTTATAGGGGTTCAATATATGATATTAAGAAGGGTTGCATGATCACAGTGCTAGACAATTGAGATCCTAATGGCTATCCATTCTGGGTTGCTAAGGTTATAAAGGCCATTACAAAAAATGAAGATGTTGCAGATGTTGAAGTACATTGGTATGCCACAAATACACACCCATTCAATGGTGTGTATAAGCCAAGGATGGTAGTTGATAAAAAAATTGGCAGAAAGAGAAAAAGAAAGGGTAGAAATATAAATCGTCGCCGCACATACCTCTTAAAATTGGAGGATGTTGACATACTTGTTTATGACTTCCATTTAACAAAGAGAGGAACTCTTCACTTCAAGATGATGGAGATTCTATAGAGGTTGTTACCAGAAGAAACTGTGTTGAGATGGGAGTCTGCTGAAACCAGTCATAGATCCAGAAGAATTTTGAAATCTGAAATGGTGGGCATGCATGTGGACTCAGATGGGGCACTAGTTGATGAAAGAGAAGAATATGTGATGGGCCTCTAAATTAGACATAAATTAAGGCCCAAGCCTCTAAATTAAACATAAATTAAGGCATATGACCATCCTTTAGCACATTAAACCTCTTTTTTTCTATTAGATAATGTATTTTTAACTTTAATATATTCATTAGGAAGGTTTATGAATAATTGCATATTTGTGTCTAATATTATTTGTTTTTGTGGAATATTATGAGAATATTGGGGAGATTATGAAGATTTGGAGAAGGAGATAATTTAGGGACTTGCTCCTTACTATAGGAGGATCACTATTAAATAATAAATCAATAAGATATTATGGAATTATGGCACAGATTGTGGAACTCCAATGATTGAGAAAATCTAGGAATGTGTTCCCTGCCATTTAATGTAGATTTCTAGTATTGAGAACCAGATCCACTAATCAAGGGATTTTGGTGGGTAAAGCTTCCTCCATTCATGGGGAATGACTCCTAATCATTTTGTATAAGTAACAAGTCGAATTTCCCTCTAGGGATAGATTTTGATTATTCTTCTTGTGGAGAGAACTCGTATTTCTGCAACTCCATTGTATTTTCCTGTAGGGATGTAATTGCATTGATGAAAATAATGAAGATTGGTGTCGTGTTCAGCTTATAAATCTTGTTCTCCTCCATAGGTATCTAATTTTCCTTGGGCTTGGCCATCCTAGGAACCTCAAAGCCCTTTTGTTTCATTTTCTTTCCTTCTTTTCACTTCTTATTCACATGCATCTCTTTTTTTTTATTTCTTTTTATTTCTGCATTTAGTATTAATGATTTCTTGTTGTAGGATTGGGTTAAATGGTTAAATGGTTCATTTAATCCTTGGAAAATATTTGGAAGTTCATAGTAATCATTGAGCTATTTGGATTAGTCTTCTTATTCCCAAATTTAGATTTCTAGAACTCCTTTGTGGCAACTAGCAGTAAATTTTTGCTATTTTTTAGAGCATACTAATGAGCTTCAATCAAGTTGATTCCACTTGTATTAGATCAAAAATACATTCTATTTAATAAAAAAATCTACCCCATTGCATTTTCACTTGATTAGGTTAGGCATTTGATGGATTTATTAGCCCACTAGTTCTCAGATTTCTGATTTTTAGACTAGTAATTTTATGTTATTTTTTAGCATGGGTTAATAGAGGTGTTTTTGAGTGATTCCACTTAAAATGGAGACCTAAGACATCTTAGTAAATAAAAAAAAATTGTCCCATCCAATTTGGACTTGATTTTCTTGGTCATTCAATGAATTATAATTTCGTATAGTAAATTTGTGACATCCTGTAGTAAAACAAGGGATCCTATAGGAGAACTAGTACATCCTGTAGGAAATCCTATAGCAACCTGTTTTGAGCCCAAATTGAGAAAAATCATCATTGATGTTGGGATTAGGACTCTACTTGACCTCCATGCCATCAAGACCATTTTAACCCTCTTCCTCCATACATGTCTCCCCTACCAAAGAACAAGTGAGGATTAGCATTTACATTTATAAAACAAAAAGATTCAAAAAGGAGTTCTTTTATATTCACACATGCACATAACAGTAAATAATCTCGAGATCAGACTCTATGTTCAGTTAGTTTAAATTGTCACATGTGATAACTAGGGATAAGTTAGTTTACTTCTACATTTAGTTCATGATATTTATGCAATTAGAATATGTTTCATTCCTTGTACTTTATTTCTTGCAATAGGTTAAGGTTTCCATTTCGAGCATTTTGTTTTCTGCAATTAGTTTAGGATTTGGTTTCAGTACATGCACTCCATTACATCATGACAGAAAAGGAAGGACACATTGGATACTGCACATATAGTGTTGATACCTCTTAAGTTTGTACTAACCCCAGGTTGATAATTAAAGTCGGTAGTGTTGGGAGTTGCAACATTCTTGTTGCAATACCAAGGCTCATCAATATGGAACATCTTCATCAACATCCAATCATTCATCTAAAGATGTGAATTCTGATGGTGTGCAAGAAAATATGAGTGATTTTGAATAATTGACTAAGATAGTTTATATAACTGATGTTTTCATCGTATCTTGAAATAAAAATTTTGATTTCCATATGGTGTTAAATGAAGTTATGAGTCATTTTTATGTTTGTTGGATTATATGTTTTAATTATTATGATTGTTATTGTTTAGAATATCTACAATGCAACAATAACTTAGAGATGTAATTTATGTTTCATTCAATCTACAAGTATTGACATTTTGATTAATTTGTTCATAATATGTTGAAAATTTAGAGTTTTTTAATTATATGGTTGAAAATTTTCCAATTTTTTTTGTATCTTTAATGTTATGGTTGAAAACAATTAGAATTTAAAGATCTTTAGCGTCATGTTATTATATGTTTAGTAACATGGATGAAAACTAATGGAATTTTAATGTGTTTCAGATCCCATTGTTTTATTTTTATCGTCATTACTAAAAAATGTTGAAATTATACATGGAAAAGAAAAATGTTATTCTACCAAAAACGTTAGTGTGTTTCTTTCCTAAAAAGCAATTGTTTTTTGCACAAAAAAAATCGATTTTACTACCATTTTTTTTAAATGTTGAAAATTAACCCTTAAAAAAAAAACATCATTCCAGTATACACACTTTTCGTTTTTCACATTGTTTTTCATGTTTTTTTGGGGTTTTTTTTTCTAGAGTTCCCATTTTGAGTTTATAGTTCTCATTTCAAAGTTTACATTGTTTTTAGAGTATCCAATTGTTCACTAAGGTTTCCAAGGATATATGTTTTGAAATTATCAGGCAAATTTCCTATTTTTTCTCTACTTATTGTTCCATATGTAGATTTGCTTACTTTTGACATGATTGGGTCTCTAGGATTCTTAGCATATTTTTCTCTACCTCTTGCAATGTGTTTACACAACTCACAAATTTCATCAAATGACAATTGAGAGACACTTCCTTTTCCCATTAAATTGAGGAGATCAATCCACTCATCTCTAATAGTTTTAAGTAAAATATTTTTTAGTGTCTCTTCATCTAAATTTTGCATTTTAGCCCTTTTGATATTATAAGAAAACCTTTCTACCAGATCTTCAAGGTTTTCATCCTCTCTTTGAACCATATTAAAGACTTCATCCTTAAGGTTACACTACATACATTAATCTTTGTATTTTTCTAAGAATACTCTCTTCATTTCACTCCATGTTCTAATAGAGTGTTTTCCTAAACCCATTAACCATTTAAGAGCTCCATATTTTAGAGTGTCTGGAAACAACTTATATTTTTGAATATCAACTATATAATTATATGATCTCAAAAGAAATGTCTTGGGATCCTCATTTCTCAAGCCATGAAAATTAGGAAGAAGATAAAGTGAAATATTTTTCATGGTAGTTGTGGTATCTTCATTGAAGATAGGGAATCCATAAGGGTTTTCTTCTCTATCATCTCCCCTTCCACCTCAACCACCTCCTATATTTCCTCCTCTGCCTCTTCCTCCACCAATCCTAAGTTCACCATCTACATTGTGTACTTTAACTTCTCCCTCTCCTATCATTGTAGATTCCTCAGAGCCAATGTAAGGTTCAACAAAAGTCTTGTCTACTTCTTCCTCTGGTTCTTCTTCTAACGATATATCAAAGAAAGTTTCTTCCTCTTCCTCACTAGGTACTTCTAACTCCTGACCTAGGATTTTTTCACCTGTTCAAGAGAAAAATACAACACTTCAATAATGGATGTGGTTTTTTCAACTACAACTTATGTCAATGAAGTTGGTGAGTCCCTATGTGGAATTTCATATCTATGTACCTCAAGGAGTCTATGTATACCTAATATAGATGGAATGTGAGTATCAGTGGATTGTGTGGCACGACGTGGTCTAGCGGGGGTGGTTGGTGATGTTGGCATCGAACTATGTCCTCTACCTCTACTTATAAATCTACTCCTAGAATCTTGTTCTCTATACATGCATCCTATATGATTTTGATATGATTTTAATTGTGCATCTAAAGAATGTATGCATCGAATAATATTTTCAAATAAAAAATAAAGTCCTACATACACTTCCCCAAAAATGAAACCAAAATGTTGGATAATTTAATTGGCAGTTAAATCAATTCATTAATTTTCAACATAGGTTCATGTACTTGTGAAGTGCATGTGCACAATATATGCTAGGAGTTCTATTTTTTATTATAAAATGAGAAAGTGGTTTTTAATCTATTAAAGGAAATTGCAAAAATGAACTAAATCAAGATCAACTCATCTCAACTTTATGCACATGTTATTTCTATCAAACTTGAAAAGGTAAACTATGCTTCCAAAAAAAAGATTAAATAACAAGAATTGAATCTATTCTACTTGCATCAAATTGAAATGACTAGTCTAATTTCATTGAATTGAAAGGATTATTCTAATTGCATAAAATTGAAAGGGTTACTCTACTTGCTGAAATGGATTAATCTACTACATCAATTGGAAATCTTATTCTATCCAACAAAACCAAAATTGATTCTAAAACCAAACTATTTAGAATTAAACCTATTGCATGAATTAAATATCATATATGAAAATTCAACTTCTAATAGATTACTAGTGTGCGCAGTGGATATTTGAATCAATTTAAACATATCTGAGACTAAGTGATAAATCTTAATGAAAATAATTAACAATTAAAATGTTGTTGGTTGTTTTCAAATTTAAAGAGTGATCAATCACGTGCAATGAAATAAATGGTGAGTAAATGGACAAAGACTGAACAGAGTAAACTAAATGGGAATCCAATTGTAACTAATTATAATGACAGTGAAAACAAAGAATATAAACTATATTAGAACTCTCCAGGGGACCCTCCCATCAAGCGTAAGGCACTATGAACTCAAATCAAATCAACTAAGGACGCATTTGCACTTCAGGAACATAGTGTTTTTATTAGTGAAAGTAGACAGTAGTAAAAATTTTAAAATAGAGTCTCTATGATCTATTCTTCATTATCTCGACTTGCAAATCAAGGAGACATTTATACACTAGTTAATTAACAAAATAAAGAAATAAATGTTGAGAGGCAAGATCATGGATTGACAACACGGTTTTTTAATTTGACTATGAAATGGATCTGGCATGATTTTCTGGTTCATAGCAAATCATGTAGACCATATTTTATTTACACATTAGCTACATGAGAATTGCTCACTTGATATTCTATTTTCCACACTCGCTTGATGTTGAAACTGCTCCTAAAACCCTTGTGCATGAACAAAACAATATCGACTTGGACATTTGACCAAACATATTCTCAATCTAGTCAATCTTTTGAGTTGGCATAATAGGTGGATAAGAATGTCCTTGACGTTCGGCATCTTCTCATGTCCCTTATTTTCTTTGAAAGCATCTACATCCTATCTTACCATGGATTGAGCTACGAAAAATTTAGTCAGCTACAGAAATGCTACAATTCGATATCCAAAGAGATATTTTATTCAATTTCATAAAGAAATTCTCGATTATGAGAAATAATGATTTGATACCTTTTGTTATAGCTTAAATGATATTTATAACCTTATTTCCTATAAATATACATCAAAACATATATGGGATGGATGGAAAAATGGGAAAAAGAGTGTTAAAATTAAGGACAGTTCAAGGATCCAACAATTGTGTTCTAACAATAACCTGTAGTGATCATTAACAGGGACTTTTCTTAGAATACACTTCCATTTTATACCTGGTAACACATGGCAGGCACAAATACCATCTAGTAAATAGGAAGACATATAGAATTTTGGTTGCTTTCCCTATGGTGGTTCTTTCGCCTTGATCAGATTAACCTTCAATTGTTGGGCCAACAAATTTTCCCAATTGAACACTTTTCCTTCTGTGATAAGTGGATAAACCATGAATATCCATCCCTCTTCGCAAAATTTAGTTCTCTTTTTCCCATATATCATGTAGCACATAGCCATGAGGTACTAATGAACCTTCCTTAGAGATTTAGTCTTGTAAATACCATATGGCTTCTAGTGAAACTTATTTGGTTTCTACCAGCACGAATAGATCACTTCTCTTGTGTCTAAATAACTCCAAGTTACATAAAGCTAGGAATTCAAATTTTGCTCAGGCTTGGGTAACTTGTTGTACGAGTGAAAGTCATGTCGCTGGTATGAGGCAAGTTGTTGCACACTAAAATTGTTTAGCAGCATGTTATTGGTGTCTAAACAATACATTATCCATTTAATAGAATCAGCACAAGGTAACATAAGATACCTGCAAGCAACTTTGTGGAATGTTGATTTCTTAACATTCTCATAAACTTCCCTATCTTCAAGATCCTCTCAGAACTCCTTTGTATTGAAGATATCTTTGATTGTTGGCCATGTAATAGTTGAATATTTATCAATAAAGCATTGAGTGTCTGACAAGATGGGAATTCATATAATATTACTATCCACAACATGTTCAATATTGTTTTATGTGACCTCTTTAGATGATCCCTTCTTCATAGCTAGAGGCATGGTGCTTCTAGGTTATGAAAGACTAATGTGTTCTAGATCTGCAATACCTAGTGAAACAAATGCACTCATGGAAATATCAAGTTAGTTCCACAAAACATCAACTAATCTAACAATCAATCACAAGTAGAATACAATGATTAAGAAGAGGATTACACAATGTTTGAGAAAAAGGGAGCCAAAGTGGCTCACTAGTCACTAAAAATACACACTACGTGGTGGCTGAGAGGTGATTACATAGGCTGAATGAGCAGAGAGAAAGGCTATGACTTATGACTACATAATGCATAGTTACTGATGAAGAGAGGTTTCCCTCCTGCATAGTTCGTAACAGTGGACAAGATGGGCCTCAATGCTGGTTGGGAATGCGTAATGCATAGATGGGCCTAAGGATTTCATAGTTCATAATCAAAATGAATAGGAGAGTTCATCTACTGGCTATGATTGCACAATTCACAGTTAGAGAGGGAAGGAGGCTTTGGGATCTGTGCAATATTATTTAGTAGAGGTTGAGGCTTGAGATATGTTAACTGAAGGGAGGAAGAATGTAGATTAGCTCAAGATTCATCTAAACATGCATTCACATCAAGAAAGAAATATAATGAAAGTAAGAAGACAAGCATGCATTAATATACCCAACAACAATGATTACTGGCATACGAAAATACATGGAATGCAAATCGACACTAGAAAAGAAGCATAAAATACTGAAATGACACATGTAGAAGCTAATAATAGCTAAAATGAAACTTGTAAATTGAAAATCAGGAAAAAACGACAATTACAAAAGTGTTAAAACTGAAATCAAAAGGAGAAAAAAGAGACAGTTAAGAAACTTACCTAGAAAAGAAGCGCAAATGAAACCAAAATTCCTTGTGCTCACCAGAATAGTTAGAGGTCCAAATTTGAGTGTGATAATGAGCTCTAAGATGGCTTCTTATATAGATTAGCACTCACAAAATTAGGGCTAGGGTTTCAAGCATCCATGCCTAAAATTGAGCTAAAATTAACAAGTTGACATATGTAAGGATATGATCGTGAAAAAGTGTGCCACACTACCCTCTAGAAGTGCACATGGGATTTCATTGGGAAGTACCCACTTTCTACTTTCAAGGAATGCACAATTTTTTGTCTCCAAGAATTAAGCAGTTCACTGACACAAGAGACTATGCAGTTGGTTATCTCAGTGAAGTGCACTATTCACTGCCACAAGGGAGTGTGCAGTTGAATTCCAAAATGTATTGTTTAGTTTCCTGTAACAATGGGTTTCACAGATCACTCCGACAAGGAGTTTCACATTTGACTGCCATAAGGAATTGTGCAATCCCTCGGATCAAGGAAAACAACCAGTCTCATCAGGGTGTGCTCGACGTGATTTCACATAAGTTCATTGTCTATGTTTTATAAGTTGAGTAGTTATTGTCAAAAAGGATTTACATTCATCACAAAGTTCCTAGTAACTACTTTAAAAGGATGTCCAATTGAGGAGTCACAAGTTAGGCATGGAGGAGTGAGAGGTTGCGACACTTGGAAATCTAAGAAGAAAACTTGACACTTAGGAAAATAAGACCAAATATGGCCCTAATATGTTAAAATGACAATTCACATGACCAAAGGGAGGCTCCAAAATCAAAGCATGGGAAAAATGTTGGACGGGGGTTGTAGCATCTACAACATTTGGCCACAATCTAGAAGAACTCCAGCTTTCTTTTTGGGTCTAAATTTGTGTACCGGGTATAGCTTTCAGGAGTTTTTTTTTCATCCCATATATCACCATAATGTCTCTACTTAGCTCGATTACAAATTTACTCTCTCCCATACCTTTTGTTGACTTAATACTATTATAAAACTAGTCAAAATTTAGTTGTTTATACTAGGCTTAGGAGTATATAAATAAACAATCATAAAGTGTCAAAAACTTTAATATCATCTCTGGTATTGCTTCTCTTCTAGTAGGCCTGTTCAGTACCCCAAAGAAGTCACTTCAATGAATCACAAACATTTCTTCACTACGAATGATATTTTTCAGTACCCCAACAAAGTTGCTTGCTTCACATCTCCATGTAGGAATACTTTCTCTTCTTCCACTGATCATTTATTTTATAACTTTTTACTCATTCAAATTTTATTGGTGTTTACATTTCTAATGGAGGAAGAGGGATCCCAACTTATTTAATGAGCAAGAGAGGTTGTTCCTTGTTTTACAGGGACTCTTAAGTATATACCTCTAAAGTAAGTTAGTTCGCTTAAGTTTCTTCCTTTCCCTTGTTTACGCAACTGAGTTGACATGTTAAAACCAATCAAATATATAAAATAATGACTCAGGGAAAGAATATCCTACTATAGATATGTACATCATAGATATGCTAAGGCTTTTGGTGGTAAATAAATATATTTTTTGTCTCAACATCATGGACTATTTAAGAGGATGATACCAAAGCAAAGAAGGGGGTTGACATTTTACCAAGTTTTGATAGTGTTATAGTGTCCTCTTAAACATATTTCACACAACGCTTATTATAAATGGACTCAAAAGAAAGGCAAGTGAAAGAAACAATGAAACGAAAACAAAGCAAGACAAAAATACTAAACTAAACCTACTCCTAAACTAAAATGTGAGAGGTCAGGATTACGTAAAGTGAAAAATCCAATGCAACCATTAAAGTGGTTCCTGACCTACAAAGATGAGGGTAGGAACATTAAGAACATGTTGATGGTGTTGGATACCACCAACATACAGGAGGTCTCCTTGATGTGAAGTCCCAATTAGAATTCACATTGTTTGGAGTAGGAGCCCCATCCAGAGTATTAGCTCGACCACCATAACCTAAGGTTTTCCTTGGTTTTAATGGATAACATAATAGGTCACACACATATCCTTTGAAATAAGAAAATAAGTCGACACTGTAGAACACCAATTGTAATGTCTAAAAGGAGACCTTCATGAGAGAGGAGACAAGAGTGAGTCTCTGGAATGAAATTAATAGTACTAAACTAAGAGAGGCACATGAAAAAAATAAATATTTGTTAGCTATCCAGTGAAATAGTTCACATACAAACGATGATCATTAAAGTAACTATAACATATATTCAATAAGATGAGCACCAAAGCCACCAAAATAGTTAAATTTATTTAGTACATATGAATGCCAATATACACCACAAACATTCCAAGAATAGTCCTAAAAAATTCATGATATACGCATGAAAATGTGTTGGCTCAATGGGCTATAATTATTAGGTGAAATATCCAAGTACACAGTTACAATGGTGAGGAACTAGTTCCAATAGTGGAACATTAAGTCACTTATTACTTCTCCAAAAGAATGATTTTCTCTCCTATGCCAAGCTGAAGAATCCAAAGTTAGATCTCTAAAGTCTAAGCCTCCAAAAATCCCTTTACTTGAGTTACAAGGTTGCTTTTATAATAAGAGGAATGGCCTTTCATATCCCCATCACTCTTGAACTACCCTCATGACTCTTGGACTCCTAAATGACCTTTGAAATTATATTTGACACTTTTGTCCACATGTGACTTTTCATATTCCACATATGACTCTTGGACATCCACACATTACATTTTTTCCTTTCCCTTTTGATAATTACATCATTACATCCACAAATGGTGTGGAATGACACATAGACAAATATTGACCATTGTGATGACACTTGTATAAGTCACGACTTGACGATCATAACATGGACTTCATGATGAGGTGCAAATGCCAAGTTGTTCTCCTTGCTACTTTGTTTTCAATCTTCATGAACTATTTGATTAGTACTTCATTTTTTACCTCCAAAGGGTCTTGGATCAACATTGGAACTTTCAGAACTATCATGTAATGTGTTCATTCTATAATGGGTTAGGATTTGCTTCATGCCTTCATAATTATTCTTCTTTGTGCTTCTTCTTTGCAAGTGCTTCCTTTTCCATTCCCCTTCTATCTTCCTTGAACTTCACTCTACATTGTTGAGGAGGTACAAATTCCAATGAAGTTCACTCATGACAAGGCAGATCCCTACCTAGCTCATGGAAGAATTTTCTTATGATAGGCATGTGGAAGAACTAAGAACAAAGGGCTTGATGAGGAGGGCGCAATTGAACTAAACATTGGCTTAGGAGGGCATCATTATTCATTGCTACTACGCCATGCAATATGAAGAAGGGGCTCTTCAAGGTCTAGTTTAGCGGGGAATCACAAGGAACAAGGTTATGAGCTTGTTGATCAAGAATGCAGAGGGAACTAGGAGGGAAAGAGAAAAAGGTAATAATTGCGAAGTTTGAATTGACAAGGACTGAGAGGAGGCCTTACTGATCCTTGTCGTTCCACCATGAATTGAGAAAGAGAGGCCTAAGAAATTTTTCAATGTAGAGGTGAAAAACAAAGAACAAGGTTCAAGGCTTGATGCTTAAGACTACATTGTGTGTTGGAAGGAAGAGGAGGTTAAAGGGAAACACAAATTTTCTCAACAAGGGCTCATTTTCTATTGAAACTTCACTCTCCACTGAGAGCAGCTAAAAATTAAAATACTCAAGTGTAGAGAGGCACCACAGTCAACAGTGGAAGCAAGACTAAGCCTTGTCACTGTTCCATGGGCTAGGATTAAGGAGAGGCCTTTATGGGAGCACATTTGTTCTCAACAATGACTGAATTTTGATATCGAATGCAATTTTCCTATGATGCTAGCATATCGTGGCTCAATAGTGTTGATTTTTCATTTGGAATGCACTTTTCATTGAGGGATAAGCATAAGGCTATGTCACTTAGCCTAGGAAGTGCTTCATTGCATTGCGGAGGGAGGAGGTCCTTTGCCTTGTGCAATTTTCTTTCGCAAGGGTATGGAAGAGGTCCTTGTTGTCAGCTAGGATTTTTGTATGTTCTATGCAAGGAAAATATGATCAAAACGTAGTGCAATGAGTCAATACAATCAACAAAAGTTAGGTGACCGTGTCTTGAAAGTCTTGAATGTGAAACCATAGGATATGACCTTAGGGAATACGCAGTGCACAAGTATAGGAGGGGTAGATCTCATCAATAATTCTCATGAATAGATATTTCTCATAATCTAGTGAATTTTTGAAGCCTTCATAACTTACACTGGGTAGTAGGACCAAGAAGAGCTCCAAGATGGCTAAGTGTGGGACCAATAGAGTAAGAGAGAGAAATGCATCTGAATGAGACTCAAACATGGATCACACACATGAAAGCCATCAATACAAGCCAATAGAATACATAGGACTCATGAACAACAATCAGACCCTAAAATGACAGCAAAGCGACACTTATTCCTAAGTGCGACAATTGAAATGACACATTGTGACACTTAGAACACAAGTTGTGACAAGAGTGTTGATTGTGACCAAAAAGTGTACTAATCTATAGGAATGTTTCTAAAACATATTCTTATGATATATAGGATCATATAATGCATAAATGTGTGCTTGAGATACCTTTAGTGATGTGCAAAGGTGCAACACATGTAGGAGTGAAAACAATAAAAAGAGACACATGCTACAAAAGAAAAACATGAAAATGACACTTGCAAACACTAAATAAATTAAAAGTGACACATGCTAGAGAAAAGATAACATGAAAGCGACACTTGTGAAAGAAAAGGTGCACAAAAATGACAATTGATAAGACTCACTAAAATGATGAAACAATGCAACCAAAAGTGATAGATTGTCAACGAAAAGAGTGCATTGACTATCAACATAGGTTGTCTAATTCACTATCCTTATGTATTGTGAAATGCAAGTCTGAGCTTGCAAAAAGGGTGTGTTCATGAATTCATCAAGGACTAGGCATATGTGAGCAAGTGACTTTGACACTTATAAAAAGAAGACTCAAAAACATTAACCGGCCATGAAACATCCAAGAGAAATCAAGGAAAGATAGATCATAGGATCCTCATTAGGCTCTAAAATTCAAATGCAGGAGAAAATTTGGAGGGTGTCGATCAACGCATCAACACTTGGTGACACATTGGTATAAATCTAGCTTCTCTTTTTAGGTTTTATATTTAAGTACAAGGTCTTAGTCTTTCAGGAAGTATTGATTCACCATGTAGATTAACTTGGATTTTCCACTTATCTCAGTTAAATATATAGTCTCTTATTTTCCTTGCTCAACTTGAATCCCATCAACATAAGACTATTCATACCTCAACTATTTCGATACGAGAGAAGGATAATAAGTATACCGAGCTTTTGATAATTACAATTAACCAAATTCCTCGGTGTTTCTCTATTGCCAATGAGCCTATTTAGCACCCCAACGGAGTCACCTCAAGGAAACACAAGCATCGCTTTGCTACCAGCAGGTTTGTTCAATACCTCGACGAAGTTTCTTTCTTCACCTCTTTGTGTAGTAAACCTTTATCTTCTTCACCACTTTATTTAGTTACTAATAAGATGTGTGAATGCACTTATTTATTTTGGATGTGGAAGAGGGATCCTATCTTATTTATTTTATAAGAGATATTTTTTCCTTGTTTAAGAGATTTGAAAGATAATTGAAGTTAATATGCTCATTTAAAGTCTTTCTCATTTCCCTTCTCTACTCGGTCGAGTTGGCAAGTCGAAACACCATTTACTATAACGATGATTCGGGAGTGAATATCCTCAATAGATATGGGCTTCGTAGTTCGACCAAATGCTTTATGTTTGGAATGAATTGTATTTTCCATATATATATATATATATATATATATATATATATATATATATATATATATATATATATATATATATATATATATATATCATTGAATTTAAAGATATATAAACCCAAATAGAGAAGAGGTAACAAATTATCCAAGCATTGTTCGTCATCACAATCGCCCTTTTCAAGTTTTGCCACATTGTCTTTTGAGCCAAAAAAGAGTATCCTTCATGCAAAGTCTTATTAAACAAAACATAAAAGAAGAGACAAGACAAAACAAGGGAGGAAGACCAAAAGGACAAATCCAATGAAGGACTAGACTAAACCAATCATCATGTGAGATAAGAGTGAGAAAACAAAGGAAATACTAAAGAGAGAAAATGTAGGATGAGATGTAGAAGGGAAACTAAATGCAGCTAGACCTACTCCTAACCTAACTAACTAGAAGGTCAGGGCTAAGTGTAATGACATTTCCAATGTAACCAATGTAAATTCCCTCAAACTGTAATCACAAAGATATAAGCGATCAAAACCAATATAAAACAATATACAAAAGAAAATATAAGAACTTGAGTAGCTCTTACAAAAGATATAAGGTGTTTTCTAGAAGTAGAAAGTTGTGTCATAACATCTAACCAACCTACCATCTTACTTTTTTTACTAACACCATAATCAAACAAACCTGAGAGGCTTCTCGTGAATGTACCTTCATATGTATTATCTTGCTTAGAAAACATCAGGAAAAATCAAAGCTTGTTTCTAGAAAATGGGTTTTCTAAGTACGATGCTTCCAAGCAATCATAAATTGGATCACAAAATTCAAAACTATCCTCTTGAAAACACTGAAATCCTTGAGAAAATTAATTTCCAATTAATGGCAAGTAATTAGGATGAGAATATTGTAAGGGAAAATTAATATGATCATATTCAAAAGGCTTGTCAAGATAGTGTGGAATTGACATAACCATTAGTTAAGGATGAAGTGCCTCGACTACTCGATAGGTCTCTAAATAGTGAGATGATAAACCACAAAGATCAATTAATGCATAATAACTAGCATAGGATATACTGGTGGGAAAATGGTTAATCAAATGATATTTACTAGAACTAACATTATGATCTAATGGATTGATTAAGGCATAAGATTCCCAGCTAGTAAAAAACAAAGATAAATTAGTTTGAATAGCTTTACAAATGATTTGAGTGATAGAATCATCTTCCTCATATGTTAAATGTGACAAACCATCTCCTTGTACCTAGTTACAAACTAAATTAACATCACAATCATCAAAATAATTAAAAACGAATGCTAATATAGCAAATACATGAAACAAGTTAGGATGCAATGGGTGAAAAAGAGGAATCTAATTCACTAAATAACTCAAGCATTCACTAAGAATTAAGAGGGTATCTAATGCCATGAAAAAAATGATTAGCATTATAACATTCATAACAAAAAATATGAGTTGACTATTGTTAAAAGTATCTAATAGGCATGAATCCTTCGGCTAATGATAATATTTCAATCTTTCAAATGATCAACCTCATAGCTATGTTGATCCATAAAAGGTATACACTCCAAACCCGAGTTATATACAAGAGATTTAAATGAAGATGGAACAACTAAAACATAATATTCAATATGGTCATAAACCAAATCTTGAAAGTTAAAATAGTTATATCCAAAATACCACAAGCCTTTCAAGAAGGAATTTTCATCTAGTGAAACCATGCAAATAAATAAATAAAATGTGAGAAAATCCACACTTGAATTAGTTCGGGGACCTTACGAGAGTCACGAGAACCTAACATAACCATAAAAATAATTTTAAGTTCCTTGAACTCCTAATAAGTCCTAGAAATTTCAAATATTGTAGAAATGCATTATGAAGGTTGAATCAGATCATGCATGATGTTTCGACAACTACTACCAGTCATTTCAATAAGACCACTACCATTTGCATCAATGATTTTATTCGATATTATAGCCTCAACAAATAGATTATGTAAGTCATAAGTTCTTCTAAATGTGCATGTAAGGGTGGATAAATTGGAAAAATCCCATGAGTAACCTGAACAAAAGAATTTTCTTCATGTAAGACTAGAAATGATAAGGGATGGAATGGATAGTTGATGGTTTTATTTTCTTCATTCTTCATCATGAATAACCTCACTACCTCATGTTAATTCAAAATCTAGTTCCTTGGACGATGAACTTGAAGAGAATGGAGTATCGTCTTCACAAGTTAATCCATTACAAATAGTAGGGCACAAGGGATAGTGAGTTGAAAGTGAAGTTTCCATGAGGAAATCTTCTTTGACCATATTAGATTCTAGATCTAAATCTTACAAATCAAAATCTTCCTGAGAAACTGAAAGATCGGTAGGCACACTTGTTAATTCATCACCATATACGCCAACAAAGTTATGGTAATTAGAATGATGGTTTCCCAAAAATTTAGACTGATTTGGCAAATTAAGTTCATTTAATTGACTACCAAGATTGGTAGACTCTAAATCAACCAAGAATTAAGTAACATCATCTTGACATAGAAGACTTTGGAAAAGAGAATAAATATCGAAAGAATATTCACCTTTTTGATCCTCTACCACTAAAAAGTGACTACCTTGCACCTAACATTGTTTGGAATAGGAAGAGATTGATCAAGAAGATCAAGGGGAAAGTGGTTATGAGAATAAGATGATAAAAGAGGAGAATCATCCCTTGAAGAGCTCACTCTTTCAATTAAATGACATTCAAAATTGAAGTTATAAGTGTTAGTATCATTTTAAAAGTCAAGGGAATGATATTCACCCTACATTCTAAGTTTTCTTGAATGAGATCTAGGATAAATGGATCAACAATTTGATTTATAGATTTCCCAATGCTAACATCAAAAGGAAGAGGAGAAGGAATAAAAAGGATTGGTAGATTCCTCCTTTCGAACTAAAAACATGTCTTGATTAATGAAAGTTGGGAAAGCACTATTCACAAAGGATTCATATTGAGGATGCTTCAAGGAGATTTGGACCAAGCACTGAAATGTTTCTTTAAGGAAATCCCAATTTGTATCTTCTTCAAGAAATTCATAACACAAGTGAAGAAATCTATTAGCAAAATCCTCAATTGATTCATTATGGTTAATTTTTAGTTGATTAATCCTTTTATAAACATCTCAGTAATCATACCTATTGTAGGCTTGATGAATATACTTATGGAAATGATCAAATGAATGGATGGAAGTATATGGAAAGGTATGACACCAATGATTAACTTGACGTTCAAGGGTGAGGAAGAAAAGTATAAGACCAACATCTTCATAATTGATTTCATAAAATTCACAAAACTCAAGGAAAACAGAACTGTGCTTAGTTATGGATGTTCCATCCTCACCATCAAACTTTAATTGAGACAAGAGATACAGAGGTTCATCAGGGATTAAAGGTTGACCATTGGATCTATTAGAAAAAAACCATAGGAGTATGATTTTCTAATGATCCATTTAAGATAAGAGATTCAAAACAAACTCAATGGGCATAGCTTGTCATATGACCCTCCTTCTATTGCCAAAATGTTGATGGTGTAGGATACTGCAAACATACAGGGGGTATCCCCGATGTGAAGTCCCAATTAGGCCTCACACCATTTGGAGTAGGAGCCCCATATGAAGTATCAGCCTGATGACCATAACTTAAGGTTTGTCTCTGTTTGAATGGGTAACATAAGAGTTCACACACATATCCTTTGAAATTAGAAAGTAATTTGACACTACGAAACACCAATTGCAATGTGTAAAATGAGATCTTCACGAGAGGGGAGATAAGAATGAGTCTCTGGAAGAAAAGTAATAGTACTAACTTAAGATAGGCACGCGAGAGCGAATAAAGATTTGTCAATTATCTATAAAAATAGTTCACATAGACACAACAATCACTAATGAAACTAAAACAAAAATTCAGTAGGATGAGTACCAAAGCCACTGAAATATTTCAATTTCTTTAGTACATATGAATGCCAACATACACCTCAAAAATTTCGATATATTCTAATGAAATTCACGATATGCGCATGAAAATGTGTTGGATCAATGAGCTTCAATTATTAGGTGAAATATCCAAGTACACAGTTACAATGATGAGGCACTAGTTCCAATAGTGGAACATTAAGTCACTCACTGATTCTCCAAAATAAAGATGTTCTCTCCTATGCCAAGCTAAAGAAGCCAATGCTAGCTCTCCAAAGTCTAAGCCTCCAAAAATCCCTATGCTTGAGTTATGAGTTTTATTTTATAATAATAGGAATGACCTTTCATATCCCCATGACTCTTGAACTACCCTCATGACTCTTGGACTCCTAAATGACATTTGAAATTATATTTGACTATTTTATCCACGCATTAGTTTTCATATTCCACATATGACTCTTGGACTTCCACACATCACATTTTTTCCTTTTCCTTTCGACAATTACATCATTACATCCACAAATGGTGTGGCATGACACATGGGCACATATTAACCATTAAGGTGACACTTGTACATTTCACAACTTGACAATGACGACATGGACTTCATAATGAGGTGGAAATTCCAAGTTGTTCTCCTTGTTTCTTTGTCTTCATTCTTCATGAAATATTTAATCAGTACTTCATATTTACACTCCAAAGGGTCTTGGATTAGCATTGGAACCTTCAGATATATCATGTAATGTCTTCATTTTGTCATGGTCCGGGATTTGCCTCATGCCTTCATGATGATTCTTCTTTGTGTTTCTTCTATGCAAGTGCTTCCTTGTTCATTCTCTTTTTATCTCCCTTGAGTGTCACTATGCCTTGTGGAGAAGGTACACCTTCCAATGAAATTCACTTAGGACAAGGAAAAATCAGCCTTACAATCATCTATTCCATCCCTACCTAGCTCAAGGAAGAAGCTACTTATGATAGGCCTTTGAAAGGATTGAGAAGGAAGGGATTGATGAGGAGGGTGCAATTGAACTCAACAATGGCTTAGGGAGAAACCATTTTTCACTATTACTATGCCTTGCAATATAAATAAGGGGCTATTTAAGGTCCAACACAATAGGGAAGCACAAGGAAAAAGGTGACGAGCTTGTTGATAAAGTTTGCGTAGTGCAATAGGAGGGAAAGCGAAGAAGGTACTGACAACATAATTTGACTTAATAGGGACTGAGATGAGGCCTTGTTACCTACCATCTTTTGGGTGATATCGCTAGGAGAAAAAATTTCTCCAAGATGGTCCTCGGCCAGTAGCCAGTAGCTGTTGGGACGGGGACCCCCAGGATTACATTTTTCTAAGTCTTAAGTCAAATTTTGATAAGATATTGTAAAGGCTCTGCATTTTGAGGAGCGGAGTGCGAGTAGTGCAGGTTGTTAAGAGTCAAAGGGGATTTTAGGTAAGTCAAAGCCCCTTATTTTGTAAAGGGATGAGTTGCATTAATCTTTGCCCATGGTTCATGGACCATGGTATTGTAATGTAAACACTGTAAAAGGGATTCATTGACAAGTCATTAAGAATTCAAGTTAAGCTAGTTCAATGTTATGATTGATGCTTAGAGTCTGAATTTTTCTTTTATGTATTTGGGTGAAGGGGAAGGCTCCTGCTACTGTATGCGCAAAGACCTTGATAAGTCTGCAACTAAGTGCGCAGGCCCCTGTAGCTATGTGCACAGGTTCACAAAAGTATATGTATTGAAGATATGAAGTAATAAAGAGTATTTGAAGCAATTCTGTGTCTGAATTGTATACTTATGTGTTTTATTTATGTTCAGTTGAATGCCATTTATTTGTAAAATTTTCTTAATTACACCATGAAGGTCTGGATCTACTGTTATATGTTATTTTATGTATGATTACACGCTTAGGTGAAGCTCATAACTTTGTTTAATTGGAAATTTCTTTTTGGGGATAAGGGTTCGCGAAGGTCAAATCAAGCCTTAAGCTAAAGAACTGCCTTACCTCCACAACACATAGCCTTCTGGATCTAGAAACTGGGTTCTAGCATACCCCAATAGTGCCTCGAGTGAGAATAAATACTGTGCTAAGTGGGGTGTTGTCGAAAGGGCTGATAGTGTAAGGTTTTGTTGGTTAGTGCAACTAACTCTAAACCTAGGTCCAAGCCCCCTCAAGTGAACAATATCCACTTACATCTACCAACTAGCTCATTGTGCCACTTCTCTATCACTTGAGCCATCCATGTGGTCTCTCACCCATCTGCCATGATCGTATGTTTGAAGGTGGGCCTCCCAAACCTAAACGTATGCCTTGTCATTTGGTAATTAAGTATTGTAGTTTACTTATCATGGAAAATTTTGGGCATGGATTAATGGGGGGATTTGGCAGAAAGAGTGGACTAGGTCTATACTCTTGTCCCCTAGACCTCTTTTGGATGTTAACCTTGGACCCTAGTCCCATGCGATTTCTTTTACTAACCTTTGGGATTTAGGGATGGTACTACATGGGAAACCCTGACTTTGGTTGCATGGTCCTAGTCCCTCATCCACATATAACACTCCCCTTCTGATCATTATAAACACATTCATCATTCCTCGCACCTGGGTTCACATTCCTCCAGAAAGGGTTAGCCTTCCCCTCCCCTTTTCCCACACCTTGGGTCGGGCCTGGAACAATGCTTGAAGGTTGATGCAGCTAAAAAGAAAGGAAAAATCATAATTGGCCACATTCAATAGGAAAATGTACCAAAAAATGAAAAATATGGTCGAGATAAACACATTTAGAACATGGGAAAAAGCCAATGCATGAGCTCTACCCAATTTCCATGGCCATTGCCCTGGTTCCTATATGCCCTAGATGATTCTCCTATATCATTCAGAAACCCATGATTGTATCAGCCCCTGGTGGGAAATGAACTACTCCACCTCAAAGGGGATATCCATTGCTCTACTTTACAGATCATGCTCTCATTCCTTGAGCCTCGATTAGTTAACCAAATAAAAATCATAAAAGTAAAAAGGAATATGAATAAGGGTGGAAAAATCAAGTCTCGGGAAACTCATGTACTATGATTGCTCCCTCCTATACATTATTTACCCAATTGTGGGTTTCCCTTTATTAGCTTCCCTTAGACCCTGACATGTGACCCAAGATTTCCCCTTTCATCCCCTACTTTGTTCCATCACTTTATCACATGGCACCATCATTTGAAGGATGTACCAAGGACATATTAACCCCTTTAAAAGTAGAAACCACCTAATAGGGTACTTGGTTAACCCCCCTTGGAGCTTGGAGACATTAGCACATTCCAAATCCCACTATGGAAGGGAATTCCATTATGAAGTGCCCGCCTATTTTCCATGGTTTGTAAACTCTTCAACTTGATTTCTTTAATAACTTGTGTACTGGAAGGCAAGGGGATGCATTGGATCTTATGCAGGATTGCATATGGTCTCCATCTTGGGTTTGGTCTCGTTGTATGGGGTTCTAACCCTCTAGAGGGCTACATTGTCATATGTAGGGTGTGAGTAGAGAGCCATGGGCCGCCACAGTAGTAGACATCATTCCATGGATCCCTAGAGTCATTCATAGATTTCTCATGGTTCACCTATTGCATGAGCAACATGCACCTAGTTCACCATGCCCAATCGGCCCCACAGTTACATCATGCACTTGGCAGATGACCCAATACTTGTATGATGATTGGTATCATGCAGATGGTCTGAAGGCATCTTCAATTTGTTTGGATATCCGTGAGGACACTTGTGTGTGCCCACACCCACTTGGGAGCACCACAGGTTTATTATTTGGAGAATAAGGGTTCAACCCCTTGTCCAGTTCTTTTGGGAGTCCTATTTCACATTATGTCACCTATGGGCTTCATTAGGCCTCCTCTTAGGCCCAATGACATGTATTATTGATCATTTGACCTCTTGAGAGGCTTGCTCTTTTGATATTGAGCTAGTTTGGTGGGCTTATCACCAAAATATTGTTATTTTGCACATTATTTTATTTTAGGGGCTTAATTAGGCCTTATTAGGCAAATTAAATTCATTTGGACATGTATAAATACAAGTGAACTGATTCATTTCATTATCATCACTTCGTTTTGGACTTGTATCACTTTAGAGAACTTCGTTATTCTTCTTTGAGGACGAAATTTTGGAGCATGAATGAATTTTGATGTTTGGATTATTTTTCTCATGTATTGGAGCTTCTTGATTGGAAAAATTTTAGATGGCTGTATATATCCTTATACATGTAAGCGTAATTTAATGTTATTCTTTCTATATTTTTGTCACATACATTGTTGCTGGGAATTTCGCTATACTAGGGCTTGATTACTGCATCCATTTTTGCGAATTTGTGGAAATTGTGTTTCTAGATAGTGTAGCTTCATGTATGGGCCATGTATAATGAATTAATGTTCCTAGGGACATTTCATTTTTGACATTTATCTTGATAATCCATCTATTTTTCAAAACGAAGTATAAATTTCTTGAAGTTTATTTTCTTATTCTCTAATGCTAAGAAAATCTATCTTTAAGGCCTCCTTTACCTAGAAAATCAAATCCAAATTCATAATCATTCTTGAATCCAATATCCCTAAAGGATTAGGCACTGGTCCACCATAGGTGATCACCTTAAAGCACATTTTTCTCACCTTCTCTCTTTCTTTCTAGGACTACCCTACATAGGTCACCTAGGGCATCAAGTATCTCATTCAAACATTTCAATTTTGGGTCCACAAATGCGCTGAGGTTTTATCTAGAGGCCCTCCAAATTTGAAGCAAATCTGATGGTGGGATCTTAAGATATTGTAAGCCCTACCTCGAGGATTGTTTCTTGCCCTAGGTCTCCCTTTCCTAGTGACTTCATTGGTATAATTGCATCAAATTCAAAGAAAAATTTTCTTTTAATCCCTTTCTCCCTCTCAATTAGGTCAAGAAGACCCTTGGTTGATTAATTCCATCCCGTTTATCTAATTCTGGGTCCACTTGGTCCCGTGTGGTCCTACAAACTTTGAAGATAATTCCGCAAATACCACTAGGAATCAAATTTTCCACAAGGGTTTTAGGAGATAAGAATCTTATTGACAAGTAATATACTCTAACCCTAGCTCTTAGAACTCTCCTAATCCCTTCCTAGAGAACCCTTAATCTTGATTTCGAAGCAAGAAAGCCATATATCTGAGCCTCTCTTGTGAATAGGCTTTTAGGATCATCTTTCATCCTATCATTTATCCATTCATCTTTGTGATCCTTATTATATCAAGTCTCCTCCCATCGGTGAAACTCTGTAAAGAGCAGGGAGCCATAGTTAAGGTGACAGTGGGCTATCACTCCATTGTTTCCCTTGTCCTAGTAGTTTCCCTTTTAGGATCCCCTCCTAGGACCCCTGCTAGTTTGAGCGGTGACATTTTGACATCATTGTCGGGCACACGAGATGTGTACCTTTTTCTCCATATGAAAATATTGATATATGATGTAGGGGCATCTGACCCCCTTAATCAAAATTCAAATTTTGAAGCTGAGAACGAGGAAACGTGGACGAACGAGAAAAACAGGGGACAAATCTATTAAAATAGAGTTAGTTTGATGGAATCAATAAGTCTCTAGAAGACTTGATTAATTGTAATTATCTGCCATGTATGCATGTAGAGAGATTTAAGGCTTTTGTTGAGTGATTTGTGAGAGGAAATCATGGAGAGGATTTGATCGAATCCTTCCAATGATCAAATCTAATGTTGTCTTATAAATGATGAATGTGTGTGTTCAAGAAAAAGGAGGAGAGGAATATAGAGAGACAGACATAGAGTATTCAAAATGTAGTCGAAGGAGAACTTGTTTCTAAGGCTAAAATGCCTTAGTCTGTAATCTAATACTGTATAATGAATATATGTGTGTTATGTGGATTTCCGTGTGTCTGAGTAATGTTTACTTATCGTTTATATGATAGAGCTAAATCTTGTGTTGCGGATTGTTGATCAACCATCGATCACTGTAAGGATCGATGGCGACCTAAATATATCAGTTAACTATAGTATGGAGTGATGACAGTGTGAGAACAAAGTATGGAAGAGGAACTATGTTTTAATGCAAAGTCCATCAATAGGAATGAGAAGTGAAGAGTGATACATAGGAGTCGTTGGATCTATACGATCAATGGACAAGATTAAGTAGCAGTGAATGAAACAAATGTCATCGCATCGCAATATTCCAAAGGGAGGACTTAACCTTGGCGTAAAAAATTGTGATTGTGATATGCGATCTTATTGTTAACCGTTGGATCGAGCGCTCAGGTCAATGGTGGAGGACTACTATCAATTTATCACATCGCAATATTCCATCGGCAAGTGAATGGACCTCAAGCCATAAGTGATTGTGATCGAAGATTTGATCACATCACAAGTATTCATAGTAGATGTGCCATGACCTTAATCCTTTTGATATGCAATATTCCAATGGGCCAAAATTGTGATGAAGCAAATCCATTGGATCGGAGAATATGAAGGCCAATAGAGTTCAGGCGAAAAGAGCGAACCCGAGAAGTTTATAGATGCGGTTGTATTCTATTTGAGATCCGGCCTTAGGAGTTCATAGTCGGGTTTCCATGTATTCCTGTGTATTTGTGATGACTTTTGTTGTCCCGGGTTTTTAAGACAAAGAGCCAAATGGACACTTCCAATAGAATTGTGGGCCATAATCCACAGGTCCACGATCGATATTTTGGAAATGAAAAGGAAATTTCCTTAATAGGATTTCACTCTTCATCAAGTGGTATCAGAGTAGGGAAAAGGTTTTCCTGCGAGAAAGAAGAAAATTTTGCAAGCAGAAGAAGGAGGTACAGTCAGGTTGAAGACTGGTAAGTTTGTGATCTTTATGTTGTTATGCAGGTAACAGCATACGAAGGTGAGGAAAATTACAGCAACCTAGAGCATGGAGTGCTCAAATGGTTCCACAAAGGAGAGAACCAGAAGGATGCCCAAAGGCTAAGCTCAGAGGAGAAAGCTTGGTGAGGTATCATGTAGCAGAGAAGACTGTTACTGTAGAGGTTTGGTTGCAGCTCACAGAAGATCATGAAGGCAATTCCACTGAGGAAGTGGGTAGAATTTCCATGGGATAAAGGAGAAGCATATGACCAGGAGGTCATAAATTTTTGTGCCTCAGGAGTCTGATGCAGGGGCATCTGACCCCCTTAATCAAAATTAAAATTTTGAAGTTGAGAACAAGGAAATGTGGACGAACGAGAAAAACTGGGCATAAATCTGTTAAAATAGAGTTAGTTTGATGGAATCGATAAGTCTCTAGAAGACTTGATTAATTGTAATTATCTGCCATGTATGCATGTAGAGAGATTTAGGGTTTGTTGAGTGATTTGTGAGAGGAAATCATGGAGAGGATTTGATCGGATCCTTCCAGTGATCCGATCTAATGTTTTCTTATAAATGATGAACCTGCGTGTTCAAGAAAAAGGAAGAGAGGAATATAGAGAGACAGACATAGAGTATTCAAAATGTAGTCGAAGGAGAACTTGTTTCTAAGGCTGAAATGCCTTAGTCTGTAATCTAATACTGTATAATGAATATATGTGTGTTATGTGGATTTCCGTGTGTCTGGGTAATGTTTACTTATCGTTTATATGATAGAGCTAAATCTTGTGTTGTGGATTGTTGATCAACCATCGATCACTATAAGGATCGATGGCAACCCAAAGATATCAGTTAACTGTCATATGCAGTGATGACAGTGTGAGTTTAGAGTATGGTAGAGGAACAAGAAGTGAAGAGTGATACACAAGAGTCGTTGGATCTATATGATCAACGGATAAGATTAAGTCACAATGAATGAAACAAATGTCATCACAGCGCAATATTCCAAAGGGAGGACTTAACCTTGGCATAAAAAATTGTGATTGCGATATGTGATCTTATTGTTAACCATTGGATCGGGTGCTTAGATCAACGGTGGAGGACTGCTGCCGATTTATCGCATCGCAATATTCCATCGGCAAGTGAATGGACCTCATGCCGTAAGTGATTGTGATCTCCAATGCGATCAGAGATTTGATCACATCGCAAGTATTCATAATAGATGTGCCATGACCTTAATCCTTACGATATGTGATATTTCGATGGGCTAAAACTGCGATGAAGCGAATCCGTTGGATCGGATAATACGAAGGCTGATAGAATTCGGGCAAAAAGAGTGGACCCAGGAAGTTTATGGATGCGGTTGTATTCTATTTGAGATCCGGCCTTAGGAGTTCATGGTCAGGTTTCCATGTGTTCCTGTGTATTTGCGATAACTGTTGTTGTCCCAGGTTTTTAAGACAAAGAGCCGAATGAATGCTTTCGATAGAATTGTGGGCCATAACCCACAAGTCCACGATCGATATTTTGGAAATGAAAAGGAAATTTCCTTAATGCGATTTCACTTTTCATCAATATATCACTCTTGGAAACTCCATTGGAAGAACAAAGCCCTAGTTCTTCATTGATCTCTAAAGTTAATGATTGTAGGGTGAAGCAAGAATTTGTCAAGGAAATTTCATTCACCCTAGAAACTCACATCTCATTAAGAACCCAACAACATGTTGACCACATATATTCCCACCATAAAAATGGCATGGATCTCATAGTATCCCTCATTAGAATGCATGAAGAATATTCCAGTGTTCAATGGGGATCAAGTTTCCAAATCCAATCATATTGTAAGGTTCATGAGATATCTTTCAAAGAAAAATATAACTCAATCTTGTGACCAAATGGAATTATTTGTATTGTCCATTTCCCCCAATACCAATTGGCTTGAGTCATGTAAACCTAAAAGAAATCTTTCTCTTCTAATGGTTACTACTTATTTCTTGTTGTATGAAGGGTTAGGTTTCCAATCTCATGAAGACATATACAAAATTTTGGATGTGTCCCTTCGAGAGGAGGAAGTTATTGAATATGGTTTTATGCTTGAGGAAGAGTGTATTCATCCTTCTCCAAATCATCAAGATCGAGTGACTTATGCATTCCTTTAGGATAGTGCCTAAAGAGAGACCCATGAATTGGAAAGCATGTTCTCTAATGATAATGAAGAAGCTCTCAACCCTAAGAGCCTTCAGGAATTGCAAGAATGGATGATGGAATATGAAGAGTCCTGCAAGTAATTGATGGCCACATATAACTCCCAAGAAATTTTATCCCACTATTGTGAGAAATTGGAAAGGCTTTTTAACATGAATATTGAATATAAAAATATTCCTATCAATGACCTTCTTCTTGAGGTATTTTATCAAAATCATGTAGTAAATACCTTGGATATCATTTTTCAAGAACGGATGAAGGAGGAAAATTCCACCCTATCTAAAGAAGAGAATGCGTGGCATCCTAACCAAAAATATATATAGTGAAGAATGGGAGGATTCTGAAGAAGATCACGATAGTCAAATAAATGAAGAATATATGAGTGACTTTTGTGTTGTTGGTTGGTGAATTGGTTATGATATATAAATGAAGACCCCATAGTTTCTCAAATCCATAAGAATGATCTCAGAAAAGAAGAAAATGCTCTGCCCCTTCTAAATAACAATGTTGGCCCTTATGAATCCCTTCCTAGTGATTGGAAAGGTCTCTTATTTATGTTCCAAGATGATTCAATTAAAGAAGAGCCTTCCAAATTGTGGGAAATCCCGATGACTCTAATATAGAAGAAATTGAAGAAGATGCTTTCCTTAGGACATGCCACCGATAAAGGGTTTTTCTTCATGTTTGAAAATTTCTCCCCTTGTTATGCCCATGCCCTAGAAATATATGTTTGTGATGATGTTAATTCCCCTAGTCATGATAAAGAGCTTCTTTCCCCTATGAAGAACTAGGAATCATGGTTTTTACCTAAATACAATGATGAGCACACTTCTTGTTTTCCAAATGACCAAAATAATATCATCCTAAATGTGTTTGAGACATTCAATCCTTCTTACCTAGAGGACGATAGGCTTGAGATAACTCTTCATCAAATATTCATGTACTTGATCATTGAGATTTCTATCTTTTGGTTAGAAGATCAAATTCAATCTTCCCAGTTGATGGCTTTCCCTTCTTCTGGGGTTGTTGGGAGAAACCCAACTTGGTTTAGGTTTTGGGTCAAAGACTCCGCATTTTTAGTAGCGGAGCGCGCAAAGATGGCGAAGTTTTATTCATCACGCAATGTTTACGGGCTTTGGGGTGGGTCAAAATCTCCTTGTTTTGTAACAGGTTTTAGGTATTAGTCATGGTTTTTTTGAATCTATGGTATATGGACCATGGTTTTTGAAATAATGTAATGTATATAAGGAGATGTAATACTTTGTAATAGAATCGGAAAATGATAGAAGATCATATGTGAATTGAATCTCTCTATTCGCATCTGTAGTCTATATTTTTGGGGAAGGATTTGTAGCTTAGTGTGTGGAGGCCTGGAAGATTCTGCAACTAACTGCACAGACCACCTGTAGCTAGGTGTGTAGGTCTGAAAAGTATATGTACTAAAGATCTATATTAATAAAGAATAATTTTTGGTGAAGTATTTTGTATCGTTCTATGTTCATTCTATGTTATTATTGATATCGTTATGCATGCATTTTACTAAGTTGAGTGAAAGAATGCATGAGGATAAAGGCCAGTATGCTGGTCGAGGAGGATTTCAAGGACGAGGATGAGGAGTTGGACGAGGATGTGGCCATATTATATGTTACAACTATGGACAGGTCAGAACCCTATTACAATTTGTAGTTAATAGAAATCTTTTGATCATGTGATAGAAGAATGCCCCCTCCTTATTATGAAGATGCAAGAGAAAAGAAACCAGTAGCTTGTGGCAAATATCCAAATGATGAGAGTTGAGCCAAGGGAAGATCAATTGTTCATCAACATTGTAATGAGAAGTGGAGCTATGACTTGAAATGATAAAGCCAATGGGAAAAAGGAAGTTGAACCTACATGGGTGAGAAAAACTACTGAAAAATTCCAACATTTGATATCTTAGAGGAAAAGAAAGTTTTCATGGAGGCGAGGCAAATATTTATGGATGATGGAGCCTCGACCTCCACCACGTAGCTGACTCAGAAGGATAATTGTGAGATAGTACTGGTTGCGGCACAAGATGTGGATCTGAATATTTTGAAGTCTTTTCTATAGAATTGCATGAAGTTATTAAGAAATCAAAAGGTCATAGAGGGTTGCAAGAATTGATAGACTCTTGTTCTCTTAAAGAGATACTGTAGAGTGAGATGCACACAATGAATAATCCGCATAGACACAAGAAGTGGACTAGAAAATAAATGAGGCTTACAACACAAATTGGGGAATATGACATGGATCAGGTTACCTTGGATCTAGGATCTAATGCCAATGTCTTGCCGAAGCAAATGTGGGAATTGATGTGTAAATCGAAGCTACAATGATCAACTATCTAGCTAAATATGGAGAACCAATAGAAGATCGTCCCTTTAGGACGATTGTGAGGTATCACAGTAGACATTGATGGAGTGCATACTACCACTGACTTCGAAGTGATTAAGATTGTGGATGATAGTAATCCCTACCTTGTGTTGCTTGGATTGGATTGGGCATTTGATAACTTGGCTATAATTAACTTGAAGAAAAGGAAAATGATATTTGAAAGAAATAATATGAGAGTTATTGTGCCATTAGATTCATCGAAGTGAGCGAGATATACTGAAACTGTCAGAGAAGAATACAACGCAGATGACATCGACAACATTTACCAGATAATAGAAGAAGAAGAAGAATGGATTAACCCTACCGCAGATGGAAAACTAACTTTTGAGAAAGATAGTTCCTTCACTTCATATTCAGAAGAGGAATTGGAAAATTGGGAGAACATGTTGCATGAAGTGTCTACAAGGCAATGTGCAAGGATCACTAAAGTAGTGTGTTGTATGACAACTGAGGTACATGATTTAACTTTATATGATGGTTTGGGTGATGTAAATACTTTCTTTAGAGATTATGAAAGATGGGTACCCGAATGTCAGAGACTGTTAGCTTTGGATCAAGCACTAAGGGCTACTCCTACTAGACGATGGGGTGCTCATAAAAATAATATAAGATATTGGAAAAAATGTAGAAGGTTGATGTGGGTAAGATTTGGTCAAGTAGAAACAGAGCTTGTAGACAAGTACAATGGCTAGAATGATCCTAGAGATCACATATATCTTTGTATGGCAGCTTGGGGAGAAATTCCATGAGAAGAATGGGTCTGTGGCTTCATCCATACCTCAAAGACAATTCCTCAAAATTGGTATCTGGAAACCGAGCTTCGACATGGTAATGCTAGCTAGGAAGAGATGATTAATGGATTCATAATGACATTCATATTTGAAGATGATTGTCCACATATAGATATAGCTCTTAATATAGTTAAGAAGAAGATTTTTGAAAATGAAGTTCCGGTTATCTAGCAACATGATTAGGCTATGCAGATACGTAATGGAATGGAATGCTTTAATCTCACTCTGGAAGAGGATGAATATCCTCACAACATTGAAATCAAGGAGTCATAAGGTCATCATGAAGTAAATGGACCTGAGATAAAGATACATGATATAACAAAGCCATTGAAGATGAGGAAGGTGAATATAGGGTTAGAAGCTGAACCAAAGTACGCAACAATAGGATATTACTAGGATGCAGACATAGTCAACAAGATAACATATTTGTTGCATGAATATCAAGAGTTGTTCCCTACTAATTTTTCAGATATGAAGGGCATATTAGGAGATTTGGGAGTCATGAGGATTCCTCTGAAGCCTGATGTGAAGCCTGTCAACCAGAGACCTTATAGACTTAATCCAAAATACAAGGAAAAGGAGAAATCTTCACTGAAGAAGCAGCTGGAGGAGGTGGCTAAACACAAAGATGATGCAATTTAGTGACAAGAGTAGATGGAAAAATCCATCCAAGAGAGTTTCATCATAGTCCAATATGTGAAGATCAGTGACGAGGAACCACCAGCAGAAAAGGTTATGAAGCCCATCCTCACGATCAAGGAATTGAAGAATACATTGGTGAAGTTCAAATTTGAATATGAAGTGCAGATATCAGACCTGCAAATAAGGCTACATCCATCCATGCCACTAGAAGTATGGGAGCAGAGACAGAAGTATTTAAAGGCGGCATTGAAAGGCATCTCTGACATAGTGGCGAAAAATAGGAAGCTATTGGATGACACAATGATTATTTGGACCTCACGTCAAGAGGATCCAAACGTCCAGAAAATCGAGGAAGAATTATAGGTGAAGCAGAAGCAATGTGATGATATCCTGGCAGCTATAAAGACCTTACGAGTCTTGTAGAGACTCACTAGCATTACTGAAGGGAAGAACCTCCAAAAGAAAATAAATGAGCTTCGGAGGAAGGAGCAGATATTGCAAGCAATGACTCAGCCATGGCAGGATGAGGAGCTCAAAGTCTCAAGAAGTGGATGACGGGTTTAAAGAATTAAAGAAAAGGGAGGGAGAGATACTTCAAAAGGTTGTTGGCCCAACCATAGAGGCATTGCTGGAAGAGACGTGCAAATAGGAGAAACAAATGGTAGAGACAGTCTAGCAGTATAATGCAATATACAATGAAATTGCTGCAAAGATCAAAGGAACCGCAGTCGAGTGACACGAATGAGTCATGGGTGAGTGTTGGGGGCCTGTTGGTTGCAGCCCAACATGGTCCATTTTTTGGGTCAAACACTTCAAATTTTCAAGAGCATATCATGTAGAGCTAGCGAATTTTTGTTCATCGCGCAGTGTTTAGGGGCTTTTGGGTTGGTCAAAATCCCCTTGTTTTGTAATGGGTTTCAGGTATTAGTCATGATTTTGTTGAATTTGTGGTATATGCACCATGGTTTTTGTAATGATGTAATGTATATAAGGAGATGTAATACTTTGTAATAAAATCAGGTAACAATAGAAGATCATAAGTCAATTGAATCTCTGTATTTGCGTCTGGAGTCTGTATTTTTTTGGAAGGCTCCATAGCTGAGTGCGTGGAGGCCTGGAAGAGTATGCAGCTGAGTGCACAAACCACTTGCAACTGGGTGCGTAGGTGCGATAATTATATGTATTGAAGATCTGTAATAATAAAGAAGAACTTTTGGCTAAGTATGTGTATCGTTCTATGTTCATTCTAAGATATTATTGATATCTTTATGCATGCTTTTTACTGAGTTGCACGAAATAATGCATGCTATATTGATTTTTGTTATTGGATGCGATAAAATTGATTCTGTAAAGTCAATTATCAGTGCAAATTGATTCATGTACGTGAAGGAGTAGGTAGGTATAAAACATAAGTAAATACACGGATGCAGTAGCGCACATATCCCTCTAGTTGTGGAAATCTGGTTCTGCAGCCTCCCATAACCACTTCGGGTGAGACTACGATCTGCTTGCATGTCGTTACCGAAAGGGCCAACCGTTGAGCGTTTTTTTGGTGTGTAGCACACTCTGAACCTGGGTCGAGCCCCTTAAACCAACAAGCATTCCTTTCTATACCATATGGATCTCCTATTTTCCCACCTCCCACCCTCGTAACCTCTCATATCATTATTCACATTTGTATTGTTGGGTCCATTGCAAAAATAATCATGAAAGCATGCATTCTTGTATTGATCAATTGACATGTTGGCTGCATTAGATTTATGATTATACCTAGCACTTGATATTGTATATTATGCATGTTAGATTAGGATGCATTTCATGTTAACTTCCACATTAGAACTAATATCATATGATATTTCTCATAATATATTATTTCATTTAGATTAAAATTGCATATCTTTTCCTTTCTATTGATTTTACAGCCTAACACCAAGCATGGGTGATCATAAGACACCGTAGAAACATGTTTCCCCATGGTTTAGTCTTTGATATGTGCAAGTAACAGGTCTATGGTAACCAAGAGATTGTTCATGTTCTCGTGACCTCTCGTTCGGGCAGCATTTGCCCACTTTTTGAGAGATCACATCTCAGTTGGAGCCAGATGTTACCCACCATTTCATGCTGATATACCTAGGAGAAATTTTTTCTCCAAGATGTCCCTCAACTGGTAACCAGCAACCCCTTGCAGCTACGATCTAGCTCATTGTGTCATTTCTCCACCACATGAGCCAGCCATGTGGTCCCTCATCCATATTTCATGATTGTATGTTTGAAGGTGGTCCTCCCAAACCTAAAGGTATGCCTAATAAGGTACTTGGTTAACCCCCCTTGGAGCTTGGAGACATTAGCACATGCCAAAGCCCACTATGGAAGGGCATGCCATGATGAAGTTCTCATCTATTGTACATGGTTTGTAAACTCTTCAACTTGGTTTCTTTAATGACTTGGTGTACTAGAAGGCAAGGGGACACATTGGATCTTATGTAGGATTGCAGATGGTATCCATATTTGCTTTGGTATCCCTATATAGGGTCCTCACCCTCTAGAGGGATATATTGGAAAATGCAGGGAGTGTGTAGAGAACCATGGGCCTCCACAACAACAACATCATTCCATGGATAACCAAATTCATTCAGATGTTGCTCATGGTTCATCTATTGTACGAGGAAGATGCACTTGGTTCACCATGCGCGGTTGGCCCCATAGTTACATCATGCACTTGGAATATGACTTAGGACATGTATGATGATGTGGCATCATGCAAATGGTCTGCAATCATCTTCGATCTATTTTGAGATCCATGAGGACACTTGTGTGCCTCCACACCCATTTGGGAGAACCACAAATTTATTATTTGGAGAACAAGGGGAAAACCCCTTGTACACTTCTTTTGGGAGTCCTATTTCACAGTATGGCACCTATGCACTTATTTAAGCCTCCTCTAAGGTCCAAATGACATGTATTATTGATCATTAGACCTCTTGAGAGGCTTACTCTTCTGATTTTGAGCTAGTTTGGTGGGCTTGTCACCAAAAGATTGTTATTTGGAACACTATTTTATTTTAGGGGCTCAATCAAGCCTCATTAGGAAAACTAAATTCATTGTGACATGTATAAATACAAGTGATATGATTCATTTCATCATCATCACTTAGTTTTGGACTTGTATCTCTTTAGATAACTTTGCTATTCTTCTGGAAGGACAAAATTTTGGAGCATGGAATGAATTTTGATGTTTGGATTATGTTTCTCATGTCTTGGAGCTTCTTGATTGGAAAATTTTTGGATGGTTGGATATATTTTTATACATGTAAGTGCAATTTACTGTTATTCTTTCTTTATTTTTGTCACATACATTATTGTTGGGAATTTCACTATACTAGGGCTTAATCACTACATCCATTATTGCGAAGTTGTGGAAATTTTATTTCTAGATAGCTTGGCTTCATGTATGGGCCATGTATAATGAATGAATGTTCCTAGGGATATTTCATTGTTGAGATTTATCATGATAAGCCATCTATTTTTCAAAACGAAGTATAAATTTCTTGAAGTTTCTTTTCTTCTTCCCTAATGCTAATAGAAGTTGTCTTTAAGGCCTCCTTGACCTAGAAAATCAAATCCAAATTCATAATCATTCTTGACTCCATTCTCACCAAAGGATTGGACATTGTTCCACCATAGGTGATCACCTTAAAGCATATTTTTCTCACCTTCTTTGTTTATTTCTGGGCCTATCCCACATAGGTCACCTAGGGAATCAATTATCTCATAAAAACACTTCAATTTTTGGTCCACAACTACGCTGGTGTTTTCTCTAGAAGCCCTCAAAATTTGAAGCAAATCCGACAGTGGGATCTCAAGATATTGCAAGCCCTAACTCAAGGACTATTTCTTGCCCTAGGTTTCCCTTGGCTAGTGACCTCATTGGGATTATTGCATCAAATTCAAAGAAAAAATCTCATTTAATCCCTTTCTTCCCCTCAAGTAGGTCAAGCACACCCTTGGTTGATCAATTCCATCCCTTTGACCTAATTCTGGGTTCACATAGTCCCGTGTGGTCCCACAACATTTGAAGATAATTCTGAAAAGACCACTTGGCATCCAAGCTTCCACAAGGGTTTTAGGAACTAAGAATATTCTTGAAAAGTCATATACTCTAACCCTAGCTCTTAGAAACCCCTTAAGCACTTCCTAGAGAGCCCTTCATCTTGCTTTCTAGGCAAGCAAGCCATATATCTGAGCCTCTCTTATGAATAGGCTTTTAAGATCTCCTTTCATCCTATCATTGATCCATTCATCTTCATGATGCTTATTATACTGGGTCTCCTCCCATTGGTGAAAATTCGTAAAGAGAAAGGAGTCGTAGCTAAGGTGACAGTGGGATATTGCTCCATTATTTCCCTTGACCTAGTAGTTTCCCTTTTATGATCCCCTCCTAGGTCCCCTGCTAGTTTTAGCAGTAACATGCCTTACTAAGCCTTGTTACTATGCGATGTGTTGAGAAAGATAAGCTTGAGAAAGTGTTCAACGCATAGGTGAAGAACAAGCAATAAGGTTGAAGGCTTGATGCTTGAGACTACACTGTGCATTTGAAAGAAGATGGGGCTTAACAGGTAGCACTTTTTTTCTCAACAAGAGCTCATTGTCTACTGAAAGTACACTTTGCACTAGGAGAGGCTAGACAGAACAAGAATTTAGTGCAAAGAGTATAGAAATTTAATAGAAATTGCAAATGCTCAATATTTCAAACTAAAAAACAAGAGACATAATTCTACTCTACTAATCTTCAAAATATAAATCAAAATTTAGAACAACATTCATAAACATTCTACAAGAAAAACCACAAGTACACAATGATTTCTAGGGGAGCCCAACTAGTAAAAACCTCTCAAGCCTCTTTGCATTAATCATTTGAATAGAGAAACTATTACAATTGCATTCCCCATCTATGAGCACCACCTGTAAAGGTAAATATTCTCTCCCTACTGAAATGAGGACCTCTAGCCAACACTTAGAAACTTTATGTCTCCTCCAGCCTTTTATTTCCTTTTTCAATCCTTGAGGAAATTAACTCCTAAAAGATAGGAATTTCCTGTTATTTTCTTGTGCAATTTCCAAGGATTGATGAACTATTTGCATGCAAAAATTGGTACGCTCAACTACTATACAATTAACTTTACATAATTTCCTTTTCATCCACTCTAGCTGATAAATTTCAATTCCATTCATGCATACTCTATTTTGGGATGATTTATCAGTTAACTCACATATATCTAAGTTATATTTTTGTCCCACTACTCAACTAACCTTTGACTGACTCTAACAATATCTAGAGGTCAGTTAACTGAGGACAACAGAAAATAACTTAACTATATTGCTAAAATTTAGCAATCAACACATGCATGAATGAACTCCAAGCCCACTAACTCGAAGCTCACACTGTTTAAGTACATTCAAGTTGTCCTACTGATGTGGAAATTCGATTTACGCAATTTGTCTAAAGCTAAAGTCAAATTGAGCCTTTCTTGGTACACTTTATGACACTCTGTCTTAGCAAGAAAGGGATTTTGCACCACCTCTATCTAGCACCTATAGAATGTAATGTATCACTACCTCTCACTTTTGTTACTTCTACTGCAACAAATACAACTAAGAAGCATCCAAAAATAATTAATCAAATATCTCTTTGCAACTGTCTACTGGGAAAAATGTATTGATGTTGATTTTGCACTTGTCTCCTGCATTATATGAACACTGCTCTATGCTCCTTAGCATCTAATTGCACCAACTGACACTGATCCTTCTACTACTGAATATTGTGGGCCCTTTATCAAGGGTAATGATCCATGAGAAGAGTATATTGCAATTGTTGCTACTCACATATGGACTCTTCTCAAATATTTTCAACTCTGGGACTAAGGCTCTACATCGCCCCACCTCACTCCTATAGGTATAGTTGCATAAAAAGTGAACTCTAACCTACACATATTGCTACTACAACTGCTTCTACAATGTTGCTACAACTACTGCAATAATGAGTATGATCTCCCCAAATCCTGAAGTACTAGCTTCCATAGGGTTGCTCCCTCTGAAACTAGACTCCCTCTGAGTCTCGATCTCCTTGTGGGAAATCTCTCTACTCCTCAATCTACCAATATCAATGATCACACTCCCTTTTGTGTCACTAAACATTGGCTCACTAATCTTCCCACTAGCAGCCTTCTAGCTCCATTAAGAAGTCTGCACATAGGGTCTTCTAGATATGCCTTGAATTAGGGCTCCATCAACTTTGCCTCTTAAAAACTCATTAGTTCTTCAATGATCATTGTACATGAGGAATTCAATGACTGCCCATTTGTCAATATTTTAGCTGCTCCAGAATGCTACTCCTTGGGCACTTACGATGATCCTAAATTTGTTCCAAGCTTAGAAATTTGAACTTCCTTCCAATGCATACTCCAATCTCAATCCATTGAAAGACATTCTCTTGAATCTGAATAAAATCTACTACAATGAAGGTGCAAATTCGAAATTTCTTAGGGGAAAAATGGAAATACTAGTTCTAATGTGATTTCATGGCTCTAATACCATGTAAAAAAATGATACAAATTGCAACTTCTCAATATTTTGAACTGAAGAATAAGAGACACAATTCTACTCTACTAATTTGTGGAATAGAAATCACAATTTAGAACAACATGCATAAGGAGGGTCGTTGATTTGTGAATTTTTCTTTTGAAATGGGATGGAAGAGGTCCTTGATATCACTTAGGAGTGTTATATGTGCTATGCAAGGAAAATATTATCAAAACTTAGTGTAGTGACTTAGTACAACAATAAGGGTTAGGTGACCATGCCTTGAAAGACCTAAATGTGCAACCATAGGAGATGATCTTAGGGAAGATATAGTGCATAAGTCTAGAAGGGGTATATATAATCAATAAGGCTCATGAATAGACGATGCTCATCACTTGCCGAAGGTTTGAATCTTTCATCACTTTCATTGGGCAGTAGGACCAAGAAGAGCTCTAAGATGACTAAGTGTGGGACCAATAGAGTAAGAGAGAGAAATGCATCCGAACGAGACTCAAACATGGATAATGCACATGAATCCATAAATACAAGTTAGGCAATAGACATGACTCATGATCATAAGTCACACCTTGAAATGACAACAAAGTGACACTTATTCCTAAGTGTGACAAGGAAAACGACACAGAAGACACATTGTGACAAGAGTGTTGATTGTGAACAAAAATTGTGCTAAGTTGTTGGAATGTTTCTAGTGCATATTATTATGATATATGGGATCATCTAATGAAAAAATGTGTGTTATAGATACCTCTATTGATGTGTGAATGGGTGACACATGCAAGAGTGAAAACAACAAAAAGTGACACCTATGACATAAGAAAAACATGAAAACGACACTTGAAAAAGCTAAAGAAATTGAAATTGACACATGCCAAAGCAAGGATAACATGAAAATTCCACTTTTTAAAGTGAGCGCAAGAAAATATTAAAGTCGTGAAAGTGAAAGTGAAACTTGTGAAAGCAAAGGTTCAAAAAAATGATAATTAATAAAACTCAATAAAATGACGAAACAAATGAAACCAGAAGTGATATAATATCAATGAAAGGATTGCACTAATTCTCGACCTAGGTTGCGTAATGCACTATCCTTGTGGATTACATAATGCAAGTCCAAGCTTGCAAAAAAGGTGTGTTCATGAATTCATCAAGGACTGGGCATGTCTGAGCAAGTGACTTTGACACTTATACGAAGAAGAATCAAAAACATAAATTGACCATGAAGCAACCATGAGAAATCAAGGAATGACAGATCATAAGATCCTCAATAGGCTCCAAAATTCAAATATAGGAAAACATTTATAGGGTTTTGATCACACCTTCAAGAGAACCATTGTCAAGCAGAGTGAAAAAGTGAAAAGATAAACGATAAGACCCACACCAAGAGTCAAAGGCTAGACACATTAGTAGAGAAATATGACAAGAAAGCTTGAGCTAAACAATATACCATTGTGTCTTGTTGACCACATAAATATTGATAGCTTCCAGTGGAATTACAATCATTTGTGTCCTCAAACTTGGAAAACATCAAAAAATATCGAAGCTTATTACGAGTGAAACAGATTTCTAAGTAAGATTCTTCTAGCCACTCTGCAATAATATCATGATATGGAAAACAACCAAGTGAAGAATCTTGAAATTGAAAGGGAGATATATTTTCACCATGTTCAGTCAAATCATGAAGATTATCCTGTGAGGGGATTTTAATCAAAAGATCTTAGAAAATCTTGCCAAGACTATGAGATCCTAACATAACCATCAAAAAGGGTTGAAGTTCCTTGACTTCTTGGCATGTTTCCAAATTTTCGAATGGTAAATCATTAAAAACAAGTGGCTTGGAAAGATCAACTGATGAAGATGCAAAATCCTCACTCGATGTGTCTATAAAAACTTTACCAGTGCCACTAATTGGATCATATTTCACATTCAAGTCTAGGGGATCTTCATGGTTAGATGAATCAAAAGAAGGATTTTCTTGAACACGTGGAGTTACAAACTCTTCTTCTTCACTTGTGAAAGATGACGAGTGAAATAGATTATGAACAACAAATTCCACCATTTCTTCCTCAGATTGAAAACCAACACTACACCATTCTCAATTATAATCAAGACCAACAACATAAGGATCAACATCATTCAAAGGAAAAACTAGTGTGATAGATTTATTAAGCATATCAGGAAATTATGAATAGTGTGTCAAAGGTGAAGAGGAAGAATACTCAGATGGTAAATCGTCCATAATGATATATTCTTGTTCACAATCTGAAGCCCACAAATAATCATCAGAAGAGGAATCATGAGGCTATTTCTTTTCTACTAGAACAACATCACCATCTTGTACTTGATCACAATAGAAATTATAATAAATCAGGTGATCAAGACAAAGAGGGTCATAAGAGTTAACCAATAGAGAACAAGAGATATATAGAGAAGAAATAATGTCATCAATTAAATCAGATTCAAAAGTTATCAAACACACATTCAAATTTTTATTATGAGGGCTAGATGAAGATGGGATATATGGATCAACAATATGATCTTCAAGTTTTCCAACTTCAACATTAGTACATGGGGGTGCTTTGTTTGATAATGAAGGAGGAGGGTAAGAAGGAACAAAAGGAGGATTAGATTCCCCTCCTGGAATTTTAAGTGATCTAGGACCAAGAAAAGTTGGGAGACTTGCAAGAGATTCATATTCAAGTGGTTCCAAAGAAATATGCACTAAATATTGAAACTTTTCATTCATAAAATCCCAATCTATGTCTTCCTTAGAAAAATCATAACAAAAGTGAAGAAAGAGATCGATAAAATATTCCAAGGATTCATTAGATTTCAGTCTGAGTCGGATAATCATCTTATACACATTTTGATAATCATATCTATCAAAGGCTTGATGAAGCTCCATGACAAGTTTTAGGAAAGAATGAATGGAAGTAGTCGGCAATGTATGAAACCATTGTCTAAGATGAACTTCAAGAGTGAGAAAGAATAACATGCAAGCAACATCCTCACAATTAATTTCGAAAAAGTCACAAAATTCAAGAAACCAAGGGGTGTGCTCAAGAATGGTTGTTTCATCCTCAACATTGAACTTTATATTTGACAAGTTATGAATTATTCGTTTGGGAAATTTCAGATTTATAGTCTTAGAAAAACATCCTGGAATTATGATTTGGGACGAATACATTTAAGATGAAAGATTCTAATTGGGCTTCATAGGTTTAGCTTTTCATTTGCACTCCTTCTAGAACCAAATCATGCTGACAATGTTGGATGTCGACAATAGGGAAGAGGATCTCCCTGGTATGAAGTTCCAATTAGACCTCACACCATTTGGAGTAGGAGTCCCATCCAGGTCACAGGCCTGACTGTCATATTTGTGATCTTATAGATGTGTCTTGGTTGCAATTATTAGAGAAAGATTGAGGTCTAAAATGGGCCTCCTAAGGAATATTATAAATAATAGTGGAAATAATAAAATAAGATAAGATTGAACCATCAAAAAAAAAAAACTAAAAAACTTTTTCAACTCTTATTTTCAACTTATATCCCTACAATTTTACTCAAATTTTGAGCAAGAGCACTCGTTGGATGAAAAATTTAATTCTTCATCCAACGATTACCCATGTTTCATACTTTCAATAGACCCTTCTACACAAAAATGAGAAATGTGTGATAAAATGTGATTGCAATCATGTTTTTCATGTATTTCTCATCTTCTTTGTAGTAGTGTCCATCGAAAGTATGCAACATGGGTACTCCATGGATGAGGAATTGTTTCATACTTTTGATTGATCCTTCTACACAAAAAATGAGAAATGTGTGATAAACATGATTGCAATCATGTTTTTCATGTATTTCTCTTCTTCTTTGTAGTAGTGTCTATCGAAAGTATGCAACATGGGTACACCATAGATGAGCAATTGAGTTCTACATCCGATAAGTTCTCCCACTTGAAATTTGAGTAAAACCATAGGGAGATAAGTTTAAAATATGAGTAGAAATTTTTTTATTTATTTTTTTAATCTTTCTACTTTTTTACTCCAAAAATGGTGAATCATCCCCCATGGTTGAAATCAGCATCTTGAACACTATTGGCTCTTATAAAATTGATTTTGGTTGTACATTTTTATTTTGAGGCCCATTTGTTACCTCAAAAATTATCTAATGGAACAAAATAGGAAGCATACACATAAATTTGTGGATAACAAGTGCGTAAACTTTGTGAAATATTATTGTAGTGCATAATAAGTCCTTTCACGTAAGGAGAAAAGAGAGCGAGACTCTAGAATAAAAGTAGTATTGTTGGGAATCATGATTGTCGTTAAACCAAAACTCGTAGGTGTTATTCAACAATTGCATTGCCAAAGATAGAGATCCATGAGAGGTGGTTAGTCCATGTCATGAAACACATGGGGAGTGTTGGTTTATCCAATGTCCAACAATCTCCCCCCCAATGCCAGCTAGGTGTGTATCGAACTCGTAACCTGGCTTTGATACCAAATGTAGGTTTAAACCCTATACAAAAATTATCTGCAAACGAATTCTTAAAAACAGAAAATAAACAATGGTGCGAACATAAAACATATATACACATATATTTTACCCTAGATCTAAAAACTGGGACTACCAAATTGATTTTTCATTATGTTCCTTTCAATGTTACAATACATATATATACACGTCGAAGCATTCATAAACCCAAACCCATTAACCCTAGATTAGAACATAAACGTAGTTCCCTTGACTGGATCTACAAAATTCCATGGGAAAAAACCCATCATTCCCAAAACCACGTGCAAAACCCATGCACTAAACCATAGGTTGGTCTTCCTAGATAATATAGGGTCCAAAAAAACATTCCTGGGGCGTTGCCCCGAACCTCATATGGGGGGCTACCACCCTCCTGAAACCCCCCGACAAGGGGGGCTACACCCCCCTTGTGAAACCCCCTATTGCACTTGGCACAACAAACAAGGGGGGTTGTCACCCCCCTGCATGTGCAATTAGTCATGGAAAGAATATAAGATGCACCCAACATTCTCCCACTTGTTGTATTCTTTTCCACACAAGGGGTCACAAGAGAGCTTAGTAATTGGTCTAGCCCTGCAAAACCCATTGTTTCTCTACACCAAGAAAACTTCTCAATGCTCACAAACTTTATTAATGCATCTGCAACATTATTCAAACTGTCCACCTTTACTAGCAACACCTTTTTGTCCTCAACCATATCCCTCACAAAGTGACACTGAACATCAATTTGCTTTATCTTTGAATGATAAAAATGGTTCTTTACCAAGAAAATTTCACTTTGGCTATCACAATCTATCCTTATAGCTCATCATACCAACCCCATACTTGAACACAATCTATGCAACCAAATTGCTTCCTTGCTTGCATAAGTGGCTGCCATGTATTTTACCTTAGTAGTTGATATAGCCACTACAACCTACCTTTTGCTCATCCAACTCAATGCTCCTCTAAATAGGTTAACCACATACCCACTTGTAGATATTCTCGTCTCTAGATCTCTAGCCCAGTTTGCATCAACAAATCCACAGATGTCCAAATATCTATCCAATACTAGTCTTCCTTGGTAACACGGACCATAATCACTAGTGCCACACAAATACATGAAAACCCGCTTCACTGTTTTCCAATGCTCCTTCCCTAGTTTTGACATAAACCTGCTCAATAATCCCACTACATGGGAAATTTTTGGTCTAGTATAAACCATTTCATACATCAAGATATTGAATTCACTTGCATATGGAACACGGGACATATCCTCTTCCTCTTCTTGTGTCTTAGGACACTATTCAGCAGATAAATTTATACCTACAAGAATAAGAACCTTTATCAGTTTTCTATCCTACATATTAAACCTCTACAGTATTGTCTCAACATACTTCCTATGGTTTAACCAGAGCTTCCTCTTTTCTCGATCTCGTTTAATTTACATTCCCAAAATGTAGTTTGCATCTCCAAGATCCTTCATGTCAAATTTGAAGGACAATTGGGTCTTCAAATCCTAGATAATTTCTTTTTCATTTCCAATCAACAACATATCATCCACATACAAGACCAAATAAATAGTACGGTCACCAATTAATTTAAAATACACATAGTGATCCACTTTCTTCTAGTGAAGCCAATTCCCTGTATATATGTATCAAATTTCTGATACCACATCCTTGGTGAATGTTTTAACCCATACAAATATTTTTTAATCTCCACACCAGTTCTTTCTTTCACTTCACCACAAAACCTTCAGGTTGTTTCATGTAGATATCTTCTTCTAGATCCCCATGAAAAAAATTTGTCTTCACTTTCATTTGTTCTACCTCAAAACCAAAAGAAACAACAATAGAAAAAAGTAATCTAATAGACACTACATTGGAAACAACATGAAAAATATCACCAAAATCAATTCTCGACCCCTGGAAATAACCTTTTTCTACCAACCAAGATTTTTATTTCTCCACATTTCCTTCTACATTCATATTCTTCTTAAACACCCATTTATTTCCAATGGGTTTCCTTCCAGCCGGAAACTCCACCAAATCCCAAGTCTCATTTTTGTCCAAAGATGTCATTTCATCAACCATGGCCATTCTCTAAATCTACTGTCTCCCTGATAGTTTTGGGATCATCATCAGTAATAGATAAAGAAAAATTTCAACATAAAGTATATGGACTAAACCTTTCTAGTTGCCTTCTTTCTCGAACTGATCTTCTCACAACTGGAATTTTTGGCTCTTCATCTTCTGATTCTTGTTTTGTTGTAAAATCTGACTCTTCCTCTTTTAGCTCAAACTCTATCTTCTCAGGTTCCTTTGGTAGGAATTCATGCTTAATAACATCTTTCACCTCTCTAAACACCACATCTCAGTTGTACACAACCTTTCTTGTTTCTGGGTTTTGTTGATGCCTTGAAATTCATTGCAACAACATTAGGGATGACCACCCGGTCTGAAGCTTAAAGAAACTCCTTTTTTATTTGGAATGGTGGTTTTGATTGCTTTAACTAGGTCCAGTTACCTTCTCTCAATCTCCAAATGACTTAAAATATGAATTTCATCCACCAATGGAGAAGAGACATCAGATCAGCCCTCTTGCTGATCAGGGAAGAAAGTGATCCTTAAGTTGATCTGGAACTCAACCAAGCCACAATTAAATTTTTCCTCTTTGTGAAGAGGACTTCTAGGAATGTAAAATTAATCTAAATGAAAAATCATTCTAAAATTCAAGCAAAAGGAACTAAATCATAATCTTATCTCAATTAGGCAGATATAGATCTAACCCAACCAAGAGAAAAATATTTAAATGATTGGGATTTAAATATGTATGGCTTATGATAAATATCAAGCTAACAAAGTAATTCAATTAACTGACATTATGAATACCAAAATGCATTTTATTCATAGACCTCTTAACTGAAATAATCAACCAACAACATTTAGGAAGTAGTTCACAAAATGATATTGATTGTTAAATCAATAATTCGAATAATTAAACGATAATATGAGGAAATAGTTCACAACATATCATTATTTGTTAAATCAATATTAAAAGACATATTTCTAAGAAAATAGTTACTCAGAAATTAGAATTCAACCCATAAGAGCAGAGATAAATAATAACATATGATTGAGACAAATTATTCATATTGACAAAAGTGCACAAATATGAATAAAATGACACATTCTTGCCATCATAAAATGAAACTAGTATTTAAAATAATAGTATTAGAAATACCAATTTATTGAATCCATTTCTCTAGCTTTGGTCTCCAATAATCCTCTACAGTCTTTGAACTTCTGTTGTTACAACAAGAGTTGCAGTAGTGCAAACTTTTCCCATGATACATAATTTAGAAGACAAAAGAAAAATCCTTGATAATCCCCAGATCTAAGATTTTCTCTCCTCTCGCCTACAACTCTAAATCCCTATTACAGTAGTGCTTTTAGAATTATAAAATTGCAGAGGAGATAAGCCTTTAATACATTCTATAATATGTTATTTATAATATTTACAAAAGAATTCTCAACAAGAAAGTTTGTTGAAGAATAAATTTGCTCCATCAATTTTCATTGGCTCAAAATTTAATTCTTGTATTGCTCGATCATTGTAATTGATTGAGATCTTGTTCTCCTCATCTCTTCAACTATTTTCTTGTAAAAACAAATCAAAGCTAAATTAAAATGAAAAACTAAAATCAAAATACCAAATCTGGAATTAGAACAAATTCAATCAAAACTTAATTAAATAATTAAAATAAAAGAAATATTTTCTATTGATGCTTGTAAAGATTTAATTGGTTATGGGGGACATAGATGAATGAATCTACATTCAGAAGAAGTTGTGGACAATGAGAATGTAGAAAATTAAACTTAGAAAATTAGTTTTATTAAATATTCACCGCTTGATCTTCTGCTGAATTTTAGACCCATTAAATGATCAAATCTGATATTGCAACCACTTCATAAATGTTCTCCATGATTTTATCTTTCCAATGAGGCATCCTGGGCTTCAATTGGCCAAGTAAAAGTCCATTTATGAGCTTCCAAAGTTGGTGTATTAAAATTGCCAGAATTCTAGAATTTATATTGCCTATGCTAAAAATCTGAAATTTTTATTAAAAATGTAATCCTAAATTAAACTAAAAATATTAATTAATTGTCATTATTTTATTAGTTTTAATTAATTACAAAATTAAACAAAATTTAATAACTAATTAAAATATTAATATATTGTATTTATATTATAATTTAAATTATATTAAAACTATAACATAAATTATAATTATAATTATATTGTATTATAATATAAATATTATATTTTAATTCAAATCTCATAATAAAAACAAACCATTAGAACTAATCCATATTAATAAAACAAGTTAAAATTGAGGGAGTAGTGGAGTTATAAGGGGAGGTGGGTTATGGAGTGATACGTAGTGAGTGGAGAGTGAGGTGGAGGATGAGTATGATGTAAGCCTAGGATTTATAAGCAGCGAACAAACGAAAACCTTATATTAAAATTTTTAACCTCTCACATAATTTCAAAATCGCACATCGCAAATTTTCAAACGAGCACAATTGCAAATTTTTATCGCTCTTTTTTTAGATCGCATTTATTTTGGAAGGAAGATAAGGGATGTGAAGTGGGGCCTATGTGAATTAATAATCAAGCAAATTAGACTTCAACCATTTTGCAATTTGGGGGTTTTGGGTTTTAAATTAACAAATTGCGGTAAATTACCAAAATCCCGAAACGTGTTTTCATCTATTGTGCAATTTAGCTGGGTCATTTTGTAGGACCATTAGTGAAAAATGAAAATATTAGTAAAATTAATTGAGAGTTAATATTCACAATGAATGACTATTTTAATTACAAAAATTGAAATAGCATGCATTTATTTTTTAAAAAATTGAGGCAAGAAAATGATCAAACTTCAAATGAGTGCCATTTACAAATTGGTTGACCAAATGAGGTGAAATAAGTGTCGGTGGAAAGCTTGTGAAAAGTTGGATTCAATGAAACAATCAAAACATAAATATGATGAAAATGAAAAAAATGAGTTAATTGTAAGTCATTTAACTTAAATGAAAATCATAAAAGATGCTCAGCAAAAACTTAATGGAAAGGGTCCCCATTATTTGAAGTAATCGGGGGCGTTGGGATTTACCTACAATAACCACGACACACTAAAAAGAACCAGTTATCTCTAGTTAAAGATAATGTACTTTAATTTACCCAAAGGTCAAAAATAATATAATTTGGGAAACCGTCTAATAGTAAAAAAATTCCATAGGTCCCACATAAATAGATTAAGCAATACAAGTTTGTAAAAATAAGTACTCAAAATAGATTCGATTAAAAGTCATGAATCCAAATTTGGGAAAATTTGTTTTAAAACTACCTTATATAATAATAGAAGAAGGAAGATATAGAAGTTTTTGATAAAGCATATATCATTTTGATGATTATCTCTGACATCGCTTTGCTATCAACAAGCCTTAACAGTACCCCGATGAAATTGTCTTTTATGCCATACAAACATAGTCCCACTGCTAGTGAACATCCATAGCCCTGACGGGTTTACTAATATTTCTCATGCTTCCTCTTTAATCACCCTTTTGATAAGCACATTTGTAAGATTTTAGTTTATGATGTATTTGAGTGAAAGAGGTGGGATGGTAATAGAGATTGATGTTTAATGGACATAATACTTTCATAATGTTTACTCTAAATTATTCCCTAGTTATGTGGAGGGGTGGGAGGGATTCATTTTGTTAAACTCAAATCAATTCTTTCCTTGAAAAAGTAAACTCAATCACTTAGTAAGGATGTCTGTTCCACCATGAAAAAGACTTGAAGTAATATGGTCTTATGGTTCCATAAGGATATGCCTTTAATGATAAATGAAACTTACTGAAATAGATAAAGTTAAGAGATTTACCATGTATGCTAGTCACTATCAGGCGAGGAAAAAGGCCTTTCACATAAATCATGGCAGATTCACCAAAGTCAAATCAAAACTGAAAGCAAAAGGAAAAGAATTCTTAAACTAAAGTAAGAAAATAAATCGGAAAACAAAGATAAAATTGAAGGAAAAAAATTGAAAGAAAAATCCAAATTTAAAAGATAAACCCCAACAATACTACTCATACAAATGTCTCAATAAAAAGATATAAAAGAAAATAAGCATATGTAGGTTCCTTTCAATGTTGAGATTAAAAAAAAAAAAAATATCTTGTAGAGTTATGAGAAATGAGGCTCTCAAAATGGAGAGAGTGAATAGTAGTGATGATACATAATATACTAAATGAGAAGTTTGTGTCTACTACAAACTTTCTTATTTCAAAGCAAAACATGCAAAAATCATCTTAACCATTTTCTGACAAAAGTAATGCTTAAAGAAATAGTTAAAGGTTCAAAAACTCCTCAGTTTAGCTGATTCAATGAGGATCATTACTACTTCTTTCAAGAATCTCAAAGAAAACTGAACAAAAGAGAATGATCCTCAACACTGATCTGGTAGAGGTGTGAAAGGTTCATGAAAACCTGTAAAACAAAGTTCAAGATCAGAAAAAATTAAAAACAAAATTGAAACCAAAAGTAAATAAATGAAAGTGGGAACATGAAACTTACCATTGGAGAATTGCATTTATTCTTACCTTAGAGGTATTATCTTCTCCAATACTATCTAACTTATTCCTTTAATTAGAATTAAAAGCATGAAGAAGTTGAACTAACTGAAATCTTATTAATCCAAAATCATCATTTATTAAATATATACTAAAGCGAGCAGTAAACTAAAAGAAAACAATGTTTCGTGTTCAAGGAATCAAAAATAAACTAAATCCATCAGAAATAAAAATGAAGATATACTTCTTAATGAATCGCAGCCATGAATGTTCTCTTAATATTACAAGTTTCATATCAACTCCATGATTTTCATAAATTGTTCAGAATTAAGACCAAATCCAAGATAATGAAATACAAATGTGTAGATGGGGAGGTCTTGAATTAAATATAGAGTGATATATGTAAAACTTAAATATAAGAGAAATAAAAAATGATTTAACCATGTTGCAAGCGTCTTATCAATTTCTTTATTATCCAAGAGTGCCTTAAATTATTTTACGCAGGACAACACTTCATCAGATGTTTCACATCAGACATTTATTTGCCATGCATAATTTCCAAACTTCTATATCTACCTTTGCCAAAATATGATTGAGTGTTATATAACAGTGAAAAGATAATGACATAGAGGGATAAATCGGAGTTTATCGCACTAGAGGATCTTAAGGCAAGGCATCATTTGAGTTTCGAGATGCGATACAAGTGTTGCAATATGAGCATATGTAATGGGAAATTACGATGGAGAGATTGTGATATCAGAGAATAATCATATTGGAGATCAGAGTAGTTAGGAAAAGTAAATGCCCATATTATTATTGTGGTATGTGGGGATGTGATAGATAATGTGGCTCATTAATGGGACCGGCTTTGGATTTTATAAGAGATCGACGATCAGAAGTTTTGAGTACGGGATGTAACATCGTTGGTAAGCTGATATGCAATGAAGAACAAACCTAATAGTTTTATTATATATATTTAACTTTATATTGGATCCGGGACATCGGAACTTTTAAACACGTGCCTCAACCGAAATTGCGATTTTATGAGCGGATGCAATATCTTTTAAAACTAAATTTAAATGTCATATCGGGTCCAGAGTTTTATGGATATCGTAATATTGGCAAAGTCATTTATCGGAAATTGTTGATTCGAGATATCAAAGAAATTTGAAGTATGCTCATTTGAGAACCTCCGATATGTGAAATGTGATATGAGACGTGGCATTTTGTGGGTCCGACAACTTCTTAAGGTATTCAATTCAAAAGAAAGCGACCAAGTTAACTTTTTCTTTTAACAAAATCCCTTTTAATAGATATTAGAAATATTGGATAAGGGAATATGTTTACCGGAGCTTTTTGAATGATGACAGTTATGCTATTAGAGTGCTCTGATATGAATCTTTCGATACTGTTTTTAAAATCATGTTGGGGTTTTAATGAATGAAAGCAAAATTAAAAATGCTCAAATTTTGATGAACAACCAATAATAATTCCCTGAACATGTTGCATATTTGAAAAAGGGTTGGTTGCTTGCTTATGTCAGGTCTCCACAATCAAGTTGATGAAGACCTACAAAAGAAACAAAACAGAAATAAGAAATAACCTTTGAAAAAATAAAACTAATAATAGATGACAATGAACCTGTAAACAAATACCTGAGAGAATTTTGATTGTAACTTTACCTCATGAATCTTCAAGTTCTCCCAAATTTTCTCAAAATTTGCATATGTTGAACATCACCTACTTGTTTAATCTAAAAATGTTAAATAATGAATTTTCAAATTGCATCCACCTCAAATTTATATCGGAAGACAAGAGTGGTGAAAACAAACTCTTTTTAGAAATACTTATGAATAAAAAATTGTCAAGTTGTAGCAAATTCTTGGAATTTCTTCATGTATGATAAATGTGATGAAGTTTTGCAAAATAAGACAATTAATGGGTTCACAAATATGTATGATCTGTCTATTCAAGAACTTCTAAAATGTTCTAGGCTGCTTTCCAAAAATGAAAGGGGATGCTCAAAAAAAGTTGGATTCATTACTTGCTTATTGAAAATTTGAAATAATGAAATAAATGCAGACAAAAAGAAATATAATCTAAGTTAATCTATTCCTATTTCTAACTTAATGAAGGAAACATGACTAGGTATAGTCATACTTCCAATGTAACCATGCAAGAATTTGTTTTCCTGTATGTATGTACATGTTATATATTAGTAACAAAAATACAAATATAATTGAACTAAGAAAACTAAATCTGAAATTAGAATGTCCAGTTATTGTTAGCGACTTATTTCCAATTACCTTCTCTTGAAATTCCCTTTCCAACTGAATTTCAATTAGATTATAGAAACCTTGATGAATTTCTATTATTGATTGGAAGAGGTCCAAAAGAGAGGATAACATGCCAAACTATGGATAAGAAATTTTAGATACAATGGTCTGCATGAATATGTTAGTGTTTTGTGCAAGTGTTAAATTATTAACAATCTTCCGTGTGGGAAAATTATCCAAATATTTTTCAAATGGATTTATGCAATATGGATGGAAATATGTTAGATACAATGGAATATTATTAATTGAATTAGAATACTGGTCATATTGTGAAAATATACTCTCTTATTGACATTGCCTTTGAGAAGATAGAAGTAATCAATAAGAAATGAACATTAATTGGTTTTGGAAGATTAATAGCTCTTGATGTTCATGATTATGATGTGAAATTTCATTTTCCCATTCAGGAAACACATCAATTGAGTGTTTAATACCAATCTTCTCAATATATCAACACAAAGTATCTAAAAATTGAAAACTAAAAACAAAAAACAAATCTGAAATTAAACAAAATAAATGAAGAAAAAATAAAAACATTGAATCGTAGCTTACACTACGGTTACAATTATTGTTATAGCACAATTGAGATTATTTTAAAACAATTTCTTCTTCACAAGAATTGGTCTGATTTAAAATAGAATTCAAATGATTGTTAATACCAACTTGTGAATTAGAAAGAGAATTATGACTATGAATAGGAATGAGAGCATGATCGTCAGATAAATCATGAATTTGAGTGGTTTCTTGAATAATGAAATCATAAGTATGATGAATTATTTGAAAATGAGAACCGTTTGAAACAATTTCTGAATTAGAGTGTTCTTCATTTTCACATGTGATCCGTCTTTGATCATGAGGATTCAATTGAGAAGAAGACAAATCAATATCCTGAATGTCAGAGTAACTATCATAAATGACCTCACGACATTCATTATAATTCTCTTCGATCTCATCCAATGTATCAAAACAAGAAGGAATATGAAGCACATGTTCATTAATGCGTGAAGAATGATCAATAAATAATTATTTTTCTTGATAAAAACTAATTAGCAATTTATTAAGATCAGTCTCTCTATTTTCGGAATTACCATTAATGTTAAGAGGGGATAAATTGCTATCAGCAAAAATATCAAGATAAAGGGAAAAATGAGAATCATAAGCAATGGATTTAAAAGTGTCTTTATTTGAGAACTCTTGTGCATTTTGTTCATTGTAAATTTTAGATTTGAGATCATTCATTTGTGTACTTGTGTTTTCTTGAAGAATGTTGTTTTTTTGTTCTGACTTTGGCATTCTCTCATCATAAAAGAATTCAGAAATTTGTATAGCAGGTTGTGTGTTATTGGAAACTTTGATTGTTGCTTGTACTTGCTGATTTATGTTCTAATTTTCTAAATTTAACGTGTTGAGTCAGTGTTTTCATATTACCATCAGTGATCAAAACTCCTATTTTATATCATATTAGGGTCCCATTATGAAATTTTTGTCATTCCACCTAGGTCCTCATGCAAAAATTTATTCACTAAAGGTAGCCCAAGTCAAAAGCCTCACTCTCCCTTAAAAAAAATTAATACTTGTTGGCCCACCTTCATGTCTTACTGAGCATACATCAATCATAAAAGCTCATTTCATCATGTCTTTTGTCAGTCAAGTCACCATGAAGTCTGCTCACTCAAATTCCCATTAGGTCACTAGGTTTCATTTTCCAAGGTTCAATAATACACCATTTCACTACATAATGCCAGAAAAGAAGTATGAGAGTGATCAATAATATCCCTTTTTCATTTAAATATGATTTGAAAACATGTAACTATGGTTGCCCAAGCTCTAATTTTCATTCAAAAGTATGAGTTTTATTTCAGATTGTAATTTTATTCCAAAAAACAAAGATGTAATATTTTTTTAATTTATGTAATTTTATGTTCATTATATGTAATAAGTACTATTCCTAAGCTGTCAACTCAAACTCTATGTGCCAACTTCATCCAAGAAAATTCAAATGTAAAGAGTGCCAAACTCCAGCATCATCAATCTGCAAAGAAGAGAATCAAAGTGTAAAGGGTAATTAGCTAAGATTTCAAAAAGGTGAAGTGAAACATTAGAACGTGGATTTTAAAGTTAAAATATCAAATTCAATCAAGTATAAAGGCCTTCTTAGCTTCATTTTCCTCCTACCATTGATTGAGCAAACCCCAAGAGAGTGTTTTTCACGATTCTAGGAAAAATTGAAAAAACTGAGCAAACGTTGCATACTTACCAGGTGTTGTGTCTTCCCTTCAGGTGTTGCACACTTGCTACCAGTGCTATACACATGACACTGTGAGGGCACACTTGACAATTTGCCTGATTTTTCATTGTTCTTCTCCAGATTTGATTTTCACCTATGGAAATCAACTTTTTACTGATGTAATTGATATTGTAAATGTAATTATGATCTTTTAATATTACCTAGGGGTAAATACATTAGGTAAATAGACTTCATCTGGTCAAATGAATCAATTTCAATGTAATTAGGGATGAGTCACTTTGACCACCTTACACTCTAGCTATCAGTTCAGATTTTGGTGGAACTGCTCCTCCTCTCATGGATTCGACCCTTGAGGTTGGGAGGAGTTTGTTTTGATGTATATATCTTCCCTTTCTTCACTCTTTTCAGAGTCTGGACTTAGTTGGATGTTGTACTAGAGATCAGAGACATTATTGTATCATATTTTGGCCAATATTAATAGACAAGTTGCAGCTATTTCTTTTGGATACATGTGGTATGGATGTTTAGCATTTTTCTTCTTTGTGATCATTTGTATGAATGTTTTATATGATCACAAACCATTTCATGTCTGTTATATGGTAATTTTCAGGTTGATAGGCAGAATACATGTTTTCTCATGCTCTGTTTTGGGAAAGTTATCATAATTTGTCCATTTTTCTTCAATTTAGGAAGAATACATCTCCTATGCTCTTTCTAACTCATCATCAGTCTTAAACCATCTCATGAAATCACCTTTTAAGTGATAAACCTTTTGCTTACCTTGCCCCTTTGAATGTCTACAATCATATCTCATTTTCCCTAACCTAGCCTCTTTGACCTAATATACTCATCCATCATAACCCAATAAAATCAAATCAAAACAACCTCCGCACTTTATACCTAGCCTAAAACCCTAATCCATCCAACCCTCTTGGCTGTGATTCTTTGGAGAGAGCCCTATCCATCTTGGTAGGGTTAGCTACCAAGTCAAAAGATTGGTTTGTGGTTACCTCAGCTGGACTCTTCCTCAGCCTTGCAGATCTGGAGGAGCGATAACATACTGGCGTCATTGCCAGGGAAAGAAAGATTCATTTTCCCTGGGTGTACAACAAGTTTTGATTGGAATTTGGTTTTATGGATGATAGGATTAAGTTTCAAAAAGGTTGATTCCATAATTGCAGTGTCAATATTGTAGAGCTAGCTTCGAGGAGACAAACAAAATCAAAATCTAGATCCTGATCCAGCTGATTTAGTCAGAGATTTTCAGAGTTTTTTCGAAAACTGAAGAAGTTTACAAATCACAAGTTCAATCAAACCTCATTCCATTCGTAAGCTCTTGATCGTTACCTATTTAAAATTTTCTCTTGAATACATTCCTTTGTTGTGAAGTTTGAAGCTCTCTTTGTACCGCTCAAGCTAGAAGTATTTTACCTCGCATAGTTTTTTACCCTGTTAAGATTCTGGCTCCGAAAAGATATACCAGGTCAAACCCTGACCCAAACCCTCCTTATCCTATTGATGATCTTGAAAGTTTGTTAAGAAAACCTAGAATCCCTTTCCCTGATACTGAAAGAAAAAAATTGGAAAGGACCACTTCCCTGCCAGATTAGATACTGAGTGTTGAGGATATTCCTTTTTATATTAAATTCAAGCAATCCCTATTTCGTTCGAAGTCTGAGTCTTGTCTTATAGAGATAGTGAATGATCCCATAATGTTTGATTCATACTTACCCACCTCAAAATCTTTGTTTAATCAACCTTCTGCAACATCTCAATTTTCAAAACTTGAGCACGAGGTTTGGTCTAATTTTGATAAACTTCAAAGCCTAGTTGATTAGTTACAAATTACAGCAGAAAAAGCCTCCCTCTATTTCACCTCCGAAAACAACCGTATCCATACCTCCATCTTCATACCAGCCAACACAGCCATTGTAGTTCCTGTACACCCTCCCCTAGTAGTCATGGCGAGATTTGCTCCCTTACAACTACCTGGTCAGTTGGTAAATTTACCTCAGACCTATGGCTAGAGACTTCCTCTTTTTCATGGCAGCCCAGGAATTATAGCACAACAACATATTGACAAAATGCTTGATTTTATTGATTTAGAGGAGGTTGATGAATATGATGCCAAAATGAGACTAATGGCTCAAAGTTTTTCTGGAGATGTGAAAAAATGGTTCCATGGTTTGGCATCTCGCTCTGTTGATACTCCTTAGAGGCTAAATGAGTTGTTCTTAGCTAGGTGGCGGGAAAAGAAGAACCCAGTGCAGATCTTGGTGGAATACAATACATTGAAAAGGAATCCTAACAAGACAGTTCAAGAGTTTACTATAAGGTTCAATTAGATCTACAATTCCATTCCAGATAACATGAAACCTCCACCTGATTTGGAACTTCAACATTATCCAGATGCCTTTGATCCTAAGATGGCTTATCAACAAAGGAAAAGAGATCCTACAACTCTGGAAGAAAAGCAGAATAATGCAGTGAGCATGGAAGCAAATTTGATGATTAAAAAGTCTTAGTTGAAACATGAGAAACTAGAGAAGAAAGTAACAATTAAATAAGAACCCTCTTCTTCCACCAATCTTAAACTAGATGCATTGATCATAACCATGGAGAGAATGGTTGATCGAATAATAAATTCAGATAGACAGAAGGAGGCACAAGTCAGAAATCCAAATTTTAGAAACTAGCAGCAACCTTAGTACAGGATAAAACAAAGAGAGCATAAAGCTTTTGAGGCATCAACATCTCAGCAGTAAATTCAAACACCCTTGCAGTAGAAGTATGCTCAAGGAGAATTAGAGGATGAAACAGACCCAATTTTCAAGAAAAACAACTTCTTCGGGGAAGATTACCATCCCATTTTCTTGACTGAAAATGAGAAGTATGTCGAGAAGATGAAATAACCTAAAGATGAAGACTACATATTGGTGAATGACTATGCATTGGAAACCCAATCAGATGATTATCAAAGAGGATACTTGAATTCACTTAGCTCTCAACAAAAGAAATATTCCTTGAGAAATAGGGATGTCCCGATCACTCCCATTTAGAAAAGGACATCGTAGCAGAAGGATACCCAACTGAAGACAAATCCTCAAGGTAATCAAAGTAAAGGTAAAGAGTTGGCAGGACCTAACCAAAACAAAATAAATTAGCCATCTACAAGTAATCCAAACAAGGACCATGACATTCAAAAGAAGGATCAAACATCAAAAGCTCTTCCCGAGAAGAGAGACATCATCCAAGGAGAGGTAGATAAATCTGGTTCATTCAATCTAGAAACTGAAGTTGAAAGTGTCAATCCCTCTTACTGAACTGGTCAAAAATAGCCATTACAAGTCTGATATAGTTAAAATGCTGAAATTTTATCCTTTTTCCGACATGGTTAATGTTGAAGACGACCAACCTAAATTAATTTTTGGTCCAGCCAAAGATGGTCAGTCAGAAGATAGTGAGGTTCGTCCATTTTACCTAAGTTTAAGAATCCACTATTACATTCTTTATAACTCCATGCTTGACTCTGGAGCCTCCCATAATTTAATGCCTAAGGCCATCATGGAAATTTGGGTCTAGATATAACTCATGAATACCATGACTTGTATTCTTTTGATTCCGGTAAGGTCCGTTGTCTTGGTCAAATCAAAGATTTGGTAGTATCCCTAGACCAAATCCTGGCAAAGAATCTCTTAATGGATGTGGTGGTAGCTGATATACCACCATGGTTTGGTATGTTATTGTCAAGTTCCTGGGGAGAGAATGTTGGGTCCCTATAATACTAGTGATTACCCCATTACTATTGTAGTTATACCCCTTATTAATATTGTTGTGCCCCTATTGCCCCCATATTGTTATTACTATGCCCCACAGAATCCCTCTATTGTTATTTTTGTGGCTTTATATTATTATTGTTAGGTCGGCTGGATTATTTTGTGACTCCTTAGACTCCTATATATAGAAAGGAGGTTTTGTCATTTGAATCATCCAAGAATTGTTCATTTATGTAATGTAAAGGAGGTTTCCCCCTCGAAGAGGCTGAATTCTAAGGCGTTGATCTATCTTTTCTATCTTTTCTTGAGCTGGTTTCATAACATTTGGTATTAGAGCTTTGGATTCTAGGGTTTCACTACTCCAAACAGGTCATCGTGGAATTTTCACTATAACTTTTTTTCTGTGACGTTTCAAAAGTCGCAAAAAAAACCCATTTGAGAAGAAATTGCACTGAACCTTGGGTCCGAATTTCAGAGCTTTTCACGCGATATTTGCGGAGATATGATCTGAGGAAGTTGGTCTTTTTGCAGACTCCTGAATTACATTCAAAACAGGTGACCTGGGGAAAATCGTCATAACTTTCTCTCTGGGGATCAGATTGAAATTTCGTAAGAAGGTACAGAAAGAGGACGGACTGTAGTTTCTTTTATGCATTTCTCAGATCCATAGGTCGAAACAGTGACTTGTGGCACGTTGTACAAATTCGCTCTACTGAACTAGTCTATAATCAAGTCACTGTGGGAGATTTCGCATAACTCTTCCTTGGAGAATCCAATTTAGGTCAGACTTGTGGCATTGGAAAGAGGACATAGAAGGCTACTACAAGTCACAATTCCAGAATTGGAGGATCTGGAATTACAAAGACACATCAGATTCAATATCGGGCTTCTACAAAGTGAAAAAAGGTGTGTAGTTTTTTTTTAAATTTTTGTGTAAGCTGGGTTTGAAGGAATTCAAAGGGCATAGTAAAGAATTATTATCGGTAACTGATGCCCCGAGGAAAGAAAATGCAAACACCTAGTAAGGAACCTGAAAGCTCTAGCATGACTCATGAAGAAGAGGAAGAAATGCTACATGATATATCAAAATTACAAGAACAAGTGCAACAAATGTCACGCTCACAAAAGCTAACAGAAGCTAAGATAAATGGCATGGAATCTAAGATAAAGGGCATGGAAGCTAAGATGGATGATTGGAAGATAGATTTGAAGACAGACATGGAAGAATTGAAGATAGATTTGAACACAAACTTGAAGACAGGCATGACAGATATGAAGATAGATTTGACAAATTTTCTACAAGAAATACTTACTAATGGTGAAAAGGTAGTAAAGGAAACTCATGATGCGAAAAAAAGAAATGTTAATCATGATATCATAGACTCTAATGTTGGATCGAAGACCCACCATATTCCAAAAATCGATATGAGAAAGTTTGATGGCAAGGATCCCGCAACATGGATATTACAGATGGAGCAATTTTTCGATCTCAATAATGTGCAAAACACACAAAAGGTACGTATGGAAACTTTATATTTGGAACCAAATCAGTTTGTATGGTATCAATGGCTTTGCTCTCGTAAACAATTTATCACTTGGGCAATTTTTACGGAAGAATTGATAGCACATTATGAGGATACAAAAAGCAACACTTTTTTTAGCCAATTGATAAGTCTCAAACAAAAGGGTTCAATAATGGAGCACATTGAGGAGTTCCAAAAATTGAACATAAGGGTAAAAAATATTCCAGAGGAGCATAGGATTGATGTGTTCATAGGGTCTTTAAAGGATAATATCCAACATGATGTTCGCCTTTGGGAACCTGATTCATTAGAGAAGGCATTCAGGTTAGCAAGAAAAATGGAAAGCAAAATTATGGCAACCAGGAAGCATACCACTCACAACTATAAAGACGGAAGTGTTGTTGCCCATAGTCTTCCACAACCTATAAGGTTGACACCACAAAAATTGGAAGAAAAAAGAGCAAAAGGGCTTTGTTACAGTTGTGATAGCAAATACACTAAAGGTCATAAGTGTGCTGAGAAGAAATTATTCTACATAGATTGTGAAGAGGAAGAAGAAAAGGAGCAAGAAAGGTCAAAAGAAGAGGATATACTCCAGGAACAAAGCCTAGATGAAGAACAAATAAATCCGACCATATCTTGTAATGCATTGGCGGGAATTACCACTCCTCAAACCATCAAGATAGAAGGACAAATCAAGAAGAAAAAGGTAATAGTGTTGATTGATTCAGGAAGCACCCACAATTTTATTCATTGTAAGGTAGCAAAAGAATTGAATTGCTTCTTATATCCAGCACCAGAGTGTCAAGTGATGATTGCAAATGGAGGAACAATAAATTGCTCTGGAAAGTGCCATAATATCAAGCTATCCATGGGAGAATATGTATTGACTAGCCCAATGCTTTCCATTCCAATGGGAGGTGCTGATGTTGTACTAGGAGTCCAATGGCTACAATCCTTGGGTACAATAGCTTTTAATTTTCAAGAACTTTTCATCAAATTTTCTACGGAAGGAAAGGAAGTTGAATTAAGGGGTATTGCAGGGAAACCAGGAAAGATAATCAGCTCTAATGGTATGACAAAGCTTCTAAAAAAGGAGCAAAGAGGTGTAATTGCACAATTATGTTCGCTAGATGTTTCCACATCGGAATCATCTATTTCTCCAGATCTCCAAAAAGTCTTGGACAATCATTCCAAGGTATTTGAGACTCCCAAAGGTCTCCCACCTATGCGTGATCATGATCATGCTATTCATCTGATTCCAGGAAGTGTTCCTCCAAACATCAGGCCGTACAGATATCCCTATGTCCAAAAGAGTGAAATTGAACGTATGGTTGCAGAAATGCTAGAGGCTGGTATAATTCAACCGAGTCAAAGTTCTTTCTCTGCTCCAGTAGTATTGGTGCACAAGAAGGATGGATCATGGCGCATGTGTCCGGATTATAGGGAGCTCAACAAGCTCACTATTAAAGATAAGTTCCCCATTCCTGTCATTGATGAATTACTGGATGAATTGCATGGATCAATTTACTTCACCAAGTTGGATCTTCGTTCAGGATATCATCAAATCAGAATGAAGATTGAAGACATTCTGAAAACAGCATTTAGAACTCATGAGGGTCATTATGAATTTTTGGTCATGCCTTTTGGCCTTACCAATGCACCTTCAACATTTCAAGGTTTGATGAATTCAATTTTCAAACCATTCCTTAGAAAATTTGTGTTAGTATTTTTTGATGATATACTAATCTACAGCAAGTCTTGGAAGGATCATGTTGAACATGTTGACAGGGTGCTACAACTATTGGAGGAGAAACAATTATATGCAAAAAGATCCAAATGTTTCTTTGGAGTCCAGGAGGTGGAATATTTGGGTCATATTGTATCTCATGAAGGAGTTAAGGTAGACCCTAGCAAAATTAAAGCCATTAAGGAATGGAAAATCCCCACATCCATAAAGCATCTGCGAGGATTTCTTGGGTTGACAGGGTATTATCGCAAGTTTGTTAAGAATTATGGGAGAATAGCAGCACCTCTAACAACATTATTGAAGAAAGATGCATTTTCATGGACTCCGGAAGCAACAAAGGCCTTTGAACATCTTAAAGAGGCAATGTGCCAAGCACCGGTCTTAGCTACACCAGACTTCACAAAAACCTTTATTGTGGAATGTGATGCTTCAGGAAATGGAATTGGTGTTGTTCTAATGCAAGATGAAAGACCCATTGCTTTTGAAAGTCGTCCAATCAAGGGAAAGTTTTTAAGAAAAGCTATTTATGAGAAGGAAATGTTGGCAATACTCCATGCACTTAAGAAATGGCGACCCTACCTAATGGGAAGACACTTCAAGGTAAAAACAGATCATGATAGCCTTAAATACTTTTTAGAACAAAGATTATCCTCTGAAGAGCAACAAAAGTGGGTCACAAAGATGTTGGGTTATGACTTTGAAATCATCTACAAAAAAGGGAAGCAAAATGTGGTGGCAGATGCACTCTCAAGAAAGGATGAGGATGTGGAAGCATTGTTGTGCGCCATTTCTATTATCCAACCAGATTGGATAAATGAAGCAAGGGAGGAATGGAAGAATGACGAAGAAGTGTGGGCACTTATTCGAAAGCTACAACAAGATTCCAGTACGTCTGATACATTTAGCTGGAAAAATGATTCGTTATGGTACAAAGATCGCTTATACCTCTGTAAGAATTCCCAGCTAAAACAAAAGATTCTTATGGAATTGCACACTTCTCCCTTAGGAGGGCACTCAGGATTTTTAAAAACTTACCACAGGGTTAAGAAGGAATTTTTTTGGGATGGCCTTAAATCAGATATTCAAAAGTTTGTGGCGGAATGTTTGGTTTGCCAAAAAAATAAAGTTGAAACAATTAAGACACCGGGTCTATTACAACCTTTATCCATTCCAAGCCAACGTTGGGAGGAGGTTTCAATGGATTTTATCACAGGTTTACCCAAGTCTGAGGGAAAAAGTGTCATCATGGTGGTAGTTGACAGACTTACCAAGTATGCACACTTTTGTGCATTATCACATCCATTTAAAGCCAGTACAGTTTCTACTGCATTTATGGAAACAATTCAAAAGCTACATGGAAACCCAAAGATTATTGTAAGTGACAGAGATCCCATTTTCACTGGAAATTTTTGGACAGAATTATTTTCTTGTCTTGGTACTCAGTTAGCTCATAGCTCATCTTATCATCCTCAATCTGATGGGCAAACTGAGATAGTAAACAAATGTTTGGAAGGATATCTTCGTTGCTTTGTATCTGATAAACAGACACAATGGGTCAAATGGTTGCCTCTGGCTGAATGGTGGTATAACACTTCCTTCCATACAGCAACAAAAATGACCCCATTTATGGCACTTTATGGGTATCAACCACCATCCATCACATCATATTTAAGAGAAAATTCTAAGGTTCAGGCAGTGGAACATCACATCGAACATCAACAACAAGTCCTCCAACTCTTAAAGGATAACCTCGTGTTGGCACAAAATAGAATGAAACAACAGGCAGATCAACATCGCAGTGAAAGAAGTTTTGATGTAGGTGATTGGGTATTCCTACGGCTACAACCATATAAGCAAATGTCCCTCAAGCAAGCTAAGAAGGATAATAAATTATCACCAAAGTATTATGGTCCGTACAAGGTGTTGCAAAAGATTGGTACTATGGCATACAAATTGGAGCTTCCTACAGCTTCTCGATTGCACCCAGTTTTCCATGTTTCATGTTTAAAGAAGGTTATAGGCGACAAGCTCCCAGTTCAAACAATATTGCCAGAACTTGATGAGGAAGGAAAAATTATATTGGAACCGGAAGCAGTCATAGAAACAAGAACTCGACAGCTACGAAATCGATCAATTTCAGAGTATCTTATCAAGTGGAAGAACTTATCTGCTGAAGATTCCACATGGGAGGATGAGAATTTTATGCAGAAGTATCCAGAACTACTCAAGCGTTGAGGAAAACACTTTTTTGAAGGAGAGGGGCATGTTGGGTCCCTATAATACTAGTGATTACCCCATTACTATTGTAGTTATACCCCTTATTAATATTGTTGTGCCCCTATTGCCCCCATATTGTTATTACTGTGCCCCATAGAATCCCTCTATTGTTATTTTTGTGGCTTTATATTATTATTGTTAGGTCGGCTGGATTATTTTGTGACTCCTTAGACTCCTATATATAGAAAGGAGGTTTTATCATTTGAATCATCCAAGAATTGTTCATTTATGTAATGTAAAGGAGGTTGCCCCCTCGAAGAGGCTGAATTCTAAGGTGTTGATCTATCTTTTCTATCTTTTCTTGAGCTGGTTTCATAACAGAGAAACTAAGAGGCACACTGGAGTTAGACTTCTCCCGTGCTACCATCCCAGTTTTTGGGCAATTGAGGAATCTGTATCGAGAAACCAAAATGAAATTCATGATAACTAGCAAGGAGAGGCTGAACAATCATCTTATAAATGTTGTAAATACATGTTTATAATCATTTATTTTATATAATGATAGTGGATTGAATGATGTAGATAGTTAGCTTGTGGAAATAAAAGATGTACAGGAGATTTCTAATTGTATAAGAACAATTTTAGACCAGGGAAAAGAAAATCTGCCAAGTTCATTAGAACAACCATCAAACAAGGCAGAAAAAGACTTAGAACAACCATCAAAAAAGGTAATGGAAAATTCAGAAAAACATGAAGAGAAAGTTCAGAAACTCGAGCCAAAGCAGAAACCACATTTACAGCCCTTGGAAGAGGAGCATGGTCTTTGGACCATGGACTTTGATGGTGCTCTCGGGAAAGATGGGGCGGGCATTGGCATTTAGATCTGAAGTCCACATCATCATAAAGGTGAGGTCCCTCAGAATGTTAGATTATGCTCGTACAAGTTAGATTTTAATTGCACTAACAATGAGGTGAACTACAAAGCGTTGATCATGGGTTTAAAGATCTTGAAAAGATTGGGTGCACAAAGAATTTATGTGTATAGTGATTCAGAACTTGTGATCAAGCAAGTTAAAGGTGAATATCAAGCTCACCATCCATGGATGAGAAAATATAGAAATGTTGTTTTATATATTTTGAGAATTTTTCCTGAATATACACTTTCAGTTGTACCAAGGAGTCAAAATATTGTGGCAGCTTCATTGGCTACAGCTGCAAGCAATTTCAAAATCCCCATCTTTTCAAACAGGGAATTTGATATTCATGTAAAGCATCGACCCTTTGTTCCGGACAACTTGCGATATTCGCATGTATTCTGGGATGACAAGCAGGTAAATAAATTTCTTCAGAGTGGAAAGTTTGAGAATTGTTCCATGGATGAAGTTTATGACAAGGATGATCAAGTCATCAAGGCAAATCAAGTTGATATACTACAACTGAAGGACAACAATATTCCGAAAGGTCTTGTACCTTTGGAAGACTTGTTTGATAAAGATGATATAGCCAAGAAGCCCACATTGGTTCCTATGGAGAAAGGTGTCGAAGACGTGAACATCGGAACAACAAACAAACCAAAAATGATCAAGCCATCCAAATCATTATCTCCAGAGGTAAAAGAGAAATATATTCATTTATTGTTTGAATTTTCTGTTGTTTTTACGTGGGATTATGTAGACTTAAAGGAGTATGACAAGAAAATAATTCAGCATACCATCCCAATTAAAACTAATCAAAATCCCTTTAGACAAAAGATAAGAAGGATTAACCCAAGGTTGGTTGCTGCCATCCATAGAGAAAGAAATTAATAGACTTTTCAAGGTGGGCATCATTGTTCCTATCAGATTTTCTGATTGGAAATCAAATCTAGTTCCGACAAGAAAGAAGACCGAGGAAATTAGGATCTATGTAAACTTCAGAAACTTAAACAAAGTATTTCTGAAAGATAATTATCCACTTCCAAAAATGGACCATATCCTTTAGAGAGTTGTTAGAGGTTCCTAGATGTCACTACTAGATGGCTACTCTGGTTAAAGTCAGATTTTAGTGCACGAGGATGATCAGGACGGACAACGTTTACCACACCTTGGGGCACATTCAAATATGAAAAAATGCCATTCGATCTCAAAAATGCAGGGCAAACTTTTCAGGGTGCCATGGACATAGCCTTTGCTAATGAAAAGGATGTTTTCTTGGTTGTATATTTAGATGATGTGACTGTATTTTCACATTAAGATGATGAGCATTTGCATTACTTAAGAGTTATTTTCCAGAGATGTAGAAAGTTCAGGATCTCTCTCAATCCGAAGAAAAGTTTGTTTACTATGGAGGAAGGAAAACTTCTCGGCCACATCATCTCAAAGGACGACATCCGGATTGACCCTTCACAGGTAGAAGCCATTCAGCAAATTGATTTCCCTAGTAGCAAGAAATAAATCCAAGCATTCAATGGTAAGATGAATTTCTAACGCAGATTTATTCATAATTTGGTTGAACATCTTAGAGAAATGACAAATATGTTGAAAAAAGATAATGATGTAAAGTGGTCTAAAGAAGCCTGCAAGTCCTTTCATGCGGTAAAACTTGCCTTGACCACTGCCCCTATTTTAATCAATCCTGATTACTCCATTGATTTCATAATATTCTCCTTTGCTTTTGAGCATACAATGGAAGCAGCATTGATGCAGAAAAGGGATAAAACCGAGCTTCCAATAGCATTTTTCAGTCGCAATATTAGGGATGCAGCCCTTAAGTACAACATCATAGAGAAACAAGCTTTGGCTTTGGTAAAGGTGTTGAAAGATTTCAGATTTTACATTTTACATTCACATACTCTTGCTTATGTGCCTAATGTAGCGGTAAAAGAAGTTCTTGTGTAGAATGACCCAAAAAGGTAGAAGAGGTAGATGGATAGTAGCATTATTATAATATGATCTTGAGATCAAGCCTCATAAGATGATCAAGGGTCAAGGCTTAGCCAATCTCATGGCTAAGTCAAATCCCCATGCTCTAGATATCAACCTTGTAGCAGCATTGTCTGACAATCAAGAAGAAGTAGATCTCATTAAGGTATCTGATATCTTTTTATCATCTCCACGATATTCTGATATTATTTATGTTTTGCAACATCTAAACCCCCCTCTAGGCATGTCTAAGGCTAAGAGCAGGTCATTGAAGCTGAAGGCTTCTAAATATTGCATTATGGACAACGCACTTTATTGGAAGGATCCTGGAGGTGTGTTACTCAAATGTCTGACCGAAGATGAGTCTAAAGAGGTGATAAATGACTTCCACAAAGGAGATTGTGGGGGCCACTTGTACTAGAAGACCACAACCAACAAAGTACTGAGAGCAGGTTACTATTGGCCTACACTTTTTGCAGATATCTACAAGGCAGTGATGAGTTGTCATGAGTGCCAAGTTTTCCAAGGTAAAATAAAACTTCTTCCTTTACCTCTACAACATATATCAGTTCATGCACCTTTTTAGCAGTGGGGCCTAAATTTCATAGGCAAGATTAACCCATCATCATCCGCACAACACAAGTGGATATTGACAACTACATACTATTTTACTAAGTGGATTGAAGCAATTCCAACCAAGCAAGCAACAGATTCAGTTATCATTCAGTTTTTAGAAACTAATATCTTGTCCCATTTTGGTTTTCCTAATAAAATCATCACAAACAACACAGCAACATTCAAGACTAAAAAGATTACTGAGTTTTGTGACAAATATAACATCAAGTTGGGACATTCTACAGCATAATATCAACAAGGAAATGGTTTGGTGGAGTCCTTCAATAAATCCTTAATCAACATCATCAAGAAAATGTTGGAGGCCAACAAAAAGAATTGGCACAAAAAGCTGATCAATGCATTGTGGGTTGATCGAGTGAGTAGTAAGAAATCTCTTGGACTTTATCCTTTTCAAATAGTGTATGAAGTAGATATTGCTTTTCCTTCATCATTAGCAGTCTCGGTCATGAAATTGTTGCAAGAAGCAGGGAGTGAAGAGAATGATATACAATGCCGAATCAATCAAAGGATTCATCTAAAATAGACACGAGATGAGGTATTTCAGAACACCTCTAAGCTCCATGATAGGATAAAGAAAATCTATGACCGGAAAACAAAGGAGGATGATTTCAAAATTGGAGATGTGGTGCTCCATTGGGATGCCAGAAACAAGGACAAGGGTAAGCATGGTAAATTTGAAAATCTGTGGAAAGGCCCTTATCAGATTTATGCTTTCTGAGGGAAAAATGCTTTCTTGCTAGATGAGATGAATGGAGAACCATGCGTAGGAGGACCAGTCAATGGTAAGCTCCTTAAGAACTATCTTTCCTGAAATATGCTTCTCAGAAATTTCCTGATTTCATTGTACATAACAATTTAACTTTCTGCAAGTGTGAAGTAGAGAATCACTGGAGTTCGGAGCCTGAAGTGAAGGCCATGGAGCTTCACTGATTTTCTGCCATTTTCAAAGTTCAGTCGTTAGTTAAGTAAGTCAGTTTTGAGTCATTTTTTCAGTCGATTTCAAGACAGCTTCGAGTCAGTTTGTGTTACTTGAGTTGTCAGTATTCAGTCATGGATTTCAGTTTGATTTTTTGACCGTATTAGCCCAAATCATTAGGCAATTGGTCTACGGTGTTCTTGACACCTCCAAGGAGTTGCCATCCCCAAATAAGGTCAATGTTAGAGTCAATGTTTGTTGAAAATAGAAACAAGAAATGATAAAAATAGAATCCAGAAATTCCAATTTAATTTGTCCTTAAATTAAATTGTAAATTAAAATCGAATTTAGTCTTAACATCTACTTGGAAAAGATTAATTAATTTATTTTGAATTAATTAGTTGGAGAAATTCAAGTTAGAAGTCTTTTTGAATTCATGCAAGAGTTATCCCTTAAATTAAGGAGATAAGATTGAGTTATCCCTCAACTCAAGGAGATAAGATTGAGTTATATTTGAGTTGTAATTAGTTAACTCAGTTTACTGAGTTAAGTCCAGTTAAATTAGTTCCAAAATATTTGATGAACTAATAGAGAGTTAACAGTCAGTTGATGCATTAATGCTTCCACTAGTGCTACTCCAGTTAACTGAAGATTCTCTCATCAGAAACTCATGCATGTCTATTTTTAGAAAGACCCAGTTCATTTATATGTCAAGGACAGTGTATTATCAGTTGCATATATTTTCCTATAAAGAAAACTCAAGCATGCAGTCAAGGCATTCATCCTCGAGGATCGCGCAGCTTTGGAGGATCAGTGTTCCAGTTGGTTGAGATTTTTCCACTTGGTAACAACAGGATCACCCAAGAGAAACAACGCAAGGAAATAGGAGCTTGGAGGGCAAAGAAGAAGGCTTGTGAGAAGCCAAGATTGCCTGTGAGCATATGTGAGGATTGTACTAAGAACTGGCTAGTTGGAGCTAAGGCTTTGTATAATTCCTATGTATTTCCACCTTGTAAAATAATACAGATAGTGGGGTTTTTAGCTGAGGATTTCCCTGAAGTATTTTAATGTGTATTGTGCATTGATTCTTCTTCTTCTGGTTATATTGTCCAACTCGATCTTTAAGCTTCTGCAAATTGATAGTAGAAGTAAGTTATAGTATTCTGCTTTGATTTAGATTGCATTATCGGGTTAACCTACCGACAGATTTTCTACATGGTCTCAGATCGAGATTTGTAGAGAATTTCTACATGGTATTGGAGTTGTGAACAGTATACTGAGAAGAGAATTCAAAGTTTGAAGTTCAGGGTTGCAGACTCAAATCGAATTCATATCATACTTCAAGGTTGGTCAATGGTGTTCTATGGTTCTTCTCATGGATGGAAGAAGGGTGACATGTCTAAAGTGAGATGCTTTAATTATCATGATATCGGACATGATGTGATTAATTGCCCATCAAAGAAGTCCAAGAAGGGATCCTCGATAGGATCGGAAGGTGAGGCATTAGCCTCTCAGTTCAAAATGGACTTTTCCCTCATCGCATGCATGGTGTCATCGATGATGGGTTGTGTTTGGTATCTTGACATTGGAGCCTCATTCCACATGCCCAATGATAAAATTTTATTCAATGCCTTGGAGGAGAAAGACCTCAAGATGCGCATAGAGATGGGTGACAACGGAAGGTATAATGTTTCAGGAGTGGGCACGGTTGCTTTTCAGAGGGAGCATGGAGCTCCTATCACCTTGATAGATGTGAAGTATGTGCCTGGACTAAAGAAGAACTTGGTATCAGTCACGGTATTGGAAGACCGTGGCTATGATGTGTTTTTTAGTAAGGGAAAGGTTTTCCTTAAACACATCACCATGAGACAGGTGAAACAGATCGGTTCACGAGTTAAGAACCTATATGCTCTTGAGGTTCAAGATTCATGCAAAGCCTTAAGGAGCAAGGCAAATGTTAGAGACTTGGTGGTTGAGAGGGAGAGTAAATTACCTTTCAACATGCAGTCCCAGAAGAAGTCTCAGACAATTGTGGAGGAGCCAAAATTGGATAAGCAGAGAGGAGATCGAGTGAAGAGATCCACTCATGCAGATACCTCCATTAGGGGAGAATTTCGATCCAAGTGGGCAGAGGGATCACATGCAACCATACCTCTAGGTGTGAGGTGGGGCGATGTGAAGTGATAGTCCCAAGAAGGTTGAAATTAGGCAGGGTCCATTGAGAGGTTTTATCTCATGGATCGTACCTTGTTACGGGAGCCCAAAGTACATAGTAGTGTGAGGAATTAGTGGGATTGATGCAATCAGAGATCAAAGTGACAGAGGCTATAGCAGTCAGATACTAAAGAGTGCAGAGAAGGATTAACAATAGTGCAGAAAGGCAAAGTCAGAAGAAGCGCAAAGTTTTCAGTTGATAGAGGTAATAGCAATGAGAGACTTTGATGACAGATGCATCATATTGATTCAGGTTGGATGTTTTTTTTGTTTCTAGAGTTGCTGGAGAGAAAACACTAGGGTGAAGTGTTTCATGCATAACATTCCAAAGGTTCACGATCGAGATCGAGTTGAATTCCTTTCTTGTTGAGAGGGAGTGTTGAAAATAGCAACAAGAAATGATAAAAATAGAATCCACAAATTCCAATTTAATTTGTCCTTGAATTAAATTGTGAATAAAGATCGAATTTAGTCTTAACAACTACTTGGAAAAGATTAAGTAATTTATTTTGAATTAATTAATTGGATAAATTCAAGTTAGAATTCTTTTTGAGGTCTTGCAAGAGTTATCCCTTAAATTAGGGAGATAAAATTAAGTTATCCCTTAACTCAAGGAGATAAGGTTGAGTTGTAATTGAGTTGTAATTAGTTAACTCAGTTTACTGAGTTAAGTTCAGTTAAATTAGTTCCAAACTATTTGAGGAACTAATAGAGAGTTAACAGTCAGTTGATGCATTAATGCTTCCACTAGTGCTACTCCAGTTAACTAAAGATTCTCTCATCAGAAACTCATGCATGTATATTCTGAGAAATACCCAGTTGATTTAAATGTCAAGGACAGTGTAGTATTAGTTGCATTTTTTTTCCTATAAAGGAAACTCAAGCACGCAATCAAGGCATTCATCCTCGAGGATTGCACAGTTTTGGAGGATCAGTGTTCCACTTGGTTGAGATTTTTCCACTTGGTAACAGCAGGATCACCAAGGACAAACAATGCAATGAAATAGGAGCTTGGAGGGTACAGAAGAAGGCTTGTGAGAAGCCAAGATTGCCTGTGAGGATTGTACTGAGAGATGGCTAGTTGTGAGAGCTAAGGTTTTGTATAATTCCTATGTATTTCCACCTTGTATGATAATACAGATAGTGAGGTTTTTAGCTGAGGCTTTCCCTGAAGTATTTTCATGTGTATTGTGCATTGATTCTTCTTCTTCTAATTATATTGTTCAGCTTGATCTTTAAGCTTCTGCAAAATTGATAGTAGAAGTAGGTTATAGTATTCTGCTTTGATTTATATTGCATTATCGGGTTAACCTACCGACAGATTTTCTACATGGTATCAGAGCGAGATTTGTAGAGAATTTCTTCAATATTTTCATACTGTCCTCAATGATCAAAACTTCTCTTTTATATCATATTATGGTCCCATTCTAAAATTTTTGTCATTCCACCTAGTTCCTCATGCAAAAATTTATTCACTGATGGTAGCCCAAGTCAAAAGCCTCACTCTCGCTTAAGAAAAATCAATACTTGTTGGCCCAACTTCATGTCTTACTGAGCATACATCAATCATAAAAGCTCATTTCATCATGTCTTGTGTCAGTCAAGTCACCATGAAGTATGCTCACTCAAGGTCCCATTAGGTCACTAGGTTTCATTTTCCAAGGTTCAATAATGCACCATTTCACTGCATAACGCCAGTAAAGAAGTATGAGAGTGACACATAATATCCATTTTTCATTTAAATAGGATTTTTAAATGTGTAAATATGGTTTCCCAAGCTCTAGTTTTCATTCCAAAGTATGAGTTTTATTTCAATTTGTAATTTTATTCCAAAAAACAGAGATGTAACATTATTTTTTAATTTATGTAATTTTATGTTCATTGTATGTAATAAGTACAATTCCTAAGATGTCAACTCAAACTCTATGTGCCGACTTCATCCAAGCAAATTCAAATTTAAAGAGTCCCAAACTCCAGCATCATCAATCTACAAAGAAGAGAATCAGAGTGTAAAGGGTAATTAGCTAAGATTTCAAAAAGGTGAAGTGAAACATTAGAAAGTGGGTTTTAAAGTTAAAATATCAAATTCACTCAAGTATAAAGGCCTTCTTAGTTTCAAACTTAGCTTCATTTTCCTCCTAACATCGATCGAGCAAACCCCAAGAGAGCGTTTTCATGATTCTGGGAAAAATTGAAAAAACATAGCAGGGACTATGTGTTTCCTTCAGGAGTTGTGCACTTGCTAGGCATTGCACGTTCCCTTTAGGTGTTGCGCACTTTCTACCAGCACTGCACACATGACACTGTGAGGACACACTTGACAGAATGATGGCACACATGACAATTTGCCTATTTTTTCACTATTCTTCTCCAGATTTGATTTTCACCTATGGAAATCAACATTTTACTGATGTAATTGATATTGTAAATGTATGATATTTTACTATTACCTAGGGGTAAATAGATTAGGTAAATAGACTTCATTAGGTCAAATGAATCAATTTCAATGTAATTAGGGATGAGTCACTTTGACCACCCTACACTCTAGCTATCAGTTCAGATTTTGGTGGAATTATTCCTCCTCTCATGGATTCGACCCCTGAGGTTGGGAGGAGTTTGTTTTGATGTCTATATCTTCCCTTTCTTCACTCTTTTTAGAGGATGGACTTATTTGGATGTTGTACTAGAGATCAAAGACACTATTGTATCATATTTTGGCCAGTATTAATAGATGAGTTGCAGCTATTTCTTTGGGATACATGTGGTATGGATGTTTAGCATTATTTCTTCTTTGTGATCATTTGTATGAATTTTTTGTATGCTCATAAACCATTTCATGTCTATTATATGGTAATTTTCAAGTTGATAGGTAGAACACATGTTTGTTCATGCTCTGTTTTGGGAAAGTTATCATAATTTGTCCATTTTTCATCAGTTTAGGAAGAATACATCTCCTATGCTCTTCCTAACTCATCATGATTCTTAAACCATCTCATCAAATCACCTTTTAAGTGTTAAACCTTCTACCTACCTTTCCCGTTTGAATGTCTGCAATCATATCTCATTTGCCCTGACCTAGCCTCTTTGATCTAATATCCTCATCCAGCATAACCCAATCAAATCAAATCAAAACAACTTCTACACTTTATACCTAGCCTAAAACCCTAATCCATCTAGCCCTATTGGTTGTGATTCTTTGGAGAGAGCCCTCTCCAGCTTGGTAGGGCTAGCTACCAAGTCAAAAGATTGGTCTGTGGTTACCTCAGCTGGACTCTTCCTCAGCCTTGGAGATTGGGAGGAGTGATAACATAACGCATACTAATTTTCAGATTTCAAAGCGGTATTTTCTTCAAGATTGTTGTTAATATATTCTTGCATTTGAATAGTAAAATACTCCAAACTTTGTGATTGATATTTGCTGACATGTGAAGGTTTATCCTAATCATTATTAATATTGTAGGAAGTGTTCACTAAATGAATAAATTGATCGTACAAAATAGAGGCCACTGCATCATCATTTGTTTGCACCTCCATATTGGAATTCTCAACTATGTTAATGAAATTGGAAGGAGATTGAGAAAAGATTGAAATAATTTCACATGGATTATGAATGGGAGAAAGAGAGAAAATATATTCAAACCAATATAATAATTCCTCTTCCGAAGGTTTTTCTTCAATTTTAAATTTCAAGCAATTTAAATGAAATCGAATGGTGAAATCAATCAAAGACTCATTTTCAAACCTTCGTAAATCTTCAATTTCGTCACATACATGTTCGTAGTTATAGCGGTCAAATTTAAAAAGGAACATTGTAACAAATTGATCCCAGCTATGAATTGAGGCAACTAGAAGCGATTGACACTAGCTTTTGGCTTTTTCCAAGAATGTAAGAGTAAAAATACTGCATAAAATGGCTTCATTAATATCATGAAAATTAAAATTTGAAAAATTTTGAATAAATTGAAAGGCGTGATCAAACGCAGAAGAATTTATCTTACCATTAAACTTTACTTGAAACAAGAGTCTTACCGCTTCAGGTGGAGTATTGGAAGATGCACATCCATGGATACAACTCCAAATTAGAATTTTAAGAGGAGCCATCATGATTAAATAAAATTTCAGAATTCAAAAACTCCAATAGACAACAAATTTCAGGCCCTCCTTCTAGTGCCAAAAATGTTGATGCCTCAAAATTCACTGCAATAACATTAGAGATGACCACTCGGTCCGGACCTTAAAGCAGCTCCTTTTTTGTTTAGAATGGTGGTTCTGGCTGGTTTAACTAGGTCCAGTTTCCTTCTCTCAATCTCCAAATGGCTTAAAATATGACTTTCATCCACCAATGGAGAAGAAACATCAGATCAGCCCTTTTGCTGATCACGCAAGAAAGTGATCCTTAAGCTAATATGGGGCTCAACCAAGCCATAACTAGAGTTTTCCTATTTGTGAAGAGGACTTCTAGGAATGTAGAATTAATCTAAATGAAAAATTATTCTAAAATGCAAGCAAAAGAAACTACATCATAATCCTATCTCAATTAGGCAGATATAGATTTAACACAACCGAGAGAAATATATTTAAATGATTTAGATTTAAATATGTCTAGCTTATAATAAATATTAAGCTAATGAAGTAGTTCAATTAACTGACATTATGAATACCAAAATGCATTATATTCAGAGACCTCTTAACTGAAATGATCAACCAACAACAATTAGGAATTAGTTCATAAAATGATATTGATTTTTAAATCAATGATTCAAATAATTAAACGATAATACGAGTAAATAGTTCACAACATATCATTATTTGTTAAATCAATATTAAAAGACAAATTTCTGAGTAAATAGTTACTCAGAAATCAGAATTCAACCCATAAGAGCATAGATAAATAATAACATATGATTAAGACAAATTATTTATACTGATAATAGTGCAAAAATATGAATAAAATGACACATTCTTGCCATCATAAAATGAAAATAGTATTTAAAACAATTGTATTAGAAATAACAATTTATTGAATCCATTTCTCTAACTCTAGTCTTCAATAGTCCTCTACAATCTTTGAACTTCTATTGCTACAACAAGAGCTGCAGGAGTATAAACTTTGCCCATCATACATAATTCAGAATGCAAAAGCAAAATCCACAATAATCCCCAGATCTGATATTTTCTCTCCTCTCACCTACAACTCTAAATCCCTATTACAGTGCTTTTAGAATTCTAAAATTGCATAGGAGAAAAGCCTTTAATACATTCTACAATCTCATATTTATAATATTTACAAAAGAATTCTCAACAAGAAAGTTTGTTGAAGAATAAATATGTTCCATCAATTTTCATTGGCTCAAAATTTCATTCTTCTATTGCTTGAGCATTCTCATTGATTGAGATCTTTTTCTCCTCATCTCTTCAACTGTTTTCCTGCAAAAACAAGTCAAAACTAAATTAAAATGAAAAATAAAATCAAGATACCAAATCTGGAATTAAAACAAATTCAATCAAAATTTAATTAAATAATTAAAATAAAATAAATATGAGTTTTCTATTGATGCCTATGAATATTTAATTGGTTATGGGGGGCATAGATGAATGGATCTGCATTCAGAAAAAGTTGTGTACAAATGAGAATGTAGAAATTAAACTCAGAAAATTAGTTTTATTAAATATTCGAAGCTTGATCTTATACTAAATTTTACACTCATTAAATGATCAAATCTGGTATTACAACCACTTGATAAATGTTATCCATGACTTTATCTTTCCAATTAGTCATCCTGGGCTTCGTTTGGCCAAGTAAAATTCCATTTATGAGCTTCCAAAGTTGGTGTATTAAAATTGCCAGAATTTCTGTTACGTGGGTTAAAAATCAGAAATTTTTATTAAAAATATAATCCTAAATTAGATTGCAAATATTAATTAATGAATACTAATTAATTGTAATTATTTTATTAATTTTAATTAATTAAAAATTTAATTAAAAACAGAATTAAACAAAATTTAATAATTAATTAAAATATTATTATATTATATTTATATTATAATTTAAATTATATTAAAATTATAATATAAATTATAATTATAATATAAATATTATATTTTAATATTTTAATTCAAATCTCATAATAAAAACAAACCATTATAATCAATCCATATTAATAAAACAAGTTAAACGAAACAAGTTACATGAGGTGTGAGAGAGTAGTGGAGTTATTAGGGGAGGTGAGTTATGGAGGGGTAAGGAGTGAGTGGAGAGTGAGGTGGAGGGATAAGGAGTGGCATGGAGGGTGAGCGTGACGAAATCCCGAGATTTATAAGGAGAAAATAAACAAAAATTTTATATTAAAATTTTTAGCCTCTCGCATAATTTCAAAATTGCACATCACAAATTTTCAAACAAATGCACAACTAAATTGCAATATGTGATATCACAATCGCAAATTTTTAACACTCATTTTTTTAGACTGCATTTTTCTTTAAGAGAAGGGATGTGAAGTGGGGCCACATGAATTAATAATCCTACAAATTAGACTTCATCCATTTTGAAATTTTGGGTTCTGGGTTTGGCAGTTTATTTTAAAATAACAAATTGGGGCAAATTACCAAAATCCTGAAACGTGTTTTCATCTGTTGAACAATTTGGCGGGGTCATTTTGTAGGATCATTAGTGAAAAATTAAAGAATTAATAAAAGTTAACTAAGAGTTAATATTCATAATGAATGACTATTTTAATTTCAAAAATTGAAATATCATATATTTATTTAGATTTTTCTTTCGAGACGAGAAAATGATCAAACTTCAAAAAAGTGTCATTTAAAAATTGGTTGACCGAATGAGGCGAAACAAGTATTGATGAAAAGTTTATGAAAATTCAGGTTCAATGAAATAATCATACTAGAAATATGATGAAAATGAAAAAATGAGTTAATTGCAAGTCAATTAACTTAAATAAAAATCATAAAATATGTTTAGCCAAAAATTAATGGAAAGGGTCCCTGTTATTTGAAGTAATGGGTAGTGTTGGGTTTTACCTAAAATAGGTTCCAAATCTTATAACCTTTTAAACCATCCTTATATATAATAAAGATGCACCTTTTAAATTTATTATCCAACTTGGTTCTTTTCTCATTTGGAACATGTACATATGCATCAAAGCCAAATATCTTCATATGTGAAAGAGAGGGTTTCTTACCATTCCATACCTCATGTGGAGTATTATCCTCCAATACTGATGAAGGTGATCTATTAACCAGGTAACATGCAATCTCTACTGCCTCTGCCTAGAATTCCTATCCTAAACTGGCACCACTAAGCATGCTTCTTGCCTTTTCCATCAATGTCTTGTTCATTCTTTTTGCAACTCTATTTTGCTGAGTTGTGTATGGAGTAGCCTTCTGCCATGCTATACCACACTTCTTATAGAACTCTTCAAATTACTTCTTGCAGAGTTCTCCACCATTATCTTTCATCAGCACCTTTATCTTATTCTTTGTCTAGTTTTCCATGAGAGCCTTAAATTATTTAAATTTGTCAAAGACTTCATATTTATTTCTGAGGAAATATATCCATGTATTCCTTGAGAATTCATCCATAAATGATACATAGAACACAAAAATACCCAGTGATAGAACTGACACAGGTCCAAACACATCACTGTGCACAAACTCTAATATCTCTTTCGCCCTCTTAGCAATAGAGGGGAAACTCACCCCATTCTTCTTCCCATATACACAATGTTCACAAAAACAAAATCCAGAAAGAAATTAGACACACCTTATACCATACCATTACCATGAAGTATTCAAAGGCCCTTCTCTCCAATATTTCCAAGCCTTTGATGCCATAGAATGGTATTTTCTCCATAGACCACTAGATTTTCTGCTCCACTTTCAGGAACCACAAAACTGTTGCATCAATCAATAACAATACTACCTAGAAGCTTTTCTAGAATTCCAATCCAAACTCCTCACATCAATACCAGTTCTCCTCAAACCATATTATAGGTATCTTTCTCGAACAATGTTTTTACACCTGCATCATCCATCTTGCTTATAGAAATCAAATTTCTGGCTAATGCAGGAATATGTAGAAACCCCAGAAGTGTTGTAATCCTTCCACCTTGCAACTACATATTTACTTTTTTGCGTCCAACTATTATAGCCCTCCTTTCATCCCCTAAGAAGACATCACCACCTTCATATTTCTCATATTCGCAGAACCACTCCATATGGGGAGTGAAGTGAAAGGATGCACCTGAGTCAATCAACCATGCTTCATGATATACATGTGTACTTGAAGAAAAAGCTAACTACACATCCCCACCTTCATCTGAGGTGGTTTTTGCCTCTACAGAAGGAGCATCATCAAATCCCTTTCCTTTATCAGGAGCTTTATATCTACAATAATTTTTGTAGTGCCCTTCCTTTCTTCATTTCCAACATACCTTTACAGGTTTTCCTGGAGAATTAGATCTCTCTCTAGATTTAGATCTCCCATTTGAGGACTTATTTTTGTTTCTATTCTGGGACCATCCTTGTTAGGTCCCTATAATACTAGTGATTACCCCATTACTATTGTAGTTGTATCATTTATTAATATTTTTGTGCCCCTATTGTCCCCATATTGTTATTACTGTGCCCCATAGAATCCCTCTATTGTTATTTTTGTGGCTTTATATTATTATTGTTAGGTCGACTGGGTTATGTTGTGACTCCTTAGACTCCTATATATAGAAAGGAGGTTTTGTCATTTGAATCATCCAAGAATTGTTCATTTATGTAATGTAAAGAAGGTTTCCCCCTCGAAGAGGCTGAATTCTAAGGCGTTGATCTATCTTTTCTATCTTTTTGTGAACTAGTTTCATAACATTTGGTATCAGAGCTTTCGATTCTAGGGTTTCGCTGCTCCAAATAGGTCATCGTGGAATTTTTGCTATAACGTTTTTTCTGCGATGTTTCAGATGCTAAAACAAAAACCCATTTGAGACGAAATAGTACTAAACCTCGGGTCCAAATTTCAGAGCTTTTCGCTCTATATTTGCGGAGATATGATATGAGGAAGTTGGTCCTTTTGCAGACTCCTGAATTACATTCCAAACAGGTGACTTGGGGAAAATCGTCATAACTTTCTCTCTGAGTATTGGATTGAAATTTCGTAAGAACGTACAGAAAGATGACGGACTGTAGTTTCTTGTATATATTTTTCAGAACCAAAGGTTGAAACAATGACTCGTGGCATGTCGTACAAATTTTCTCTACTGAACTAGTCTATAATTAGGTCACTATGGGAGATTTGGCATAACTCTTCCCTGGAGAATCCAATTTGGATCAGACTAGTGGCATTGGAAAGAGGTCGCAGAGGGCTACTGCAAGTCACAATTTCAGAACTGAATGATCTGAAATTATAGAGATACATCAGATTCAATATCCAGCTCCTACAAAGTGAAAGAAGGTTTGTAGATTTTTTTAATTTTTGCACAAGCTTGGTTTGAAAAATTAGTTTGAAGGAATTAAAAAGGCATAGTAAAGCATTATTATCAGTAATTGATGCCCCGAGGAAAGAAAATGCAAACACCCAGTAAACAACCTGAAAGCTCTAGCATGAATTATGAAGAAGAGGAAGAAATGCAACATGATATATCAAAATTACGAGACCAAGTGCAACAAGTGTCACTTGCACAAAAAGTAATAGAATCTAAGATGGATGGTTTAAAGAAAGATGTAGAAGCTCAGATGGATGGTTTAAACAAAGGCGTAGAAGTTAAGATGGATTGTTTAAAGAAAGGCGTAGAAGCTAAGATGAATGACGTGGAAGCTAAGATGGACAATTTGAAGACAAGCATGGACGATTTGAAGACAGGCATCGAAGATTTGAAGACAGATTTGACAAAGTTTCTACAAGAAATGCTTACTAATGGTGAAAGGGTAGTAAAGGAAACTCATGATGAGAACAAAAGAAATGTTAATCATGATTTCATAGACTCTAATGTTGGATCGAAGACCCACCATATTCCAAAAAGCGATATGATGAATTTTGATGGCAAGGATCCTGCAACATGGATATTACAGATGGAGCAATTTTTCGATCTCAATAATGTGCAAAACACACAAAAGGTACGCATTGCAACTTTATATTTGGAACCAAATCAGTTTGTATGGTATCAATGGCTTTGCTCTCGTAAAAAAATTATCACTTGGGCAATTTTTACAAAAGAATTGACAGCACATTATGAGGATACAAAAAGCAACACTTCTTTTAGCCAATTGATAAGTCTCAAACAGAAGGGTTCAATAATGGAGCACATTGAGGAGTTCCAAAAATTAAACATAAGGGTAAAAAATATTTCAGAGGAGCATAGGATTGATATGTTCATAGGGACTTTAAAGGATAACATCCAACATGATATTCGCCTTTGGGAACCTAATTTATTAGAGAAGGCATTCAGGTTAGCAAGAAAAATGGAAAGCAAAATTATGGCAACCAGGAAGCATACCACTCACAACTATAAAGATGGAAGTGTTGTTGCCCCTAGTCTTCCACAACCTATAAGGTTGACACCACAACAATTGGAATAAAAAAGATCAAAAGGGCTTTGTTACAGTTGTGATAGCAAATACACTAAAGGTCATAAGTGTGCTGAGAAGAAATTATTCTACATAGATTGTGAAGAGGAAGAAGAAAAGGAGCAAGAAAGGTTAAAAGAAGAGGATATACTCCAGGAACAAAGCCTAGATGAAGAACAAATAAATCCGACCATATCTTGTAATGCATTGGCGGGAATTACCACTCCTCAAACCATCAAGATAGAAGGACAAATCAAGAAGAAAAAGGTAATAGTGTTGATTGATTCAGGAAGCACCCACAATTTTATTCATTGTAAGGTAGCAAAAGAATTGAATTGCTTCTTATATCCAGCACCAGAGTGTCAAGTGATGGTTGCAAATGGAGGAACAATAAATTGCTCTGGAAAGTTCCATAATATCAAGCTATCCATGGGAGAATATGTATTGACTAGCCCAATGCTTTCCATTCCAATGGGAGGTGCTGATGTTGTACTAGGAGTCAAATGGCTACAATCCTTGGGTACAATAGCTTTTAAGTTTCAAGAACTTTTCATGATATTTTCTGCGGAAAGAAAGGAAGTTGAATTAAGGGGTATTGCAAGGAAACCACGAAAGATAATCAGCTCTAATGGTATGACAAAGCTTCTAAAAAAGAAACAAAGAGGTGTAATTGCACAATTATGTTCACTAGATGTTTCCACATCGGAATCATCTATTTCTCCAGATCTTCAAAAGTCTTGGACAATCATTCCAAGGTATTTGAGACTCCCAAAGGTCTCCCACCTATTCGTGATCATGATCATGCTTTTCATATGATTCTAGGAAGTTTTTCACCAAACATCAAGCCATACAGATATCCCCATGCCCAAAAGAGTGAAATTGAACATATGGTTGCAGAAATGCTATCGGCTGGTATAATTCAACCTAGTCAAAGTTCTTTCTCTACACCAGTAGTATTGGTGCACAAGAAGGATGGATCATGGCACATGTGTCCAAATTATAGGGAGCTCAACAAGCTCACTATTAAAGATAACTTTCCCATTCCGGTCATTGATGAATTACTGGATGAATTGCATGGATCAATTTACTTCACCAAGTTGGATCTTCATTTAGGATATCATCAAATCAGAATGAAGACTGAAGACATTCCTAAAACAGCATTTAGAACTCATGAGGGTCATTATGAATTTTTGGTCATGCCTTTTGGCCTTGTTATCACTCAGGTTGTCCTAAAGCTTCGGAAAGGATACGGCCGAGGTAACCACTAACCAACTTTGGACTGTAGGTTCTAGCCCACTTGCAGTCAGAGAGGGCTCTCTCTTTCAGATTTAGCTTTGTCGATGATGATATTAGGCTAGCTATTGAGTTCAAGGGGTTTTGGTTTGTAATTTGGTGGGAAGGAGGATGCTTTCAAACAGAAAGGCAATGCATAGTGTGGTAAGTTTCAAACCATTGGGCATGGAGTCATGGAGTAAGACTGCTGGTGCGTTTTCTTGGTGACAAGAGGAATATGGAGCAAGATAGCTGCATATGAGACAACTTTCAAGGTAAAAGAGATGGGCTGGAGGCTAAGGAATGAGAGGCAACAAAGAATCTCTCAAATAAGTTAGCAAAGAGAAGATGAATGAAGTCTATCTAGGAGCAACTAAGAATTCTTAGACAACAGTCATTCATATGTGAAATAGATTAAACATGAGCCATAAAGGAATTCATATTTATGCCTAAATCAAAGAGAAAACATAAAGAGCCACAGAAACTGAGCATAGAGTGCAGCTAAGCAAATTCTAATCCAATCTTTTGTTCTGTGACTTTAGCATGTATGAAATTGAGATAACAGAGGTGAGAGACACTTATTGATCCATATAGCAGCACATGAATTCCATCATCCACTCTTCAACCATTAACAACACATCAAACAGTCCATCCTCCAAGCTTTTAGTAGTCTTTGATTAAAGGAAACATATCAGATACAGAGCGAGTCTCTAGAGGAGTCATACAAGCAACCCACCCTTAGAACAGTGCAGAGGGTGGTATATATAGAGGAAATAGCTACAGACTTCCCTTGAACAGGTGTCAAGGGAAAAAATATCCCAAAAATATTTCTGAAAACAGATCAAAAGAGATCTGTGCAATCACTCTCTTTGAACCTAATCTATGCTGGAAATAAATGCATGAAACATCAGAAACAGCTGCGTTGGGGCAGCTGGCATCTCAAGTCATGTAGACCAGGACTGCGCATGAGGCAGCAGCCTCAAAAATGAGTGGAGAGAGGTCCTCAAGCCGTGTGCTAGCCCATGGCCATAATTGTGCATGGGCTGAGCAGCGCCGCCCCAAAATGTGGCCTCATACAATGTTTTTGCAATAAATCTGCTTTGAAATCCTTTATCTGTGCCTTCAAGTGGTCCTGCTGCCTTAAATGGAAAAAATTGCAAGCTGGTGAGCCATTACAGCTCAATGATGCTTTGTTGAATCTGTTGGGCCCCCTTTTCCTTCATCTGCCTTGGAAAATCTTCACTGATACACTCTGCCGCTTCCTGATATTCTTTGGCACGCACCTGGGTTATCTTGGCTTCAAAAATGCACTTAAATTGTCAAATCAACACTCACTGGCCGCTGTGAGGCCCAAATATCTGCTGTGAGGCCTTCTGCCGCTTTTGGGTGGTTGTCGGCCCTTGGCCAACTCAAAATGCTTTAGCAACACTTAAAATCACGAACTGGATGAGTAAAGGGTCATTGAAGGCCTGCTGCGGTGAAAACCTGCTATTTGGGGCAATTTGGGCCTGGAGCGATCCAAGAATGGCCTGAGAAAACCATGATTTCTTTATACCTGGGCGGGCACGGGCGTCGCACACAAAACCTTTGAAAATGGCCCATTTCCGAATAACACAGAAAATGTGCCAAAAAACATGAAATTTTAAAGAAAAATTGGCTTTTGGCGGGCACTATAGCAGCCTTTAAACCCTGGCCGTTGGATCCGGCACGGGCCGATCCAACGGCTATCGCTAATTCGCATCGGGGCGGACCGGGGAGCGGCACATAAACAATCGCCGAAAGTGCGGACCCGAAATGCTTATAGGCCCTTTCTTTATTGAGATCGGGTCCAGCCCATCGGCAAACCCAACTCAGCGGATTTTAATAAAAATGATAAGTGGACCCGAAATCTATATATGCTGCATTTTATTATATTTCGGCTCCGCTGGTCGGAGCCATATACATGGGGTGACCGCCGATTACATATGGGCCATTGATTTGGGGCCCAAAATGGATGGCTGTGATTAATTCGGCAATTCGCTATTGGCAGGGTCATGGGGTTGCCACATAAAAACGCCGAAATGTGGCGGACGCGATATGCTTTTACCAGTCCACTTTATATGTTTTCGGGTCCGGCCCATTGGCATTGTGCCCCATGCCTTGAGACTTAGCCATTTCGCTTATATATGCCACTACCCCCTCCCGATAGCGATATCGCGTCGAAGGGGGACCAAATAGATCCTTTTCTCATCAGAGCCATTATTTATTCAAAAATGCAAGTCTTTTGAATTCGGAGGGGGTAACCTTTATGCTTTTGCTTGGATTCTAAGGCATCAGAAGAGGTCCGATAGCCAAAAAAGGGAGGATTTTATCATTTTTTGAAGGTTTTTCATGGTTTTTGCATGGTTTGCATATTCTTATGCCTTGGAAGGAGTCCAAAGGCACTTAGGAGGAAAGTGATGTGGTTTTGAGAGGGGTTTAGTGGCCAAAGAGGGTTTCATGCCTTATAAAGGCAAACCAAGGTCAAAGGGGTGATTTTTAAACATGTGAAGGGGAATTATGCAAAGGAATGAGTCCTTATGCACTTGGGAGATAGTTAGGGGGGATGAAGGGTTCTATGCATTGGAAAGTGTCCAAAATGCATGAGAAGATGGTTTGAGGGGGCAATGAGGGTTCTTGCTGAGTTTCAGATAAACTTAGCAATCCCCAAGGATGCATATGGTTATTTTTCAACCAGGGGGAGGGATAAGTATATAGAGGAGTTATATACATAGTTTTAGTAGGGGAAGGGGAAATAGATAGGGAGCTACATAATAAAGTTAGTAGTTAACATGACAAAGATGAGAACAAGCGCTAAGTATGATGTCTTAGGCTATCAATGGGGGAAAATGCTTGATATAAGAAGTGTAAGCATTCCTCAAGTGAAGCAGATCTCCACCAAGGCAAATGATATGGAGAATGATGAATCTAAGAGGTATCAAGCAGATCTTGACCTCTTTGGGGGAAGTTAGTGAGTGATTTTGGGAAAGAGGAAGAAGGGGAGTTAGACATGCCTCGCTTGAAGTCCTCCAACTGAAAAACCGCCTTCAACTTGTGATATGATAGATATAACACTTGACAATATGAAATGGATCACAAGCCATGATTCTGCAACCACAAAGCTACCTACCCGACCTACTCACCTAGCATTTTCTCTTCTTTTTTGTTTGGGTGCACTTGAACTAGCATACCCAGCTTTCACTCTTTTCTTCCTACTGTGCTCCTATCTACTTCTACACTTATTTCAGCCAGGGGCTCAGATTAAACTGTTGAGCACCCTTGTTTCTCTACCTATCTACAAATCTGCCAAGATTAAGCTGTTTGGACAGATATTTATTCTCTATATTCTACAACAAGAAATTGAAACCTAGGGAGGCCAAGATTAAGTTGTTTGGCCTTCCTGTACTTGAAAACTGATCAAAATGGATTACTCATCAAAACTGGAACAAAGCAGTGGCATTAAAACTAGCACACCTTCATGGATACTTCTCTGGTCATTTGTAGCAAATATGGAGCATTGCAGCATGCATAGTATGACATATTTGGCATGTAAAAATGTTGATCATGAAAGATGATTAACCTACTGCAGCAGGAGGCTAACAGTGGCTCCACTTGGGGATGGCTTTTCCTTGTGAAAAGCCAAGAACAGCAGGTCAGACTGCCTTGATCCTCTGTAGTTGCTGTTAACTGAAAACTTCTTTTGTGCTGACTGCTAAATGACAGGAACTTTGAGATCTGAACAGCACTCTCCTTCAACTGAAATATTGTGAAAAATAAAGCATCGCCTGCTTTCTTCTGTGTGCTTGATATTGCATACACTTTTGCTTGATAACTGCATTTTGAAGTACACACAAAAAGGGAACCAACTGGAGCAACTCCTCTTAATTTTGTCTTTGAACAGGCTGTAGATGTAACACTAAAAACCGCTCCTCTGTTTGATACCATTGACTGAAGAGCTGGTAACCTGAATGCAGCATTTTTAATTGAATTCGCTGTTATAAATAACAGCGCTGCCCCTTTACCATTGAGTGTATTTTAAAATATATCATAACCTGCCTTGTGCACCCTTTGAAGTAAGTTCATACCCGGGGAAAAATTGATGTGCTTCTCTTTGAAATTCACCTCAAAAGAATAGAGGCTTCGAATGTTGCGCTCCTTTGGCTTCTTTTCTTCGGGACTGCGCTCTTTTCCCAAAACCAATGCAAAGACAGAGCTTTGAAATGGGGGATTTGCGTGGGCTGTGCCTTCAAGCTTTGCTGCGCTACTCTGCTGTGGTCAATGCTTATGGTAGATTTTTAAAACGGAGGACCTGCGCTGCTCTGCCTCCATAACTTCGCTGCTTGGTTCCAAGCAATCGGATTGCTTACACAAACATAAAAAGAAAGCGCTTATATGTACATGCATTAATATACAAATATATACATCAGAACCCTGTATCCCTTAGATCACTGGGTCGAGGTAATGCTTCAGCATGCGGCCATTGACAGGGCCCTATTCAGTTGCGCAGGCATCTAGAGTTTTGAGAAAATATGTATTGTTGCCTTGAATAGCACTGATGACAAATAGGCCTTTCCACAGAAAGTCAAACTTGGCATGCTTTCCCTTGTCTTCTCGTCGTGAGTCCCACCTTAACACTTTATCGCCAATAAAGAAATCCTCAGCCTTAGTCTTCTTGTCAAACGCCTTCTTCAGCCTTTCTTGTAATATTTGAGCTCTGTCATACACCTGCTCTCTGGTTTGCTGAAGATGAATGGTCTAATTGATCCTTCGTTGAATATCATTTGGTTCAGCTTGAACCTCCTGTAACAGCTTGATAACAGGAATGCCTAAAGAAGATGGAAATCTGGCCTCCATGCCATATACTAGCTCATAAGGGCTCATCCCAATGGATCTCTTTGTTGAAAGTATGTCTGCCCATAGGGCATTGGTGAGCTTTTTATGCCAGTTCTTCTTGTTTTCTTCTAAGGTCTTCTTGATAATACTTATCAGGCTTTTGTTGGATGACTCGGCTAAGCCATTACCTTGAGGGTAATAGGCTGTGGAATGGCCCAAGTTGATATGAAAATTGTGGCAAAAACTGATCATCTTTTTGGATTTGAAAGCAACGACATTGTTAGTGATGATCTTCTCAGGGCATCCAAATCTAGAAAGGATATTGCACTCAAGGAATTGGATAATAATGGTGTCATTGGCTTGCCTACATGGGATGGCCTCAATCCACTTAGTGAAATAATCGGTGGCTGTTAAGATCCACTTATGCTGGCTTGAGGAAGAGGGATGGATTTCTCCAATGAAGTCAAGACCCCATTGTTGAAAAGGCTTCTCAGTTGATATGGGTTTCAGAGGCAAAGGGAGCAGCTTTTTCTTGCCTTCAAAAATTTGGCAATTGTGGCATGAAGTGGCAAACTTCTTTACATCTGAAAACAAAGTGGGCCAATAGAAACCAGCCCTTAAAATTTTATCAGCAGTGGACTTCCAATATAGATGTCCTCCATAGTCCCCTGCATGGAATTCTTTCATGACATCACTAGTTTCATTCTTTACCTTCATGACTTTTCCAAAATAATGCACCATCTAAGACACAAAATTTCAAAGCCTTCATTCTTAAAAATCTCTTCTTGGTCCTAGACAATCCTAGGGGAGCACACAGGTTTAACAATACAAAGCAAATATCAGCATACCATGGGGATTGCAAAAAGGTGTCACTAATCTGTGGAGTCGCCAGATCCTGTTCATTGTCCAGTTGGTTGATGTCTAAGGCTTTAAAGTTTGTTTCAGACATCAGTTTGGCTAAACCTTGTCCCTTTATCAGCTTGGTTGGTTTTATCTCTATGTCATACTCAAGAATGTTAGCAATCCACTTGCCTCTTTTGCCTTCTAACCCCTCTTGGGTTAATATGTCTTTTACAATAGCATATGGCACATAAGCAATCACATGTGAATATAAAATATAAATTCAGAATTCCTTGATTGCTTTAACAAGGGCATAGGCTTGCTTCTCCATGATTGGGTATTTCAGGGGGGCATCTCTTAAGGCTCGGCTGAAAAAGGCAATTGGCTTTTCAGCTCCTTGATCATCCTTTTGCAAAAGGACAGCAGCTATAGTATTATCAAATGCGAATGAAAATATGATAAAGTCCCTATCAAATTTTGGACTTGTGAGGACTGGGGCTTGAGTTAAGGCTGATTTAATGCCCTCAAATGCTTGCTTGGCCTCTAGAGACCACTTTACCTTGGCATCTTTCTTGAGCATGTTGTTTAGCATTCTTATTAGCTCAGCCAAGTTTGGAATAAACCTCCTTAGGAAATTGATTTTCCCAAGGAATGCTTGTAATTCTTTTATATTTCTAGGATATGGGATTTGCAATATGGCTTGGATCCTTTCCGGATCAACCCTAATACCATCCTTTGAGATGATATGTCCAAGTAATTTGCCTTCTTCAAGGCCAAAGAGAGACTTCTTGGGATTCAAGGAAATGCCATATTTCATACATGTGATGAATATTTGCCTTAGGTGCTTGAGATGTTCTTCATCAGATTTGGAAAATGGGGTTAAGTCATCAAGGTAGACAACTAGGAAATCATGGATTTCCTTGGCGAATGCAATGTCCATTGCCCATTGAAACGTAGCACCAGCGTTTTTAAGTCCGAATGGCATTTTTACATACTTAAATGTTCCCCACGGTGTGGTAAAGGCTATCTTGTCTTGGTCATCCGGGTGAACAAGTATTTGGTTAAAACCTGAGAAGCCATCTAGTAAAGAGATTCTAGATGATCCCACTACTCTCTGCAATATGTGGTCCATTTTGGGCAAAGGATAGTGGTCCTTTAGGGAGACTTGATTTAAATTTCTGAGATCTACACAAAGTCTGATCTCGCCTGACTTCTTTCTTGTGGGAACCAAATTGGAAACCCATTCAGAGAATCTGATGGGTGCTATTATCCCTGCTTCAAACATTCTTTTTACTTCCTTCTCAATCAGTGGGAGAAGGACAGGGTTTATTCTTCTCAGCTTTTGTTTAAATGGTTTCTGATTCGGTTTCAAGGGAATTGTGTGTTGTATTACAGAGGTATCATAGGATTTTAAATCCTCATAGCTCCAAGCAAATACATCTTGGAATTCTTTGAATAAATCAATGTACTTGGGCTTCTGATCAGGAGGCAAAGACTTAGACAGTTTGATCATTTTGGGCTTTTCTGCTGTCCCAATGTTGTGTTCTTCTATAGCAGTGTTTATAGGCTGCATTTTTGGCTTTTTGGGCACATCATTTGCATCAAACATGTCTTCTAGTGGAGTGAGGCCAGCAGGGAGAAAGTTATCTTTTAGATCAATAATCTCGGCCTCTGTTTTGGCTATTTCCTCCAAATGCATTTGTTTCAATTCCTCTATGTTTTCATTGCCAAAAACTGTTGGGCTTAGGATCTGTCTGGCTGTTACAGCTGTTACAGCCTGCTGATTTTCGTTTAATGCTTGTTGTTGTAGGTCCTCCATGGTATCCTCATCAATGTTTAGGCCTGCAAATTCATGCTGTAAGGTAAGAAAATTGTTTATTTGAGCATCATCCTCGAACACTTGCCAGTCTTTAATGTTATTTGGGACAGCAGGCCTATGTTTTATTTCAGCAGTGAAATGGTGATTTGGCTCAAAGGGAAGCTTGCATGTACTAGCGAAAGTGGCTAGGCTGTGAGCATGAATGTTATGATTTCTTGAAATCTTGGCAAGCTTGGATTCAGAGAATGCATTGAGTATGTTGGTAGCAGCAGTCCTATAGGCTCTCATTCTGTTGTCATTGGTAACAAAGTTACCTTTCATTTGTTGGATTACTAGGTCGGAGTCACCTAGAATAGATACTTTTGCAGCCCCCAAAGCTTTTAGCAATTTAAGGCCTAACAGGAGAGCCTCATACTCTGCCATGTTGTTGGTGCAGCTGAAATTCAATCTATATGCATGACCTTGTGAATGATTGTTATGAGAATTATGAATCCATACACCTGCCCCTGCCCTAATTTGTTAACTGATCCATCAAACTCTAAATACCATGTGATTTCTTGCTTGTGAGTAGTCTCGAGAGTTTGAGTCATTTTAGGATTGGGCAGATTTGAAAATTCTGTTTGGGGAAGTTCTTTTTGTATGCTGATTGCATTTGCTGTTGTGATAATTTGTTGAGTATGTGCAACCGATTCTTGATTGATATGTGCTTGCTGCTCTAAAGCCAAAGGCTTGTTATCAGTTAGAGGGAAACTATCATCATTAACCAAAATAAAAGAATCCATGTCAGAGTGGATTGAATAAATGGGAAAATTTTCAGGCTTGCTCTCACTACTTACCACATATTTCATGAGCGTTTCTCTGTACAGTCTCTTTGGTTGCCCAAAGACAGAAATAGTAGCGTAGGAAAGGTCTAATTGAAGGGATCCTTGGAGCTTTTCTCCCCATGATCTTGATAGGAGCATACCGTACTTTGGTGGGATATCAGCCACCACTATATCCATGAGAATGGTTTTGTTGGGATATTGGACTAAGGAGACACACAAGTCTTTCATGAGGCCTATAAATTTCACTTGACTTGAGTCAAATGAGTACAGATCTTTGTAAGGTCTTGTAACGTCAAAGTTGAGTTTTTCCATAACTTCTTTGGGCATTAGATTGTGCGAGGCCCCTGAGTCAAACATAGCGTTGTGCAAAACTTTGTCATGTATATGCAGACTGATATAAAAGGGTGGAACAGGTCCATGTGTTGATTTTCCGTTAACTTCTGGACCAAATAGCAGTTCTGGGGAATCATCCAAAACATTTACATCATCTTTGTTTCCCGGGATTTGAAGTGATCTTTGAATTTGTTGTCTATATACATCGTGTTTGGCGAGTTCTGAAAGAGGGACAGATATCTTTGTTTTCCAATCTCTGCCTCTAAGTTAAATGGCTTTTCCAGTGGAGTCTTGTTGTTGATAATGGCAGTTTTTTCTTTTTCATTTGCATTCTCGGCAATCTGCTCTTGTTGATCGACGTTATGGGAATTTTCTGCTTGCGGTTTTACATTTTCAAGAGTGCTTCTTGGGATGTTGTTTGAATTTTCTTTTGAGGAAGGAAGTGGCAGAGGCTGCTCAACAGAAGGCTGAGTGTCTGTTACATCTTCTACAGTCACTTGATGTGGGTTAGGGACAGTTATATCAGCTGGTTCTGTTACAACAACTTTGTTTTTAATCTTGTTGGGCTGTTTACCTTCTTTTGTCTTGCTAGGCTCAGAGATGTCAATGGTCCTAGTTCTGAGCTTATACTGTTTGTGTACCTCATACACGGCGGTATCATAACCCTGTTTAAAATCAAAAGACTCACCAGATTTAGTTTGAAACTCATTACAGTCATGCTGATTTTGGTCTTCTTGGGACAGGAAAGTTTGGTGTTCACCCTTTAGATCCATCAGGTTCATGTGAGTATCCTCTATGGGTTCACTAGAAGTGGACCCTTCTACATAGTTATTTTGAAAAGGGGGTCTAATGTCATGGTCTGGGGTGGGCCTACCAGCATTTGTGTTCTGGGTTTTCCTAAAATTTGGGTTCCTTATGGGATTGGACTGTTGTCCTTCCCATGATGCTTTTCTCTCGACATTTTCTACTCTTTCTCCCAGTCTTTGCAGGCCATTGATGATAGCATCAAGCTTTTGGTCAAAGGCTGAGGGTTCTTCTTTAAAGGTGGTTCTTCTTTCCATTCTTGCTCTGTTTCTCTTGGCAATCAAGTTGGCTTCTACGGTAACAGCAACATTTTGTGCGTCTGCAAGAGTTGCAGGGGCTCTTTCTTTCAACTGATATGCCATATCAGGGTCAAAGCCATCCGGAAATTTATACAAAGCAAGGTCAGGTGGAGGTCTTAAGTTCTGTGGTATTGCATTGTAGACATTGTTGAATCTTGCACAGTACTCTAAAACAGTCTCTTGAGGGCCTCTTTTAATTGTATCATATTCAGCTAGTATGTGCAAGGGGTCTTTCTTCTTCTCCCATCTAGTAGTAAAGGATTGGTATAGCTCATCAGGAGTGGTTATGGAATTTGCAGCAAGTGATCTGAACCAAGTTCTTACATCACCGGTTAGACTCTGAACAAAAATTCTCATTCTTACACTATCATCATCGATTTCATAGCTTTCGAAATAGTCTTGCATCTTTTTGGTATGCTGAATAGCTGTGAAAGGACCGGTGGAATCAAAATTTGTGATTTTAGACTGGTAATCATGAGGTAAAGCCCCAGCATTGGCAGGCAGTTGCAGGGGTGCATATCTATTAGCTATATTGATGGGGATAAGTGGAACAATGGGGATAAATGGTACAACCGGAGCGACTGGGATAACAGGGATAACTGGGGTAACTGGAACAGCAGTAGTGGTAGCAGTGAATGAGGGTGTGGAAGGAGTGTTTTGAGATGTGGATGATGAGGAAGGGGAAACAGGGGTTGACCGAAATAAGACCTTGACAGGAGTTGGAACAGCACTTGGCCGAGCTGTTTCAGAACTCAAGTCAGCAAAATCTTCTTGACTTTATCGCCTCCTAAGGATCTTCGGGATTAGGTTGGGATTCTCAAAAACAACTGGAGGGTCCGGATCTGGGTTTTACCTTGTATGTCGTGGGTTCTTTTTAGGAGCCAGCTTCTGAATCCTATTTCTGGTATTTTTATATGGATGTTTCAGTAATAGCAAATGACTAGTCAAAATTTGGGACAGCTATCTACAATTTAAACTAGCATGAAGATTGACTGAAGCAGCGTTTATTTACTTCTGTTAATGCAAAGCAAAGAACAGTTTCAAAGGCTTCCTGGCTGGCATTCAGGCTTCATCTATAGTTTAAAGAGTGGACAGCAATTGGAATTGGAAAGTTTGATTTATGGTCTCAGCGAAGCTTTCTTACCTTCTTTGTGAAATCATCTGAGGAAAGTCCCCAGCGGAGTCGCCATTATGTTATCACTCAGGTTGTCCTTAAGCTTCGGAAAGGATACGGCCGAGGTAACCACTAACCAACTTTGGACTGCAGGTTCTAGCCCACCTGCAGTCAGAGAGGGCTCTCTCTTTTAGATTTAGCTTTGTCGATGATGATATTAGGCTAGCTATTGAGTTCAAGGGGTTTTGGTTTGTAATTTGGTGGGAAGGAGGATGCTTTCAAACAGAGAGGCAATGCATAGTGTGGTAAGTTTCAAACCATTGGGCATGGAGTCATGGAGTAAGACTGCTGGTGCGTTTCCTTGGTGATAAGAGGAATATGGAGCAAGATAGCTGCATATGAGACAACTTTCAAGGTAAAAGAGATGGGTTGGAGGCTAAGGAATGAGAGGCAACAAAGAATCTCTCAAATAAGTTAGCAAAGGGAAGATGAATGAAGTCTATCTAGGAGCAGCTAAGAATTCTTAGACAACAGTCATTCATATGTGAAATAGATTAAACATGAGCCATAAAGGAATTCATATTTATGTCTAAATCAAAGAGAAAACATAAAGAGCCACAGAAACTGAGCATAGAGTGCAGCTAAGCAAATTCTAAGCCAATCTTTTGTTCTGTGACTTGAGCATGTATGAAATTGAGATAACAGAGGTGAGAGACACTTATTGATCCATATAGCAGCACATGAATTCCATCATCCACTATTCAACCATTAACAACACATCAAACAGTCCATCCTCCAAGCTTTTAGTAGTCTTTGATTAAAGGAAACATATCAGATACAGAGCAAGTCTCTAGAGGAGTCATACAAGCAACCCACCCTTAGAACAGTGCAGAGGGTGGTATATATAGAGGAAATAGCTACAGACTTCCCTTGAATAGGTGTCAAGGGGAAAAATATCCCAAAAATATTTCTGAAAACAGATCAAAAGAGATCTGTGCAATCACTCTCTTTGAACCTAATCTATGCTGGAAATAAATGCATGAAACATCAGAAACAGCTGCGCTGGGGCAGCTGGCATCTCAAGTCATGTAGACCAGGACTGCGCATGAGGCAGCAGCCTCAAAAATGAGTGGAGAGAGGTCCTCGAGCTGTGTGCTAGCCCATGGCCATAACTGTGCATGGGCTGAGCAACGCCGCCCCAAAATGTGGCCTCATACAATGTTTTTGCAATAAATCTGCTTTGAAATCCTTTATCTGTGCCTTCAAGTGGTCCTGCTGCCTTAAATGGAAAAAATTGCAAGCTGGTGAGCCATTACAATTCAATGATGCTTTGCTGAATCTACTGAGGCCCCTTTTCCTTCATCTGCCTTGGAAAATATTCACTGATACACTCTGTCGCTTACTGATATTCTTTGGCACGCACCTGGGTTATCTTGGCTCCAAAAATGCACTTAAACTGTCAAATCAACACTCACTGGCCGCTGATCGGCCCAAATATCTGTTGTGAGGACTTCTGCCGCTTTTGGGTGGTTGTCGGCCCTTGGCCGACTCAAAATGCTTTAGCAACACTTAAAATCACGAACTGGATGAGTAAAGGGTCATTGAAGGCCTACTGCGGTGAAAACCTGCTATTTGGGGCAATTTGGGCCTGGAGCGATCCAAGAATGGCCTGAGAAAACCATGATTTCTTTATACCTGGGCGGGCACGGGCGCCGCACACAAAACCTTTGAAAACGGCCCATTTCCGAATAACACAGAAAATGTGCCAAAAACATGAAATTTTAATGAAAAATTGGCTTTTGGCGGGCACTGTAGCAGCCTTTAAACCCTGGCCGTTGGATCCGGCACGGGCCGATCCAACGGCTATCGCTAATTCGCATCGGGGCGGACCGGGGGGCGGCACATAAAAAATCGCCGAAAGTGCGGACCCGAAATGCTTATAGGCCCTTTCTTTATTGAGATCGGGTCCGGCCCATCAGCGAACCCAACTCGGCGGATTTTAATAAAAATGATAAGCGGACCCGAAATCTATATATGCTGCAGTTTATTATATTTCGGCTCCGTTGGTCGGAGCCATATACATGGGGTGACCGCCGATTACATATGGGCCGTTGATTTGGGGCCCAAAATGGATGGCTGTGATTAATTCGGCAATTCGCTATCGGCGGGGTCATGGGGTTGCCACATAAAAACGCCGAAATGTGGCGGACCCGATATGCTTTTACTAGTCCACTTTATATGTTTTCGGGTCCGGCCCATTGGCATTGTGCCCCATGCCTTGAGACTTAGCCATTTCGCTTATATATGCCACTGCCCCCTCTCGATAGCGATATCGCGTCAGAGGGGGACCAAATAGATCCTTTTCTCATCAGAGCCATTATTTATTCAAAAATGCAAGTCTTTTGAATTCGGAGGGGGTAACCTTTATGCTTTTTCTTGGATTCTAAGGCATAGGAAGAGGTCCGATAGCCAAAAAAGGGAGGATTTTATCATTTTTTGAAGGTTTTTCATGGTTTTTTCATGGTTTGCATATTCTTATGCCTTGGAAGGAGTCCAAAGGCACTTAGGAGGAAAGTGATGTGGTTTTGAGAGGGGTTTAGTGGCCAAAGAGGGTTTCATGCCTTATAAAGGCAAACCAAGGTCAAAGGGGTGATTTTTAAACATGTGAAGGGGAATTATGCAAAGGAATGAGTCCTTATGCACTTGGGAGATAGTTAGGGGGGATGAAGGGTTCCATGCATTGGAAAGTGTCCAAAATGCATGAGAAGATGGTTTGAGGGGGCAATGAGGGTTCTTGCTGAGTTTCAGATAAACTTAGCAATCCCCAAGGATGCATATGGTTATTTTTCAACCAGGGGGAGGGATAAGTATATAGAGGAGTTATCTACATAGTTTTAGTAGGGGAAGGGGAAATAGATAGGGAGCTACATAATAAAGTTAGTAGTTAACATGACAAAGATGAGAACAAGCACTAAGTATGATGTCTTAGGCTATCAATGGGGGAAAATGATTGATATAAGAGGTGTAAGCATTCCTCGAGTGAAGCAGATCTCCACCAAGGAAAATGATATGGAGAATGATGAATCTAAGAGGTATCAAGCAGATCTTGACCTCTTTGGGGGAAGTTAGTGAGTGATTTTGGGAAAGAGGAAGAAGGGGAGTTAGACATGCCTCGCTTGAAGTCCTCCAACTGAAAAACCGCCTTCAACTTGTGATATGATAGATATAACACTTGACAATATGAAATGGATCACAAGCCATGATTCTGCAACCACAAAGCTACCTACCTGACCTACTCACCTAGCATTTTCTCTTCTTTTTGGTTTGGGTGCACTTGAACTAGCATACCCAGCTTTCACTCTTTTCTTCCTACTGTGCTCCTATCTACTTCTACACTTATTTCAGCCAGGGGCTCAGATTAAACTGTTGAGCACCCTTGTTTCTCTACCTATCTACAAATCTGCCAAGATTAAGCTGTTTGGACAGATATTTATTCTCTATATTCTACAACAAGAAATTGAAACCTAGGGAGGCCAAGATTAAGCTGTTTGGCCTTCCTATACTTGAAAACTGATCAAAATGGATTACTCATCAAAACTGGAACAAAGCAGTGGCATTAAAACTAGCACACCTTCATGGATACTTCTCTAGTCATTTGTAGCAAATATGGAGCATTGTAGCATGCATAGTATGACATATTTGGCATGTAAAAATGTCAATCATGAAAGATGATTAACCTGCTGCAACAGGAGGCTAACAGGCCTTACCAATGCACCTTATACATTTCAAGGTTTGATGAATTCGATTTTCAAACCCTTCCTTAGAAAATTTGTGTTAGTATTTTTTGATGATATACTAATCTACAGCAAGTCTTGGAAGGATCATGTTGAACATGTTGACAGGGTGCTACAACTATTGGAGGAGAAACAATTATATGCAAAAAGATCCAAATGTTTCTTTGGTGTACAAGAGGTGGAATATCTAGGTCATATTGTATCTCATGAAGGAGTTAAGGTAGACCCTAACAAAATTAAAGCCATTAAGGAATGGAAAATCCCCACATCCATAAAGCATCTGCGAGGATTTCTCAGGTTGACAGGGTATTAACACAAGTTTGTTAAGAATTATGGGAGAATAGGAACACCTCTAACAACATTATTGAAGAAAGATGCATTTTCATGGACTCCAAAAGCAACAAAGGCCTTCGAACATCTTAAAGAGGTAATGTGCCAAGCACCGGTCTTAGCTACACCGGACTTCACAAAAACCTTTATTGTGGAATGTGATGCTTCAGGAAATGGAATTGGTGTTGTTTTAATGCAAGATGAAAGACCCATTGCTTTTGAAAGTCATCCAATCAAGGGAAAGTTTTTACACAGAGCTATTTATGAGTAGGAAATGTTGGCAATACTACACACACTTAAGAAATGGCGACCCTGCCTAATGGGAAGACACTTCAAGGTAAAAACAGATCATGATAGCCTTAAATACTTTTTAGAACGAAGATTATCCTCTGAAGAGAAACAAAAGTGGGTCACAAATATGTTGGGTTATGACTTTGAAATCATCAACAAAAAAGGGAAGCAAAATGTGGTGGCAGATGCACTCTCAAGAAAGGATGAGGATGTGGAAGCATTGTTGTGTGCCATTTCTATTATCCAACCATATTGGATAAACGAAGCAAGGGAGGAATGGAAGAATGATGAAGAAGTGTGGGCACTTATTAAAAAGTTACAACACGATTCCAGTACATCTGATACATTTAGCTAGCAAAATCATTCGTTTTGGTACAAAGATCTCTTATACCTCTGTAAGAATTCCCAACTCAAACAAAAGATTCTTATGGAATTGCACACTTCTCCCTTAGGAGGGAACTCAGGATTTTTAAAAACTTACCACAGAGTTAAGAAGGAATTTTTTTGGGATGGCCTTAAATCAGATATTCAAAAGTTTATGGTGGAATGTTTGGTTTGCCAACAAAATAAAGTTGAAACAATTAAGACCCCGGGTCTATTACAACCTTTATCCATTTCAAGCCAATGTTGGGAGGAGGTTTCAATGGATTTGATCACAGGTTTACCCAAGTCTGAGGGAAAGAGTGTCATCATGGTGGTAGTTGACAGACTTACCAAGTATGCACACTTTTGTGCATTATCAAATCCATTTAAAGCCAGTACAGTTTCTACTGCATTTATGGAAACAATTCAAAAGCTACATGGAAACCCAAAGATTATTGTAAGTGACAGAGATCCCATTTTCACTGGAAATTTTTGGACAGAATTATTTTCTTGTCTTGGTACTTAGTTAGCTAGCTCATCATATCATCCTCAATCTGATGGGCAAACTAAGATAGTAAACAAATGTTTGGAAAGATATCTTCATTGCTTTGTATCTGATAAATAGAAAAAATGGGTCAAATGGTTGCCTCTGGCTAAATGGTGTTATAACACTTCCTTCCATACAGCAACAAAAATGACCCCATTTATGGCACTTTACGGATATCAGCCACCATCCATCACATCATATTTAAGAGAAAATTCTAAGGTTCAAGCAATGGAACAACACATCGAACATCAACAACAAGTCCTCCAACTCTTAAAGGATAACCTTGTGTTGGCATAGAATAGAATGAAACAACAGGCAGATCAACATCGCAACAAAAGAAGTTTTGATGTAGGTGATTGGGTATTCCTACAGCTACAACCATATAAACAAATGTCCCTCAAGCAAGCTAAGAAGGATAATAAATTATCACCAAAGTATTATGGTCCATACAAGGTGTTGCAAAAGATTGGTACTATGGCATACAAATTAGAGCTTCCTGCAGCTTCTCGAGTGCACCTAGTTTTCCATGTTTCATGTTTAAAGAAGGTTATAGGTGACAAGCTCCTAGTTCAAAAAATATTGCTAGAACTTGACGAGGAAGGAAAAATTATATTGGAACTGGAAGCAGTGACAAAAATAAGAACTCAACAGCTACAAAATCGATCAATTTCGGAGTATCTCATCAAGTGGAAGAACTTATCCGCTGAAGATTCCACATGGGAGGATGAGAATTTTATACAGAAGCATCTAGAACTACTCAAGCATTGAGGACAACACCTTTTTGAAGGAGAGGGGCATGTTAGGTCCCTATAATACTAATGATTACCCCATTACTATTATAGTTGTATCCCTTATTAATATTGTTGTACCCCTATTGTCCCCATATTGTTATTACTGTGCCTCATAGAATCCCTCTATTGTTATTTTTGTGGCTTTATATTATTATTGTTAGGTCAGCTGGGTTATGTTGTGACTCCTTAGACTCCTATATATAGAAAGGAGGTTTTGTCATTTGAATCATCCAAGAATTGTTCATTTATGTAATGTAAAGGAGCTTGCCCCCTTGAAAAGGCTGAATTCTAAGGCGTTGATCTATCTTTTCTATCTTTTTGTAAGCTGGTTTCATAAAAACCCTCGTATAGACAAGGCATCTCCATTCTGCCCCTCCATATTTTCTCGTCTCATCTCCTCTGACAACAAGGATGAAACTATTTCATAAAAATTCAAGGTAGTTGTATTGTTACTTATTGCAACAACCAGAATATCCCGCGAATCTAGTAGAGAACACAAAAAAAACTGATGCACTTATCTTCATATAAATTTTTAATACCAACATATAACAATTGGCTTACCACGGTATTAAAGCCATTCAAATTCTCTAACACTGAGTCTCCATCCTTCATCCTCAGGTTATACATATTTTTCCATAGGAACAATTTGTTCACCAAAGACTTAGACTGGTACAAAGTCCCTAACTTGTCCCACAAAGCCTTTGTCGTAGCTTCCCCTAATACATTAAACAATGTTGAATCTGAGATACACAACCATATTTTGAGCTTTTCTTTCCAATTGAACTTCACCTAGTCTTCATCTGACATTGACATTGGTTTATTACCTGGATCTACTGCTATCCACTGATCTTTATCCATCACTAGATCCTCCATCTTGAATTTCCACAACTCAAAACTCTGACCATTAAATTTCTCGATCTCTATCTTTCCACTGATCACCATCTTCTTTCACCGCAAGAATCGGTCCCACTGATCTCACACTAAACAAGGTCTACCACAAGCCTGAACATAACCCCTCAGCAGCAAAGGCATCCCACTGAAGTCGAAACAACTCTGATACCAAATGTAGGCTTTAACCCTGTACAAAAATTACCTACAAACAAATTCTTAAAAATAGAAAATAAATAATGACGAGAACATGAAACATAAAATAGATATACACAGAGATTTTCCTCTAGATCCCAAAACCAGGACTACCAGAATGATTTTTCATTATCTTCATTTCAATATTACAATACATATATATACATGCCAAAGAATTCATAAACCCCAATCCATTAACCCTCGATTAGAACATAACCATAGTTCCCTTGAACGGATCTACAAAATACCATGGGCAGAAAACCATCATGCCCAAAACCATGTGCAAAACCCATGCACAAAACCATAGGTAGGTCTGCCCACCTAATATAGGTTCCAAAAAAGAAATCTTGAGATGTGATCCCAGACCATGTACAAGGGGGCTACTGACCCCCTGAAACCCCCTAACAGGGAGGGCTACCCTCCCTTTGTGACCTCCCTGTTGCACCCGACGCAATGAATAGGACGGGCTACCCCCCCCCCGCACATGCGACTAGTCGTGAAAATAATATAACACACACCCAACAATACTATCCTAAAAGAGACACACACACACATATGAAAGAATCATTAATTAAATTGCAAAATAGTTCACAAGATGTTAATGATCTTGAAATAAAATAGAACACACATTCAAAAATAGTTCATTGACCTTAGCATTATATAAAACAACATATACCTTAAAAATTAAAGAATAGTCTTCCAATATCCACAATACATGCATGAAATTTTGTTGGCTCTATGAGCTTCTGAGGATTAAGTGAAAGTTCAAAGTACACAATATAAGAATAGTCTTACAATATCCATGATACATGCATGAAAGTGTGTTGGCTCTATGAGCTTTTGTGGATTAAGTGAAATTTCCAAGTACACAATACAATGATATGAAACTGGCCCCAATAGTGGAACATGAAGTTACCACTTCCGTCTCCAAAAAATGATATTCACTCTTATGCTACGCTAGAGAAGTCAAGGCTCCAAATCGTAAGTTCCAAGCACTTTTATTGAGTTATGAGGGTTTATTTATAACAAATTAGGTGATTTTTCACTTCTTCTTATGAATTTTGACCTCCCTCATGACTCTTGATCTTATTTTGTTCTTATTCTACCTAACAACTCTTCAAATTCCCCATGTGACTCTTGGACTTCCACTTTACATTACATTTCTTAATATTTTCTTTGAAATATAACATTACATAAGACAAAACGTGGCTAGATCATAATAATACAAAGCTAATACATCATGTGTGAACTTGATGAAACTATATCTCGACAACTTCTACTTGTAGTTTTAAAGTGGCGTATTTGTACCAAGCCTTGTATTGCGCTGCTATGTTTTCAACCTTCGATGGAAGATCTAGATTATATCTTACTCTTGTCTCCATTGCATCTATATAAATATTTTTGGAACTAGTCTAAATGTTGTTACACAAAAAGCACAACTTCATATTCAACTTGGCAGGTCCAGCTACAAATTTAGAACATTAACTTTTTTAACTTCTAAATATTCCTTGATGGTCACCTAACTCATGTTGCTCGGAAATTCTTTCATCTCTTTCCTGACAACAATTCTCCCCTTTGTTTCTAAAAATGCTCCAACAGAAGGTATCTTGTGTACGTTCACCAGGGAGTCCAACCGATGATATTGTCACGAATAGGGGGATATGGCGTTAGATACAAAAGTGTTGAGCTATTTATTACCTAGTATAAGCATCCCGATCTTGACCCTTTCCAACTTATCATCCTGCCTTGTCTTCCTAACCAACTCTAAGGGTGCATTTCTATACTTAGTGCCTCATTCTTGGATCGCACCAATGGCTACATAAAATGCCTTTAAAATTTTGACATTCTCTCACAACCTCTTTTGTATTGTGTACAAGGGTACTACCACCTTGTGAAGAGTGATCATTTCCTCATATAGTTTTTGCATAGTGTCTTCCAATGACTAAATATCCCTAAATATTGTTTCTTGTAGCTCCTTCCTATTAGAACTAGAAGAAGACAACCTCTGATGCTCAGTGAGGAGACGATTGATCTGTTGCCTTGCGAAAGCCAACTCTTTTTCCAGTTTCTCAATTTCTTTCATCAAGAAATTAGTGTCTACTTTTGTAGCTTCTACAAAGGATGCATATGTTTCTGCAATTGTTCTTATATTCTTCCTTATATTGGGAATAAGTACCTTCTTTGTGTGGATTGAAACAAGATGAACAAGGTCATTTTGTAAGTACCTTTTCCTTTCCTACACTATTTTATTCTTCAACAGGTTGAAGATAAGATTGGAAATGTCCATGACCAAGTCATCTTGTGGAGGAGATATTCCCATCTCACTAAATGGGATGTGGCCACTAGTAAGAGGAGGTGGAGGCTAATAGCTAGTATGTTCTGCAATAGGCATGATGTCTTCCTCTTGGCCTTCCTCCTCCTATTCAGTCGTTGTGACCCGGGCCTACATCTCTTCCTTTATCTCTCTTGCAAGCTCTTAATCCTACTTCTTCTAGATTTCTTCTTCTTCTTCTAAATATTTTTGTTCCTCTTCGTCTTCCACCTATTTATGTCATCCTTATTTTTCTAACTACTTCTGCCATATTTCCTCTTATTGTTTCTTTCTAGTTTCTTCTTCTTCCATATTTCTTAGCTCTTCACGTATTTTTTGCATGTCTTCTCTTTCCTTCTTTTCCTAATATTCTTTTCACTTCCACTCCTCTTCTTGTCTCTCATTGTCTTCTTGTTTCTTCTCTTCTTCCCACTACTACTTCCTAGTTTCCTCTTCTTCCTCCTTTCTTCACTTTTCTACTTCAATGACCCCTTTAGTACTAGTAGGACTTGCTTTAAACTTTCGTCTCCTCTCTGCTCTTGAATTGTGAAAATTTTTCCTCTTTCTCTTGGTGGGAACTTCCTACTGATTCCCTGCCTGGACAACAATCATGTTTGTGAGATGTGTGGAAAGGGTCTGCCTCATCACCTAGTGCATGTTCCTGGGAATCATTGTACCAATTATTTATCTTTACTTCTTCTTCTTGATGATTAGAATTATATTTCCAGGAAAAATGAAACTTGGCAAAGTGTTTTTTACACACACCCCTAGGATCATATCTATGAAATCTCATTTCACCAAAATTAAGGTTGAAAAGTTCCTCAGCTTTTGTTTCTTCATCCTTCAAGCTCTTGAGCTCATAGGATCCCACTTTTAGAGGAAAGGAAGGTCAAGGTCCCTTCTTCTTCTGCAAAAATTGAGATAGAACTATTCTAAAATGATACCTGACCTCCTGCATGACCACTTTGTTGATCACATACCTTGGCCAAAGATGTGGATGCATATGAGAAATTAGCACTCTAAGGTATGTGCCTTAGGTGAGGTAAACCCATATGCTATCTCTTTAACTATTGTTCTAGCCTCATGAGACATGCAAGTAGTTTCTTCTTCAAATATCATTTGATATAATGAAATGAAGAAGTGTTTAACATGCTTTTCATAAACTCCTTTTTTGTTGCATTCTAACAATAACCTACAATGAACATTAATAAGGATTTCTCTTGGAGTGCACTTCCAGTCTAGACCCGCAAACACATGGCAAGCACAAATACCATCTAGTAAGTAGGTAAACATATAGAACTATGGTTGCTTGCCCTGTGTTGGTTATTTTTCCTTGATAAAATTAACCTTTCACTGTTGGGCCAACATATTTACCGAATTGAACACTTTTCCTTCTACGAAAAGTAGATAAAGCATGAAGATCCATCACTCTTCCCAAAATTTGGTGCTTTTCCACCCATATATCCTCCATCACATAGCCATTAGGTATTGATAAATCTTCCTCAGAGACTTAATCTTGTGAATACCATCGGGCTTCTAGCAAAGCTTAGTTGGTTCCTGCCACCATGACTTAATCACTTCCCTTGTGTTCAAATAACTCCAAGCTACATAAAACAGGGAATTCAAATGTTTCTCAAGCTTGGGTAACTTGTATTACAAGTGAAAATCATATGGGCGGTATGAGGCAAGTTGCTTCCCACTAACATTGTTGAGTCCCATGTTCTTAGTGTCTAGACCCTGTTGTATCCATTTAATAGCATTGACACAAGGTATCATAGGATACCTGCAAGAAAATTTATGGAATTTTGACTTCTTAACATTGGCATAAACTTCCCCATCTTCAAGATCCTTTGAGAAATCCTTTGCATTGAATATGTCTTTGATTGTCAGTCATGTAATAATGGAATATTATCAATAATCCATTGAGTATATGACAAGATGGGCACTCCCAAAAGAGTATTATCCATGACATCCTTAGTACTACTTTCTGTGACCTCTTTAGATGGTCCCTTCTTCGTAGATAGAGGCATGGTGTTGTTAGATGATGAAATACTAATGTGGTCTGGATATGAAGTACCTAGTGAAAGAGATGTGCTCACGAAAATAGCAAGTTAGTTCCACAAAAGATCATCTAATCTAGAAATAAATCATAGGAAGAAGATAACCATTGAGAAGAGGATTTCACAATGCTTGAGCACCAAGGAGGCAAAGTGACTCACTAGTCACTAGAAATGTGCAATGTGAAGTGACTAAGAGGGGATTGTGCAGGTTGAATGAGCGGAGAGAGAGATTGTGACTTATGACTATGTAATACAGATTTATTTATGGAGAGAAGCTTCCCTACATGAGGGGCCTCACTTCTAGATAGGAATGAATAGTGCACAGTTGGGGACTGGGATTACATAGTTTTCAATCACAATGTGTAGGATATTTCATCTGCTAGCTAGGATTGTGTAATGTGCAATTGGAGAGGGGAAGAGGCTCTAGGATCTATGCAGTTTTCTTCAGTAGAGGGAAAGGCTTGAGACCTTCCAACTAAAGGGAGGAAGGATGTAGATCATCTTGAGATTCATCTAAACAATAATTTTCATCAATCAAGAAAGATAATGAAACTAGGAATACAAGCATGCATTAACCCAAGAATAATGATTACTGGCATATGAAAAGATATGGAATGTGAAGTGAGACTAGAAAAGAAGCATAAAATATGAAATGACACATGCAAAAACTAATAATAGCTAGGATGACACTTATAATATGAAAAGCAGGAAAAAATGACGCTTGCAAAATCAAAAGAAAAAGCAGCAAAAAGAGACAGTTAAGAAACTTACCTGGAAAAGCGACACAAATGAAAAAAAAAAAAAAATATTGTGCTCACCAAATTAGTTATAGTGCCAAATATGTATGTGAGAATGTGCTCTAATATGTCTTGTTATATAGATGAGCACCCACAAAATTAGGGTTAGGGTTTCGAGTGTGCATGCCTAAAAACAAGGAGCTAAACTTAGCATGTTGACACATGTAAGGATAAGATCTTGAAAAGGCATGCCACAGTGCCCTCTAGAAGTGGGCATAGGCTATCATTAGGAAGTGCACACTTCCTACTTTCAAGGAATGTGCAGTTGTCTATCTCTAGGACCTACATAGTTCACTACCACAAGAGACTACATAATTCACTTCCATAAGGGAGTGCGTAGTTGAATTCCACAAATGATTACGCGATTTCCTCTTACAAGGGGTTTTGCATTCCACTCTAATAAGGATTTGAATAGTTGAATGCCACAAGGAATTGCACAATCCCTCATATCAAGGCAAGCAACCAATGTCATCAAGGTGTTCCTAAATTTCTTTCACAAAAGTGCATTGTATATCTATTAGAAGTTGAACAGTTGTTATAAACAAGGATTGACTACCATCACAAGCTTCCAAGTAACTAATTTAAAAGGATGACAAGTTGAGGAGTCACAAGTTAGGCATGGAGGAGTGAGAGGTTATGACACTTGGAACTCTAAGCAGAAAATTTAACATTTAGGAAAATAAGACCAAAGATGGCCCTAGTATGTTAAAATGATAGTTCACATGACTAAAGAAAGGCTCCAAAATCAAAGCATGGGAAAAAAATTGGAGGGGGGATGTAGCGCTACAACATAAATCTATGGGGTTCACATAAGGATCATATCCCTAAAAATAAAACCTCCTTGAAATTTGGAAAACTTTAGAAACTTAAGCACCTCAAGGAACCTAAATCTTACAACATATACACCCTTATGAATCCATCCTATATGTAAATATTCTTTCATTTCCTACAAATAGATAGGAATGATGCACCAAGAGGGGTATGGGTGCACTGTGTCCTTTCATGGTGTATCTATAAATATAATTTCATATGGCTTCATTCTACGTTGAACATTTCCACATCCATTTTGATTTTATTTCTCTATGATTTTATTCCTAATAGCTAATATCAGAGGGAAACATTTCTCTATGAATTTTGTTCACATTAAAAATTACAAAAGTATTAAATTGTCACATTTCTAAATTAAAAAAATTGTATGTTGATATATTATAGGTGATTAGATTGCACTTGACTACTATAGACTCAACTTCAGGGCTTACCATTTGCATCATCTACTCAACTAGCCAATCAGTGATAGGAATGAAAGTCTCCATAATATGTTCATAGTCAGATTCTATCATCTTCCATCTCCTTGGTTCACCTTCATTTGCTTTGCTTTTTGTGAGACTAATCTGAGATGCTATGACTAGATGACTGTATTGGCAAGATATATATCCAGGCATAAAATATTTATAAATAATGTGACCACCCTATTTTCAACATTTAAAAAAAAAATTACCCATCACAACCATGTCACCAATTTGGTATGTGAACTATCCATATTCATATAGCTGCACCAACCTACATTTTACCTATGTACATCACATCAAATAGTAGGTCAAATTATCTTCATTTCATGAGGGGGAAGTGAAAACAAAGATATTTCTTACAACCAAAATACAAAATATGTATTACTTATACATTCAAGATTTCAATTTATAGATGAAACCATTAATGATAGATGCCACATACCTTCCCTTACAACATTAGAGACTTAATCATGATCAAATGAAACGATGGCCAATTCAGTGTGCATCTCTTGCCAAATCAAAATTAGATGAGATCCCTTTGTATTAAGAGGGACATAATTCCAACCTCTCACATACCCATGTTTTTCAAATTGATAAAGTCTACATCCATTGTTATGAAATGAGCTCACAAGAAGATAGAAAAGATAGATCAATGACTTCAAAATCAGCCTCTTTGAGGGGGCAACCTCCTTTACATTACACAAATACAAAATTCTTGGATGATACAAATGACAAGACCTCCTTTCTATATATAGGATTCTAAGGTGTCCTAATACAATCAGAACCTACATAACAATAATATTATAGGGGCACAACAATAACAATAGTGGGCTTCTATAGGGCATAATAATAACAACATGGGGACTATTGTAGGTTTTAACCCTGTATAGAAATTACCTGCATACGAATTCTAAAACACAGAAAATAAATAATGTGAGAGCATAACACATAAAACACATATACACAGAGATTTTCCCCTAGATCCCAAAACCGGGACTACCATCTTGATTTTTCATTATGTTCCTTTTAATGTTACAATACATATTTATACATGTCGAAGCATCCAATACCATGGACCGAAAACTATTGCATCCAAAACCATGGAGCGAAAACCATTGTGTCCAAAACCATGTGTGAAAATCATGCACAAAACCATAGGTGGGTCTGCCCAACCAAACAGAGGGTCCAAAACCAAAATTTTCCATACCCCATTGTTTTAGGGAAAACTAGTGTCGATTCGAACTACTAGTCCCACTAAGATGGGTAGCTATCTTAGAAACAAACAATCAAAGAAATTTGAGATTTCCTTTAGGTGTGACAGATAAAAGGGAAGAAAAGAGGACCAACCTGGATCTTCCACTTTGATCCTTGCTTGATTTCTCTTTCCCTTGATAGAATTTGCCACTCTTCTCCTACTTGTCCCGCTTCAAAGAGTACCGATAGAGTCAAAGTAATAGAAAACCATCAAAGCATCTCTATCTAAAACATCATAAATAATGCAGAATTAGAAACACATTGACCATACAATTGCATTCATAAACGATAAGATTCACAAATACACGATTATATGGAGGAAAACTCAAAGAAATTTATTAATAGTAGAAGAGAGGATTACAACCCAGTTGTCTGATCCAACATCATCCTCCCAGCATAGAAGCCCTCTTCACCTCATGAAAAGCAATATCACTCAACAATACAATGTCTTTTCTCAAAAATAAACCAACAACACTTCCTTACAAATTACAAAATTCCAGCCTCTAGATCTCTCAGATGAGGGATCCATTTATAGATGTCTTGCAAGCGTGTGAGTCAGCTTTGGGTTTTTTATTAGTATCATTCCACTGATAGTTCTCGGTTCCACTTGGAGATTTCATTGATCTCTTACTCATCCCTAGGCGAATTCAGAGAGGCAAGTGTCATAAGAGAAGTTTCTGGAAGATTCCATGAGCTTCCACTTAGCAAATTGTCTCTGCCATTTGTCTATTCTCACTCATCACACCCTACAGAAGGCCATTTCAGTATGCATCACACCTAGCTAGTGTGGTAGCTAGTATGCATCGCACCTTGACCATGGAGCAGTCAGTATGGTCCAGTTTTGGCTAGTTCTGAGTAGTTTTTCAGGTGGAACTTCTGGGAAATGATGTAATCAGTTGACCATGATCCTTTAGGGTATGAAACAACACTTTTAGGGACTAAAGAGCCCTTGGTTTATGGACATATGAGTTTGGGGTTGCAATGCCCAAATATGTCTATAACAGCTGCCCCCTAAAGCATGAGGTCGTAAATCTTCTGATGTCGGGTGAAATGCTTTATCATGAGGATCCGAGGTATTCGAACTGGAAGGTGACCTGTATAAGATACAATATAATACATCATCATCATATTATTTTCATGATCTAGCTAAGGCAGGCATTCCCATGCTCAGCTTCATAAATTCATTTTCATGTACATAGGACAGAGTCATTCTTCATATGAAGAGTCATCTTCTTTTGCTAGATGACTATCTGTGTAGATTCTGTGCACATTTGATGTCTTTATGTTCCTGAATATGTCACAGCCCGGATGGATGAAACTAGATCTGGGGTCTTCAAACTCTTTCAATCTTCGCCCAATTGTACAAGTCGATCCATGTGAAAAATATGTTCTAAAGTCGAACATGGAAGGACATCGTCTGATTATCAACCAATAATGTAAGTTGTTAACAAGCGCGAGAGGAATCACCAATAATGATAATGACCCTCAAGGTACTACAGTACAATTCGCGTGGTGTGAATATATGAGCCGATGTCGAACACCACGCAAAATCTTTCGGTTGAAGGTCATTGATGTAAACGTGTCGCCGGAAGTGAGAAACTTGTCGTTAAGGCATGCAAGCTTCAAAGTACTGAAAGGGTTGTTTCTAAGACAACTTCTTGGATAATGAGCTAATGTCGAAAAGAAGTGACCTATCGTAGGAGGGCCTTGATGTATCCCACATCTACGACGTGAAATGAAGCAAATGATTTTTCTGGAGGTGAAAATGATCTGATGATATAAGGTTCAGGAATGGTGGTAATGAAAATCAAGGGTGGAGGTATTGCAGTGGATGAGGCGTTTGCTGGATGGTGAATTCTTTGAATGACTTCTCTTGAACATGTTGGTGACACTAATATGTACTGGTAGTGTTAACCCAATGGATGGTACGGAGGACCAATGGTGATAGTGAATGGCAAAACCCAACCCAACTCAATCATGGTGATGGAGTGAAAGTGTCATGTTCAAGAGCGACCTGCTACCAATAAAATTCTTCAAGTTTTCTTCCCTTTTTCCCCGGTCATTGCTTACTAGTACCCCTTTATTTTTATCAAGCTTGAGGAGGATAACATATGCTTGGTCTATAATTTTCCCTTCGAGAAAACCTGTTGCTATGTTTTAGCAAGCCTAAAGACAGTGAAACTCGTTCTTGTCTAGATGGACAAGTTTGTCGCTATTCTTTTAACGAGTTTAACGACAAAGATAACTCAGTTATTTTCATGTTCAGAGAGTTTGAAAAGGGATGAAAAGGAAACTCCAACAATCCTTTTTCATGGCATAATCCCTTAAGTCCGAAAACGTATAAAATAATACGAAAGGAATGACTTTTCGATCACTTTAACGAGCCGAAAAAGACAAGCGCTCGATCTTTTTGTTCGATAATCCCTCAGGTCCAAAAAGATTAAAATATATGGGAGGGATGGCGTTCCCCTTACTTTGACGAGCTGGAAAGGCCAATGGCTCGACAATCTTTTTATATTTAACGAGTCAAAAAAGAGTTTAAAAGGGACTTTTTTTTTAGGAACGAGTGGTATTTTCGATTAGCAACTAGTTCCAGGTAAGTTCGGAACTTCTCAAAAGATGGCAGTGTGAAGAGGGTGGCAATCAAAATCACTCGTCGCAATTGTTCCTCAAAAGGGTAAACAATCAAGTGGAAGCGTATGGTCAGCCAAATGAATGGAGGTGACGGTAGGAACACAACCAAGGTTCAAAAGGGCTGATAGCAAGGCGATCACAAAGGTTATTTACCAAAGGTGGTTTCATTTTTTAATGAGCTTGAACCAGAAGAAACTATGCTCAGTGGCAGGTTTATTTTTTAATGAGCTTGAACCTTACGGGAACATTGCTCTTCGGCAGGTTTATTTTTTAACAAGCTTGAACCTTGCATGAACATTGCTCTTACCATTCTTTTGAAGATGTCTCATGGTAGATTTATTTTTTAATGAGCTTGAACACTACTATAACATGTGCTCATTGCCTTTTTATGTAGGTTAGAAACGACCAAGCTATGAGGTTAAAGGGTTGAGAACCTACAAACTAAAAAAAATCAAAGGTCATTTTTCTCTTACATATAAAGATTTGCATGCCCCTAGGTGTTTCAGAAAAGGAGAGTTTCCAGGTTACCAAATGGAAGTCCCTACGGTTAGGCAGGATTGTTTCTATCGGCAGACAAAAACTCTTCCTTGGCTTTGTCCATCGAAATAGACGAAGGTGAATGGTGTGAGCTTCCAATCACATAACATACAAGGGAATACATGTTTCAGATCGATCACATATCCAGCAAGGAAATTATTTTTCAATCCAATCGTATAACCTTTCAAGAAAGTCTCTCTTTTACTCTGGGTTCGCCTGCCGAAGCAAACTAGGGTGCATGCCCCCTAAACTTCGTTACATTCACTGAATTACTCGCGATAATTAGGTGGATGGAATGAAGGTTGAAGAGACATTGTTGACACGAAGAGACCATTTAGGGATGATGGTTGATTCATAGCTGTGTTTGAACCAGGAAATGAAAGCTGGTCGACAAGTTGTACCAGTTGGCCTTCATGTGGAAAACACATCACTCGAAAGAATGTGGAAACAATAGCTTCCATGCTATATATATAGTCACGTCCAAGGAGTAGATTGTAATCTAGAGGCCCTTAAACTACTATCACGTTCAAATGAACGGTTTTCTTTCTCAAAGTTATTGGTAACTTTCAAAGGATCCCTAACGGTCAACTGGTTCCTTTGTTGAAGCCTGAAAAATTTTGGTTTTCAGGCAAAAGCAATGGCAAACCAAGCGCTTTCCAAGCAGTTGAGGAAAGGATACTCACTGAAGCCCCTTCATCTATGATAATGCCAGACATGATCATTTTGTAAACTTGTACTATGATTCGGAATGGTACATTAGATGGAAGGCAGGTTTTTGCTAGTTGATTCCAATCAAAGAAAACGACTAGACTGCTCGAAGGAGGTACCGGATAAACGACCGGATAAATCTCATGAACTGGGGGGGTTTCTTCCTGCTGTAAAGGAATGGGTGGATTTCCCCCAAGTTCATTAGACTCTGTTTCGACAAAAAGAATTTGAATGGTGTCGTTCTCATTCTCTTTGGTGATAGTATCATCCGAAGGTGGTCCTTCTGAAGGTAAGACTGGGTCAACTGCCATCTCGACCAGCTGACTTTGGTCTGGTATGGACTCAGAAGGTTCACTTTCAATGATAGGCAATTCGATTGACAATTGGGTTATGTAAATCGGGTTTTCAACTAGCGAAGGACTTGGCAAGAGTTTCCTGTATCCAGGTGGAAGTCGTTGTGGTGAAGCGGGACAGTTATCCAAAATGTTTTTGACTTCATCCAGAAAAGGAAAACGTTGAAGAGCATGATTACCTTCACATAACCTACATGGAAATCTGACTTTTCCTTTCTGTCTATTGACTTCGTTTTCACTAGCTGATGGTATGCTGTCAACCTAACTACTAGAGGTTGATGACACCGAATGGTGCAAACAGGGAGACCATTCTCTCAAGATCCGCGAAATGCAAGGGCAATCTTGATGGTAATGGTTTCCCTTGCAAATTATGCATGGAGATTTTGGTTTGGAAAGTTTAGTGTGCGGATTTCCACTAGATGATGCACAGTTGCCTCCTTGTTTAGCTGGCTTCTTCTTCTTCTCCTTCTCTTTTGTTTTCTTCTCAGTTACTTGGTTTTTAGTGTCACTAGTTTCACCAAGTGAAGAGGAAGAAGGGGAAGGAGAAACAAACGAAGTAGAAGGTGAAGGGGTAACTTCAGTATCATCTAGTTGCTGATTAGATTGTTGAGGAATTACGGTGTTTTGAACAACAGAGGTCGTGAAAAGCCATACCAGTAGGCCGATTGTGATTCCTGGAAGGGACAATGTATCCATATATGGAGAACCAATATCTCCCCAAGAGGAGAAAGGACTAGGATTCCCTCCAAGAGGGATTCCTTGATTGGTGGACTCCATTATCTCAACCTCAGATCAACAAAGGAACAGGGATGTTATTCCGATTTAAATAAATTTTAAGACACTTTGATGCAACTTTGCTTTTTCAATTTTTAAGAGTCGAGAAAAAGCTAAAGGTGACTCTAGTCACCTTCGATTTTTAATGAGCCTGAAGTGACAAGTGCTCAGATGGGCCTTTTCTTTTAAGGAGTCGAAAAGGAACGAAAGTGACTACTCTGGAAATCTAGACAGAGGGATTACCAAACCAATTGCAAAACTACAAAATACACCTTGGTGATAAATGATAGAAAAATTACCAAGGACTTATGTACGGCAGTCAATCTTCCTGAATGTTGTGTTCAGTGCATTGCGATCGATAGGGAGGCAGACACGGCTTCCTAAGGATAAAGGATATCAACCTATTTTGGTCTCCCAATATATACTCAACGGTACGGGGAGCAGAAGTCCGTACTGGCACTTGTCATATCAAAGAGGAGCAATCAGCCAACCTTCGATGAAAACAATAGTTACCAGGTTTTATGATGCCGGAACACGTCTCTAGCCTAGACTTCTATATGTGTTGTGTTAGGTTCCAAAGTGTTTTTATGTTCATTGAGATTTATTTTAGAGTTGATCTTGCTTAGAAATTTGTCTTTCAAGGTTAATTGCATGATGTAGATGTAAAATTCCTAAATATGCAATCTAAAATGTAAACAGTCATTTATTTTCTTTTAGCAATGAAAATCCTAGCTACAAAGGAAATAAGATTATGAATTTTTATTTCAGCAGAGAGCATAGAGCACACACTAAATGCACTTTCCTAATCATATTCCGCATGTAGTCAAAATGCAAATGCACATGCATGTATTTGTTTTCCATTTCCTTAATGTGTGAATGCCAAAAAGGAAAGCTAAGTACAGATCTGAACTATTTTATTTTAAAGAGACACTTTTAACAATTTCTTTTCAAAACTAAAGGAAGACTAAGACGACACTTTTCAATTTCGAATTGAAAATTGCTTTCGACACTTTAAATACTAATAACTCAAATCAAGTACAATGACAAAAGTACAATCAACTATCTAGAAGAGGAAGACTTTACGACACTCTTCTTTTGATTCAAAATGACAATTACGACACTTGCATCAAAAATGACAGTTCAATTAAGCTACTTTCGACAAAGGAAGACTGTAAATGATTCACAAATACACAAAAACATTTACAATTCTTAACTAATGGAGGCTGAAATATGTGAAGGAAGAAGGTTTCAGCAAGAAGATATTGATCATGAACAATAAAACTATTGAATAAAGCTGAAAACAAGGAGAAAAAAACCAAATTTCAATGAAAGAAATAGTATCACTCAATCATTGCACCTGCAACATAGGGAAACAAGGATGCATCTCACCTGCAACACATGGGAGGTGCGATGCATACATGCTGCCTAGTTACAGACAATGCAATGGACAAGGGAGCGAAACTAAGCTTGGTTTTTGCTTAAAATTTGCAACTAAGTTTTGTGATTTAGGTTGAGTTATGATGGACAGTAAAAACAAAGTATAGGGGTATGATCTTATGAGGTTATTGAGCTACCACAAGGGCACTTAGAATGCTTTGTAAGTCATATGTTCAGTTCATAAACCAACCAAGAGATTGACTAAAGCGGCATTCATCTACTTCGCAATTGCATAGGAAAGGCGTTTCAAAGGCTAGGTGGCTAACTTCAGGCTCCTTCTGTAGTTTATAAAGAAAACAATAAACAAACAAAACAAACTATTCGCTCCCCAGCAGAATCACCATTTTGTTTCAGGGAAAACTAGTGTCGATTCGAACTACTAGTCCCACTAAGATGGGTAGCTATCTTAGAAACAAACAATCAAAGCAATTCGAGATTTCCTTTAGGTGTGATAGATAAGAGGGAAGAAAAGAGGACGAACTTGGATCTTCCGCTTTGATCCTTGCTTGATTTCTCTTTCCCTTGATAGAATTTTCCACTCTTCTCCTACTTGTCCCGCTTCAAAGAGTACCTGTAGAGTCAAAGTAATAGAAAACCATCAAAGCATCTCTATCTAAAACATCATAAACAATGCAAAATCAGAAACACATTGACCATACAATTGCATTCATAAACAATAAGATTCACAAATACATGATTATATGGAGGAAAACTCAAAGAACTTTATTAATAGTAGAAGAGAGGATTACAACCTAGCTGTCTAATCCAGCATCATCTTCCTAGCATAGAAGCCCTCTTCACCTCATGAAAAGCAAGATCACCCAACAATACAATGTCTTTTTTCACAGATAAACCAACAACACTTCCTTACAAATTACAAAATTCCAGCCTCTAGAGCTTCAGATGAGGGATCCATTTATATATGTCTTGCAAGGGTGTGAGTCAGCTTTGGGTTTTTGATTAGTATCATTCCACTGATAGTTCTTGGTTCCACTTGGAGATTTCATTGATCTCTTACTCATCCCTGGGCGAATTCAGAGAGGCAAGTGTCACAGGAGAAGTTTCTGGAAGATTCCATGAGCTTCCACTTAGCAAATTGTCTCTGCCATTTGTCTATTCTCGCTCATCACACCCCACAAAAGGCCATTTCAGTATGCATCGCACCTGGCTAGTGTGGTAGCCAGTATGCATTGCACCTTGACCATGGAGTAGTCAATATGGTCCAGTTTTGGCCAGTTCTGAGTAGTTTTTCAGGTGGAACTTCTGGGAAATGATGTAATCAATTGACCATGATCCTTTAGGGTATGAAACAACACTTTTAGGGACTAAAGAGCCCTTGGTTTATGGACATATGAGTTTTGGGTTGTAGTGCCCAAATATGTCTATAACACCCATAGAGTAGGGTTACCTGCACCCCTCAAAACCCCTGTGACCCCCCCGCTACGCAATCGGCGCAATGAAGGGGGACTGTGCCCCCCCTCTAACCCCCAGTTAACTACGTGGGCTAGTCATGGAAAGAATATAACACAACCCAACATTCTCCCACTTGTTGTTTTCTTTCCACAGGGGGCCACAAGAGAGCTTAGTCATTTATCCAGCCCTGCAATGCCCATTGTTTCTCTACACCAAGAGAACTTCTCAGAGCTCACATATTTTGTCAATGCATCTACAGTATTCTTCAAAGTGTCCACCTTTACCAGCAACACATTTTTTTCTTCTATCATATCCCTCACAAAATGATACTGAACATCAATGTGCTTTGTCTTTGAATGATAAGCAGGGTTCTTTGCCAAGAAAATTTCACTTTGGCTGTCACGGTCTATCCTTATAGCTCCTTGTACTAACCCCATACTTGAACATAATCTCTACAACCAAATTTCTTCCTTGTTTGCATGAGTGGTTGCCATGTATTCTCCCTCTATAGTTGATAGTGCCACCACATATTGTTTCTTACTCATCCAACTAAATTCACCTCCAAATAGGTTAAACACATACCCACTTGTAGATCTTCTCTGATCCAGATCTCCAGCCCAGTTTGCATCAACAAAGCCACAGATATCCAACACTCTGTCCAATCCTGGTCTTCCTTGGTAGCCCAAACCATAATCACTAGTGCCACGCAATACATGAAAACCCGCTTCACTATTGTCCAGTGCTCCTTCCCTGGTTTTGACGTAAACCTGCTCATTACTCCCACTGCATGTGCAATGTCTGGTCTAGTACAGACCATCGCATACATCAGGCTACCAACTGCACTTGCATATGGAACACAGGACATGTCTTCTTCCTTTTCTTGTGTCTTGGGACACTGTTCAGCAGATAACTTTACACCTATAAGAATAGGAACCTTCACCGATTTACTATCCTACATATTAAACCTCTGTGATATTGTCTCGACATACTTCCTCTAGTTTAACCAAAGCTTCCTCTTTTTTGATCTCTTTTAATTTCCATGCCCAAAATATAGTTTGCAGCACCAAGATCTTTCATGCCGAATTTGGAAGACAAGTGGGTCTTCAAATCCTCGATAATTTCTTTGTCATTTCCAACCAGCAACATATCATCCACATACAAGACCAAATAAATAACATGGTCACCAATTAATTTAAAATACACACAGTGATCTGCTTTGCTTCTAGTGAAGCCAAGTCCTCGTATAAATGTATCAAATTTCCAATACCACATCCTTGGTGATTGTTTTAACCCATACATAGACTTCTTTAACTTGCATACCATTTCTTTCTTACCCTTCACCACAAAACCTTCAGGTTGCTTCATGTAGATCTCCTCTTCCAGATCCCCATGAAGAAATGTTGTCTTCACATCCATATATTCTACCTCAAAATCAAAAGTAGCAGCAACAGATAAAAGTAGTCTAATAGAAGCTACCTTGGCAACAGGAGAAAAAATATCACCAAAATCAATTCCTGAACCTGGGAATAACCTTTTGCTACCAATCAAGCTTTGTATTTCTCCACCTTTCCTTCTGCATTTTTCATCTTCTTGAACACCCATTTGCTGCCAATGGGTTTCCTTCCAGCCAGCAACTCTACCAGATCTCAAGCCTCATTTTTGTGAAAAGATGCCATTTCATCAACCATGGCCTCTTTCCAGAGTTTGTCATCCTATAAATCTATGGCTTCCTTTATAGTTCTAGGATCATCGTCAGTAATAGATAAAGCAAAATTTGAACAGAAAGCAAATGGACTATACTTTTTCGGCTGCCTTCTTTCTCGAACTGATCTTCTCACACCCGAAGTTTGCGGCTCTTCATATTTGGTTTCCTCCTTTGCTGTAGAGTTTGATTCTTCCTCCTTAAGCTCAAACTCTATCTTCTCAGGTTCCTTTGGTTGGACTTCATGTTTAATAACATCTTTCACCTCTCTGAACACCACATCTCAGTTGTACACAACCTTCCTGGTTACTAGGTTCTAAAGCATATAACCCTTTAAACCATCCTTATACCCAATAAAGATGCACTTTTCAGATTTACTATCCAACTTGGTTCTTTTCTCCTTTGGAACATGTACATATGCATCACATCCAAATACCCTCAGATGTGAAAGAGAGGGTTTCTTACCAGTCCATACCTCATGTGGAGTCTTATCCTCTAATGCTGGTGAAGGTGATCTGTTGACTAGGTAACATGTTGTCTCCACCGCCTATGCCCAGAATTCTTGTCCTAACCGGCACCACTAAGCATGCTTCTTTCCCTTTCCATCAACGTCTTTTTCATTATTTCTGCAGCTCCATTTTTCTCAAGCGTGTATGGAGTAGTCTTCTGTCGTGCTATACCACACTTCTTACAGAATTCTTCAAATTCCTTGCTACAAAAATCTCCACCATTATCTGTACTCAACACCTTTGTCTTCTTCTCAGTTTGGATTTCCACCAAAGCCTTAAATTATTTAAACCTATCAAAGACTTCATATTTATTCTTAAGGAAATATATCCATGTATTCCTTGAGAAGTCATCTATAAATGATACATAGTACACAGACTTACCCAGTGATGGAACCTTCACAGGTCCAAACACATCACTGTGCACAAGTTCTAATATATGTTTCGCCCTTTTACCACCAGGGGGAAACTCACCCGATTCTGCTTCCCATATACACAATTTTCACATAAATCAAAATCCAGAGAGATATTACTCATACCTTCTACCATATATTTAGCATGATGTTTTCGAAGGCCCTTCTCGCCAATATGTCCAAGCCTTTGATGCCACAGCATGGTCTTCTTTCCAGAGACCACTAGATTTTCTGCTCCACTTTCAGGAACCATAGAATTGTTGCACCCATCAATAACAGTGCCACCTTGCAGCTTGTACAAAGTTCCAATCCCAACTCCCCACATCAATACCAGTGCTCCTCGAACCATTTTACAAGTATCCTTCTCGAACACTATTTTTACACCTGCATCATCAAGCTTGCTTACAGAAATCAGATTTCTGTCTAATTCAGGAATATTCAGAACACCCGGAAGTGTTCTAACCCTTCCACCTTGCAACTTCTACTTTACTTTTCCACAACCAACGATTCTAGCCTTCCTATCATACCCTAAGAAGACATTACCACCATCGTATTTCTCATGCTCGCAGAACCACTCTCTATGGGGAGTGAAGTGAAAGGATGCACCTAAGTCAATCAACCATGCCTCATGATCTACATGTGTACTTGAAGAAGTCAAGTACACATCCCCACCTTCATCTGAGGTGGTTTTCGCTTCTGTAGAAGGAGCATCATCAGTTCCCTTTCCTTTGTCAGGAGCTTTAGATTACAGTCCCTTTTGTAGTGCCCTTCCTTTCCGCATTTCCAGCACACGACCTTTACAGGTTTTCCTGGAGATTTAGATCTCCCTCTATATTTAGATCTCCCACTTGATGACTTATTTTTGTTTCTGTTCTAGGACCATCCTCATATAGACAAGGCATCACCATTCTAGCTCTCCGTATTTTTCCGTCTCATCTCCTCCATCAGCAAGGATGAGACTATTTCATCAAACTACAAGGCAGTTACATTGCTACCTATTGCAATAACCAGACTATCCCACGAATCTGGTAGAGAACACAACAAACTGATGCACTTATCTTCATCTGAAATTTTAATATCAACAGATAATAACTGACTTACCACAGTACTAAATGTGTTCAGATGTTCTGTCACTGAATCTTCGTCTTTCATCCTCAAGTTATACAGCTTTTTCCCTAGGAATAGTTTATTCGCCAGAGACTTAGATTGGTACAAAGTCCCTAACTTGTCCCACAAAGCCTTCACCATAGCTTCCCCTGATACATTCAGCAATACTGAATCTGAGACACACAATCGTATTATGCTCTTAGCCTTCCAATCGAACTTCTTCCATTCTTCATCGGACACTCTCATTGGTTTAGTACCTGGATCTACCACGACCCACTGATCTTTATCCACCAACAGATCCTCCATCTTGAGTTTCCATAACTCAAAACTTTGACCATTAAATTTCTTGATCTCTATCTTTCCACTACTCGCATCTTCTTTCACCAACAGAATTGATCCCACAGATCTCCTACTGAACAGGGTCTACCACAGGCCCAAGTGAAACCCGTCAGCAATAAAGGCATCCCCTTGAAGCCAAAACAGCTCTGATACCAAATGTAGGTTTTAAACCCATACAGAAATTACCAGTATACAAATTCTAAAACACAGAAAATAAACAATGCGAGAGCATAACACATAAAACACATATACACAGAGATTTTCCCTTGGATCCCAAAACCGATACTACCAGCTTGATTTTTCATTATGTTCCTTTCAATGTTACAATACATATTTATACATGTCAAATCACCCAATACCATGGACCGAAAACCATCGCGTCCAAAACCATGTGCGAAAATCATGCACAAAACCATAGGTGGGTCCGCCCAACCTAACATAGGGTCCAAAACCAAAATTTTTACCTGCACCCCTCAAACCCCCTGTGACCCCACTACTATGCAATCAGTGCAACGAAGGGTGGGGGAGGGAGCTCCTCCCCCCCCCCCCCTCTAACCCCTTGGTTAACTATGTGGGCTAGTCATGGAAATAATATAACACAACCCAAAAACTATATGAGCACAATAATACAATAAGGGGGTTGCACTAATAACAATAAGGGGTTAGACTAGTAATATATGGACCTAACATGCCCCTCTCCTTCAAAAAGTGTTGTCCTCAATGCTTGAGTAGTTTTGGATGCTTTTGTATAAAATTCTCATCCTCCCATGTGGAATCTTCAGCAGGTAATTTCTTCCACTTGATGAGATACTCTAAAATTGATCAATTTCGTAACTGTCGATTTCTTATTTTTGTGACCGCTTCAGGTTCCAATATGATTTTTCCTTGCTCGTCAAGTTCTGGCCATATTGTTTGAATTGGGATCTTCTCACCTATAACCTTCTTTAAGCATGAAACATGAAAAACTGGGTGCACTAGGGAAGATGCAGGAAGCCCCAATTTGTATGCCATAGTACCAATATTTTGTAACACCATGTACAGACCATAATACTTTGGTGATAATTTATTATCCTTCTTAGCTTGCTTGAGGGACATTTGTTTGTATGGTTGTAGTCGTAGAAATACCCAGTCGGTACATCAAAACTTCTTTTGTTGTGATGTTGATATGCCTGGTGTTTCATTCTATTCTGCGCCAAAGTGAAGTTATCCTTTAAGAGTTTGAGAACTTGTTGTTGATGCTCGATGTGATCCTCCACTACTTGAACCTTAGAATTTTCTTTTAAATATGAGGTGATGGATAGTGGATGATATCCATAAAGTGCCATAAATGGGGTCATTTTTGCTGCAATATGGAAGGAAGTGTTATACCACCATTTAGCCAGAGGAAACCACTTGACCCATTGTGTCTATTTATCAGACACAAAGAAACGAAGATATCCTTCCAAACATTTGTTCACTATCACAGTTTTCCCGTCAGATTCAGGATGATAAGATGACCTATGAGCTAACTGAGTACCCAAATATTCCACCTCTTGTACTCCAAAGAAACAATTGGAGATTTTTTTCATATAATTGTTTCTCCTCCAATAATTTGAGCACCCTATCAACATGTTGAACATGATCCTTCCAAGACCTGATGTAGATTAGTATATCATCAAAAATAAATAACACAAATTTTCTAAGGGTTTGAAAATGGAATTCATCAAACCTTGAAATGTAGAAGGTGCATTGGTAAGGCCAAAAGGCATGACCAAAAATTCATAATGACCCTAATGAGTTCTAAATATTATTTTTGGAATGTCTTCAATCTTCATTCTGATTTGATGATATCCTGAATGAAGATCCAAATTGGTGAAGTAAATTGCTCCATGTAATTCATCCAATAATCCATCAATGATAGGAATGGGAAATTTATATTTAATAGTAAGTTTGTTGAGCTTCCTGTAATCTAGACACGTGCACTATGATCCATCCTTCTTGTGTACCAATACCACTAGAGCATAGAAAGAACATTGACTAGGTTGAATTATACCAACCTCTAGCATTTCTGCAACCATACGTTCAATTTCACTCTTTTGGGCATATGGATATCTGTAAGGCCTAATGCTTGGGGGAACACTTCCTAGAATCAAATGAATAGCATGATCATGATCATGAATAGGTGGGATGCCTTTGGGAGTCTCAAATACCTTGGCATGATTGTCCAAAACTTTTTGGAGATATGGAGAAATAGATTATTTCGATGTGGGTACCTCTAGTGAACATAATTGTCAAATTTCGCCCCGTTGTTCTTTCTTTAGAAGCTTTGTCATGCTGTTAGAGCTGATTATCTTTCCTGGTTTCCCTACGATACCCCTTAATTCAACCTCCTTTCCTTCCCAAAAAAAATTCAAGAAATGTTCTTGCAAATTAAAATCTATCGTACCCAAAGATTGTAGCCATTGAACTCCTAGTACAACATTCGCACCACCCATTGGAATGGAAATCATTGGACTATTCAAGACATATTCTCCCATGGATAGCTTGATATTATGGAACTTTCCAGAGAAATTTATGGTTCCTCCATTTGCAACCATTACTTGACACTCTAGTGTTGGATATAGGAAGAAATTCAATTCCTTGGCTATCTTACAATGAATAAAATTATGGGTACTACCCGAATCAATCAACATTGTTACCTTTTTCTTATTGATATGCCCTTCTATATTGAGAGTTTGAGGAGTGGTAATTCCTATCAATGCATTACAAGATATGGTCAGATTCATTTCTTCTTTCTCTGGGATTGGTTCCTAGTGTATATCCTCTTGTTTTGATGTTTATTGTTCCTTTTCTTACTCCTCTTCCCCATCTATGTAAATTAATTTCGTCTCATCACACTTATGACCTTTAGTTTATTTTCTATCACAATTGTAATAAAGCCATTTTTCTCTTTTTTCTTCCAATTTTTGAGGTCTCAACCATGTAGCTGGTGAAAGGCTAGGAGCAACAACACTTCCATCTTTATAATTATGAGTGTTAGGCTTCCTTGTTGCCATAATTTTTCTTTCAATTTTTCTTGCCAACCTATATGCCTTATCCATGAATAATGTTCCCAAAGGAGAACCTCGTGTTGAATGCTATGCTTTAAAGTCCCCATGAATACATCAATCCTCTACTTCTCTGGAATATCATTTAACCTTCTATTCAATTTTTAGAAGTCCTCAATGTTCTCGTCCATTGAACCCTTTTCTTTGATATGTATTAATTGGATAAAGAAGGTGTTTCTCTTTGTATCCTCATAATGTGCTATCATTTCCTCCGTGAGAATTGACCAGGTGACAAGTGGTTTATGAGAAAAAAATCCCTTTATACCATAAAAAATGATTTGGTTCTAAATATAAAGATGCAATATGTAACTTTTGTAATAGTTGCACATCATGTAGATCAAAATATTTCTCCATCTGTAGTATCCATGTTATAGGATCCTTGCCATCAAACTTCCTCATATCGATCTTTGGAATATGGTGGGTCTTCAATCCAATGTTAGATTCTAAGAAATCATGATTAACATTTATTTTTTTCTCATCATGAATTTCCTCTACTAACTTTTCGTCATTAGGAGGCCTTTCTTGTAGCAGCTTTGTCCCACCTTCCTTCAAACCTTCCATGTATTTCTTCAAATCTTCCATGCCTTTATTCAAATATATTTCCCTACCATCGATATTAGCTTCCATGGCACATATAAAACTATTTATCTCAACTTTGATCTCATTCTTCAAATCATCCATTCAATTTTGCTTACTAGGTGTTTCTATTTTCTTGATTTGAGTCATTATTTTTCTTACTTTTAGTAACTCGATATTGAATCTATTGTATCTCTAAAATTTCGGATCTCCAAGGTCAAAAATTGTGACCTATAGTAGCCCTCTATGTCCTCTTTCCAATTCCACCAATCTGATTGAAATTGGATTTTCCAAGAAATATTTAGGCCCTTTCTCCCAAGATGACCTGATTTTTCAGTAGAGCGAACTTGTACAAAGTGTCACGTGTCACTGTTTCAACCTTTGACCCTGAAAACAATACACAAAAATGTCGTCCTCTTTCTGTAACTTTTTACGCAATTTCCATCTGATGCTCAAAAATAAAGTTATGATGATTTTCCCAAGGTCACCTGTTTGGGAGATAATTCGGGAGCCTCCAGAAACCCTAAATGTCTTGGACTGTATCTCCAAAAATATAGCGAAACAAGGTCTATAATTCAGGCACAAACTTCACCAAGATTTTGGCTCAACAAGGTTTTAATTCAAAGTCTAAACCTTCGTAGAAATAAATTATACCGAAAATTCCATGATGACCAATTTGAGATGGAATTCTGGAGCTTGCAAAAACCCTAAATTCCTTAGATCATATCTCCAAAAATGTAGCAATAAAAGATCTGAAATTCAAACCCAAGGTTCAAAAAGATTTCAGCTCAAATGGGTTTTTTTTAGCTTCCGAAACTTGGTAGAGAAAAATTTATAGAAAAAATTCCATGATGTCCTATTTGGAGCAACGAAACCCTAATATCCAAAGCTCTGATACCAAATGTTATGAAACTAGCTCACAAAAAGATAGAAAATATAGATCAACAACTTCAAAATCAGCCTCTTCGAGGGGGAAACTTCCTTTACATTACACAAATGAACAATTCTTGGATGATACAAATGACAATACCTCCTTTCTATATATAGGAGTCTAAGGGGTCCCAATACAATCAAAGCATACATAACAATAATATTGTAGGGGCACAACAATAACAATAGTGGGCTTCTACTGGGCATAATAATAAAAACATGGGGACTATATGGGCAAAATAACACAATAAGGTAGTTTCACTAATAACAATAAGGGGTTACACTAGTAGTATAGGGACCTAACCTCCATTAGCACCAATGCATAAATCACAAAAACATGCAAGTTTTCTTTTCTCGATGGAAAATATTTCCCCCATTTATTTACTCCACACTAAGTGTAATTCCATTGTGCCTTATATAGTATTACAATACCAAGGAATGGATCTATTCACATTTCCAAGTTTAACATTCCAAAAGAACCTACGCATAGGCCTAATAGATATGTGACATTCATGTCCTAAATGGGATCTACACCAATTGACCACCTCTAGTGATGATTTGATTCGATCTGGATCATGAATCATTTGGTAGCTCCTAACTGCTTTCTTCACACAAGCACCTGCACCATCATGCTCACCCTTTCCATGTCCTGTTTCAGAATAGCTCCAAATATATTGAATTTTTTCTCCTTATGTAGTTGACTCGACCAATAAAATTGTGTGCTGAATTGAACTATCCTACACAACCATCTGACCATATACAATGATTTTTGAATGATATGGAATTATTTTTGAATGATTCATAAATAATGCCAAAGAAATGTTTCATGAACAATGTGCCATGCTAATGATCATCACGAATGTAGAAGTGATACTCCTTAATCACATCACATGACTCATTAGTGTTATCCCAACCATCAACATTCAATTGTGCATGTATGTACAAAACATGTAAGAATATGGACACTTGGTCCAACTAATAGTACTCACTCTAGATCTCTATCTAAGGAGAAAAATTGTAATTATCGGTAAAATATACCACTAATTATATTGTGCATGGATAGAATACTTCACAATAATGCTTAAATTTCTAAGCTTGCCACCTGGACCTGTGCGAGTGTTTGACATATTTATAGATCTAACTTTGAATCACCCCCAAGAATTTTGGAAAAAGAATATTATCCTCAACATATTTTATCCTCCTAGGTGCTAGAGTTAAATAATATGGTTGATTTACCACAACATACTCATATCGCTTCTATGTGACCATGACATGTGACATCCCAGACTAGTTGGGATAAATATTCCTATGGAACAATGCCAAATCACCACATTCAATGCATCCTCTGCCACCTATACATATTTTCTTATAAAACAAATCTTATGGCTCCCTTCTGTACAATATTGATGAAACAAAATCATGCACTATAGGAGGAGGAGTGCCACCATGATAATTCTTCTTGCAAATTTCTCAGAATGTGTCATGATGAAGATGGAATTTAACATGATATCAACAGTAACATGTGTCACAAATTGTACTAGGCCTAATAAACCATGGTTTCATTTTATGAAACATACTTATGGATATCATGATCTACATATTCACCTTTAGATAGGTGATGTCATACAACATGCTTTCTATCTAGAATAGCGCGAGAATGACTCTCATAAAACTCTAACACAAATGGTCTTATTCCTACTATAATCATGTCTCGATAGGATTGCTTGGTGATAAGAGCCCAACAAGTAGCTTCATCATTTTCATTTACTCAAAACCTAAATTTGGTATTCTTGTGCAATTTTTTTCTCGATACATGGAGCAATTTTAACATGTTTTCCAACATTTGTTGTCTTGATGTACTTTGTGAAACAATAAAAGTTGTAATTTCCCTACGAGCAGCTCAAACGTCTATTTTTATGGATTTTTCGAACATAGAGAATGCCTTTGATATATTTTCAGTGGCATTCATACATGTCTTCCTACTCTTAACATCTTGGATACCAAAAAGATTTGTGGCATGTTTGACTTTCTTATGTTTGATTAACCCATACAATATCTAAGCTTGTGCAACAATTGAACGTTTCTTTGAAAAATATTGTAGAATCATGTTACTGACATTCTATCTAATAGTCTGATCAAGGATAGGATCCCCAAGGTCCTCTCTTATGTTTGCATCTAATGTTTTTGCAAACCTTCCACCCCTTTCCAAACCACTGCAACTCCTTGTTATTCTATCAACTTGAGAGGGCACAATCTGTTCTTCTGGTGGTTGATAAGCTTGATATGGCACAGTTTTTTCCTCTAGTGGTTGATCAACTTGATAGGGCACATCGTGTTCCTCTAGTGTTGGACCAACTTGATTGGGTACATCTTGTTCCTCATGTGGTTGATCAATTTCTATGCCTACATAGTGGAATACAAAATATAAAAGTGAGTGAACCATAAGTATTTAATAGTAGATGTTGAGAAAAATACTGAGAGGAGGGGTGAATCAATATTTTAATTCAATTTAACTTTTAGAAATATGTACGCTATTGTTCTTAGTAAAACATGTGTATGTACACAACTTCAGTGAAGGAAAACAATGTATATCCAGTTTACTAATTTTTCATGTGTTCCATCAGATGTTTATCTTTAACCATTGCATAATTAAATAAATAAATTTCTAGTATGCACTAAAGAACAAAAAAATCATAACATATAAGAAACACATAGAACACTAGGACTTTTAGGTGGAAACCCAATGTGGGAGTAAACCATCATTGTCGTTGTCTTTATCTCCTTTCTTACTATATAAAGAAAATGTTTATTACATTTTTTGTACTTATGCATACTCTTACCAGTATGTAGGCACACCTGCATGAGGCTACAACCTCCACTTGTTCTCCAGTACCCACTGGAAGGGAGCTACAACCCCCCTAATCTTGTTTACTGACTTCTACTGGAAGAAAACTCCTACCCCCTCACTAAAGGTTGCAACCCTTAGCACCTTGTGGACAATTTTTCATAATTTTTTGAACTAGATCCACCTGTCAAACAATCATCAAACAACTTGTAGGTCTCTTTTCATCAAATTTTCATACTAGACCCATACCAACAATAAACCCAAACCAACATGATAAACTGAAATATTGAATCTGAGTCATTGAAGCACTGAATATCGAAAGCATCAAACCACTGAATGTAGAACCCAACCTGAATAAATAAACATCAAAATATGTACGTGAATATTCTTAATAGAACCAGTGTATATACACACTTCCTCTGCATAAAAACTACATACAGATCTCAAATCACTGAATATTGAATCATTTAGCTAACTAAATCAACCAAGGAACCATTTACATATCATTGAATCACAACCATTCATATTTCTATACCATTAAAACTAATCAATTCACAACCAAATCTACAAAATCTACACTGTCCGACATAGATCAGCATGATAGAGACATCATGGACAGACAACAACAAATAGAATAGAACTGATCAAATGACATGATTAAGAAAAACTACAAACCCTAGTACATATATGCTCCTTATATAATACATATCAATGTATGTACACGTTTACCATGCACAACAACCGTGTACGGATATCAACATATTGAATAAATTATCACAAACTTTATACGTTATATTACTAAATTAGATCCACATATGTATGTACAAACTAGAAGCAAACCTACATATATATATTCAATATTTCACTGCAAGCATAAATTCACACTCTACAACCTTTACTGTCAAAACGATAGACTTATGAATAATTTATTTAGATCACAACATCTCTATATTCATAGATTCATCATTGTTATCTACTTATACATTTGCAACAAGTAAATCAATCAAGCATATATGTCAACATATCTTCAAATCTTTCAAATCTAAGTCTCCTCCTTACTCCCTAGTGCACATCTTTTCCATATCAAATCATTCATCAATAATTCATCACTTGCACACTTAACACCTTGATCTCCATCTCCTTATATAGCTTTTTCCTTAGCCAATACCTTAGGTAAATCCCTTGGTAATGTCGTTAGTATTTTTTGATGGGATCAAATAAACATTGTCACAACCATTACTATAGGTCAGTACCATGGTAATGACCCCTGGTATTCAAATTACCATGGTTCATATTCTATACATGACTTTTACTTACAAGACCTGTGTATGTATGTGACCCCTCTTCATGGGATCTATGTATACTTTCTCAAACTTCACTTTTATCATCCATCTGTCACTAAACTGTCATTTATGTGTCCATAGTATCTGTAGCATCTGTACCATTCTACATTAGTTCCACAGTCATCAATTTTGACATCAAGTACATCTTTATTAAGCAAGTTATCGTCAAGGACAACACATCATCCATAATGCCAACAATCTCCCCCTTTGGACTTAATGGCAACCACTTTGGTGTTTGGAAACCACCTTCAAACATCTATAAACACACCTACAAATACCAAGTCTTTTTTCCAAACACTCTCTCCAAACATTAAGCTTCTCTCCCCTTTTGACATCAAGGGAAAAGGGTTGAACCAGGTTGAATGAAGTGATTATATTGTAGTGTTGATATTTTGAATACAAATCATGAAATCTACATCATGCTCCTCCTAAGCATACGTTGGACCTTCTAAAGATCTACAATAAAATTACAAGTCTTTAAGACTCAAACAAATATGACCTTTCATATCACCAATAACTCTATGCTCCCATGATTACATCAATCACATAATATAATGGGTTTACATCAATGTTGGACCCAAATTTTACATCAATGTCCCAAAATGGGATTACATACATGACATGACGTGATTCCAATAGCCCATACATGACTGAATTTTACAATGATTTATACCATGGGTCTTTTCCATGATCTTTACATCAAGAGACACATATGATACTAATAACCAAAAACATGAACCTCAAGCAATACCATTATAGTCATTGGCAACCATCATGCACCATATAGGAATCTACAACATAAACATCTTATAGCAGCAATGGAGAAGCATGAACATATTCATCGTCAAGAAGTTATGTAAGATAAGGCATTGAAACATCAATTTCTCCATCAAGTGTATTAAGAAGTATCAGCAATCAATAATGGAACTGCAACATAAGTAATCCAAGCATTTTGACATAATATAGTAGCATAAGTATTGTTAGTAATCATCAGTATCAACCATAGAGAAGCCATGATATGTACTCATCATAAACCCATCACGCAACAAGAAGTACTTAAGCAATCATAATTCCAACAATCCACTATTAGAAGCATAACATATACTCCCCCTAAACCTATGTCAACTTATCACCATCAACTCTAATCTAATCCATCTCATCAACCAACAAATAAATCAAGAACCATCTCAACAACAAAAATATAAGATCAACTTATATGAATCAATCATCATTTTTAAACATCATAAGGGAATCACTAATAGATTACAACAAACCAATGTCTGAACCAGAATAACAATCTTGAAATGATGGAAGCATATGAGAAGCTCCCCTTGAATCGGTGCCACTCCATCTTCATTACTGAGAGGTACACATGATTTTCTAGCTAAAAGTTCACGTATATACGCGATTGTATTTAATCTGCATACTGAAAGTAAACTACTGGTGTTTATAACCTCAACTCCCCTTAAACATGACATACATGTTATAAAAATTATCATAGTGAAGATTCAAGAATCATTCCTAATTTTTTTCTGAGATATTCAAAGAAATCATGTGGAAGAGGCTTGGTAAATATATCTTAAACTTGTTCCTTTGAGGAAACATATTCCAAGTTGACTTTTTGCTCAGAAACTTTCTCTCTAAGAAAATGGTAGTTAAATGGTATGTGTTTGGTTTTTGAGAGCACGATAGGATTCTTAGAGATACTTATGGCACTAGTATTGTCACAGAGAATAGGTACAGGTTGAGGAAAGTGACTTTAATGTCCTGTGACTTTTGAATCCTCCATATAATTTGAGTACAACAAGAGGTAGCAACAACATACTTTGCTTCAGCAATGGATAAGGCAATATAACTTTGTTTCTTATTGAACCAAGAAACTAAGTGAGGTCCCAAATAGAATGATCCTCCACTAGTACTTTTGCAGTCATCAACATTAGTTGTCCAATTTGCATTTGTGTAAGCATGAAATGTAAAATATGTGTTTTTGGGATACCATAGACCAAAATCTTGAGTTCCTTGCAAATACTTGAAAATTCTTTTTACGGTTTGGAGAAGAGTTTCCTTTGGATTTTCTTGAAATTGTCCAACAATCCCAATATCATGCATAATGTCTGGTCTTGTACCAGTAAGATAAAGAAAGTTGATGATAATATATTTGTATTTGGGTTGACTAACTAAAGGAGAATCATCTTTTTGACTGATATTGAATCTTGTTTCCATTTGTGTGAATACGGGTTTACAATCTTCCATTCCATACTTCTTCATAATCTACTTGACATACTTGGTTAGAGAAAGAAATATATCATCTTTAGTTTGATGAACTTGAAGACTAAGAAAATATGTGAGCTCACCAAGTAATGGCATTTCAAATTCTTGTTGCATAACAAAAGCAAATTCTTGGCTCATAGATTCAATATTACTTCCAAATATGATGTCATCAACATAAACCATTACTACCAAAAGTTTTTCTTTGTCATATTTGATATATAAATTGGTGTTTGAAAATTCTTTCTTGAATCCTTGTTGCTAAAGATACATTTCAAGACAATGATACCATGCACAAGGAGCTTGTTTTAACCCATATGATGCCTTCTTAAGTTTGAAAACAAGATTTTTATCATTTCCAAGTATGAATCCTTCAGGTTGGTCAATATAAGCTTCTTCTAGGTCCCCAATTAGAAATTAATATTTAACATACATTTGATATACTTTAAACTTACCAAAGTTGGAAAATGCAAGAAACATTCTTATGGCTTCAAGTCTAGCTACAAGTGAAAATGTCTCTTCAAAGTCTATCCCTTCCTATTGAGCATAGCCTTTGCATACAAGTCTTGCTTTGTTTCGAATTACTTCTCCATTTTCATTTAGTTTGTTCTTGAAAACCCACTTTGTCCCAATTACATTTTTATCATGAGGCCTTGGTACCAGTTCCCATGTACGGTTCTTTTCTATTTGATCAAGTTCTTCATGCATTTCCTTAATCCAATTTTTTCTTACTTGATTCACATTTTGAGGTTCAATTGTGGATAATAAATCTAATTGACTAGATGTTCCAACAAAATTTATTCTAGTTTGTATTCCTACTTCCTTATCACCTAGAATTCGAGATTTGGGATGATTTTTCTGAACATACCTTCATGGAGTCTTTTTTGAAATACCTATATTTTCATTCCCTTCTTCTAATGTTTATCTTTCTTCTTCTCCTAAAACTTTTTGGATTTGCGTAGGGAGTCGTTCATCATCTACTTGTGCTTCCCTTCTTAGTACCTGTGGCTCCTTCATCAATCACAACATCTCTGCATTCAACAATATTTTGAATCCTTTTATTGTAACATTTATATCCTTTGATTCTAGAAGAGTATCCAATGAGGATTCCTTCATCATCTCTAGATTCAAACTTTGCAATATTATCATCATTTTCCTTTATGAAACATTTTCTTCCAAAGATCATAAAGTGTTCGACAATTACAGTCTTACCATACCAGAGTTCATATGGAGTTTTATCACTATTTACTCAAACATGAGCTTTGTTAAGTATATCCATGATTGTATGTACTTCTTCTCCCCAAAAGATGTGAGGTGTTCTGACTCATCAAGCATGGCATGTGCCATTTGTTGAACAGTCTTGTTCGTTCTTTCTATCACTCCATTTTTTTGAGGATTTATAGCTATGGAAAAATGTCTTTTGAGGCCATGCTATACATAAAAATTGAAAAAATCATCTAATATAAACTCTCCTCCCCTATCAAATCTAATACATTTGATTTTTAGATCTAATTCATTTTCTGCCAAGGCTTTGAATATTTTACGATTTTCAAATGCCTCATCTTTATACTTTAGTAAACCAACCCAACACATTCTTGTAAATTCATTAAGAAATAATATGAAGTATTGTTCACCACGAGGAGACTTATTTCTCATAGGTCCACATAAATCATTGTGTACAAGTTCAAGGGGTTTACTTGAAGTACCTTCTTTAGATTTAAACTTAACTCTAGATTTCTTACCAAATTGACATGATTTGCAAATGCTATTTTCAGGTGGAGAAATGTTAGGCAAGTCAAAAACTCCTCCCATCATGCTTGATTTGTATAAATGAGAAAAGTTGAGGTGCCCTAATATTTTGTTCCAATGCCAGCTTTTTTCAAATTTGCTCAAAAAATAGTAGTCTTTGTCACCCTCTAGAATATAAACATTTCATGGAGTTCTAGTTCACTTGATTATGATCTTACCTATATCCAAATTTCTTACAATGCAATTCTTTGATCTAAAAATAACTTCATGCCCCTGATCGCACATTTTAATAACACTTAACAAGTTATGCCTTAGCCCATAAACAAATAATACATTGAATTTTAAACTTCTGTGGTCATTTCTTGGAAAAATATGAACCGGATTATCCACAGTATTTTGTTCACTCGTTTTCTATCCTGATGATGGATCCCCTTTGGGGTTCGAAACGTCGATCTAATGAACAAAATACTGTGTATAATCCGGATCATATTTTTCCAAATAATACATTCTCAGCCTTGACCTTTTTCTTTAAAAACACGAATCCTTTCCCTTTAATAGCAGCAGGTGAGTTATTACCTTCATCACATTCTTTTCTTTCTTAATTTCATTAAAATAAACAAATTTATCTTTGTCACCTGCCATATGCTTTGAACACTCATTGTCAATGTAGCATAGATTCTCTTGATCTCCTACATACAATTCTAGGCCACAATTTTCAAAAGTAATTTTATTTTTCCATACCTTGCAAGGTTCTATCTTATGTTGTTGTTGATAAGATGAATTCATCCTTCTTCTACATTCAGTTTTTTCATGACCAAAGTTATTATAAATAGAACATTCAACTTGATTCTGAAGAGGGGAGAAATCATTATAAGAAGACTTATTTGTCTCGTTTCCATTATGTTGTTTTCTTGCTTCTCTAGTCATACGCATTTTATAAGAAACACAATGCACTGCTTTGTGACCAAATTTGTGATAAGTTAAGCATTGACCATTAAAGTAAGAGTACCTAGGAGTATAATACCTTTTTTAATAGCTTACCCTTTGTTCATGGAATTTTTTTTTTTCTGAGAATAGTTTCACCCTTCATTCTTTTCTTGAGTCCTATAATTTTGATGATTGCTTCGTTTTACCACATTGACGTAGCTTTTTGTACCTATTTCAAAATATTTCATAGGTTATGATGTTTCACCATTTTGATTTGGATTGTATACAAGACCTGTCTTGATTAGAGGAGAATGTTGAACTTTAATCATTTCTTCTAAAGTTTCAGATCCTTTAGCAAATCTAAGATTTAGAGATTTTTTTTTCTCAAGTTCCTTTCTTAGACCCACAATTTCAAGTTCTAAAGTTTCACAGTATTTCTCCCTTTCTTGGAATTATTTCTTCAAAGTTTATTTTATTAATTTAGCCTCTTCTAGACAGATCTAAATCTTAGTTATTTCTTCAACAAGTGTGTTTTCTAAAGCATCTATAAATTCATCATAATCATACTTGTCTACACATTGTTCTTTGAATGTTAGAAGTAATTGATAATCTTGATCTGATTCATCATCCTCATTATTGGAAGAACATTCACTATCTTCATGAGTATAAAAGGTTTTCTTGCTAGTAAAACCTCTTTTAACATTTTTCTTTGAAACATTTTGTCCTTTTTCATGATTTTATTTATAGGGACACTTAGCAGCATAGTTACCTACTCTTCCATAAGAAAAAAAAATTAAAAGGAAGCTTACCTTTGAACCTACTAGATCCTATTTGGAGCTTCTTCACAAAATTCGCTTCTTCTTCATCTGAAATGTAGCTTGTTTTCCTTTCCCTTTGTTTGTGGCTTTGAATGTTTCTTCCCTAATGCCTAATGTACCCCCTTTTCTCATCTCAAAAGTTGTCAAGATCCCATGGAATTGTTCAATAGTGAGATTCTTCAAATAGTGCATTTCTTCAATTGCAGAGACTTTGGAATCAAAATTTATGGTTAGTGATCTCAAAATATTGTCAACAACAGTAGTATCCTTTATTTCACCGCCAATATTTTTCATTGAGTTAACAATCTTGTCTACTCTAAGGAAAAAGTGTGTGATGTTTTCATCATCACGCATTCTAAGAGTCTCATATTAAATTCTATATGTTTGAAGTTTAGCACTTTTTACCTTAGTGTCGTCTTCGTAGCTTTGAACAAGCTTGTCCCATATAGCCTTTCTGGTGTTCAACTGCATGAATTTCACAAACTCTGATTCATCCAAACTTCCCAAAATAACATTTACAACCTTTTCATTGCTCCCATATTGTTTTTTCCCTACATCATCTGTGGGAATGGAGGTCAGGTATTGATATCCAGCCTGAACAATTACACATACATATGCTCCTAGAGCCTGCAAATATACTCAGTTTCTGTTTTTTCGAAATACAAAGTTAGTTCCATTAAACAAAGGTGACCTTATAGAAGATACTCCCTCTTGGTTGCTCATATTGATAGATTTCCCTTTAAGCGATCAAGATTCTTCTGAGGGACCTGCTTTGATTCCAATTGTTGAGAAAAACACTGAGGGGGATGGGGAGTGAATTAGTATTTTAATTCACTTTAAATTTCAGAAATATGTATGATATTGTTCTTAGAGAAACATGTGTATGTACGCGACTTCAGTGAAGGAAAACAATGTATATCCAGTTTAGTAATTTTTCATGTGTTCCATCAAATTTTTATCTTTAACCATTGCATCATTAATTCAATAACTTTCTAGTATGCAGTAAAGAACAGAAAAATCATAACACATAAGAAACACACAAAACAACAATATTATTAGGTGGAAACCCAATGTGGGAGAAAACCACTACTGCCACTGTCTTTGTCTTCTTTCTTATTATATAAAGAAAATCTTCATTACATTTTTAGTATGGATGTAGACTCTTACCTGTATAAAGGCACCCACCTCTAGGAGGATACAACCTCCACTCATTCTTCAGCACCCACTATAAGGGAGCTACAACCCCCATAATCTTGTTTATTAGCTTCTACCAAAAGGAAACTCCTACACCCTCACTGAAGGTTGTAACCCTCAACACCTGTGGACCACTTTTCAAAATATTTCAGACTGGATCCACCTGTCAAATAATCATCAAACAACCTCTAGGTCTATTTTCATCAAATTTTCATACTGGACACATACCAACAATGAACCCAAACCAAAATTACAAATTGAAATACTAAATCTAAGCCATTGAAGCACTAAATCTCTAAAGCATCAAACCACTAAATGTAGAACCGAACTAGAACAAATAAACATCAGAATCTGTACATGGTTGTTCTTAATAGAAACAACATAGATACACATTTCTTCTACATAAAACCGGTGTACAAATCTCAAATCACTGACTACAGAGTCATTTAGCTAACTAAATAATTGTAATGCTAAATAAACCACTAACCATTCACATAACATTATCACACCCACTCATATTTATGTACCATTAAAACTGATCAATTCACAACCAAATCTACCCAATCCACACTGTCAGACATAGAACATGATGATAGAGACATCATTGACAGATAACAACAAACAAACAAAAAACTAATCAAATGACATCATTAAGTAGCATTGAGAACCCTAGTACATATGCATTCCTTACACAAGACAAATCAGTGTATGTATGTGTTTACCATGCACAACACCCGCATACGAATATCAACATACAGAGTAAATTACCACAAAATTTATATGCTATATTATTGAACTAGATTTGCATATGTACATGACAAACCATAAGAAAACTTGTGTACATATATTAAATATTTCCTTACAAGCATAAATTCACACTCCTCAACCTTTACTATCAAAACTATAGACTTCTGAATAATTTATTTATATCACAACATCTCTATAATCATAGATTCATCATTGTTAGCTACTTAGACATTTGCAACAAGTAAATCAATCAAGCACATATGTCAACATATCTTAAGATCTTTCAAATTTGAGTCTTCTCCTTGCTCCCTAGTGCACACCTATTCCAGATCAAATCATTCATCAATAATTCATCACTTTCACACTTAACACCTTGATCTCCATTTCCTTATATAACTTTTTCCTTAGCCAATACCTTAGGTAAATCCCTTGGTAATGTCATTAGTATTCTTTGACAAGATCAAATAAACATTGAAAAAACAATTACTATGGACCAATGCCATGGTAATGAACCCTAGTATTCAAATTACCATGGTTTGGATTTTGTATGTGACTTTTACTTACAAGACCTACGTATGTCCTCGACCCTTCTTCATAGGATCTATGTATACTTTCTCAAAATTCACTTTTATCATCCATTTGTCACCGAACTATCATTTCTATATCCATAGCATCTATAACATTCAGTATTAGTTGCACAATCATCAATTTTGACATCAACTACATCTTTATTAAGTAGGTTTCCATGAAGGAAAACACGTTATCCATAATTCCAACAATAGAAACATGTGTTTATTTAAGAAATCACCATAGGCAGAAGGCCATAGTATTATTGAAGGGTTCGTCCCCCTGCTTCATTCAAATTGAGAGATATCTGATGGAAACCTGGTTGGCATGGGGGTTGTTGTAGCATTGATTGTCATTTGAGGTTACTTGATAATATTTAAAAAAAAAAACACACAAAATCAAATATTATGTATGTAATTATAAAAACAAAAACAAAAAGACAATGGGCCCGACCCATTATCTAAAGTTCATACAAGTTCAAGAGGCGCAATCAAGTGATAGCTTGATAAGTACATTGAGGTGTTCTGCAGGGAAGAAACGAGTGTGAAGATTAATTCAAGCTCAACCCCCGCAGTTGACCATAACGTTGGCAGGGTTGACTGCGATGTGTGGCTTGAAATTATTGTGGGGGTTCAACCTTGTTGAATCTCCCGTACATTCTTTACCCCCGCGGTGGGCCGCCCAAAACGTTCCGCTCCACATCACTCATCATACCCCACCACTTCATTCACCGCTCCATTAATGCAAAACATTTATTTCACAACATTTATTACAGTTTTTTCCCTCGTTTAGTTATTGTATATAAACAAAGGAAAAGAGAACATTGAATTGATCATTTGCTTGTAAAATGGAGCGGTTTTCTTTCTAATTTGATATTCCAAGTCAGCAATTGTCTTTAGCAACTGTATTTTGAGTCAGCAACTGTCACCCACCAGACGCCATGACTAAGCAAGTAAGTTCTTCCTCAATCATTCATACCCCATTAATGGATGTCGAACACGATATTTCTAATACCCTTTGTACCATTAAACACCTTCCATTGTATCAAGAGGTCATGCTAAACAACAAGAAATCTCCTGCAGCCATGGCAATGGTTAGGTCAGGTGTCCTAGCTACTTTTGTTCCCAGAACTCATTTATTTCCTAAATTTTTCCAATGGTTAGCCTCAGCAATGTACCCTAAGAAATGTTTTGTAATGAACCAGTCAGGGGAAAATGTTTTTCAAGTAACTTCACAGCTAATACACCAAGCCTTGAATTATCCTATATCAGGAACTTACACTGCTTTTTACTGAAGAATTCCTAATTTCTTATTATGAAAACATGTCTCCTTAGGAGCTTTCCCATGTCACTTCTTTTTTAGCCCCTAAATCTAGTCAATTCTCCCTTGATGGAATTTTTTTCTCTTTAGGGATGTTCGTAGTTGATATAAGATCTGTGTGGCAAATAATTGCTAAAATTCTAGGAAAGGAAGACTCCAAGCAAGTAGACAAAGTTGTGTTGGGATTCTTATCCTTAATAATGAAGCTTGAGACAGTGCTAGACATCCCAGCTTTTTGGGTTGAGGTTATCAATGCTGAATTTATGACTTTACCTCTCACTAGTTCTTTCAAATTTCCTTTTTGTACCATAATGCTAATCATTTCTCTGGTTTAGGGTTGAATGTGGTTGATATCAATAAAAAGAAGCAGTCAGTAGTGTTCTGGACAGACCTAATAAGAGGTGATCCAGAAGATGGTGGTTTATTTGAGTTTGTTTCTTTATTTCTTCAATTGGCTTATAAGATTCTCAATGGAAGCCTACCCCCAACTTTCTTTCCTAAAGCTCAAGAGTATCTTCACTTGAGTAAGGATGTGAGATGTGGAGATTGGTTTATTTTTGAAGAACATGCAGAGCCTAGGATTTATGGGGCCTCTGTCAAGCCATACAGGTTACCTAAGTTCGTGCCAATGAGGATTTTTTCTCTTGAATTCATAAGGCAGAGCTTAGATGTTGATCAAGTTCATTTTGTTCCCATGAAGAAAGGCTTCTTTTTCAAGTTGCCTAAAGCAGTGGGACCCTTCATTGTAAATACTAAAGAAGCTGCTCTAGAGGTTGAAAAATTAATGAATGATATGGGTTTTCTATAGGAGGTTGAGTGGACTTATGACCCTCACCAAATTATTTCAAAGAGAAGATTGGAGAATGGTTATTCATCTTTTCTACATGAAAGCAGACCTAAAACTGAAAAATTGGCAAATGTAGGTTTGCAAAACACTCAGGGAATAGAGGTTGAAACCCCTAACATTACAGAAAAAGGGGTCAACAGAGCTAGAGAATAAGTCATTGATCTGGATGAGGAAGAGTCTGAAATAGCAAAGAGGATCAAGCTGTAGGATGTAGTGTCTTTGTCACAGCCTAGTTTGGTCATTCAGTTGGGAGAGACAGAAGGTGCTCCTGCTTCCCCATCTTCTAGAGAACCTGTTCATGATTAGGTTCCTTTAATACAAAATATGTTTGCTCAAATAGCTTAAAGAAATATGAAGATAAAGCTGAATATGGAGGCTCAAGCTGAGTCTCAAGTAACCCCTGAGCAAACCAGATTGCTATCCACCATGGATTTGAAGAAGAGCCAACTAAAAATTTCTTTCTCTCACCCTATAGAAATATCAATGGGATCTTAAAGCATTTTTAAGACTGTGAATTTGACTGATGACACTCACAAGCTCCCAATGCTTGACAAGGTCAATCTACATATGCAAACTGGGCAGTTAATTATAAATGATATATATAAGACAAATGCAGCAATAGTCAAGGCAGAAAAAATGCTTAATAAGGTAATTCAGTAGTTGAAATTGGAGAAAGCCAACTCTAGAGCTTTGAATGCTCAGGTTGAAGAGTTAAAAAAGATTATCATTAAAATAGGGGTCAATCCTGATGACCAACCTATCGTTCAAAAGTTATTGCAATTTGCTAAGTCATAGATTGGGATCCTGAAAAAGAAGTTGAATTTACCTACAGGTGAGCATCCCATAGCTGCAGGGATAGTTGAAGTAGAAAATGAAAAAGAAAAGCTTTTGCAGGATGTGTTACAGAAAACTGAGGAAGTTTCTTTACTTAAAGAAACTCTTGACAAGTTGCAAAAACAGTTGGACACTCATGTTTGTACGATATTAATTCCATCCAACACAGATGATCCAGCAGCACAGGTTTTACAACTGGGAACAGAGCTTAAAATGGTTGAGCTTGATGCTAAGAAAGCCCAAAGAGAGTTGGAAACAGCTTGTAAACTATTGAGTTTAAGTGAAGAGGAATCAAGAAGGGAAAAAGATAATGCAAAGAAGTACAGAGAGGATCTCTTGAGGGCTGAAGATGAAATCAAAAGATTAAAAGAGAAAATGAAAGGTAATGTGTCCTTAATTCAAGCCAGAGAAATCTTATGGGATGAGATTATTGAAGTTATCAAAGGCATCTGGGGATTTCTAGTGATTATTTCAGAAGAAAAGACACTCATTCGAGATATGGAAGAGGTGGTCACTAAAAATAAGCATAAGGATATAGATAGATCTAAGTTTTCAAAGAAAATGATAGATTTCATTAATTCTAATTCTACTACAGAATTGAAGGAACATGAAATGCCTAACATAATATCATGTGCTATTGATTTTAATAAAATGATTGTCAAAAATCTCTGCAAGATTACTACTGAGAAGAAGATAAAGGAGATAAAGGATGTAGTTTCAAAATTTAACATCTTGTTTGATAAAAGGGTTAGGGCTAGACTTCCTTCTTGCTGGGATCTACAAGGAAACTTGCTGTCATGGAACACATATGAGACTTTGTTGGTTGAGGCAAAGAACAAAGTTGACAACACTCATGAAATGACGGTAGTGTTAAAGGGAGCTACCATAGTGAATTTCCTGAACAAGGATTTTAAGCTTCTCTGGATGGTAAAGACTCTATTTACTGACAAGCCCACTTATGGCAGGATTACACCTTGCAAGATAGCACTTCACAAGTTAGAAGAAGCCCCAAAATCAAATGTGTCATTATGGAGAAAGTGCAAGGAAGGGATGATAGAGAAACACAAAGATATATCAGCAAAACCATAGGCTCAAGCTATAGATTAAAACAGTGAGCAACAATCTCTCATCATTCTTTGATTTCTATTACTTCTTATTATCTTCTTTTCTTGAAATGAATGAGGTGTTTTTACCCTCAAATGTAATATTTTGTAATGATCTTTACCTCAAAGTAGTTAGATGATAGTTAGATATTTTGACAGTTTTGGGTGGTTATTAACTATCCTATGATGTATAAAAGAGGCAAAATTATAGAAAAAAGGGTCCGAATTTTGGAGAACCTGGAGACAACACTATTTTGTACTTGATGAATTGATGATGAATAAAAGAATCAAGAGTTTCCATACATGTTGGGTACGATTTTGTTATTTCTCAATTGTGTGTCATTTATGTTTATTTATCTCTTTAAATATGGTAATAAAGCAGCAGGTCTTTATCTACTGATGTAAATGAAGTTAAAATCCTTAAAGACGCTCCCATATTTAAAATCTCTTTCCATATGTTTCCTCTAGATTATAGAAAATAGTTCCTGTTAAACATAGCATATTGTCTCTAATTTCCTTACATATTCTTCTCATCACATTCATATTTAGCATCACATGGCATTTTGAAACTTTCTAAGTCATCTAAATATTGAGGATTTAAGGTCAAGTCCTTTAGACTCTTCAAATAAGGAATTCAACAGAGATATAAGTGACAAGCATAATAAATTATTAATGTCTTAGGCACAATTTCTACACACCAAGGAAATTGGTTTCCTAAGGGACAACATTAATTGGCGCCGCTGCCGGGGAGAGAAGACAAGAACACTTTTCCCTGGGTTTTCAATATTTTCCTCTGGTTGTTTAGTGAGGAGGAAATTTTTGGCTGTTTTGAATAAAATCAATAACTCTGGCTCTAAGAAGATCCCATACAATATCAAACACCTCACAACAGAAAGTTCAATCCCTTTCAGATCCTGAAAGGCTAGTTTCTAAGAATGTTGGAAGGTCTAAAACCCCACTTACATTGGTCCCTACACTATCTGCACAGGCAGCGATTCATCACATCTCTCACCTAAACATTAATTTGATCAAGAGTCACTTTTTACATCATCTTCATTTCAAAAACCCAACTGTCAGGTGCAGTCTTTAGAGTTTGTTTCTTTTTCATTATCTGCTATAATTATTCAACCTGAACCTATAACTACATTACCACCTTTGCACACTCCATTTACCCCTCAGTTAGGTTCCACATTTGTTGGTAATCAAGGTTCAATAAATTTGGGAGAAAACATGGCAGCACCTACATTCTTGATGAATAGGTATGCACCTCTTCAATTTCCACAACCGTTGAATCAAATGCCACAAGAATACCTCAAGATTCTTCCTCGTTTCACAGGGGAAGATGAACAAACAACAGAGGATCATGTATCAGTATTTTGTAATTTTGCAAAAAACCTAAATGTTGAACATCTGGATGTTGTTATAAGACTTTTTGTTCAATCTTTGGATGGAGAAGCAAGAAAATGGTTTAAAGGGATTCCTAATAACTCTATTCCTTCTTGGGAAGAGATGGAACGCCTATTCACCTAGAGATGGGGAGAAAAAAGAGACCATGGGTATTCACTCATAGAGTTTAATGCTATAAAGAAGAAATCTGATGAAACTGTTGTTGAATTTGTTAGAAGATTTAATAAATTGTACAATAGTCTTCCAGTGGAGATTAAGCCCCTTCCTGCTGGTGCAAAAATAACTTTTGCAAGGGCCTTTGAGTCAAATTTTGGATTCACATTAAGGAAAGAAGCCCCCAACCATTGATCAGATTCAAACAGATGCATTAGAGATAGAAGCAAATCTGGTGGCTGTAGGTAAAGCATCAAAGACACATGCCTATTCAAAACAAGGGAAAGGCTAAGATATAATCCTCTCAAAGTCAAACATTAGAGGATATAAGTAATGTAATTAGAACTTTGTCAGATAAATTGATTAAGTTAGAGTTGGAAAATAAGAATTCTCAAAGGAAAACACAACATAATAAGAATTTTAATCTCCAATACAGAAGACAACATTTGCAAATCTTGCAAAAGGAGAGAAAAGAACAAGATCAGATTCAGAAACCATTGTATATAGAGGCAGATCCTAGTGAAGTACTATAGCAGTCTAGGGACCATGAAGATCAAATTTCTACATTGTATGTAGTAGATGAAGATGAACTTGGTGTTGAAGGAGAAGAGTATGAATATGCTGAAACAGATGCCATTTATGATGAAAATAAAATTGATGAGTATTGGAAGCAATTCTCTGATTTTATGCAGGCAGAATTACATAAGAAATATGATTTAAGATCAAGGAAAGGATCTAGAAGTCAGGAAAATGAAGGTGAGAAGCAAGTTCCAACTTCCTCACTGAAGGCGACTCCAAAAGAACCTCAGTCTGCAAAACAAGTAAATAAACGAAAGCAACAATAGAATACAAATGGCAAGACACAAATACTTCAAGGTGAGTCTTCTCAAGACAAAAGTGAAAAAATTCCTTTGGAGAAACTTATTTCCATTCCCCAAGTAATTTCAGTCATGAAGAAAGGTGAAGATGAAAATGAAAAGAATGCTAAACAGGGTCATTTGTTTAATCTTACTAAAGAATTGGAAAAATTTAGAATTCAATTTCCCCTTACAGAATTAGCAAAAACACCAGTTTATCAAAGGGAGATTGTTGAGTTTATTAATTTGAAAGAGAATGTGAATATAAATGACACTGTGAATCTGCAGGATGATAAACCAGTAGTGGTTTTTGGTCCACATGCGGAGGAAGTAGATCCTTCAACACCTCATTTTTATATTTCCTTATTGTTCCATGATTTCCTCCTGCATAATTGTATGTTTGATTCAGGAGCTTCACACAACCTTATGCCATTGTCTGTGATGAAACAACTAAATCTACAAGTTACCAAAGCCTATAAAGACATGTACTCTTTTGATTCAAGCAAATTCAAGTGTCTGGGGGCCATTAAGGATCTGGTGGTGTCATTAACCCAGATCCCAACTAGAAGCTTGGTCATGGATGTAGTAGTAGTAGCTATCCCTGCTAGGTTTGGAATGTTACTATCTAGGTCATGGGGGGCTAAATTGGGTGGTGTTCTAAAACTAGATTTTACATATGTTGTTATACCGACTTTTGGTGGAGAGGAGAGAATATTGTACAGAGAAACTAGATTTGTAAATACAATTACAAGAAATGGAGCAAGTAATTCCCCTGTATGTAGCCAGGAGAAAGATGACTTTGCTTGCTTCATGCTGCATGATAATGCAGAGTTGGCTGAAGATAATTAGAAGCAGCTTACTTCAGCCAATGTAATTACAAAGTTGCAAACTGAAGGGATGTGAAAATGCTTCTTTGATGGAGCCTATTCTAAGGAAGTAACAGGTGTTGGTTTCCTCCTAATTGCACCTGGAGCTAATTTGTTCCCTTTTACTTTTAAATTGGAGTTCGAAGCAACAAACAATGTGGCAGAATATGAGTCCTTGATCATTGCTCTGCAAACAGCTAAACAGATGGGAATTAAGCCAATCTTTGCTTTTGGAGATTCAGAGTTGATTATAAAACAAATAAAAAATCATTGTCAGACTAAACACCCTAGGCTTAGGGCATATAGAAATGAAGTGTGGGATTTGGTTGAGAACTTTTTCGAAGATTTTAACATTCAATTTATTCCAAGGGATGGGAACAGATTAGCAGATTCATTAGATGTGGCTGCTAGTACTTTCAGGCCTCCTATTAATCCAAAACTTAGATATGAGGTAGAAATGAGGCACAGGCCTTCTGTTCCTGATAATATTAAACATTGGCAGGTTTTTGAAGATGATCAGCAGTTTAAAGAATTTTTTATCATGGTTGAAGAATTTTAGGGCACAGAAATCGATCAGGATGAGGATGAAACAATAGAAGTTGCAGAAGTTAGTGGTTTAAAAAATTCTATAGCTAGTCAAAAAGTTTTTCAATTGAAAGATAATATTCTACCAAAGGGACTTGTCCCTCTTGAAAGGATTTTTAATCCCAATGATGTAGTTGTCAACTCAAGAAAAATTCCACAGGATGAACACATTCAAGATCATAATATTGGAACTCAGGAGGAGCCCAGGTTAGTCAAAATATTTAGTGGAGTTTCACCTAATTATAAGGAGAGATATATTAAACTTTTCAAGGACTATGTTGATGTTTTTGCTTGGTCCTATGAGGATCTTAAAACATACGATGTGAATAGTATTCATCACAAGATCCCCTTGAAAGAGGGAATTAAACCTTTTAAGCAAAAGCTTAGATAGATAAATCCTCTGCTTCTACCATCAATTGAAAATGAATTCAAAAAGTTTCTTGATTCCAAAATAATAGTTCCACTCAGGTACTCTGACAGAGTGGCTAATTTAGTGCCTGTAAGAAAGAAAAATGGAGAGATAAGGTTATGTGTAAACTTTAGAAATCTCAATAGGGATTCCTTGAAATATAATTATCCATTGCCTAAAATGGATCATGTGCTGCAGAAGGTAACAGGATCTTTTAGAATGTCAATGCTGGATGGGTTCTCTGGGCATAACCAGGTGGCTGTGGATAGAGAAGATTAGAAGAATACTGCATTCACAACTCCCTAGGGAACCTTTATGTATGCTAGAATGCATTTTGGATTGATGAATGCAGGTGCTACGTTTCAAAGGGCTATGGACATTTCTTCTGTGGGAGACAAGTTTGTAGTGATATATTTAGATGATATTACTGTTTTCTCAAAGTCTGATGAAGAGCATATGGACCATCTTAAAAAGACTTTTGAAAAGTGTAGAATATTTTGGATTTCCTTAAATCCCAAGAAATTCATTTTTGCTTTGGAAGAGGGCAAACTGTTGGGGCACATTGTTTCTAGAAATGGAGTGAAGATAAATCCAGCAAGAGTACAAGCTGTGCAAAAAATACCATTGCATAGGAGTAAAAAGGATATTCAAAAGTTTCTGGGAAAAAATAAACTTCGTAAGGATATTTGTGTCCAATTATGCAGAAAATGTAAAAGAGATTACTAATATGCTAAAGAAGGAGAATGAAGTGCATTGGACAAGGGTAGCCAGAGAATCATTTTCCAGGATTAAAGAAGCATTGCAGGCAGATCCATTCCTAATCAGTTGTGGTTATCAAAATCCTTTCCAAATTTTTTCATTCGCATCACCAAATTCAATAGCTGCTATCTTGTTGCAGAAGAATGATGAAGAGAAGGAGCAGCCTGTTGCATTCTTTAGCAAGATTCTCAGGGATGTTGAGCTAAAGTATAATATTCTTGAAAAGCATGTGTATGCTTTGGTAAAAGCCCTAAAAGCCTTCAGAACTTATGTGTTGCAATCATAAATCATTACTTATGTGCCAAATGCTGCAGTAAAAGATGTATTAGCACAAGGTGATGTAGAAGGCAAAAGAGTAAAATGGATAGCCAAGATCCAAGAGTATGACTTGGACATAAAACCCACAAAGTTGGTGAAAGGCCAAGGATTGGCAAAAATGTTGATAAATTCAAACTTTCGGGTATTGAGAATTAACTTGCTGACATCTATGGATGAGGGAACAATTGAATAAAGTTAAGAAAAGCCAGATCCAGGTATGAAGATCAGGTATAAATTTTTATGTTCAGGGTGGTACAAGCATATAGTCCATTATTTGTGCTTTCTCTCTTGTTGTCAAGCCTTGGATAGAACAAAGTATAGAGCATTAAAGATCAAAGCTCAGCCATATGTGATTATGGAAGGCAGATTATATTGGAAGGATCCTGTAGGAATTTTGTTGCTATGTTTAAAAGAGGATGAATTTACAGAGACAATCAAAGATTATCATGAGAGGTTATGTGGAGGATATTACAATTGGAAGGTTACTGCACACAAAATCCTTCAGGCATGGTTTTATTGGCCCACTCTATTTGGTGATACCTATAAGTTTGTCAGAAGTTGTTGGAAATGTCAGCTTTTCGATGAGAAGAAGAGGCTAGCTCCCTTTCCTTTGATCCCAGTCTTCATAGAAGACCCATTCAGAGAATGGGGTCTAGATTTTATTGGGGAAATTATCCCACCTTCAAGTGGACAGCACAAGTAGGTTCTTACAGCTACTGACTGTTTCACCAAGTGGGTAGAATATATCCCTACTAAAATACAAATGACTAGGTGGTGATGAAGTTATTAGAAGAAAATATTTTTAGCAAATTTGTATGCCCTGTCAAAATCATAACAAATAAGGTGCAAGTATTTAATTCAAGTAAGTTTAATTCTTTTTGTCAAAAGTACAATGTTATTTTATCCCACTCAACAGCTTATCATCCACAAGGAAATGGATTAGTTGAATCAACAAATAAAACATTGATGAGGATCCTTAAGAAAACTATTGCATAGAATCAGAAAGATTGGGATTCTAAGTTGAAGTTTGTTCTCTGCGCTGCTAGAGTAAATACAAGGAGATCTACAAGCAAATCCCCTTTTGAATAAGTATATGGAACTCAGGCTCTGTTTCCAAGTCAACTTGTGAAGCCTATGATTGCAATGATTCAAGAGGCAAAAGAAGAACCCAATGCTCTGATAAGAAGAATGAATAAAGTAGTGGAGCTAAGTGAAAACAGGGACAATGTAAGAGACAACTTGATTATGTATCAATCAAAGATGAAAATTATTTTTGACAGAAAAGCTAAGGAGATTGATTTTAAAGTTGCAGACCTAGTATTAAGATGGGATACCAGAAGAGAAGATAAGGGTAACCATGGGAAGTTTGATCCTCTCTGGTATGGCCCTTTTAGAATTGAAGAAGCAAGGTCCAATAACCCATTCCTTCTTGAGAATCTTGATGGTGAAACCTTACAGCTGCATGTTAATGGGCAATATCTCAAACATTACTTCCAATTCTGAAAGCACAAGTGTCTTGTCATTGTAGATACCGGAGTGGATTCATTATAAAAATTTCCACACAGTTAAGTTTGGAAAAATAATATATGACTCCATGCCCGAAGAGAAGCCACTAATCTGCAGTTCTTATTGCTCTTGAGGTAGAAGAATTATCCCCAAGTGGAGCCAGATGTTGTAGCATTCATTGTCATTTGAGGTTACTTGATAATATTTAAAAAAACACAAAATCAAATATTATGTATGTAATTATAAAAAAAACAAAAAGACAATGGGCCCGACCCATTTTCTAAAGTTCATACAGGTTCAAGAGGTGTGATCAAGTGATAGCTTGATAAGTACATCGAGGTGTGCTGCGAGGAAGCAATGAGCGCGAACATTAATCCAAGCTCAACCCCTGCAGTTGACCATGACGTTGGCAGGTTTGACCGCGATGTGTGGCCTAAGATTACTGTAGGGGTTCAACCTTGTTGAAGCTCCCATAGATTCTTTACCCCCACTATGGGACACCCAAAACATTTTGCTCCATGTCACTCATCGTACCCCGCCACTTCGTTCACCACTCCATTAATGCACAACATTTATTACAGCTTTTTCCCCCGTTCAGTTATTGTATATAAATAAAGGAAAATAGAATGTTGAATTGATCATTTGCTTGTAAAATGGAGTGGTTTTCTTTCTAATTTGATATTCCGAGTCAACAATTGTCTTCAGCAATTGTATTTCGAGTCAACAACTGCCACCCACTAGACGCCATGACTAAGAAAGTAAGTTCTTCCTCAATCATTCATATCCCATTAATGGATGTTGAGCACGATATTCTGATACCCTCTATACCATTGTATCAAGAGGTCATGCTAAACCACAAGAAATCTCTAGTAACCATGGCAATGGTTAGGTCAGGTGTCCTAGCCACTTTTGTTCACATAACTCATCTATTTCCTTAATTTGTCCAATGGTTAGCCTCAGCAATGTACCCTAAGAAATGTTTTGTAGTGAACCAATCAAGGGAAAATGTTTTTCAGGTAACTTCACAGCTAATACACCAAGCCTTGAATTATCCTGTATCAGGAACTTACACTGCTTTTACTGAAGAATCCCTAATTTCTTATTATAAAAACATGTCTCCTCAGGAGCTTTCCCATGTCACTTCTCTTTTAGCCCCTAAATCTGGTCAATTCTCCCTTGATGGCAATCTTTTTTCTTTAGGGATGTTTGCAATTGATACAAGACCTGTGTTGCAAATAACTGCTAAAATTCTAGGAATGGAGGACTCCAAGCAAGTAGACAAAGTTGTGATGGGATTTTTCTCCTTAATGATGAATCCTGAGACAGTGTTAGACATCCCAACTTTCTAGGTAGAAGTTATCAATACTCAATTTATGACTTTACCTCTCACTAGTTCTTTCAAATTTCCATCAATCATCAATTATTTATTTTTGTACCAGAATGTTGATCATTTATCTGGTTTAGGGTTGAATGTGGTTCATATCAATAAAAAGAAGCAGTCAGTAGTGTTCTGGATAGACCTAATAAGAGGTGATCTAGAATATGGTGGTTTATTTGAGTTTGTTTCTTTATTTCTTCCAGTGGCTTATAAGATTCTGAATGGAAGCCTACCCCCAACTTTCTTTCCTAAAGCTCAGGAGCATCTTCAGTTGAGTAAGGATGTGAGATGTGGAGATTGGTTTATTTTTGAAGAACATGCATAGATTAGGCTTTATGGGGCCTTTGTCAAGCCATACAGGTTAACTAAGTTCGTGCCAATGAGGCTATTTGCTCTTGAATTCATAAGGCAAAGCTTAGATGTTGATAAAGTTCATTTTGTTCCTATGAAGAAAGGCTTCTTTTTCAAGTTGCCTAAAGCAGTGGGACCCCTCATTGTAAATACTACAGAAGTTGCTCTAGAGGTTGAAAAATTGTTGAATGATATGGGTTTTCTACAGGAGGTCGAGTGGGCTTATGACCCTCACCAAATTATTTCAAAGAGAAGATTGGAGAATGGCTATTCAACTTTTCTACATGAAAGCAGACTTGAAACTAAAAAATTGGCAAATGGAGGTTTGCAAAACATTCAGGGAACAGAGGTTGAAACACCTAGCATTACAGAAAAAGGGGTCAACAGAGCTAGGGAAGAAGTCATTAATATGGATGAAGAAGAGTCTGAAACAGTAAAGAGGATCAAGCTATAGGATGCAGTGTCTTTGTCACAACCTGGTTTGGTCATTCAGTTGGGAGAGACAGAAGGTGCTCCTGCTTCCCCATCTTCTAGAGAACCTATTCATGATCAGGTTCCTTTAATACAAAATATGTTTTCTCAAATAGCCGAAAGAAATCTGAAGATAAAGTTGAATATGGAGGCTCAATCTGAGTTTCAAGTAACCCCTGAGAAAACCAAATTGCTATTCGCCATGGATTTGGAGAAGAGCCAACTAAAAATTGCTTTCTCTCACCCTACAGAAATATCAATGGGATCTTCAAGAATTTTTAAGACTGTGAATTTGACTGTTGACACTCACAAGCTCCCAATGCTTGACAAGGTCAATCTACATATGCAAACTAGGTAGTTAATTGTAAATGATCTATATAAGAAAAATGCAGCAGTAATCAAGGCAGAAAAAATGCTTAATAAGGTAATTCAGGAGTTGAAATTCGACAATTCCAACTCTAGAGCTTTGAATGCTCAAGTTGAAGAGTTAAAAAAGATTATCATTAAAATAGGGGTCAATCCTGATGACCAACCTTATTGCAATCTGCTAAGTCAAAGATTGGAATCCTGAAAAAGAAGTGGTATTTACCTACAATTGAGCATCCCATAGCTGCAGGGATAGTTGAAGTAGAAAATGAAAAAGAAAAGATTTTGCAAGATGTGTTACAGAAAACTAAGGAAGTTTCTTTACTTAAAGAAACTCTTGACAAGTTGCAAAAACAGTTGGACACTCATGTTTGTACGGTATTAATGCCATCCAATATAGATGATCCAGTAGCACAGGTTTTACAACGGGGAACAAAGCTTAAAATGGTTGAGCTTGATGCTAAGAAAGCCCAAAGAGAGTTGGAAACAGCTTGTAAACTATTGAGTTTAAGTGAAGAGGAATCAAGAAAGGAAAAAGATAATGCAAAGAAGTACAGAGATGATCTCTTGAGGGCTGAAGATAAAATCAAAAGGTTAAAAGAGAAAGTGAAAGGTAATGTGTCCTTAATTCAAGCGAGAGAAATATTATCGGATGAGATTATTGAAGTTATCAAAGGCATTTGGGGATTTCTGGCAATTATTTCAGAAGAAAAGACACTCATTCGGGATATGGAAGAGGTCATCACTAAAAATAAGCAGAAGGATCTAGATAGATCAAAGTTTGCAAAGAAAATGATAGATTTCATTAATTCTAAGTCTACTACAAAATTGAAGGAACATGAAGTGCCTAACAGAATATCATGTGCTATTGATTTTAATAAAATGATTGTCAAAAATATCTACGGGATTACTGATGAGAAGAAGATAAAGGAGGCAGTTTCAAAGTTTAACATCTTGTTTGATAAAAGGGTTAGGGTTGGACTTCCTTCTTGATAGGATCTACAAGGAAACTTGCTGCCATGGAAAACATATGAGACTTTGCTGGTTGAGGCAAAGAGAAAAGTTGACAACACTCATGAAAGGACAACAGTGTTAAAGGGAGCTACCATAGTCAATTCCCTGATTTTAAGCTTCTCTGGATGGTAAAGACTCTATTTACTGACAAGCCCACTTACAGCAGGATTACAGCTTGCAAGATAGCACTTGACAAGTTAGAAGAAGCCCCAAAATCAAATGTGCCATTATGGAGAAAGTGCAAGGAATGGATGATAGAGCAACACAAAGATACATTAGTAGAACCACAAGCTCAAGCTATAGATTCAAACAGCGAGTAACAATCTCCCATCATTCTCTGATTTCTATTACTTCTTATTATCTTGTTTTCTTGAAATGAATGAGGTGTTTTTACCCTCAAATGTAATATTTTGTAATGATCTTTATTTTAAAGAAGTTAGAGGATAGTTAGGTAGTTTGACAGTTTTGGGTGGTTATTAACTATCCTATGATGTATAAAAGAGGCAAAATTATAGAAAAAAGGGTCCAAATTTTGGAGAACCTGGAGACAACACTATTTTGTACTTGATGAATTGATGATTAATAAAAGAATCAAGAGTTTCCATACATGCTGGGTACCATTTTGTTATTTCTCAATTGTGTGTCATTTCTCTTTATTCAACTCTCTAAATATGGTAATGAAGCAGCAAGTCTTTATCTACTGATGTAAATGAAGTTAAAATCCTAAAGGCACTCCCATATTTAAAACCTCTTTCCATATGTTTCCTCTAGATTACAGAGAATAGTTCCTGTTAAACACAGCATATTGTCTTTAATTTCCTTACATATTCTTCTCATCACATTCATATTCAGCATCACATGGCATTTTGAAACTTGCTAAGTCATCTAAATATTGAGGATTTAAGGTCAAAGTCCTTTAGACTCTTCAAATAAGGAATTTAACAAAGATATAAGTGACAAGCATAATAAATTATTAATGTCTTAGGCACAATTTCTACACAGCCAGGAAATTGGTTTCCCAAGGGACAACAAGGGCCATTGTTCATTATGGGCAATGGGATCTTTTGTAGGTTTCTTCAAATCTAAGATAATTAAGGAAGCAAAAATTGGTATCTTGTTGGTCACTAGCCATGATGTAATGACCTTATGTGTTGGTGTTGGTATTGGTATTGGTACCCTGCGGGGTAGTATTGGTTGGAATACCTTGTAGGGTAGGTTTGATCGGAGTACACTATGGGGTAGTGTTTTTACTACCCTAATATGTTGGTGGTGGGGATGCCTTCAAAGGAATTAAATCCCAATAAAGTGGCTCCGAGAATGGATGTGCCTAGAAAGGTGGCTTGTTCTTGTCTTCTACGCCAGAATGGTGAGAGACCCAAAACTCCTCCCTGTAATGGTAGGACATTAGGGAAGTTTTGAGGTATAAAATGGGTCTCCTAAGGAAATTATAAAATAATAGTGGAAATAATAAAATAAGATTAGATTACATCATCAAATTTTAGAGGGAAAAAAGAAAAAACTATTTTTTCAACTCGTATTTTCAACTTATCTCCCTATGGGTTTACTCAAATTTCGAACGGCAACGCTCGTTGGATGCAGAATTTGATTCCCCATCCAAGGACTACCCATGTTGCATACTTTATATGGATCCTACTACATGGAAAATGAGAAATACATAATAAAAAAATAACGTGATTGCAATCACGTTTTTTAAGTATTTTTTATTTTTCGTGTAGAAGGGTCCATCACAAGTATGAAAGATGGGTACTCTTTGGATTGGCAATTTTTTCATCCAACGAGTACTCCCACTTGGAATTTGAGTAAAACCTTAGGGAGATAAGTTGAAAATACGAGTTGAAAAAGTAGTTTTATCATTTTTTAATCTTTTTACTTTTTTACTCCAAAAATGGTGAATCATCCCCCAAGTTGACATCATCATCTTGAATCCTATTGGTTCTTATAAAGTTTATTTTGGTTGTACATTTTTCTTAGGAGGCCCATTTTAGACCTCAAAATTCCCCTAATGAGATCTTGTAGGTGCCTATAGTAATGGACAACCCTTGGGTCCCCTATGCTTCCGTAGTAAGTGTGTGGGAAAATATTGTGAGGGGGATTTTCGTTTAGAAAACCAAATGAATCACATACATAAGACAAAGCAAAAAATAAATGGTTAATTTTCCCTTTAATTCTAATGTGTGAAACAATCAACAAAAAATATTTTGTGAGGCATTTTGTATGAGAAAAAATCTTAAAAGCACCTAACGTCCTTCTTCTCTAGTAGTTGGGCCGTGTGAAGATTTTATAGTAGGGTATTGGGGCCGTGTCTCGAAAGTACTGGCAATGATTCTAGCAGCCAAAGAAAAACCAAGGTATGGAGAGGGTTATAGTTGGGCATAATGGGGCTACGTCCCAGAAGAGCTAGTGAAATTATTTTGTGGCCCTTAAGGGGAATTTAGTTGTTTGAACTTAGGGAGTTAGGGTTGCTTTTAAAATATTTTTTGCTTTTCTTAAGGTGTGCCAAAATTTAAACTCAAAATACACTAAGTACAAATATTCCAAAATAGGATACCATTTTCACAAAGTTTAAGTGAATTTAGTGTGTGTAGTGATGGTGTGTGCAAGGTGAATTGTGGACATAAAAGTGTTTGAATTGCAAGTATGTGGATATGCGGTGATCCTTTACAATTCCCATAATTACACTATGTGATGTTAGTTCATTGCAAAAGAAAATATGTGTATATAATGGGTTGCTTACTTTTTGTAATTATGTTATGTGAGCATATAAGGAGATGGAAAATTAGTGATTTAGGAAACATTATATTTCCATTACCAATTAAATTGAATCAAGTAACTTGATAATCAAATCTTCCAAAACAACCATTCAAATATATGTATATTACCTTTTAATATGAATTTTCTTAATATTTAATCAACTTAGACATGTTGATGCCTCAAACAAATCGAAGTCACATGAAACCATTATAGATTAATCATATGAACAAATAAATTTCATAAAACCAAGCCATTGAAATAGCTCAAATTTGTTTCTTATACACAAATCATGATATAACTTCAATTGATTCCACAATTGAGAACACCCAATAGAGGAGGACACACATGGATAGAATGAGTGTTTTATCATTCAAGATATGGGTTCAATGCATTTACTTATAGCTAACATCCAGAATATCATTTGATGCCTTTCTTTATAACTACCATCTAGATATTTTTTAAAATGAATTAGCTACTATGGATTAATGCATTTGGTGAGTGGAAATTATAATATTTCAAGAATGGTAATCAAGTATCTTGGATAAAAAATTATGTCAAAAGCTGTCAAACATTTTTATGAAAAGCTAAAACTATTTTATAAAAGTTTATTATATATTAAAAGTATATTAAAAGGATTAAAGTCTTATAACTTGTACAGCTCATTTTTATGTTGGCTTAGGTTGGTCTGACCCAAGTTCGGATTTTATTGCGCACCAACAAAACCCTCAATCACTGGCCCTTTCGGCAACGACTTGCAAGCAAGTAGCAGTCTCACCTGAAGTGATTATGGGAGGTTGTAGAACTAGGTTTCTGCAACCTTGAGGGATATTGCGATGTGGCAATTTTGTATTTTATTATGCTTTAACACTTATAAACTATTTTGAATTCATGAACTGCTTCACACTTATATATTACTTCGCAGAAACATATTCATCACTTAAACATATCATAAACATCCATAAACTTCACAGTACTGAAATAAAGTGTAAATAATAAGAAAAACACATGAAGACATATATTTTACCACGGTTCATCCCAATGTGGGACTACATCCAAAAGAACTGTTGACTATAATGGAGAATTTGCTATAACAAACAATTCTTCACCTGTGCACACAGTTGTAGGTTGTCTGCACACTAAGCTGCAGACCCAGGCCTTCGCGCACTCAGCTTCGGAGCCTTCCCCTTTCTCCAAAGTACAAATCACAAAATTAGAACCAAAAACATAGAGAATTGATTCATCATGCCTTCCTTATTTATTATTCATCCCTATATATACTATTACATTAAGCAATTACATCACTACATTACCATGGACCCAATACCATGGTTTCCAAAATACAAGGCGCTATGGTCCAAAACCATTCAAATTTTACAATATTATATGCTTTTACAAAAAGCGAGGGGCTTCTCCATGAAGCCCCTCTACTGCACAATGAGTTTGTTATGTGGTCCTCATTGTGCTCTATTGTGTGGTCCACTTCACACTCCATGACATCCATTCTACTATGCGCTTTACCCAGAAAATTTGGATTCCTTGCCCAAAATCTGGCCAAGTTGGGTTGTGCCCAACAGGCTCCCAACACTCACATGTGAGTCATCCCGTGTCACTCAGCTACTTTTCCTCTTATCTTGTCTAGAATGCTATTGTATGTCTTGTTGAATTGTTGCAAAATCTCTACCAGCTGCTTTTCCTTGTTGTGCACTTCTTCTAATAATGCTTTTGTGACATGTTCTGCAGCCTTATTTTTCAAATCTATCTCCCTTTTCCAAAGTTGTTGAATATTCTCATACACTACTTGTGATAGCTGGAGGGCCTCATCATACCAAGGTTGAGGCCTTTCTATCAAAATATGCTCCTACTTCTTCAACTCTTAGATTTTCTTTTGTAGCTCCTTTGCACCTCTGTGAGATTGGCAAAGTATTCACAGTTGCCCGACTCTATTTCAATTGATGTTGCTTTTGCTACATTTCCTTCTGCAATTTCTAAACATTTGGATCTTCCTGTAGCGAAGTCCAAATTTGCATCTCTCATCCAACAATTTTCCACAGTATACCAATGTTGTGGAGATGTTATCCATACTAGTCTTTAAGTCAATCTCCCTCTATTCGCGCACTTCTGGTGGCGTGGTTGGCTGCAGCTTTAATTTCAGATCACCAATATTTACCTCATATTCGAACTATACATCTACAATTTTCTTCTTGGATTCCTTGATTGCAAGGTCGAGCTTCATGACCTTATGTCTGGAACTTCCCTACAAATGGCTTCAACCACCTCTTTAAGTCTCTGTTGTTGTAACTCTTCCTGTTCCTTGTCCTTGATGTCTTGGTAGAGTTGTTTCTTCAGCGTAGTGCGTTCGTGTTCTATTTTAATGTTTAAGTGTGAGGTTCATTTTTCACGCTCCTTGAGCTCATTTGTGATACCTTGGTGCAATACATGTAAGACTAGAGTGGGAAGTGTTGCCATGTTCGTATTGACATTGTCCCAACCTTTTGTCTGCTACTTGACTTCAGCGAAGTCGAACTATAGAACTTCGGTAGGTATCTATATTATCCTCATCCCAAATGTTGTTTCTATCAGTCTTTCTCAATGAATTCCTTGGCCTATCTGCGTTGCTGGTCCAGATGTTTGCGCCCAAATCTTCATCTCTGCAATACACTATTGCACACCTGTGATAGACTCACTATAGTGATATTCCACCTTATTCCAGGATTCCATTGTTATCTCCTTAACCTTGTCTCCGATTTGATCCAATTCACCCTCAGTGAGAACCATTGGTGTGATTTATTTGTTTTATCCACCTTATGCTTCTTTCTGCTCTTAATGGTAGCTTCGCCTTGGATCTTTCTTTTCTCTGCGACAATTTTCTCAGTTTCTTCCTTTTCTATCTCCTTAGTCGTATCCTCCTAATGGTGTTCTTAGTCATGGTTTTCTTATTCATGGTGTTCCTTTTCCTATTCCTCTTTCTCTGATTCCTTCTCCTTGTCTTTTCCACTTGCTTCGCCATGTTGCAAAGTGTCCAGCTCTTCTTTTTCTGTCATGATGTCTCTTGCTTCCTCCAGCAGAGTCATCCATTTTGTGTTCCATGTATGTACTACTTCTACTATATCATCCTCTTTGACCATATATGAAAATGCTTGACATTCATTCTTCGTGTCTCTACGTGCTTGTATGTAAACTTTATGGAAATTTTCCTTGAACCTCGCCACAGGGATGTATTGTTTATGCAAACTTGGTGAAAAGCATGGATGTTGGTTTACTAACATGTGTAGATCCATTTCATATAATATGAAAAATATTCTATTCTCCAACACTCTCTATTCTTGAGTGGTATGCCATAGCGAAGCATACCTCGCAAACTCACATACATTTGAAGGTACCGAAGGGAACTATGTGTCCTCTGGCTCTTTCCATGCTAACATAGCAATGATCATGATTAACTGAGCACAGTGGAAAGATGTATCTTTCTCCTGGACCTCACGAAAGTCGTCCAAGAATTCCTTGCATAAGTATCTAGCCCAGTGATATTTGGCTCCATTTACGCATTGCGTGGCTAAAGAGACCACCGATGCAGGAACTTCATTTGTGCGACACTTCCTCATAATATTTATGGCCAAAATGTGTGTGGCGAAGCAAACTATTTGTTCATCGATCAATTTTATGTCGTAACCCCTTTTTCCTTTGATCATCATGTACTTCATATTCATATTGTCTACCAAAGTGTGATCCTAATCCTTTCCCACACACTCCTTTGAAGGCTTCCGCCCTTTGTATGGTAATCTTGTGATCCTCCATATCAACATTTGTTCTATGGGGATCTTATTCCCCATCCATAAGTGTCCATCATGTATCAATACCAACAATTACACACACACGATATGTTTCCTGAACTTCTACCGAAGTGTGGCACATTCAACATATTGAGCAGTCTTGATTGCCTCAACCCATTCGCCCACCGTTGTGGTTCCAATCTCGTCACTCCACTCTCTGGGTAGTGAACCTTCTACAAGTACTGGTCTGGTGTGAACTAAGGGTATTTCTTCCAGTCATTAAAATCATAATCTATAAATTTTAGTTATTTTCCCTAAAATCTCTCCTTAAAACAGCACAAATTCTGGCAATAGTGGTGTAAATTTCCCATACTTTGCGTCTTTGGAATCCTTTAATGGTTTGGCACTTGGCTTCCTCGGTTGGATGTATGAGGGTAGAGGTGAGATGAACACCATGCCACCTTCCTCCGCCTATATTTCCTCCACTTCTTCTTCACCAATATTGACAACCTCAGGTTGTTTCACAGGTTTGGCAGGCTTCTTGTCTTTCTTTTTCTTGGTTCTTTCTTCCTTGGTGATTGTCGTTGTTTCTATGGCAACGGTGCTGCTACTATGGGTGATGGTACTACAAGTGTTTCAACTAATGGCACATACATTTCAGTGGTTTCCATGACTCCAGACAATCCCTTCTCATGAAAGTTCCACACAATCTCCTCCTAAGATCGCTTACATGACATACACATCAAAGTCTCTTGCAACTTCTTCGCACTATTAATCACTCGAGCTCTTGATTCAACAAAGTTCTTAATCTTAGTGGGATTCAGCTATTTATAACAATTTTGGTTTGCAAACCTCATCATTAGATTTGATCTGTCCCAATTATGTTAATATTTCGTCATTAAATGCATATTTATCCTTAAATTCTGTCAATTTTTTGTCTTAAATGCAACTTTGCACATGTCTTTTCCCTTTTAGCGGTCATATTTCTACTTTCTCGATGAACTTTGACAAGTTCCCTATTTTGGCACACCTCTATCTTAAGTCGCGGCTTCCTATGAACTTCATCATATTCCCAATTGTAGCAAACTACTTTCTTCGTCGAAGCTCTTTTTGCAGTGTATTTTATAGCCCATTCCCCACTTTCAACTACATGTGATATTAAGACTTTCCTTATTTCTTCTTTAGGGAAAATTTGTAGGGGAAGGGTTGTCCCTATACAACTTCAACCTACTTCCATTTACTTTTCCCTAAATTAATTCTCCATTTAACTTTGCTAACTGCACTATGCCTCCATCAATAATATACTTAATAACATATGGGCCTAACCAATGTATTTTGAATTTCCCTGGAAAATTTCACAAACCTACTATCATAGAGGAGAACAAGGTCTCCTATTTGAAACTTCTTTTTCTTAAAGTACCTGTCATGCCAAGTCTTTTCTCTCACTTTTTGTACTTGTTGATGAAATCCTGCTATAAACTTGTCTTCTTTCATAGCTAGTAACTATGAAATCCTTTCTTCCATTATTTCGGGGTATGCCATATTTATAAAAGCTTCAATTCTTAAGCTAGGGCTATTGTATTCCATGGGCATCTGATCCAGGTGGATATTGGTGGTCACCTACTTATTCCACTTAGACCCTCAACACTGCGTCTTTCAATTTTCCAGTTTCCTTAATTATAGCACAGTTTACTATTTTTGGCAGTTTTTCAGGTCCTGAACTTCCAGAGCCGTTTTGAGGCCCTAAACAGCGTTCTTAGGGAAAACAGAGAGACCAAAAACATCCCAAATTGGCTTTCTTAATATTTTTTGGTCTTCTCTTCGATATCTTCAAAACAGGGTATTATGATAGCCAAACGGAGATCATATGCCAAAGTTACAACCCTGGAATGTTGATGTACCAATTTACCCAAACGGGGCTGATAGTTTTGGTGGTTCACCTCCTAGTGTTAGGTTTTTGGATGTTTAGGATTTTCCATTGTTTCTTAATAATAAATAGGCCTTTGAGCCTCATTGTAACACAGTTCAGAGGCATGTAGCCACCACATCTCTTCTCAGAGATAAGCTACCATCGCCCGAGCTAGTCTTGTTTCCATTCTGTTTGTAAGCATATTTCAATATTTGATATTAATGAAATGAAGTGTACTTCTACTGCATCTTTGTATTTATGGTTATATCTGTAATTTGTTGCATTCCTGTTTAAATCTGGATCAGTGGTATCAGAGCGGTCTGCTCTTTCTCTATTTTTCTTTACATGTCCCCAACAAGGTTGGAAGATAAGGAGTTAGGGCTTGACCTAGTCGAACCTTTGCAAGACTAGCCTCTCAAATCCCGACGGCCTCCCATAGCGGATGAAAAGAAAGGCGAGGGGGTAGGAGATCCTATCAAAATCTTGCTTAAGGAAGCCCTCAAGTGACAAAGGATTGCGATGATGGACAACTCTGCCCAGATCCTTCAGCGGCTACCCAGGGGTGGCACATCTACTTCCGGAAGCTACTATGGAAGCGCCACACCCTTTAAGGTACAAGTTAACTTTGACATTCCCATATTTGAGGGTTAGATAGATGCAGACATAGTAGATAAATGGTTAAATCTGCTAGAAGGATATTTTTTCATTCATGGTTTTTCTGGTCGGGAAAAGATCACCTTTGCACTTCTCAAAGTAGCCCCCCATGTCAAGGACTGGTAAGAAACCTATTGTGAACAGGAGGATGAAAGTACGAACTCACTGTTTTTAGCCACACCCACTTGGAACTCATTCTGGGATGCCATCAAGGAGCAATACTACCCTGTCAGGAGCTAAGAGGATAAATACATAAAGTGGACAACGCTGCGACATGGAAGGGACCAAAATGTGATGAAGTTTACAAATTTTTTCAATACCCTTCGCACGAAGTTGGGTATCAAGGATCCTAAGAAGAATTTGGTTCTCAAGTACCTCGACTACCTGCATAGATACATCTAGGATGATATGGAATTCCTGGACATCTCCTTGCTCAGCACAGCATACCGATATGCGGTCAAGATTGAGCAAAAGTTTAAACAGAAGAAGCAAGATTGTGGATCTATGAATCCAAAGCAAGGGAAAGGTGCCCCCAAACCATAGAACAAAGGACAAAGCCAAGGCGGGGTAGCCAAAAACAACGCCACAAAGTCAAAGGACATGGGAAAGTGGTGTGAGTTCCATAAGAGCTCCAGTCACAACACAAGTGAGTGTCAAAACATGCAGTCACTGGTGGCCGAGATAAAGGCTTCGGAATCAGATGCATGTTATGACTCTGAGTCAGAACCCGACAAGGGGAATGACAAAGGGAAACAGATTATCGATGCGGAGCCCAACACCACCATTGCCACCATGAAGATCCAGAGGGAGGAACCCGAAGATCTAGAGGAGGAGGAGCACCTCTTCCACTCCCAGATGTGGGTAAAGGGTTCCCCGCTACAGTTCATTGTCGACAGAGGAAGCCAAAAGAATCTCATTTGGGTAGAGGTTGTGAAGCGTTTGGGCCTACCGACCACAGCACATCCACAACCGTACACTATCGAGTGACTTCACCAAGGAAAGTATCTTCGCGTGAGCCAGCAATGTCACCTCCCATACAACATCAAGCCCTTAATGGATGAGGTATTATGTGATGTTGCTCCCCTTGATGTTTGTGATGTATTATTAGGCCAACCATACCTATGGAAGCGACATGCTGTGTATGAGTCAAGGCCTTGTGTTGTTATTGTTACATTGGGAAATAAGTTGTAAAGGATACGAGAGGTAGCACCGCCTACTGCCATTTCTTTGGTTACTACAAAACAATGTAGTAAGCTCATTTCCAAAACTGGGAAATTTGTTTTCCTAATGATATGCCCTCAAGGAAAGAAGAAGACAGTGGCCACAACCTCTAGACAGGGCCCCTCCGCACAACAACAATAGATGGACAAGGTCATGGAGGAGTAAAAGGACATCTTCACCTCCCCCACGGGGGTGTCTCTACACTGTCAGGTCAAGCACTCCATCGATTTGACCCAAGGTGCACCGCTGCCCGACGGACCAATCTGTCAGCGCTTCGTTCTGGAGAACGACAAAATCAAGACGTTGATTTAGGATCTGTTGCACAAAGGTCACATACATCTGAGTTCATCACCCTATGGGAGCCTGATTGTGTTGGTACAGAAGAAGGATGGGACTTGGAGACTCTATATTGACTATCGGGCGCTAAACAAGATCATTGTCTAGAATAGGTACCCAATCCCATGGATTGATGACCTTTTGAACCAACTCAAAGGGGAAAAATATTTCAGCAAGATCGACTTGAAGTCCGGCTATCACCAAGTACCAATTGAACCCTTCGATGTTTGGAAGACGGCCTTCAAATCCAAGGAGGCATTTTCGAATGGTTGGTTGTGCCTTTTGGGTTGACGAATACTCCTGCAACCTTCATGAAGCTGATGGATGGCATCTTGCAGCCATTCACCAACTCATTTGTAGTGGCATACTTGGATGACATCTTGATCTTCAGCCAGACTTGGGAAGAGCACCTCCACCACATCCGACAGGTTCTCCAAACACTACGGCAACACACGTTGCGTGCCAATTTGGAGAAATGCACTTTTGGCATGACCCGGGTTCAATATCTGGGATACATTATTGATGAACAAGAGGTGCATGTGGATCTAGCCAAGATCCAAGTCATTCGGGATTGGCCAGCCCCAACCACTCTGACAGAGCTCTGTAGCTTTCTGGGTCTTGCAATTTCTACCGCAAGTTCGTGTTGGGATTCTCTCATATCACTTGGCCCTTGAGTTAAGTCACCAAGGGAGGAGCGAAAGAAAAATTATTTTGGTCTGAATCTCAACAGAAGGCATTCGCAGAGTTGAAATATCGCCTCTGCTCTACACCAGTGCTCACTTCACATGACTTGCAACAGCCATTTGATATCGAGACAGATGCCTTTGACTATGCTATTGGAGCAGTCCTTATTCAATAGGGGCATCCAGTGGCATATCACAGTGAGATACTTTCAGACACAATTCAGAAGTATCCCACTTATGACAAAGAGATGTATTCCATTGTGCATTCTTGCCGACAATGGAAGCATTACATTTTGGGGAAGGAAATGGTCATGCACACAGACCACCGACCCCTGCAGTTCATATAGACGCAAGGGAAGTTGCAGAATGATTACCATCAAAAGTGGTCCACATACCTGCAACAGTTCCATTTGAATATCAAGTATAAGAAGGGTAGCACCAATAATGTTGCATACTTCCTCAGTCGACCACCGATCATGGCGTTAACCACCGTGCTCAACTCTTGTGGGTACAAGACTTCTTATTGACCACTTCTCTACAAAAGAGACCCACACATACTAGATGTTCTTAAAAGGTCAGAAAGTTCTAGATTTTCACCTCGAGGATGCCCTGCTATGCCACCTGGGACACCTTTCTGTTCCTTCAAGCGAGTGAGCCAAGACGATTTGGGAATCACACTACAGTCAAGCTGTTGGGCATTTCGGGTTCGAGAAAATAGTGGCAGCGCTACAGAAGTATTTCTACTGCCCGAATCTTCGACAGGATGCCGGGAAGTACATCAGATCCTGCATTGCCTGCGCCATTGCCAAACCGACCATCAAGAAGTGAGGCCTCTATACTCCACTACCTACCCCTAGTCGACCTTGGGAATCCATCTCCATGGATTACATGTCAGACCTTCCTTCTACTAAGCATGGAAATGACTATGTTTTTGCGGTCGTTGACAGATTCTCGAAGATGGCCATTCTGGCGGCCTGCAAGAAGAATATCACAATAGAAACCACTGCTAAACTCCTCTTTGAACAAGTGTGGGTACACTTTGGGATACCACTGTTTATCATCTCAGATCGGGATAGCGGGTTCCTCAGTACATTTTGGTCCAGTCTCTATTCAATGCTAGACACCAAGCTCACTAAGTCCACAACTTTTCATCCCCAAACTGATGGTCAGACAGAGGTCGTTAATAGGATGATCATACAAATTTTGCACATGTGCAACTCAAAGCATCCATGCACATGGGATGAGAGCCTTCCCTATGTCCAGCACAGCTATAATTGGGCTCTCCACAGCTCGACTGAACACAGCCCTTTTCAAGTGGACTTGGGATTCCAGCCACTATGTCCCATTGATGTGGCCATACCATTTGCAGCTACTCAGGCAGATTTGGCACATGTCTAGTCGGAAGCCGATAAGGCAAACAACTTCATTGAGCACATCCAACATATCCTCCAGCAGGTCCATGACATTCTGGAGAAATCAAATGCCAAGTACAAGTAGCGACATGATCAACATCGGGTTCCACACAAGTTTCGAGTGGGCGACAAAGTCAGGTTGCATTTGCAGAAGGATGGCTTTACCAGAGCCTATCGTAAACTTAGACCACTCTGGTATGGTCCTTACACCATTACCAAGGTTGTGGGTGACAATACATTTGAGCTCAGCATTCCCCCATTCCTTGGCCTGTACCTAGTAGTTAATGCGGACTGCCTTCGACCATACTTCCCACCATTGTTGGACACATCAGACATTGCATAAGAACTCACACATACATAGTTAAGTCCAGAATGAATGGATCAAACCACAACTGATCATATCATGGACATGCAAATCAAGAACACTCACCAGTAGAAGATCCAACTGTATCGAGTTGTCAAAGTAGGCCAACTCCTTCACCAGGGAAAGTGGCTCACCAGGGACCAAGTTCAGTAGAAGTTTCCCCATCTCATGGGGGCACTCAACGCAATGGGGACCATTGCTTCTTAAGGGGGGAGGAATGATATAGGTGGATATTGGTGGCCACCTACCTATTCCACTTGGACCCCCAACACTGTCTCTTTCAGTTTTCCGGTTTCCTTAATTGTAGCACAGTTTACTATTTTTGGTGGTTTCCGGGTCCTGAACTTCTGGAGCCGTTTTGAGGCCCTAAACAGCGTTTTTAGGGAAAACGGAGAGAGTGAAAACGTCCCAAACTTGTCTTCTTCTTTGCTTTGGCCCTCTCTTCGAGATCTTTGAAACAAGTTATTATGATAGCCAAACGGAGATCGTATGACAAAGTTACGACCCCGGGAAGTTGATGTACCAATTTACAAAAACGAGGCCCACACTTTTGGCGGTTCACCTCCTAGGGTTAGGTTTTTGGATGTTTAGGGTTCTCCCTTGTTTCTCAATAATAAATAGGCCTTTGAACCTCATTGTAACACAGTTCAAAGGCATGTAGCCACCACATCTCTTCTCAGAGATAAGCTACCATCGCCCGAGCTAGTCTTCTTTCCATTCTGTTTGTAAGCATATTTCAGTATTTGATATTAATGAAATGAAGTGTATTTCTACTGCATCTTTGCATTTATGGTTATATCTGTAATTTGTTGCATTCTTGTTTAAATCCGGATCAGTGGTATCAAAGCGGTCTTCTCTTTCTCTGTTTTTCTTTGCATGTCCCCAACGAGGTTGAGATATAAGGAGTTAGGGCTTGAACTGGTCGAACCTTTGCATGACCAGCCTCACAAATCCCGACAGCCTCCCATGGCGGATGAAAAGAAAGATGACGGGGCAGGAGATCCTATCATGGAAAATTTTAGGTGCAAATTTTCACCCTTAGGCGAAGTTAAGGGGTTTTAAATTTTTAGTGGGCGAATATTTTGTATCATAGTACATTTTTACAAATCGCCTCAAATTTATTTTATAAAAAAATTAGGTATGGAGGTTAGCCCACCTTATTTTAAGGGAGAGGGTAAAAAAGGTAAATTTAGCCCTTGAAATTAGGAGTTACAACCTTCCATTCACCCTAATTTTCAAGAATAGGTTTTATTTAAGTGAATCCTATGGGCCAAATACCATATTTATAAAAGAGGTATGGTAAATTAATAAAAATATAAATAAATGAGAGGTATGGTAAATAAATAAAACATTTTTTATATTTACTCCATAAGTCACCTTATATACATGCAAGGGTGTAAACAAATAAAAATATAAATAAAGTGGAGGTATGGTAAATAAATAAAATCTCTGTTTATACTTATGCAAAAGGTATGGTAAATAAATAAAAATATAAATAAACTAGAGGTATGGTAAATAAATAAAACCTCTTTTTATATTTAGTCCATAACCCTCTTTCTATTTATGAAGGCTCAAAAAAAATGTTTTATTTAAGTGAATCCTATGGGCCAAATACCATATTTGTAAAAGAGGTATGGTAAATTAATAAAAATATAAATAAACAAGAGGTATGGTAAATAAATAAAACATTTTTTTATCTTTACTCCATAAGTCACCTTATATTTACGAACACTCAAAAAATGCGTTATATTTAGGTGAAACCTATGGGAAAAATAATATGGGCCAAATACCATGGGCTAGATTATTATTAATACCATGCAAAAAAACATTATTAACCCTAATATTAGTATTAATAAAAATAAAAATTGCACATGGTGTTGACCCATGGTATTCACGTGGAATGTAGCCTATTTAAAGGGGCGAATTAAACCAGCATAGATCCATCTTTACTCTGGATCTACTAAGCCCCGAGAGGGATCAAATATCGTGATATGCAAACTAGCATAGAGTGAAAAATTATTTGATCCCTCTCGGGACTTGGTGTATCAAAATTAAAAATGGATGTTGTAATTTAATGTATGTTAAACATTTTAACTTGGTTAAAATAAAAAATAAAATAAAAATCAATTATTAATTTTATTAGTTTTTATAAATTACTGATAGTAATTTTTAAGCTCCAGGTTTATGATAACCCTGGTATTGACCCATGGTAATACCATGGTATTCATGTGAACATAGACTATTTAAAGGGGAAATTCTATCATCTTAGATCCATCTTAATTCTGGGTCTACCAAGTGCCCAGAGGGATAAATAGATTTCATCCCTCTAAGAGTGGTAGATATGGAGTTAAGATGGATATAGGTGTTTTTATGATAATGAAGATATTAAATAGGCTTAGGAAATTATATTGTAAAAACATTTTAAGGTGAATGGTTAAAGCTACATTTAGTCACTTCACAAAATTTAGTAAAAAATACCAATATCTCCATTAATATTGGTTTTTCTGATTTAACAAAAAAAATTCAAAACAGTGAAACCTTATCACTCTTTCCGCATCACCCTCACAGAATATTCGCACCATTTTTCAAGCATTCTCAATATGATATCTTCATGAAAAAAATTACGTAGTGATGTTGGACTAGTCGTTTGAAAAATAAGTTGGTTTGTACAACCTTTCATCTTCTGTGCTATTCTTAGTTTGTCTAATTTGTCCTAATGATCTATAGGGGTTGGAGCCACTGCACCATATTTTCCTAAAAGGTGGATATTGTTCACCAAAAAGAAAATTAATCTACATGTTACAACGCTATTAAAAAATGTGAGACATATGAGTGTAGTGAATTATGCTAATAAGCAATTTAGATTGGGAGAGACGTAATTAAATTTTATTATTTAATTGAAGATTTCCAATTAAGATAATAATAAATCTACATTTATATATTCATATATTGATTGGAAGGCTTCTCACAATGGTCACTTCTTTCAATTAGATCCCCTTCAAGCCTTTGGGATACCTAATACTTTCTTATAAAATATAGTTGGGGCTTGTTACTTGTTGGCATGCTGGGGTAAACAAACTTGATGTGTGTTTTTTTATCTCACAGTTGGAGTCTATGGAATAAGAAAGAAATTTGATAACTTGAAAAGAGTGGTAGCTTGACAAAAGTTGTAGAGAAAAGATTAATCTCTCCTACCTTGACAAAACTCGTGGTCAATATCAACACCTACAAGAACTTTGTTGTCGAATATTATCAAAACTAATAGAAGGATATGAAAGAGTGTATTGTAAGAACCTTAACAAACATGACCACTAAAACTTGGAACATTGTTTGTAGGAAGAGAAAATTATGTTTCTTTTTTCCAAACATGTATGTTAGTATATTTCAATTTAATGAATGTGTTTTCTTATTATTATATATGGTTTCATACTTTAACAAAACATTCGCCAAGACTTCACAATGTTTTATTATTCAGTAAAAGGTTTGCCAAGATCTTACAAGATTTTATAATTCAGTGAAAGATTCTCCATCACTGTACAAGATAATATAATCTGGTGAGAGATTTGCCAAAAAATATATATATACTTATTATATTATTGATAAAATCGCCTCCCATTTTTCCTATGTATCATGGGGATTAGCCTATTTATTGTACATATAAATTTAGGGTGGTTCTTAAAATTTTCTTGGATCCTATCAAAATCTTGCTCGAGGAAGCCCTCAAGCGACAAAGGAACGCGATGATAGACAACTTTTCCTAGGTCCTTTAGCGGCTACCCAGGGGCGACACATCTACTTCCGTTAGCTACTCTGGAAGCGCCACACCCTTTAAGGTACAAGTTAACTTTGACATTCCCATATTTGAGGGTCAGATAGATGCAGACGTTGTAGATAAATGGTTAAATCTGCTAGAAGGATATTTTTTCGTTCATGATTTTTCCAGCCGAGAAAAGATCACCTTTGCACTTCTCAAAGCAGCCCCCAATGTCAAGGACTGGTGAGAAAGCTACTGTGAGCAGAAGGATGAAAGTACGAACTCATTGTTTTCAGCCACACCCACTTGGAACTCATTCCGTGATGCCATCAAGGAGCAGTACTACCCTGTCAGGAGCTATGAGGATAAATACATAAAGTGGACAACGCTGTGACAAGGAAGGGACCAAGATGTGTCGGAGTTTACCAATGTTTTTCATACCCTTTGCACAAAGTTGGGTATCAAGGATCCTGAGAAGCATTTGGTTCTCAAGTACCTCGGTTGCCTGCACAGATACATCTAGGATGAGATGGAATTCCTGGACATCTCCTCGCTTGGCATGGCATACCGATATGTGGTCAAGATCGAGAAAAAGTTTAAATAGAAGAAGCGAGACTTTGGATGTGTGAATCTGAAGCAAGGGGAAGGTGCCCCCAAACCACAGAACAAAGGACAAAGCCAAGGTGGGGTGGCCCAGAACAACGCCATGAAGCTGAAGAAGGACATGAGAAAGTGGTGTGAGTTCCATAAGAGCTCCACTCACAACACAAGTGAGTGTCGGGCCAAGCAGTCACTGGTGGCTGAGATAAAGGCTTCGTAATCAAAAGCATGTTACGACTCTAAGTCAGAACCCGACAAGGGGAATGACAAAGGGAAGTAGGTTATCGATGCGAAGCCCAATGCCACCATTGCCACCACGAAGATCCAAAGGAGGAACTCGAAGATCCAGAGGAGGAGGAGCACCTCTTCCACTCCCAGATGTGGGTAAAGGGTTCCCTGCTATAGTTCATTGTCGACAACAGGAGCCAAAAGAACCTCGTTTTAGCATAGGTCGTGAAGCGGCTAGGCTTACTGACCACAGCACGTCCACAACCGTACACCATCGGGTGGCTTCACCAAGGACAGGATCTTCGCGTGAGCCAGCAATGCCCCCTTCCATGCAACATCAAGCCTTCACAGATGAGGTATTATGTGACGTTGCTCCCCTTGATATTTGTGGTGTATTATTAGGCCAACCATACTTATGGAAGCAACATGATGTGTATGAGTCAAGGCCTCAAGTTGTTATTGTTACTTTTGGAAATAAGTTGCACATGATACCGGAGGTAGCACCGCCTACCGCCATCTCTTTGGTTACTACAAAACAATGCAGTAAGCTCATTTCCAAAACCAAAAAATTTGTTTTCCTGATGATACGCACTCAAGGAAAGAAGAAGACAGTGACCATGACCTCCAGACAGGGCCCCTCCGCACGGCAACAATAGATGGACAAGTTCGTGGAGGAGCACAAGTACATCTTCACCTCCCCCACAAGGGTTCCTCTGCACTGTCAGGTCAAGCACTCCATCGATCTGACCCTGGGTGCACCGCTGCCCAACGGGCCAATCTATCAGTGCTCCGTTATGGAGAACGACGAAATCGAGAGGCAGATTCAAGAGCTATTGCAATAAGGTCACATCCGGCTGATTTCATCGCCCTGTGGGAGCCCGATTGTGTTGGTACAGAAGAAGTATGGGACTTGGAGACTCTGTATTGACTACCAGGCGCTAAGCAAGATCATTTTCCGAAATAGGTTCCTGATCCCATAGATTGATGACCTTCTGGACCAACTGAAGGGGGGAAAATATTTTAGCAAGATCAACTTGATGTCCAGCTATCACCAGGTACCAATCGAACCCTTCGATGTGGGGAACATTGCCTTCAAAGCCAAGGAGGGCCTTTTCGAATGGTTGGTTATGCCTTTTGGGTTGACGAATGCTCCTGCAACCTTCATGAGGCTGATGGATGACATCTTTCAGCCATTCACCAACTCATTTGTAGTGGTATACTTGGATGACATTTTGATCTTTAGCTAGTGTTGGGAAGAGCACCTCCACCACATCTGATGGGTTCTCCAAACACTGTGACAACACAAGCTGTGTGCCAATTTGGAGAACTGAACTTTTGGCATGATCCAATTTCAGTATCTAGGATACATTATTAATGAACGAGGGGTGCATGTGGATCCATCCAATATCCAAGTCATTCAGGATTGGCCAGCTGCAACCACTCTGACAGAAGTCCATAGCTTTATGGGTCTTGCCAATTTCTACCACAGGTTTGTGTTGGGATTCTCTTATATCACTCGGCCCTTGAGTGAAGTAACCAAGGGAGGAGCGAAAGCAAAATTATTTTGTTCTGAATCTCAAAAGAAGGTATTCACAGAATTGAAACGTCACCTCTACTCTGCACCAGTGCTCACTTTACCAAACTTGCAACAACCATTTGAGATCAAGATAGATGCCTCTAACTATGCTATTGGGTCAGTCCTTACTCAATAGGAGCATCGAGTGGCATATCACAGTGAGACACTTTCAGACATAGTCTGGAAGTATCCCACTTATGAAAAAGAGATGTATTCCATTGTGCAGGCTTGTCGACAATGGAAGCATTACATTTTGGGGAAGGAAATCGTCATCCACACAGACCACCAACCCCTACAGTTCATATAGACGCATGGGAAGTTGCAAAATAATTGCCATCAAAAGTGGTCGACATAACTGCAACAACTCCATTTGAATATCAAGTATAAGAATTGTAGCACCAATAATGTTGCAGATTGCCTCAATCGACCACCAATCATGGCGTTAACCACCGTGCTCAACTCTTGTGGGCATGGGACTTCTGTTTGGCCACTTCTCTACAAAAGAGACCCAGAGTTCAGCCAGAGATACCAGATGCTCTTGGAGGGTCAGCAAGTTCCAGATTTTCACCTCCAGGATGCCCAGATATGCCACCTGGGACACCTTTGTGTTCCTTCAAGTGAGCAAGCCAAGATGATTTAGGAAGCACACTACAGTCAGGCCGTTGGGAATTTTGGGGTTGAGAAAAAAGTGGCAGCACTCCAGAAGTATTTCTACTAGCGAAATCTTCGATAGGATGTCAGGAGGTACATCAAATCATGCACTGCCTGCGTCATTGCCAAATCGACCATCAAGAAGAAAGGCCTCTATACTCCGCTGCCTACCCCTAGTCAACCTTGGGAATCCATCTCCATGGATTACATGTCAGGCCTTCCTTCTACTAAGAATGGCAATGATTGTGTTTTTGTGGTCGTCGACAGATTCTCAAAGATGGCCATTCTAGCGGCCTGCAAGAAGAATATCACAGCAAAAGCCACTGCTAAACTCTTCTTTGAACAAGCTTGGGTACACTTTGGGATCCCACAGTCTATCATCTCAGATTGGGACAGCAGGTTCCTCAGTACATTTTGGTCCAATCTATGTTCGATGATGGACACCAAGCTCACTAAGTCCACAACTTTCTATCCCCAAACTGATGGCTAGACAGAGGTCGTCAATAGGATGATTGTACACATTTTGTGCATGTACAACACAAAGCATCCTCGCACATGGGATGACAGCCTTCCCTATGTCCATCATAGCTATAACCGGGCTCTCCACAGCTCGACTAGCCACAACCATTTTCAGGTGGGCTTGGGATTCCAGCCACTATGCCCCATTGACGTGGCCATACCATTTGCAGCTACTCAAGCAGATTCGGCTCATGTCCAGTCAAAAGCCGATAAGGCAAACGACTTCATTGAGCACATCCAACATATCCGCCAGTAGGTCCATGACATTCTAGAGAAATCAAATGCCAAGTACAAGCAGCGACATGATCAACATCGGGTGCCACACAAGTTTCGGGTGGGCAACAAAGTTTGGTTGCATTTGCAGAAGGAACACCTTACCGCAGCCTATCGTAAACTCAAACCACTCGGGTATGGTCCTTACACCATTACCAAGGCTATGGGGTACAATGTGTTTGAGCTCAGCATTCCCCCATTCCTTGGTTTGTACCCAGTGTTCAATGTGGACCGCCTTCAACCATACTTCCCACCATTGTTGGACACATTAGACATTGCAGGACAACTCACACCTATAGAGTTAAGTATAGATTGCATGGAGCAAGCCACAACTGATCGAATCATGGACACGTAGATCAAGAACACTCGCCAGCAGAAGATCCAACTGTATCAAGTTGTCAAAGCAGGAAAACTCCTTCACCAGGGCAAGTGTCTCACAAGGGACCAAGTTCAACACAAGTTTCCCCATCTCATGGAGGCACTCAACGAAATGGGGACCATTGCTTCCTAAGTGAGGAGGAATGATCTAGGTGGATATTGGTGGCCACTTGCCTATTCCACTTGGACCCCCAACACTGTCTCTTTCAGTTTTCTGGTTTCCTTAATTGTAGCATAGTTTACTACTTTTGTTAGTTTTTCAGGTCATGAACTTCGGGAGTCATTTTGAGACCCTAAACAATGTTTTTAGGGAAAACGGAGAGACCAGAAATATTATTAACTAGCTTGTGAATTTGTCTTCGACCTTCTCTTCGAGATCTTCGAAACGAGGTATTATGATTGCCAAACGGAGATTGTATGCCAAAGTTACAACCCCAGGAAGCTGATTTACCAATTTACCCAAACGGGGCCCACAGTTTTGGCACTTCACCTCCTAGGATTAGGTTTTTGGATGTTTAGGGTTTTCCATTATTTCTCAATAATAAATAGGCCTTTGAGCCTCATTGTAGAACAATTCAGAGGCATGTAGCTGCCACATCCCTTCTCAGAGATAAGCTACCATCGTCGGAGTTAGTCTTGTTTCCATTCTGTTTGTAAGCATATTTCAGTATTTGATATTAATGAAATGAAGTATATTTCTACTGCATCTTTGTATTTATGGTTATATCTATAATTTGTTGTGTTCCTGATTAATTCTGGATCAGCATCACAACTTCTTTCCCATAAACTAACCTAAAGGGTGTCTAACCTATGAACTTTTTACATGTAGTCCTATAAGCCCATAATATTGTTGGAATCCTAAGATCCCAATCATCCTTGTTTACATTACATACCTTGGTCAATGCATTCTCCAAAATTTTATTGAATGCTTCCACATTTCCATTTGCCTGAGGATGATAAGGAGTGATCTTCTGGTGGTAAACTTAAAATTCCTCAGTTACTGCTTCAATGGTCTTATTAAGGAAATGTGACCCTTGGTCACTTATCAATATCTTTGGACAGCCAAATCTGACAGTATGTATTCAAAGATGAACTTCGCAACAGTTTTTGAATTACAATCCTTCACTGGATGTGCTTCAGCCCACCTTGTCTAATAATCAATCGCAGTGATTATATACCTCACGCCAGTCCTTTTTCTGGTGGATTGATAAGTCCAACAAAATCAATAGCCTATTTATCAAAAGCCTGCAATGCTACTTGTGGCACTAGTGGAATTTCATCTCTTCTTGAAGGTTTTCATGTTCTTTGGTAGACATCACAAGCTCGACAGTACTCCTTTGCATATTTGTGTAGTGTAGGCCACCATAATCCTACTCTTAAAATTTTTTGTACAATAGCTTTCCCTGCATAATGTCCACCAGTTGTGCCACTATGAGCTTCTGTTAAAATTATCTGTCTTTCATGCTCAGGAACATACCTGCGTAGTATTTCATCTAGTCCCATCTTATACAAATGTCCTGCTATTAGTGAAAAATATGTTTCCTTAACCACCAATTCTTTCTTTTGTTGCGTAGTGTATTATGAAGGAGCCATCTTTGTGGTTAAAAATTGAATAATATAAATGAAGTAATCATCCGTTATTCTGATCGAAAACATCTGCGCATTAGGAAGATTATCCTCTATATTGATTGGTTCTTCCCCTGTTTCCAACCTTGACAAATGATCAAGTCCAACATTTAGTCTTCTTGACTTAACAACAACTTTAAAGTCATACTCCTGAAATAATAATAGCCATCTGCAAATTTTTCCTCCTAAAACAAGCTTATCGACCAAATATTTCAGTGAAAATTGATATGTAAACATCTTGAAATGTGATATCAAAAAATAATGTATATACTTTTGTAAAGCATATACCATATCCAGTCCTTTCATTTCTGTAGTTGTATAGTTATTCTCTGTTTTAGAGAGTTTCCTACTTGCAAAAGCTATAGGGTGATCGATTTCTCCTACACAAAGTTGTGCCAATACAACTCCTAAATCTATGCATGAAGCATCCACATGAACATGAAATTCCTTATTCAAATATGGGAATACCAGTATAGGAGAAGTTACCATCTTTTATTTTATTGTGTCCAGGCTCTTTTGACATTCTTTATTCCATAGGAATGTACAACTTTCTTCAGCAATGTTTTCATAGGCAAAGTGATCTGTGCATATCATTTGATAAATTTTATGTAATATCTTGTATGTCCCAATGTGGTGCAAAGTTGTCTCATTGTCTTTGGTGGAGGTAAATTCACAATAATAGCAATCTTCGTAGGATCCATTATCAATCCTTGCTTGCAAACAAAATGTCCCACCAATATAACAAAAGGTACACATAATATGCACTTTTTGATATTCAGAGAAATCTAATACTGCCTACATGTGTCGAGCATAAATCTTAAGCTCACAACGTGTTTCTTAAATAACCCAAATACTATCCAATCATCAAAGTATACTTCTAAAAACTAGTGAATATATTATTTGAAAGTTATAACCACCACTCTTGAAAATATGGCAAGGGCATTCTTCAATGCAAAAGACGTCATTGTATACTGATATGAACCCCATTCTGTAGCGAAGGTGGTCTTATGTCGATCCTCTTGTGCAATTCTAATCTAATGGTATCCTGAAAATCCATCTATAAATGAATAGGCTTCTTGACCTCCTATATTGTCCAATACTTCATCAATGAAAGGAGTAAGGAGTGGATCATGTAGACATGCATCATTTAACTTCCTTAAATCAACACAAATCCTAATTTCTCCTTGTGTTTTATTTTCTTGCACTACCATAGGACTTACCCACTCTAATTCCTCCACATGTTCAATGATTCCAATTGCTATCATTTTTCCAGGTTCTTTCTTCACTTTTTCTTTGTACTTTGGATTCAGTCTATGAGGCCTTTGCTTAATTGGCTTCACATCAGGCTTTAGAGGAATCTTCATAATTCTTAAATCTTGTACTATGCCCTTCATATCCAGAAACTTAGTAGCAAATAGCTCTTGGTATTCATGCAGAAGATTTGTTACTTTGTTGATTGTTTCTTTATCCCAATAATCTCTTATCATTGCAAACTTTGACTCCTCTTCTAATCTTATATTCACCTTCTTTGTCTTCAATGGATTTGTTATATCAAGCATTTCTAACTCAGGTCCATTCACTTCATGGTAGCCTTCAGATTCTGCTATGTCAATATTGCGAGGGTCTTCATCTTCTTCTACAATGATGTTGTAGCATTCCAATACATTTTGTAGTTGCACAGCCCAATCAAGCTGCCAAGTGAGTGGAATTTCATTCTCAAAAATATTCTTTTTAACTATCTGAAGAGCTAAATCTATATATGGACAATCATCTTCAAAGCTAAATTTCAATATAAAACTATCAACCATCTCTGCCCAGTTCGTAGTACCATGTCAAAGTTCTGTCTCTAGGTACTAATTTCAAGGAATTGTCTCCAATGTGTGGATGAACCCATGCACCCATTCTTCTTGTGGAATATCCTTCCATGTTGTCATGTAGAGATCGATGTGCTCTCTAGGATCTGTTTGACCATCATATTTATCTGTGAATTCTATTTCTACCTGATCAAACCTTATCCTTATCAACCCTCGAGATTCTTGCCAAGTTCCTATATTCTTCTTATGTGTACCCCACCATCTAGAAGGAGTAGCTCTTAGGGATATATCCAAAGCTAACAATCTTTGACACTCTAGTACCTATTCTTCATATTCTTCAAGAAAAGTATCTATATCACCCAAACCATCATAAAAAGGCAAGTCACATACCTCAGCTTTCATATAGCGAACTGCTTTAGTAACTCTTACACATCGCCTCGTAGATACTTCATGTAACCTGTTTTTCCAATTTTCAAATTATTCTTATGAATCTGAAGCACAAGAACTATCATGCTCCCAACTCAACTTGCCTTCAGTAGGGTTAACACATTCTTGTTCTTTTGTTGTCATCTGATAGATGTTATCTATATCAGTTGTGTTGTACTCCTCTTTAACTAGTTTAGTATACCTTTCTCCTTCTTATGGATCGAAGGGAACGATCATTGTCATATTGTTGCCTTCAAATATCATTTTCCTTTTCTTTAAGTTGATTATAGACATGTTGTAAAATTCTCAATCTAGTCCAATTAATGTAGGATAGGGGTTACTATCATCCACAATTTCTATAACTTCAAAATGACTAGTAGTGCGCACCCCTTCAATGTCCACTATAATCTCTGATAATATTCCTAGAGGAACAATATTTTTTTGATTCACCATTCTTAGTTGAGTAGGTGACCATTACAACTTCATTTTACCCATTAACTCCCATGTTTGCTTTGTCAGGACATTAGCTTCAGATCCCAGATCTAAAATAAATTGGTCCATGTCATATTCTCCTATTTGTGCACTAAGCCTCATTTCCTTTCCAGTTCTCTTCTATCTATGTAAATTTTTAACTTTGCGCATCTCCCTCCGCAGTACTTCTTTAGATGTGTAGGAATTTATCAATTCCCGAAGTCCTTCTACAACTCTTTGATCTCGCAACAATTTCATGCAAGCTTGAATAAAATAAGTTAAAGTATCTACCTTATATGTTGCATCATGTTATTGTATTATCATAGCTTGGATTTGTGTCGAAGATGATATACCATAGTTATTCTTCTGATTCTATTGTGCGCTAGATGTCGAAGCTCCTGCATCCATAAATCTTTTCTTCATTTCCATAAAACTTATTTTTCCTTTTAAATATCAAACATAGGGGCTTTTTTAGTATTATTTCTAATGCATGTGGCTTCAGCTTATTTTTTCATCTACTTTATCATTTCCAATCGTAGCTCCACTCATTGTTACAATACTAATGCAAGGTTTATTGGTCCTTGGTTCTGCAATCATCATTTGGATTTTTTGTGTCAACTATTGATTTTTATTTTCTTGCATTTTTTCCATAAGTACCCAACACTCCTCAATTACATGATCAAATGATTTGCAATACATACATGTCGTAGTAGGATACTGACAATATCTTGCAAAGTGACCTGCCTGGCCATAGTTATAGCATATAATCTGTCCTCATCCTCGACCAACTCCACCACTTCAACCCACACCTCAACCAATGCCTTGATAACCACCTCGACCATTGTGTTTTCCATGTTCTTCATCTTGCATTCTATAAGCATCGACACTTCGCTCCATCATCAGTTACCTTAACCACCAATTCTTTCTTCTGTTGCATAGTGTATTCTTAAGGAGCCATATTTGTGGTTAAGAACTGAATAATATAAATGAAGTGATCTTCCGCTATTCTGATAGAAAACATATGCGCATCAGGAAGATTATCCTCTATATTCATTGGTTCTTCCCCTGTTTCCAACCTTGAAAAATGATCAAGTCCAACATGCCCAAACCAATCCAACTAATGCAGGATAGGGGTTATTGTCATCCACAATTTCTATCACTCAAAATCATTAGTAGTGCGCACCCCTTCAATGTCCATTGTAATGTCTGATAATCTTCCTATAGGAACAATATTTTGTTGATTCACCATTCTTAATTGAATAGGTGACCATTGCAACTTCATTTTACCCATTAACTCCCATGTTTGATTTGTTAGGGCATTAGCTTAAGATCCCAGATCTAAAATAACTTGGTCCATGTCATATTATCCTATTTGTGCACTAAGCCTCATTTCCTTTCCAATTCTTTTCTATCTATGTAAATTGTTAACTTCGTGCATCTCACTCCGTGGTAATTCTTTAAATGTGCAGGAATTTATCTTCCTGAAGTCCTTCTACAACTCTTTGATCTCGCAACAATTTCACACAAGTTTGAAGAAAATATTTTGAAGTATCTACCTTGTATGTTGCAACCTGTTATTGTATTGTCATATCTTGGCTTTGTGTCGAAGATGATATACCATAGTTATTCTTTTGATTTTGTTATGCACTAGATGTCGAAGCTCCTGCATCCATAAAGCTTCGCTTCACTTCCATAAAGACTTATTTTTCCTTTTAAATATCAAACATAGGGGCTTTTTCAGTAGTATTTCTAATGCATGTGGCTTCAACTTCCTTTTTTCATCTATTTTATCATTTCAAGTCGCAACTCCACTCCTTGTTATAATACTAATGTGAGGTTCATTGGTCCCTGGTTCTACAGTCATCATTTGGATGTTTTGTGTCAGCGGTTTATTTTTATTTTCTTGCATTTTTTCCATAAGTACCTAAAGCTCCTCAATTACATGATCAAATTATTTGCAATACTTACATGCCGTAGTAGGATTCTGATAATATCTTGCAAAGTGACATGTCTGACCGTAGTTATAGCATATAATCTATCCTCATCCTCGACCAGCTCCACCACTTCAACCCGCACCTTGACCTCTTCCACCTCAACCATTGTGTTGTCCATGTTATTCATATTTCATTCTATAGGCATCGACACTTCCCTCCATCATCAGGTCATAAGCTCAATAGTTGTTCTCATCATGCCCTACTGATTTGCAAAATTTGCAATATAAGTTTCTTGGAGTTTGGATATACTTATGCAATAGGTAGAAATCTTTTGCACGATGTTCACCTCTAGCTTTACATATCTCGCACCATAAGCTAGATCTGGCATTCAAAGGATTCGATGCTCCACTAGCCATGTAGTTTTTGAAAAGAGTGCATTATTCTTTAGAGTGGTCTTCTTCTTTACATTTGGTACACCACACTTCTTCTCTCAATTCCTTAATTTTCTTCATATCTTGTCTTTGCAGAGCAAAATTTTCCAGCTGACTCTGGATCTGTTGCATACCTACATTGGTATCCCCTATAGGCGAAGCTTCTAATTTCATCACAAGTTTTAAAGCTACGGCTTGAGTTTCTATCTTCCATTGTCACAAATAAAATCTTATATGTGGAAGTAGCACAACTATAAACCATTCTTTATGTTGCTACGGAGTTATTTCGAAGCTCACATGATCCAATAATATCTTGAATCTTTGATCAAATTCCCAAACAAACTCAGTAGGATTTTGTTTGATTTCTTTTAATTATGTGATACACTGCGACTCAGACTTCGGCTTCTTAAATTATTTTACCAATTTTCTTTTAATATCTACAAATGATTTGATTTGATTGCTCGAATACTTCATGTACCACGTCAACGCTTTATCTCGAAATGTCATGACAAGTTGCGGTCTCTTCATATTTTTGTCATGGACCTGATTCACTGTCAATAATGCTTCACATAAGAACCAGAACTGTTGTGGATCCTTTGATCCAGTCCCTTTAAAGATAGGTAGCTTAATATCATCGACCATAGTTCCTCTCGGAGGGGGAGGGGGAGGGGGGTTCATAAGGGGAGGGGGGTGGGGGGTAGGGGGAAGAGGACCGACATAATAAGTCTTTATGGGGTTAAATAAAAATAGATCATTGTTATTACACACCCTTCAATCCTATTCCCAAATGGTTAAGTTTTTTCATTTCTTAAGCATGTTGGAGGGAGAGAGAAGAGATTATTAATTGTGGGACTAGATTAGTTAGGGAATAGGTATATTTATTTTGCAACTATTTTACAAATTGCATATCTTCAACTAGTTTGCAAATTTCTCATCCATTACATAAAGTTGGATTACAAACAAATACTAAGTAAACCTTTCATAACCTTGAAACAAACTTTATAACCTAACTAAAATTATTATACACGTTTCATGGCGATAACTCGAATGACATACAATAAAAAAATTATTGTTGAACAATGTGTTCATTGTTATAAAAATATTTCAAATTTTGAGGAAAATTTTGGGTGTAGCCCAACTTGGCTAGATTTTGGGCAAGGAATTCAAATTTTGTGGGTAAAGCATGCAATATAAAGGATGTTGCGAAGTGCGAAGTGGACCACGCAGCAGAGTAACACAACACAACGAGGAACACATAGTAAACTCACTGCGCAGTATACGGGTTTTGTGGCGAAGCCCCTCCCTTTTTGTAAAAGAATATAATATTGTAAAAGTTGAATGGTTTTGGACCACAACCCCTTGTATTTTGGAAACCATGGTATTGGGTCCATGGTAATGTAGCAATGTAATCCCTCAGCGTAATATTATATATAGGGATGGATAATAAAGAAGGAAGGCATGGTGAATTAATTATCTATGTTTATGGTTGTAATTTTGTGATCTGTACTTTGGAGAAAGGGGCAAGGCTTCGCAGCTGAGTGTGCATAGGCCTCGGTCTGCAGCTTAGTGCACAGACCATCTGCAGCTTAGTGCGCAGACAACCTACAACTATTTGCGCATATGAAAAACTGTTTGTTGTACCAAATTCTCCATTACAAGCAACAGTTCTTGTGGACGTAGTCCCACATTGGGATGAACCACGGTAAAATCTATGTCTTCATGTGTTTTTCTTATTATCTTCACTTTTTTTTAGTATTGTGAAGTTTATGGATGTTTATGATATGTTTAAGTGATGAAAATGTTTTTGGGAAGTAATATATAAGTGTGAAGTAGTTCATGAATGCAAAGTATTCTATAAGCGTTAAAGCATAAGAAAATACAAAATTTCCACATCACATTATCCCTCAAGGTTGCTGAAACCTGGTTCTGCAATCTCCCATAATCACTTCAGGTGAGACTGCGACTTTCTTGCAGGTCATTTCCAAAAGGGCCAGTGATTGAGGTTTTTTTTGGTGTGTAGTAAAATCCAAACTTGGGTCAACCCAACTTAAGCCAACAAATCGCTTTGTTGCCCGGACCAGGATTTGTTTGAGGGATATGTTCATGTGGCATCCGTCGAAGAAATAAATTCAATATTGGTTAGAAAAAAAGGAACGAGAATTTGCAAAATATAAGCCCTTGTATGTCAACTAAAAGTGGTTGGAGAAGTATATTTTTTAAGATCAATACAAAATATTCTCTAGTTTGTTTCGTGTTGAGCTATACTAGTGGATATCAAGGTTGACTAAGAGAAATAACTATTTTAAAGGAGACAAACCTAAGGAGTGGACTCCTGAATTGATACAGTGACTCAAGAACATTGACAATAGGATCTAAAGAGTTGTTGAATTCTGGATTGATATCATATTGGGAGGATTCATTACTGAGTTTGTGGTAGACTTGATTGTGTCCTATATTGAAGCAGAGGAAAAAAATTTCAAAGAACTGTGAGGTAAGTTCTTGAGATCTCTAAAACTTTGGATAAATATACTTTTGTGCGAAAAGGGAATTTATGAATGCAATAAGATTATTAGTTACTTATGTTTGGGAGAATATCTGAAGAAGAAAATGGAACAAAGCAAAGTGGAAAAAAATATAGAATAGACACTAGGAAGAGATCTCATGGCCAAGATCCAAAGACTTCTATAAAACCTGACTATAGCCCTCTTTTAAGTGAGTCTGAAAGTGAGGAAAATGCCTTGAGAACCTTGAGGTAACTCCACAATATTCACCTTTTAAGCTTGAAAGTTCAATGAAGCCTAAATCTAGTAATAGTTAAGGTAATTTTGGGTTTCCCCATCCCCCTACCCCCCACCCCCCTCCCCTTATGAACCCCCCTCCCCCTCCCCCTCCGAGAGGAACTATGGTCAATGATATTAAGCTACCTATCTTTAAAGGGATTGGATCAAAGGATCCACAACAATTCTGGTTCTTATGTGAAGCATTATTGACAGTGAATTAGGTCCATGACAAAAATATGAAGAGACCACAACTTGTCATGACATTTCGAGATAAAGCGTTGACGTGGTACATGAAGTATTCGAGCAATCAAATCAAATCATTTGTAGATATTAAAACAACATTGGTAAAATAATTTAAGAAGCCGAAGTCTGAGTCACAGTGTATCACAGAATTAAAAGAAATCAAACAAAATCCTACTGAGTTTGTTTGGGAATTTGATCAAAGATTCAAGATATTATTGGATCAGGTGAGCTTCGAAATAGCTCCGTAGCAACATAAAGAATGGTTTATAGTTGTGCTAATTCCACATATAAGATTTTATTTGTCGCAATGGAAGATAGAAACTCAAGCCGAAGCTTTAAAACTTGTGATGAAATTAGAAGCTTCACCTATAGGGGATACCAATGCAGGTATGCAACAGATCCAGAGTCAGCTGGAAAATTTTGCTCTGCAAAGACAAGATATGAAGAAAATTAAGGAATTGAGAGAAGAAGTGTGGTGTACCAAATGTAAAGAAGAAGACCACTCTAAAGAATAATGCACTCTTTTCAGAAACTACATGGCTAGTGGAGCATCGAATCCTTTGAATGCCAGATCTAGCTTATGGTGCGAGATATGTAAAGCTAGAGGTGAACATCGTGCAAAAGATTTCTACCTATTGCATAAGTATATCCAAACTCCAAGAAACTTATATTGCAAATTTTACAAATCAGTAGGGCATGATGAGAACAACTATTGAGCTTATGACCTGATGATGGAGCGAAGTGTCGATGCCTATAGAATGAAATATGAATAACATGGACAACACAATGGTTGAGGTGGAAGAGGTCAAGGTGCGGGTTGAAGTGGTGGAGCTGGTCGAGGATGAGGATAGATTATATGCTATAACTATGGTCAGAGATGTCACTTTGCAAGATATTATCAAAATCCTACTACGGCATGTAAGTATTGCAAATAATTTGATCATGTAATTGAGGAGCTTTAGGTACTTATGGAAAAAATGCAAGAAAATAAAAATAAACCGCTGACACAAAACATCCAAATGATGACGGTAGAACCAGGGACCAATGAACCTCACATTAGTATTATAACAAGGAGTGGAGTTGCGACTGGAAATGATAAAATAGATGAAAAAAGGAAGTTGAAGCCACATGCATTAGAAATACTACTGAAAAAGCCCCTATGTTTGATATTTAAAAGGAAAAATAAGTCTTTATGGAAGTGAAGCGAAGCTTTATGGATGCAGGAGCTTCGACATCTAGTGCATAACAAAATCAAAAGAATAACTATGGTATATCATCTTCGACACAAAGCCAAGATATGACAATACAATAACAGGTTGCAACATACAAGGTAGATACTTCAAAATATTTTCTTCAAACTTGTGTGAAATTGTTGCGAGATCAAAGAGTTGTAGAAGGACTTCAGGAAGATAAATTCCTGCACATCTAAAGAATTACCATGGAGTGAGATGCACGAAGTTAACAATTTACATAGATAGAAAAGAATTGGAAAGGAAATGAGGCTTAGTGCACAAATAGGATAATATGACATGGACCAAGTTATTTTAGATCTGGGATCTTAAGCTAATTCCCTAACAAATCAAACATGGGAGTTAATGGGTAAAATGAAGTTGCAATGGTCACCTATTCAACTAGGAATGGTGAATCAACAAAATATTGTTCCTATAGGAATATTATCAGACATTACAATGGACATTGAAGGGGTGCGCACTACTAATGATTTTGAGTGATAGAAATTGTGGATGACAATAACCCCTATCCTGCATTAGTTGGATTGGTTTAGGCATTTTCCAACATGCCTATAATCAAGTTAAATAAAATGAAAATGATATTTGAAAGCAATAATTTGATAGTGATCGTTCCCTTCGATCCATCAGAAGGAGCAAGGTATACTAAACTAGTTAAAGAGGAGTACAACACAGCTGATATAGATAACAAATATCAGATGAAAACAAAAGAGCAAGACTGTGTTAACCCTACTGAAGGCAAGTTGAGTTGGGAGCATGACAGTTCGTGTGCTTCAGATTCATAAGAATAATTTGAAAATTGGAAAAATAGGTTACATCAAGTATCTACGAGGTGATGTGCAAGAGTTACTAAAGTAGTTCACTATATGACAACTGAGGTATGTGACTTACCTTTTTATGATGGTTTGGGTGATATAAATACTTTTCTTGAAGAATATGAAGAACAAGTGCTAGAGTGTCAAATACTATTAGCTTTGGATATATCCCTAAGAGCTACTCTTGCTAGATGGTGGGGTACACATAAGAAGAATATAAGAACTTGGCAAGAATGTCGAAGGTTGATATGGATAAGGTTTGGTCAGGTAGAAATAGAATTTGCAGATAAATATGATGGTCAAACAAATCCTAGAGAGCACATCCATATCTGCATGATAGAATGGAAGGAGATTCCACAAAAATAATGGGTGCATGAGTTCATCCACACATTGTAGACAATTCCTCAAAATTAGTACATGGAGATAGAACTTTGACATGGTACTATGAACTGGGCAAAGATGGTTGATAGGTTTATATTGACATTTAGTTTTGAATATGATTGTCCATATATAGATTTAGCTCTTCATATAGTTAAAAAGAATATTTTTGAGAATGAAATTCCACTCACTTGGCAACCTGGTTGGGTTGCGCAACTACATAATGTACTAAAATGCTACAACATCATTGCAGAAGAAGATAAAGACCCTCACAAAATTGACATAGAAGAATCTGAAGGCTACCGTGAAGTGAATGGACTTGAGTTAGAAATTCTTGATATAACAAAGCCATTGAAGACAAAGAAGATGAATATAAGATCAAAAGAGGAGTCGAAGTTTGCAATGATAGGAGATTATTTGGATGAAGAAACTGTCAGAAAAGTAACGTATCTTCTGCATGAATACCAAGAGTTATTTCCGACAAAGTTTTCAGATATGAAGGGCATAGTAGGAGATTTAGGAATTATGAAGATTCCTCTAAATCTTGATGCGAATCCAGTTAAGAAAAGGCCTTATAGACTGAATCCAAAGTACAAAGAAAAATTGAAGAAAGAACTTTAAAAAATGATTACGGTTGGAATCATTGAACCCGTGGAGGAATTAGAGTGGGTAAGTCCTATGATAGTACAAGAAAAGAAAACACAAGGAGAAATCAGAAATTGTTTTGATTTAAGGAAGTTAAATGACGCATTTCTACATGACCCACTCCCTACTACTTTCATTGATGAAGTATTGGACAATGGAGGAGGTCAGGAAGCCTATTCATTTACAGATGGATTTTCAGGATACCATCAGATTAGAATTGCGCAAGAGGACCGACATAATACCACCTTCACTACAAAATGGGGTTCATATCAGTATACAATGATGCCTTTTGGACTGACGAATGTCCTTGCCATATTTTCAAGAGTGGTGGTTATAGCTTTCAAAGAATATATTCACAATTTTTTAGAAGTATACTTTGATGATTGGATACTATGTGGGTTATTTAAGAAACATTTTGCGAGCTTAAGATTGATGCTCGACACATGCAAGCAGTATCATATTTCTATGAATATCAAAAAGTGCATATTATGTGTACCTTTTGGTATATTGGTGGGACATATTGTTTGCAAGCAAGGATTGATAGTGGATCTTGCAAAGATTGCTATTATTGTGAATTTACCTCCACCAAAGACAGTGAGACAGCTTCGCATCACATTGGGACATACATGATATTACATAAAATTTATCAAAGGATATGCACAGATCAATTTGCCTATGAAAAGACTATTGCAGAAAGATGTGCATTCCTATGGAATGAAGAATGTCAAAAGAGCTTGGACACAATAAAACAAAATATGGTAGCTTCTCTTATACTGGTATTCCCATATTTGAATAAGGAATTTCATGTTTATGTGGATGCTTCATGCATAGATTTAGGAGTGGTATTGGCACAACCTGGTGCAGGAGAGATCGATCACCCTATAGCTTTTACAAGTAGGAAACTCTCTAAAGCAGAGAAGAACTATACAACTACAGAAAGGGAAGGATTGGCTATGGCATATGCTTTACAGAATTATATACATTATTTGTTGGGATCACATTTCAAGATGTTTACATATCACTTTGCATTGAAATATTTGGTCAATAAGCCTATTTTAGGAGGAAAAATTTGCATATGGCTATTATTATTTCAGGAGTATGACTTTGAAGTTGTTGTTTAGCTAGGAAGACTAAATGTTGGACTTGATCATTTTTCAAGGTTGGAAACAGGGGAAGAACCAATGAATATAGAGGATAATCTTCCTGATGCGCATATGTTTTCTATTAGAATAGCAGAAGATCACTTCATTGATATTATTTAGTTCTTAACCACAAATATGGCTCCTTAAGAATACACTATGCAACAGAAGAAAGAATTGGTGGTTAAGGTAATTGATGATGGAGCGAAGTGTCGATGCTTATAGAATGCAAGATGAAGAACATGGAAAACACAATGGTCGAGGTGGTTATCAAGGCATTGGTTGAGGTGTGGGTTGAAGTGGTGGAGTTGGTCGAGGATGAGGACAGATTATATGCTATAACTATGGCCAGGCAGGTCACTTTGCAAGATATTGTCAGTATCCTACTACGACATGTATGTATTGCAAATCATTTGATCATGTAATTGAGGAGTGTTGGGTACTTATGGAAAAAATGCAAGAAAATAAAAATCAATAGTTGACACAAAAAATCCAAATGATGATTGCAGAACCAAGGACCAATAAACCTTGCATTAGTATTGTAACGATGAGTGGAGCTACGACTGGAAATGATAAAGTAGATGAAAAAATAAGCTGAAGCCACATGCATTAGAAATAATAATAAAAAATCCCCTATGTTCGATATTTAAAAGGAAAATAAGTCTTTATGGAAGTGAAGAAAAGATTTATGGATGCAGGAGCTTCGACATCTAGCGCACAATAGAATCAGAAGAATAACTATGGTATATCATATTCGACACAAATCCAAGCTATGATAATACAATAACATGATGCAACATATAAGGTAGATACTTTAACTTATTTTATTCAAGCTTGCATGAAATTGTTGCGAGATCAAAGAGTTGTAGAAGGACTTTCGGAATTGATAAATTCCCACACATCTAAAGAAGTATTGCGGAGGGAGATGCGCAAAGTTGAAAATTTACATAGATAGAAGAGAACTGGAAAGGAAATGAGGCTTAGTGCACAAATAGGAGAATATGACATGGACCAATTTAATTTAGATCTAGGATCTGAAGCTAATGTCCTGACAAAGCAAACATGGGAGTTAATGGGTAAAATGAAGTTGTAATGGTCACCTACTCAACTAAGAATGGTGAATCAAAAAAATATTGTTCCTCTAGGAAGATTATCAGAGATTACAGTGGACATTGAAGGGGTGCGCACTACTAGTCATTTTGAAGTGATAGAAATTGTGGATGATAGTAACCCCTATCCTACATTAATTGGACCAGATTGAGAATTTTACAACATGTCTATAATCAACTTAAAGAAAAGGAAAATGATATTTGAAAGCAACAATATGACAATGATCGTTCCCTTCGATCCATAAGAAGGAGAAAGGTATACTAAACTAGTTAAAGAGGAGTACAACACAACTGATATAGATAACATCTATCAGATGACAACAAAAGAACAAGACTGTGTTAACCCTACTGAAGGCAAGTTGAGTTGGGAGCATGACAGTTCATGTGCTTCAGATTCAGAAGAAGAATTGGAAAATTGGAAAAACAGGTTACATGAAGTATCTACGAGGCGATGTGCAAGAGTTACTAAAGCAGTTCGCTATATGAAAGCTGAGGTATGTGACTTACCTTTTTATGATGGTTTGGGTGATATAAATACTTTTCTTGAAGAATATGAAGAATAGGTACTAGAGTGTCAAAGATTGTTAGCTTTGGATATATCCCTAAGAGCTACTCCTGCTAGATGGTGGGGTACACATAAGAAGAATATAGGAACTTGGCAAGAATCTCGAGGGTTGATAAGGATAAGGTTTGATCAGGTAGAAATAGAATTCATAGATAAATATGATGGTCAAACAGATCCTAGAGAGCACATCGATCTCTACATGACAACATGGAAGGATATTCCACAAGAAGAATGGGTGCATGGGTTCATCCACACATTGGAGACAATTCCTTGAAATTAGTACCTGGAGACAGAACTTCGACATGGTACTACGAACTGGGCAGAGATGGTTGATAGTTTTATATTGAAATCTAGCTTTGAAGATGATTGTCCATATATAGATTTAGCTCTTCAGATAGTTAAAAAGAATATTTTTGAGAATGAAATTCCACTCACTTGGCAGCTTGATTGGGCTGCGCAACTACAAAATGTATTGGAATGCTACAACATCATTGTAGAAGAAGATGAAGACCCTCGCAATATTGACATAGCAAAATCTGAAGGCTACCATGAAGTGAATGGACCTGAGTTAGAAATGCTTGATATAACAAATCCATTGAAGACAAAGAAGGTGAATATAGGATTAGAAGAGGAGTCAAAGTTTGCAATGATAAGAGATTATTGGGATAAAGAAACAATCAGCAAAGTAACAAATCTTCTGCATGAATACCAAGAGTTATTTGCTACTAAGTTTCCGGATATGAAGGGCATAGTACAAGATTTAAGAATTATGAAGATTCCTCTAAATCCTGATGTGAAGCCAATTAAGCAAAGGCCTTATAGACTGAATCCAAAGTACAAAGAAAAAGTGAAGAAAGAACCTGGAAAAATGATAGCAATTGGAATCATTGAACCTGTGGAGGAATTAGAGTGGGTAAGTCCTATGGTAGTGCAAGAAAATAAAACACAAGGAGAAATTAGGATTTGTGTTGATTTAAGGAAGTTAAATGATGCATGTCTACATGATCCACTCCTTACTCCTTTCATTGATTAAGTTTTGGACAATATAGGAGGTCAAGAAGCCTATTCATTTATAGATGGATTTTCAGGATACCATTAGATTAGAATTGCACAAGAGGATCGATATAAGACCACCTTCGCTACAGAATGGGGTTCATATCAGTATACAATGACGTCTTTTGCATTGAAGAATGCCCTTGCCATATTTTCAAGAGTGGTGGTTATAACTTTCAAATAATATATTCACTAGTTTTTAGAAGTATACTTTGATGATTGGATAGTATTTGGGTTATTTAAGAAACACGTTGTGAGCTTAAGATTGATGCTCGACACATGTAGGCAGTATTAGATTTCTCTGAATATCAAAAAGTGCATATTATGTGTACCTTTTGTTATATTGGTGGGACATTTTGTTTGCAAGCAAGGATTGATAATGGATCCTACGAAGATTGCTATTATTGTGAATTTACCTCCACCAAAGACAATGAGACAACTTTGCACCACATTGGGACATACAAGATATTACATAAAATTTATCAAATGATATGCACAGATCACTTTGCCTATGAAAACATTGCTGAAGAAAGTTGTACATTCCTATGGAATGAAGAATGTCAAAAGAGCCTGGACACAATAAAATAAAAGATGGTAACTTCTCCTATACTGGTATTCCCATATTTGAATAAGGAATTTCATGTTCATGTGGATGCTTCATGCATAGATTTAGGAGTTGTATTGGCACAACTTTGTGTAGGAGAAATCGATCACCCTATAGCTTTTGCAAGTAGGAAACTCTCTAAAACAGAGAATAACTATACAACTACAGAAAGGAAAGGACTGGCTATGGTATATGCTTTACAAAAGTATATACATTATTTTTTGATATCACATTTCAAGATGTTTACATATCAATTTTCACTGAAATATTTGGTCGATAAGCTTGTTTTAGGAGGAAAAATTTGCAGAAGGATATTATTATTTCAAGAGTATGACTTTGAAGTTGTTGTTAAGCCAAGAAGACTAAATGTTGGACTTGATCATTTGTCAAGGTTGGAAACAGGGGAAGAACCAATCAATATAGAGGATAATCTTCCTAATGCGCAGATGTTTTCGATCAGAATAACGGATGATTACTTCATTTATATTATTCAGTTTTTAACCACAAAGATGGCTCCTTCATAATACACTACGCAACAAAAGAAAGAATTGGTGGTTAAGGAAACATATTTTTCACTAATAGCAGGACATTTGTATAAGATGGGACTAGATGAAATACTACGCAGGTATGTTCCTGAGCATGAAAGACAGATAATTTTAACAGAAGCTCATAGTGGCACAACTGGTGGACATTATGCAAGGAAAGCTACTGCACAGAAAATTTTAAGAGCAGGATTATGGTGGCCTACACTACACAAATATGCAAAGGAGTACTGTCGAGCTTGTGATGTCTACCAAAGAACATGAAAACCTTCAAGAAGAGATGAAATTCCACTAGTGCCACAAGTAACATTGCAGGCTTTTGATAAATGGGTTATTGATTTTGTTGGACTTATCAATCCACCAGAAAAAGGACTGGCGCAAGGTATATAATCACTGCGATTGATTATTAGACAAGGTGGGCTGAAGCACATCCAGTGAAGGATTGTAATTCAAAAACTGTTGCGAAGTTCATCTTTGAATACATACTGTCAGATTTGGCTGTCCAAAGATATTGATAAGTGACCAAGGGTCACATTTCCTTAATAAGACCATTGAAGCAGTAACTGAGGAATTTTAAGTTTACCACCAAAAGACACTCCTTATCATCCTCAGGAAAATGGAAATGTGGAAGCATTCAATAAAATTTTGGAGAATGCACTGACCAAGGTATGTAATGTCAACAAGGATGATTGGGATCTTAGGATTCCAACAATATTATGGGCTTATAGGACTACATGTAAAAAGGTTATAGGTTAGACACCCTTTAGGTTAGTTTATGGGAAAGAAGTTGTGATGATGATCCAGAATTAATCAGGAACGCAACAAATTATAGATATAACCATAAATACAAAGATGCAGTAGAAATATACTTCATTTCATTAATATCAAATACTAAAATATGCTTACAAATAGAATGGAAACAAGACTAACTCCGACGATGGTAGCTTATCTCTGAGAAGAGATGTGGCAGCTACATGCCTCTGAACTATTCTACAATGAGGCTCAAAGGCCTATTTATTATTGAGAAACAATGGAAAACCCTAAACATCCAAAAACCTAATCCTAGGAGGTGAAGTGCCAAAACTGTGGGCCCCGTTTGGGTAAATTGGTAAATCAACTTCCTGGGGTTGTAACTTTGGCATACAATCTCCATTTGGCAATCATAATACCTCGTTTCGAAGATCTCGAAGAGAAGGTTGAAGACAAATTCACAACCTAGTCAATAATATTTCTAGTCTCTCCGTTTTCCCTAAAAACATTGTTTAGGGCCTCAAAATGACTCCCGAAGTTCATGACCTGAAAAACTAACAAAAGTAGTAAACTATGCTACAATTAAGGAAACCAGAAAACTGAAAGAGACAGTGTTGGGGGTCCAAGTGGAATAGGCAAGTGGCCACCAATATCCACCTAGATCATTCCTCCTCACTTAGGAAGCAATGGTCCCCATTTCGTTGAGTGCCTCCATGAGATGGGGAAACTTGTGTTGAACTTGGTCCCTTGTGAGACACTTTCCCTGGAGAAGGAGTTTGCCTGCTTTGACAACTTGATACAGTTGGATCTTCTGCTGGCGAGTGTTCTTGATCTGCGTGTCCATGATTCGATCAGTTGTGGCTTGCTCCATGCAATCTATACTTAACTCTATAGGTGTGAGTTGTCCTGCAATGTCTAATCTATACTTGTATATTCAGGCTTTTTTATATCTAGAGATGGTTTAAAGATGGATCTTGAGAAGGTAAGGGAAATCATAAAGTGGCCTTCTCCCAAAAATATATTTGAAGTCAAGGGATTCCATCGATTGGCTAGCCTCTACTTAAAATTCATTATGAATTTTAGTAGAATAAGTACTCCAATCATAGAAACTATAAAAATGGATAAACAACCATTCAAGTGGACTGTAGAAGTTGAGAAAGGATTTTAGTTGTTGAAGAAAAAAAACTATAGAGAAACCTATATTAGTGTTTCAAGATTTCAATAAACCCTTCCAAGTGAAATGTGATGCAAGTGGTGAAGCAATTGGGGCTGTGTTAAATTAGGAGGAGAAGCCCATAGTATATTTTAGAGAGAATAAGAATGAGGGAAGGAAAATGTATTCATCTTATCACAAGGAATTTTATGTTGATTAGGTGATTTGTAAATCCAGCAATGAGTAAGTGGATTGAATATATGTTGTAGGACGGGTTACTGTTTAAAAACAATCAACTTTGTATTTTAAGGTGTCCAGTGAAGGAAAACTTAATTAGGAGAAATATAATGGAACAATCATATGGAAATTTTTGGCATGATAAAACTTATGAGCAACTAAAACATTTTTGCTTTTAGCCAAAGATAAGGGTTCATGTTCAGAAATTTGTGAATAATTGCAGAATCTGCCAATATGCTAAAGGGAAGAGTCAAAACACAAGTTTGTATACCATGTTACCAGTCCCAAACAGACCTTGGGATTCGATAAGTGTGGATTTTTTGTTGGGCTTGTCGAAGACACACAAGTTAATGACTCTATCATTGTAGTGGTTGATAGATTCTCAAAGATGACTCATTTTATTCATTTTTTTAAAACAAGTGATTCTATTAATGTTGCAATATATTTTTCAAATAAGTAGTAAGATTGCATGGTTTACCCAAGAGTATCATCTCGCACAAAGATATTAAGTTTCCTAGACATTTTTGGAGGACCCTATGGAAGAAGCTTGGAATAGATTTGAACTTCAGTTCATCTTACCATCCACAAACAGATTGACAAGCTGAGGTAGTCAATAGGAGATTGGGGAATATCTTAAGGAGTTTGGTTGGACAGCATCCCAAACAATGGGATCAAGTTCTTGCTCAGAAAAAGTTTGCATATAATGATTCATTGAATCAAAGCACAGGTAAAATTCAGTTTAAAATTATATACAAAATGCATCCAAGGGGAGTTCATGAGCTTAGAAATTTTCGAAAAAAAAGATAAAAATAGAAGTGTAGAGGGGGGACATTTTTCCACAACCATGAAAGAAATTCATGAACATGTAAAAAAAAGTTACAGGAAAGCAACATCAAGTACAAAAAAAGTGCATATCTAAAACAGAGAGAGAAGAACTTTGAAGTAAGTGATTTGATCTTGGTACATTTAACGAAAGAAATATTTCCTGGGGCTAAGTATAACATGTTGAAGATGAAAAAAAAAAGACCTTGTAGAATTCTCCGAATTTTTTTAGCTAATGCTTATGAATTAGAGTTTCCATCATAGATTGGCATCTCTCTTATCTTCAATGTTTCATATTTATACATGTACCAAGAAAATCAAGTATCCCAGATAATACATGACAATGGAAAACAACAAATTCAGTGGCAAAATCATTTTCCAACAGCAGAGCCTTTATAGCCTGAGACGAATTTGGTTAAGAGAGTGAGTAAGAGGACAAGGGGGAAATAGTAATATGAATACTTATTCAAGTGGAAAAATCATACAACAACAAATTCTACTTGGATGATTGCTACATTGCTATAACATATCTGTGGTTGAGTTGAAGAAATCATAGACAAGATCCCATGAAGAGTTAGTTCCTTGGGAGTATGATGCAGGGGCATCATCCAAAATCCAAATTGACCTCTAGAAGGTCAAATATATCATTTTACCAAAGGAAATGGTTCCTTAAAATTTAGATTTTTTTGAGTAGTTTAGGATATGTAATTATTTATGTTTAGTGAATTATATATTTAGCCTAATAAGGCTCAAAATCTTATATTAATGCCAAAGTGGCTTATTTGATCAAGTATCTATGTACAAACCTTTTAAATCCCTTGTTAAATTGTTGCTCTAATCTATGTTAATAACATGTGGAAATTGCATGTGTTAATATGTTATGGTATGCTCTATTTTCCTTGACGTAATAGAGCTCAAGGGAATTTGAAGACTCTAGGTAAAACCATGTAGAAGAGCAATCCTTTTTTCACCTTAATCACCTATAAAAGATCAACTTTTGTCACCTTATTCATTGATCTGAAGGACGATGAAGGTCCATTCAATCAACAAGGAAATATTTTCCATCTCCATCCCATCTATGTCTCTCAGGCCTTCAAGCTATCAATTTTCATAAAGAGTGAGAAACCCCTTAGTAGACCAATCTGAGATCCTTTAGTGGAATCTACTAACTAATGGATTTGGAAAATATTTATCATTTAATTTCAATCTTGGTCTCGAGATATCAGGAGGCAAGTGCGCCCACATGCAACAAAGACGCTCATTCATGCATCCAAGAAGAGCACGTGTCTTCAGCACAAAGGAGTGTACTCAGGGAGGGCGCACTTGCTCCCCATGAAGGACTATGCTTAAGGAGGGTACAATTATTCACACTGAAGGAGTGTGCCCATGTCAAGCACATGTCTTCATCAAATTGAAGTGCACTTTTTCCATAAAGAGAAATTTTCTTGATTTATTTTGCTTTTTTGTGCTTTTGAATGCTTTTTGAGTCTGCGCATGGCGAAAAGGATAGTTTCTAAGTCAAGATAAATCATGAGTTCAACTAACCATGGGCTAGATAACATAAGTGCTTCTAAGGGTTAGGTGAAGACACTTAGGAAACATTGACGTAGGAGGATGAAACACTAGGAGAAAACACACAAATAACAAATCAAATAACATGAAAACACTAGGGTGCTTCAAACGATGGTTCATGTAGGCTCCAAAATTGACTTCGAAAAACATTTTGGAGGGTCATTTTCATAGTGACAACACTTGGAAACACATTGGGAGAACCCGAAATTATTTGAAATTGTTTCATTTAGGTAAGAAGTCTCATTTATCTAGGAAGTTTTGATTCAATCAGTCATTTACCTTAGCTCCCCGTTCTTAACTAATTAAAGATATAGTCTTCCCAGTTCCACTACTCGGTGCAACAAACCATAAAACAAGCCATATCATTATCTCGTTGATGTAAGTAAGGGTAATATAGTATGGAGAGTTAAAACAATCAGATTATGATTTTTACATCTCTGGCATTTCTCCACTACAAACAAGCCTAGATAGTTCCCCAGAAAATTTGCTTCAAGCATGTACAGTACCCTGGTGAAGTTTCTTGGTTCACCTCTCTGCGTAGGAAGCCTTTCTCTTCTTTCACCCTTTATTTTTTCTTTTTTTTTCTTTATAGGATTGTTCATAGGAAATTATTATTTTTAAGCAAGCGAAAGAGGGATCCTGACTTATTGAAATAAGAAGTGGTTGTTCCTTCAGAGACAGGTTTTTAGACCTTTGTTGATTTGATTGCCAAAAATTTCCCCCTTATCTTACTCTACTCAAATAGAGAAGAAACAACACACTATTCATAAACAGGAACGAGTGCAGGAGTGAAAATCCTAAATGGATACAGGCATCGTGTTTTGCTTACAACTTCCCAAATGAAGTATCATATTTTCCATCATAAAATAATTGAATTGAAAATGTGTAAATTGAATCAAGGAACAGGGTAACAGATAAGCCAAGGTTTGTGTGTTACTACAAATTTCCTTTCACAAAAGTTTATCCACATCATCTCAAAGCTCAAAAAAATATTTATTCAAGAACCAATAAAACTAAAAAACAAAAGGGAAGATGAAAACAAAAACATGAATGCAATGCACCTAACTAAATGCAATCTATCCTATCCTAAGTTATGTAGTACAAGGTCGGGTCATGTGAAATGGAAATTCCAATGCAGCCATAAAATTTTCTCCTGAATTTTGGGTGGAAGGATGTGATCGTGTACATCCCAAATCAAATGTAGTGCGGAAACAAAGATAAGCCATGAAAACATATGCACTGACACATAGAAACAAGCAATGGAATCACAATGGTGTATCACACTCAGCTGCTCTACCAAATGAAAGACTCCACAATAGGAATAATTATCAACTATATGGCCATACAAGGCTCGATGAATTGCATGAAAGTATAGGCCACGAGACATGGTTCCAAACTGATAAGACTCTTCTAGGGAATATGCAATAGGATCATGGAAGCAGCCTTTGGGGAAACTATGTCAGGAAAAACTAGTCAAAGACAAATCCACACTGTAAGCAACAGTAACAGGCTGACCATAATAAATTCATGTTATTGTGAAAGTGATATTCCTTAATGGATTATGCAAAATACAGGTTAGTTTCATTAAGATCACTCTATGTTTCCACATCACGAATTAAATAGTTGCTTGAGGTGGGATGTAGCGGTGGAAGTTCAACAGTCAAACTAAACATTCTTCCCTGAGGGTTGAAATTTTTTACGTGAAGAAAATGAGCATCCCTCAGGAGAGAAAAGACATACCACATGATGAAATTAGTGATGAAATTGTGCAAAATAATCATGAACTAGTCAAAATCACAAATATCGTCATGGTGACAAGAACCTGACATAACTATCAGTATAGGTTGAAGTGTCCTACTTGCCTGAATTAACAGTGAATTCTAAGGAATAATTGTCAGATGATTATCAAGATAAGAGTCATAATTCAAATCATAAGATTCAAAATGAAATTGAGGTTGATCAGATAGATCGTCAATATTACCACAAAAATCCTCAATGACAAGTGTGTCATCTTCTTGATCAAAAGGAGATATACCTGAAAGAAATTCTTCGATGATCATATCATACTCCATTTGGAATTCCTACAAATCTAAATCTTCCTGTAGGAACAAATATTCATCCATGTCACTTGGACAACCATTACCATATAATTTAGAGAAAAGGAAATCATTAGGGTAATGGTTGTTCAAGGATTCGACTTGATTAATGGGTAAGAGATCAACTGGTTTGGTACCAATATTCGAATATGGTGAATTGATAAGATCAGGTGAATCACCATCAAGGGAAAGATGTGAAAGAAAAATTAATTCTTCATCAGCACATTGATTCTCTCGTTTAGTGGTTAGTTGAGGTCAAAAAACAGAACATGAAAAGGAGGGGGACATGGGACAAAAGGCATATTCGGTTCTTCTTTAGGATGCTGAAATTGTTTTTTATTAGGAGGACATAATGGATCAGATTCAAAATATGTTCTTAACATTCAAACTAAGAAACAAAACTTCTCATCCAAGAACTTCTAGTCTACATCTTCATCTAGGAATTCATAACAAAGATGAAAGAAACAGTTAGAAAAATTTTCAATATATTCATTCAATTTCATTCTAGGTTAATCGATTTCATTAAGAACATATTGATATTCATAATTGTCGAAGATTCGACAAAGCTCGTTAACCAATTGTTTAAAATATAAGATAGAAGAAGTGGGTAAATAATAGCACCATTTCTTTGCACGACCATCCAATGTAAGGGTAAACAACCATGTGAGCATTTATTCAGAATAAACACCACTTGAAAAACAAAATTCAACAAACTCAATTACATAATCAAGGATAGTTGTCATACCCTTGTCATCGACTTTAAAATGTGACAAGTCATGTAAAAATTCTGTGAGATTGAAAGATATAAAGTTTCCAAAAAACACCTTTGATTATCATCTAGGATGAAGCCATTAAAGGTAAGGGATTCAAACATACTTTTCAGGCCTAGCTTGTCATTTGGCCCTCCTTCTAGCACCAAAAATGTTGACGATGTTCAATGCCACCGACATGTAAGGGGATCTCCCCGATGTGAAGTCCCAATTAGACCTCACACCATTTGGTGTAGGAGTCCCACCCAAGCATATAGTCCAGCCATTGTTGAAAAGGTTTTAAAGGTATGCCTTGGTTACACACACACACACAAGAGATCACAAGACCTCTTTGGGCAACAGTATGTAGGCTTTGTGAGACATCCAATGTAAGGTGCACGAGGGAACATCCACGGCTGGTGAAATGGAAACGAGTTGTTGGTTATAAAATTAGTAGTACTATCCTAAAATGGGACCCAGGAAAGAAGAGAAAGGCTTTTTGAATACCTGCAAATTAGTCCACATAATAAACAACAATCATTAAAGCATAACAACACTCACTCAACAACCACCATAGTTAAGCAATGGATTAGTTCATTCACTTAGTATGTAATTAAAGAGACATATATCATAAACATAATAAGCATATTCCTACTATATCTATGATACATGTATGAAGAAGTGTTAGCACATAGAGCTTCTGATTAAGAGTGAAGGATCCCAAGTACATTGTTACGTGAATGAAATATTGTATCTAGTAGTGGAACATGAAGCCACAACTTGTCATAAACATGGCAAGAATAGTCCTACTATATCTATGATACATATATGAAGAAGTATCGGCTCATAGAGCTTCTTATTAAGAGTGAAGGATCCAAAGTACATTTTTACACGAATGAAATACTATATCTAGTAGTGGAAAATGAAGCCACAACTTGCTTAACCAAACAATAATCTATCTCCTATGTACTACAAGAGAAGCCAAGGCAAGACTCCTAGAATAAAAGCCCTTATCTTGAGTTATGAGGAGCTATTTATACCAAATGATAATGACCTTTGAGCTTCCTCATGACTTTACAACTTCTATGACTATTCATATTCTATAAATGAATCCTTACATTCCATATGTGACTATTCACATTCCACGTGTGCCTATTGGACTTCAGTACATTCCATTTATTACAAAACACAAATTATAAATGAGATGGTGGTTATATAGTACAAAATTGATCATCGGACAAAGTCTCATCAAATTGATAAGTCATTTGCTTCATCATGGAGCTCATTTGTGATGTATTTGGGTCATGCCCTAAACTTCGTTAAGATGACTTTGACCTGAACTGGCAAGTCCCCTCCATACCGCATTTTCACCTCCAGTGCCTCCATCAATATTGTCTTGGAGCTCGATTATACATTATTCCATAGCCATGAAACTTTCAAATGAGATTTAACTGGTGTAATGGTGTATTGCATAATAATTTCTTTGGTAACCTCCAAGCCTTCTTGTTTTGTTGCTTGCTTCATTTGTTCAATGTATTTCCTAATCTCATGGAAGATGACTTCTCTGCCTCTGATTTGTCCAAGTGATCTTATTGCGGGCATCCCATGTTTCTTTGTTAGACACTCGAAACCATTAGGCATTCAACTATAAGCAGCAATAGTACTAATTGAATGTTCCCCAAGACACATTTAGCTCTAATGGTGGAGTCTAAGCTAAAAAATTTCTATCTCTGCGGAAATCCTATCTTTTCTTTCTAAATGTTGCATAGCATCTGGATACTTGGAAGCCCACTCCTAAAGTTGTTCAACTGATTTGTTTGTCACTTTCAGTAGTTTCACCACTTCTTATGCTTTCTTTTGAATGCTAATAAGAGGAGCCACCACTTGTTGTAGAAGTGTCATCTAAGTCATATAATCAGTCCATGGTGTCCTCTATTAGCGCCAGTTCCTCTTGTATAGATGATGTAACACCACCTCCCACATTTACCCACCTTCACCATCCTGTCGAGGTAAACATGAAATTAGGGCTACTATGATATGATTCAACCTCCTAAGTACAATTAAGGAAGTGGGATCAACAACATGAAACTTTATTGACCTTCCTTAGGAGCTACAGGACCCCACAGGATCCAAACAGCCACTCCAGGTGCCATAACACTGTGTTAACTTAATTTTTGAGTGATTTGGGCTCCTAATCACTTTCATATCAAGGAAATCTAGTGACTGTGACCCTCCAATTACATGGATAACCCAACCTCCTAGTGACTAAAGCCCATATTTCCTAGTTATGAGCATGCAACCCTAGAATCTAAGCCACTTCTTCATGGTTAGACTTTATACCTATACCTAGAACTTGATAAGACTTTCCAGAACATTGAATGGCATAAGGAAAAACCCATTAATACAAAACTTAGTCAACAACTTGACCTAACCATGCCTAACCATGACAGACATTTCGAAAAACACATGGTGAACATGAAATCTACAAGTCATGAATGTGTATCTGAACATAGAGATATAAAACTTATCTAAGATTCACCAAGAAGGTCTAATTCCCTCTCTTAATAGCTACAATAAAATCTATTAGATCATTCATTCAATAACCATTCATTTACCAATCAAATCATGATAAGAGTCATAACTAGAATATGTCATAAAACCATGCTTATAACCCGCATATAACGAGATAAATAACAATGATATAACAACCATCAAAGCCACATAATAACAAGTACATTTACTCATAGAACACAAGAGGAAGTTAACTCTTATTAACATAAGAAAAATCCAACCAAGTTAGGGACTTCCACGTACCATCCGACCATAGATTGGGCTAAACCAAATCTCTCTTTCATCCAATCACCCCCGTTCCATATTCCAAGCATGAATTTTGGATGTCATGGGATAAACTAATACATAAAAAACAAAGGGAATCCAAAGGTTAAACCACCTCCACCCTCACATTACCGTGATCTCACCTAAAATAGTCCTGACATCACAAAACCAAACAAATCTTGGATGCCTCAGATTTCCTTCACCATCCCTTGAGGAATTTGCTTGTCTCCACCCACCTATTGAGGGCTTCTCAAAGAAGACCATCTCCACCCCCAACCCTTGGTATTTTCCTAAGACCCTCTCACCCGGATCCAAAACCTTCTAGAAATTTCAAGCTTAACCAAGAATGAATCCCATCACACCATAGTTATCCAAAAATGGAAAGGCAAGGTTAAAACCACTATCAAACCAGGAAAAACCCATGCCAATGACAACAAATGAACCAAATACACACATGCATGTGACATTCATGCCAAAACCATCTAGGAGATCAAACATGCAACTTGTTACCTAAAAGTATTCCTACTGATGTCGCTTGATCCAACTCTTCCTTGCTTGAACCTTACTTTCCTTTGTTTTCTTTGTCCTTTACTTTCTTTCTTTCCTTTGCTTTCTTGCTTGATTCCTCCTCTTGGTTCTCTTCTCTCTCTAAAACCAATTCCCAAATTAAATTGACAAAAGGCCTCAAACTGTTGCTCCAATGCCTTTTTATTATTGATGCCTCTAATTTCTTCAATTTTCCTCTATTTTCCTCAAATTTCCTCCTCACATGAAACATGTGACCTTTCATCTCCCTTTTATCCTATTTTCCTTTATTTTCATAAATAAATGCCAATAATTTCCACTTTGCCTTTCCAAAGCCTTTACCAATCCCTTTTTCGATTTCCTCAACCATAATAAACAACACGTGATTCCCACTAGCATTTTTTTTCCCAACATTCAACTTGGAATACGTGTCCCATGACTTTGGTATTATTTTTCCTTATTAAGTTTATTACATGAACTTTCAACCTGGAGTTGTTATATTTGAATTCCATTCTGCGGTGTTGAAACTTTGTGAAGATAACGTTGATTCTCTGTCATAAGATGCTCCACCTATTACTTCACTGCAGCAAATTCTTTCCTCAATCTATCATTCTCACTTAATATATATTCAGAGTATTGCATTGTTGTATAAAAAGAAAAATTTGCGCCCATGGTTTCCCTAGGATTTCTCTTGGTGTTGGCATTTATCACCTTCTCTGTAGAAATCGAGACTAGATTATGAGAATCCTTCTAGAAGTATCGTTGCCTCTACTGCACATTTCTCATCTTAAGCTGATCAAATGTTACATTTCATACATCCATGACTTTGTATGTTAGTGGAGGTGTGATCCTTATCTCTCCAAATGGAAGATGACCACCTGTGTGAGGAGGTTCTTTTGGAGAACCTGGTTCATCATCCATGGGTTGGATGGTATATTCTTCCTCCAACTCTTCCTCTTTCATCTCTTGAGTCAATTGTTCTTCATCCAGTCTCTCTGTTGCTTATTCCTCGTGGGACTACCTCTGTTGTTATTCTTCTATTATTCTCTTTACTTATTATTCTTCTTGTTGCTTCTAAAGTAACTCATCTTGCTTCCTCTGCTCCTCTTATTCTTTTTCTTCTCCCCTATCGAAACATACATGATCTTCTTCTTAGGACCTACTTTCCTTTCTTGAGGGGTTATCTATTCTTCCTCCTATACCTACATGTCTTGAGTTAGTGGATCTTGGGGTGAACTGGTCTCCATCCCTAGATGTATATTTCTAACTGTATTATACCAGTTTTTCACCTTCTCATCTTATTTTATGGACATTCATGAATACCTTGTGTTGAAATTGATCCTTTCACAATGTTGCGTGCACGCCCTCCTAGGATCATATCAACATAAGTCCTTAACTATGAAGTGCAGGCAATCTAGCTCTTGTATTTTTGTCACTGCCACCTTGTGGCTCTTCAACTCATATAATCTGATCCTCAAATGGAACATGGGCCAAGGGACTTTCTTCCTCCTATGAAGAACTCTTGACAATCCATTTTCCAAGCATGACCACCTTATTGGTCACATATAGCAACATAAGATGAGAGGATATCTGACAACCAAAACATCTAATATATGTATCCTAAGGAGCTGAAAACCAATCCATGACATCTCGTAGTGACTCATTCACCTAATCAGTCATGCAAGGATGATTGATCTCGAATATCATATGAAAAATAACTACAAAGAAGTGCTTAACCAATTTTTCATATGCACCTCTGAAGCTTGATTATGACAACACTCTATAGTAAAGTAAATTAGGAACTTGTCTTGAGGGGTCTAGTTCCAGTAAATTCCTAAGAATGCATATTTTCCACATATTCCATCTAGTAGAAATGTAGACATAGAGAATTCCAGTGCCTTATTTTCCCTCAAAGATGATTTTTCTTTCCCCGCATGACGCTGCAACTCAAATGACAATAGATCTGCTTAATTGAAATCTTTACCATGGGTTATGAGAATATTGAGCATATATATCCAATTTTCCTCAAACACCTCAACATTCTTGTGCCCATCCAATCGACAACACATGGCAATTAGATACTAATATACATCTCTAAGAATCTTGGTTAGATAAACTGCAGATGGGCAATGACAAAACTTAGCAGGATCTCGACACCAACATTTTATAATGTCGCTTGTGTCTAGGTCAGCCTATATGATGTAGAAGTCATCATTTGCATATTTTGTGGGCCTAAGAATCTTGTAGTACATTTTCATGTATTCTCCATAATAGGTGGTGATCTGACCACTATTCTCACTATGAAGCACAAGATGGGAGTCATCAATGTGTGTGATAATCCACTCAATCACCTATGCACATGGGATGACTAGGAATCTGCATGCAATCTTATGCATCCTAGACTACTTGATAAAGATGTAAACTTGTAAGTCTTCCAAGTTCTCCAAAAAACTTTTATGCATGAGTGTGTATTTTATATTACTCTAAGTGACCTTTGTAGACATATCAATGAAGCACTAAGTGTCAACATATACAGGAATGGTTGGCTTGGTCACTTCAACATGCTCCTAAGTTCTTTCTTCTCAGACTTCTTCAGAGGCTACTTTACGAGGAGGTACGGCTCCAACAAATGATGAAAGGGTGACAATACTTGTAGCATGAACACCTATTTGTGGCAGCACACTCATAATGAAAATATTAGCTTTATGAAACTAAATATGCAACAGTATCTCTGCAAATCATATTTAGATAGCCATTAAATGTAACTAATCATAAAAATATAGCAATGATAATAAAAAATCATTTGCATGCATAAGAAAATAGGCATGAAAACAAGGAGGGTGCACTTTCAAAGCACGAAGAGGGATCAAGGGTCATTCAAGGGTTGGCCATGTGCTCATGCATTCAAACAAGAGAAGAAAACCAACAAGGGAAAACTGGTGCACTCCAAAGGGATGAAGGAGTTGGTTTTCAGGCCTTCATAATGCACTCATGCACTCATGGAGACAAAGAGGGCACACTCACACACTCCGAAGGGATAAAAGAACAGGTATTCAAGCCTTCAAGCCTTCAATATGTGCTCATTGACTCAGATGCAAGGAGGGTGCACTAGCGCATGCCAAATGGATGAACGAAAATTATTCGTGTCTTTGAGGTGCGTTGATAAGCTCAAGGGAGGGCTTAGTTATTCATGAATAATGAGTGTACTCAAGAGGGAAAATTGACTATTTTGAGCACAGTTTTCAAGGTTGATCGGTCTTTGTGTTCCAGAAGTGTGCTCTACCCAAGAATAGCTCAAGAACAAGTTTGACAACAAGATTTCATGATAGGGATGAGAAGAAGGATCTACAAGCTTATATGGATCCAGTCGCAATCACGGTGGAATGTGAAAGGTTGAGGAATGTGCAAAGTTTTAGAATGCATTAGCAAATTAACACTTTCATAATCAAGATTGAACAAAAATGCCAATAAATGGATTAAAAAAAATTGAAACTCCAACAAGAAAAGCAAGATCGATAGTAAAATCATGAAAGGAAATGAACAGATTCGACATGAAAAACTTACTTGTAATGCAGTTTGATGAAAATTTTATTGATCCACAGTTGTGCACCCAACCTATATGAGAATGGTTATGCCAATGAATGATTAATTGGGTTAATTTAAAAGAGTTTACATGCAAAATTGTTTCATGCATGATCTCCACTTGTCAACAAGTGATAGGATTAGTTAAGGGAAGTTAAGTGGTCTCTTATTTTCTAGGAGTGTGCCCACATGAAACAAATAGGCTCATTCATGCATCCAGGAAAATCGCATGTCTTCAGCATGAAGGAGAGCACTCAAGGAGGGCACACTTTCTCAGAATGGAGAGCGCACTTCTTCAACCCGAAGGAGTATGGTCATCTCAAGCACATGTCTTCATCAACTTGAAGTGTTATTTTTCCTTAAAGAGTGTTTGTCTTGATTTTGTTTGCTTCTTATGTGCTTTTGAGTGCTTTTCGAGTGAGTGCATGGAAAAAAGGCTAGTTTCAAAGTCAGGATAAATCATGGATTCATCTAACCATGGGCTAGATAACCTAAGCACTTCTAAGGGGTAGGTGATGACACTTGGGAAACATTTACTTAGGAGGATGTGACACTAGGAGAAAACACACAAATAACAAATCAAATAACATGATGACACTAGGGTGCTTGAAATCACGGTTCATGTAGGCTCCAAAATTGACTTAGAAAAACATTTTAGAGGGTCGTTTTCGTAGTGACAATACATAGCAACCCATTGGGAGAACCCCAACTTCTCTGAAATGGTTTCATTTAGGCAATAAGTCTAATTTCTCTAGGAAGCATTGATTCAATTAGTGAGTTACCTTAGATCCCCACTTTTACTTGAATAAAGATAAGTCTTCCCAGTTCCACTACTTTGTGCAACACAACATAAAGAAATCCATATCGTTATCTTGTTGACGTAAATAAGTTTTATATAGTACATTTAAAACAATCAAATTATGAGTTTTACATCTCAATCATTGCTTCACTGCTAGTAGGCCTAGATAGTTCTCACGAAGTCACTTCAGGAACACAAGCGTTGCTTTGTTGCCAATGATCTTGGACAGTACCCTAGTGAAGTCACTTGCTTCACCTCTTTGTGTAATATGCCTTTCTCTTCTTTCACCCTTTATTTTTTCTTTCTTTTTCTTTATATGACTATGCATAAGCACTTATTATTTTTCAGTAGGTGGAAGAGGGATCATGAATTATTGAGAGAAGAAGAGGTTGTTCCTTCAAAGACATGTTTTTACAACTCTGATTCTTTGATCACTAAAAATTTTCCCCTTACCTTACTCTACTCAAATAGATAAGAAAGAACACATTATTCATAAACAAGACCAAGTGCAGGAGTGAGAATCCTATATGGATATAGGAGTTTGCTTACAACTTCCTAGCTGAAGGATTGTATTTTCCATCAAAAGTTCATTAACTTGAAAAGGTGTAAAATGAATGGAGGAAGAGGGTAACAGGTAAGCCAATGATTGTGTGTTACTACAACTTTCCTTTCAAAAAAGTTTAAACACATCATCTTGAAGCTCAAAACCAAATTTATTCACGAACCAATAAAATTGAAAAACAAAAGGGAAGATGACAATAGAAAAAAGAATGCAATGCATCTAACTAAATGCAACCTATCCTATGCTAAGCTAGATAGTAAAAGGTCAATTCATATGAATTGTAACTTCTGATGTAGCAATAGAAGTTGCTCCTAACGTTTGTAGTGATGGATGTGTTAGTGTAAAACCAAAATGAAATACAGTGCAGAGGAAAGGCTAAGCCAAGAAAACATATGCATTGACACATATAAACAAGAAGTGAAATCACAATAGTGTATCACACTCAACTACTCTACCAAATTAAAGACTCCACAATGGCAATAATTACCAAGTCTATGGTCATACAAGACTCGATGAAGCACGTGAAAGTATAGGCCATGAGATGTGGGTCCAAACTAACAAGACTAATGAAGATGATTTGGAGGAGTTGAGGCATTTATCTTAAGGAATCTGAAGGGGAGTGAAATATAAAGCATGTTCCTGTGAAATATGATATGCATCTAAAGCCTTTGAAGTTGTAGAAGCATAATATTGGAACTAAAGAAAAACCTAATCCAACTTCTATTGGGGATTATTGGGATGAGAAAACTATAGAAGATATTTTTGACTTGTTAAAAAAATATGAAGATTTATTTCTTGTATCATTTTCATAGCTCAAGGTAATCAAAGGATACTTAGGTGAAATGAAGATTGTCTTGAATCTTGATGCAAGTTCAATCAAACATCAGCCCTATTGATTAAATCCAAGGATGAAAGAGAAGGTAAAGAAGGAAATTGATAAGATGCTGGTTGTGGGTCTCATATTTCTAGTTGATGAAGCATATGGGATTATCCTTGCATTCAAGATAAGAAGGATTCAGATGACATTAGAGTTTTTGTAGACTATATAAGTCTTAATATTTCATGTGTCCATGACCCATTTCCTACTCCCTTCAGTGATGAAGAGTTGGACAATGTTGCAAGTAATGAAATGTATTCGTTTACAAATGGATTTTCAAGGTATCATTAGGTTTGCATTGCGTAGGAGGATAAAAGGAAAACTACTTTTACAATAGAATTGAGTTCATATCCTTACAATGTCATGCTATTTGGCCTCAAAAATGCTCTGGATATGTTTTCTAGAAATTTTATTGTTTCTTTTAAAGATTATATTCATAAATTTCTTGAAGTATATATGGATGGTTGGACAATGTATAGTCTTTTGAAGAAGTATTCTAGCTTATTACGAGTAATATTTGATCATTGTCGATGGTTGAAGATTTCATTGAATCTAAAGAAATGCATTTTTGTACCCTTTGGTACCTTTCTTAGGAATATTGTTTGTAAGGATGGTGTGTGTGTAGATCTAGCCAAAGTTTCAGTAATTTTGAATATGTTGCTACCTACAAGCATTAAACAATTACGGTCTACTTTGGGACACACAAGATATTATCACAAGTTTATCTACAACTATGTTGTGATCAATGTTCCACTAAAGAAGCTATGAAAGAAAGTTGAATGTTTCATATGGACTTATGAATGTGATACTACATTTGATACATTAAAAGAAAATATTTTGTGTGCTCCAATTCTATTTTATCCATATTGGAACGAGGAGTTTCATGTCCATATAGATCCCTCAGGCATTTCCTTGGGTGCTTTTTTTCACAACCAAGAGAAGGTAACCTTGATCATCCTATTTACTTTACTAGTATAAAATTCCCTAATTTAAGAGGAATTATACAACCACTAAAGGGGAATCTCTCGCCATGGTGTACTCCCTCCAAAATTTCATACATTATCTTCTTAGTGGTCCTTTTAAATTCTTTATCGATCATTTTTATTTAAATTATTTGGTTAATAAGGAAATTATGCAGTAGGTTTATGTGGGTTGGATCAAAGGAGGACCCAGTGTTGCCATGGGTGGCCTGGGAGAAAGTAGATAGACCAAATGAATGGGGGGGTGGGGCTTAAAATATCTTATAGCCTTTGCAACCTCGCTTGTAGCAAAACTGGGATGGAGACTTATATCAATGGAGAACCTGTGGACAATTGTTATCAAAAGAAAATACATAGATCTGATTCCCATGGATGAATGGCTAAGGAACCCTAATAAGAGGTATCCACAAGCCTCCGTTGTTTGGAAGGAAACTCTAGAATCGTTTAGGATCGTTGAACAAGGGTTAGCCTAGCACGTTGGAATTTGAGAGAAGATCAGAATAGGTATGGACCCTTGCGTAGGATGCAATGAGGGCTATGCCTTATCTAGAGAGATCAAAATTCATTTCCACACACAAGTATTTGTTTTCTTAAACCAAATAGAGAAGGAAGGCCAGTCGATGATATGGAAGAAAGCATGGAAAACAACAGAGGATATGCAAATGGAGCCTCAATGGATAGAGGAATGGCATAAATTCATTAGAGAACTTCAAAGAACTAATGTCCGACTAAGGGATCACCCAGACGTGCTGAGATGGGTTCCTACCCTGACTAGAAAATAATCCCCAAATTTTGGCTATAGAAACCTAATGAAAAGAAGGGAGTGGGGTGCCCCGGAGTGGTGGTTCAAACCCCTCTGGAAATTAAAAGGTCCTGCAAAAGAAAGACTATTTTTTGGTGTATCATAAGGAATAAAGTCCCAACATGGGATGATCTCTAGAAAAGAAAGAAGATGGTTCCAAGGTGGTGCACCCTTTGCAAAATAAATGAGGAATAAGTACAACACATATTCTTAAAGTGTTCGTTCAATAAAAGTACATGGGAAGAAACATTGAGGTTATTGGGAAAGAATCGGGTCTAGGATGGAGAAAACATTGGTGAAGCCTGGCAAAGATGGTGGGATGAGACCTAGGAGGAAAATATGAAAAACATTCCTTTAATAATCTCTTGGGGTATCTGGTTGGCTCGGAATAGGAAAAGTTTCAAGGATTTGGCTCCCGCTCACGTACCTATTGTTGTAGAATATGCCTCAATTTATGGCCTTATACCCTTACCAAATATTGTTAAGAGTATTAGGAAAGTAAGAGAAGAACAAATCGGGGGAGACATATCGTGGGCTTATTTTGACAATGCATCTGATGCACATAACATCTGTGGGGTAGGTTTTTTCATTCACATCAATAATCAAAAAATTTAAAAAGCATCGATGGGCCTTAGTTCAGGATCAATTACTTACGTTGAATTTCAATCCTTAAAACTATTACTTTGCTAGATTATTCATATGGGGATGGGATCTGTCCATATGTTTGGAGACTCGCATAATGTTGTAAAATGGTTTAATGGAGAGCACAGATGTCAAAACTACATGTTGATTCCATTATTAAAAGAAGTTTTACTTTTAAAACATCATTTTGACTTTATCAATGTCTATCATATTTACACAAAATAGAACTCAGATGTAGACATTATATCTAAGGAGGGTATACAAAAAGCTATGGGATCTGGCGCATAACAAAAACTAACAAGGACATGATCCGTGTGTCGGATCAACAACCTTTTTTCCCATGATAAAAATGTGTTACTTCTCTGAACAAGTTTTCATTTTATTTTTTGTTTGTTGATTATGCCATGTATACATAGGGGTTAAAACTTGGTACTACTTAAAAACTTTGTTTGTGTAATTTTGTATAAACTACTTGTTCCTGTTTGGGTTGTTTTCCTCAAAAAAGAGGAGGCTCAGGAACAATCATCAACTCTTTTTTGCTTTATTGGGTTTGGATAGTATACAGTTTTTACTTTCAGCCCAGAAGAACTACTCTATGTTTACATGTTGGACATACAGTACATCGAAGGCTTAAATGCATCTAAAAATGTAACTTTTTATTTCCTTAATAGAAAGTTTGATTCTTTCCTTGGAAAAAAAACATATAGGGTCAAAGGATTTTTTCTTAAATATACAAAAATACAAATATTTGATGGATTAAAATTATGGATGAAGGATTTGAATTATGTTAAATTGAAATATGAAAAAAATAAAAAGTAGTCCATTAGTTTTCAAATCCTCATCTAAGATTTATAAGCGTTGTGTCATGTTACCATATTGGGAGTAGAAATTAACAAAAAGGGTATATATAGAAAATAGGGGCATTTTAGTTAGAAAGGTGCAGTGAAAACCACTTGAGCTTAAATCGATTGTGTGTCTAAAAAAATGGATGGAACAATAATGAAGTTTATAGATGTTATGTGACTAATTTCATTATTATGTATTACAAGATCTAGAGGAGGCCATGGGCAAATTACGTTGACAATGTAAACCTACTAAAGCAACGAGAGGAAAGTGGGTGGCCATAGAATTGGATACAAAATTTGTAGATAGAATAAAGGTAAGAAGACAAAGCAACCTCAACAAAAGGAGGATGGTGTTTATGAATTCACAAATGCTATAACTTAGACTTAATAAAGTTGTTTTTTTCAAATCCAAAACATGATATTGATATGTCAAATATATGATTAAAGTGAGGCTTTGAGCTGGATAGCATATTCGTTAAAATGATAATTGGATTACTAAACATCATTAACTATGCTATGTATTATAAGGGAAAGATGAGGCCATGGCAACATATCGTGTCATATTAAATAAGGACACAACAGATGTTGCAGGACATCAAGAAATTATCAAATTTTGAATTAACTTAGGAAGCATTTTGTGATACACCCATAATTTTTCACGATATTATTAGAATTTATAGTGTATTATCTAACTTCGAAATAAATTAATGCATGTTGTTGATATTTCATATGGAGATTCAACAAGTGCACAACCTAAGCATTCAACTAGCAAAAGAAAAAAAAAACATATGTACGTGGGCGTGGACCTAAAACTATTCAATCACAAAGAACACAGTGGGTGGAAGAGGATATGACAATGGATACTTCAAACACAATAAATAATTATACTGAAGAATAGGTTGGTCAAGACTAGTACATGGGATGGGATTTGTTAAGTCATATTTGATTATATTTCTTTGAAATTGTACATTTATGATTTATCCAATTCTTTCCAAACATTTGATCATTTTTCATAGGGTTATATTGTTCTTTGCTTTGATAAGTGCATTTCTTCATTAACACATTAAGTTCACCGAATAATATCATAACATTATTCATATATACCTCGTTATTAAGAAGCATATGCAACTATGTAGAAAGAATAATATCGACATCATCAATGCAACGGAACTTAAAGGAACAATAGAAGAAAAGTGTGCACACAAGGAGACACCAGGATTGGTCGGAGACTAGGGAAAAACCCACTATGGGGAAAACCCTTACAAATTCTTCTTCTTATAGATTTTCATCAAATGATTCAGCAAAAGGGAGTACAATGATCCATATCTTAATCTATGAAACTAACCATCAAAAACAACTACAACATCCATGGAATAAACCCAACAAAGCTTATACTCAAAATATTGATTCTGAATTTTGTAACTATCACTGGCTGGAGTCAACTACCGAACCCTACGGTGACTGAGAAAAATGTATGGACAACTGAGATTTCATGTTTTAGTTCTCGGTTGTGTGGAGGAGGAGTCATCTGAGTGACTGTAGCTGCATGGTCTAGCTCTAAAGCACTGCAAGCAAGAAATTGTGGTCAAATATACCCAGATCTATTTTTGAGCTTTGGTTGCACCCTTCATGATGTTATGTGAGCGACTATAGCAGCCAAGTCACACCATTAAGCCTAGCGAGTGAGAGACTAGGCTCAGATCTGGTCTATGGAAAGCGAGCGACTAGGGTCAAATCTAATCTGTGGCAAGCAAGCAACTGTGTGTGTGAAAACTGTAACTCACGGTCGCATGCATAGTGAGTTGTCTGTGCGACTGGAAGGCTCAAGTCGCATGCATGAACTTATGTGAGAGTGACTGTGGTCGAGATCCTACTATGTTGTGCCTATGACTGTGGCCCAAAACCCTAGATCTGAAATGCGAGCTTCGGACCCTACAATTTCACCTCAGAGAGAACCTATTCCTCAGTGAACGAGCCTCAGACTTGTGCAAGCCAAAAACCAAGATAAAAGAGTGTCTCATGATTGTGTCCAAATGAGGTAGAGGTCACTTGTATTTATATCCTTCCAAGAGGGTCCACTTTTATTTAAGGTTGATCTTATCAAATATGCATATGTGGGATTTTATTTATAAATTCACTTTCCCTTATCTCATTTGAGTGATATTTAGGTCAATTTTGGTCCCCTCGAAAAGACGAATTCAAAGTAATTAGTATCTTCATAAAGTGAGTTGTCCAAAGTGGAATTTGATCGCAGTTACATATTTTTGACACTCCCTCTCAACTAGGGAGAATTCCACCTATCAATATTTTTCCATCAATCAATATCTATTCCTGACATCATATGCTATCTATTCTCAAGTAACATCATGTATCATCACTGATCATCTTAACTCGTCTCTTGCTTATTCCTGCTTATCTCTTGATTGTCCCTACTCATATGTTGAAAACTCTCAAATCTAAAAGAAGAATAATTTGTCATCAGAGGGGAGCATAAGCTACCACCCTTTTTTCATTGGGCTACTACCCAAAATCTCTGTCAGCAGCCTACTACCCAGAAACATCGGTGGGGAGTCAGATACACAACCTGCATCATCATCGGAGGGAATATCATTAGAGATCACATCTCAACCTGGAACCATATTGGGGAGCGCATCTACACCTAGAATATCATGTGATAAATGTACATATACAACCCCATATAGAGCAATAGGATATCAAAACACACAAGGGAGCACATCTCAACCCTGTAATCACATCGAGGAGCTCATTCTCAACCCGAAACCGCATAGGGTTATCTCAACCCAATCCTATTACCTACTGACCTTCCCATCAATGACCCTAATCATTCATGTGGTAGAACACCTGCATTATAATCGACTTGGGTTTTACACCCCAAGTACACTCTCAACCCATTGGCTAGACGGGGAGTGGTATTCCTGACAAGACCTGCTTATGGGTATGATGCCAACTAGGGTATACTCTGGATAGACTAGATAGGAGAGCAGCAACTTTGACCCTATGAAGATAGAGGAGTAGAATCTCCAACCGTATCGGTAAAAGATAGGGGTGATACCCTATTGTCTACAGTTCCCTCAACCCCAAGAGACCTTTATCTCAATTCCACACCCTAGGAGCTCAAACAGGGAAGGAAGGGTTGGCTTAGTGTCCTCGATCAGAGATTGTCTCATCATACTCATATCTAGAATTAGCTTGATCATCATGTAGCAATGACATCATATTCATCCTCCCTCTCAAGGAGGTGCCAACCACAAGCATAAGCTTGTCTCGTACAACTACACTATCTCAATATATGAAAGTATCTCGGTCCCAACTATATAAGGGATTCTCTGCCAATCGGATCCCATTTTTTGTCATCAACATGTATCCATGTCGTATCCAAAACTATTCAGATGGCTCTCTAGGGAGCTTCTTCATCCTGCCTCATAGCTAGTCATGCTAGCAACATCGTACTCAACCTCATTCATGATATGGACCTTTCATCCAATATATCATGGAAAATCTCATAATAAAGTAGCATATAAATACTTCATAAATAATAATCTCAAACATCATTAGTACATTCATGCAACCACATATTGTAGGATGAATATCTCAAATCAAAATTGATCGTCTCATGCAAGCATCTCGAAGGGTTCTTGGTGGCAACTTAATGTGTATGAAGCAGCTCAATCAACTCAAGTTCTAAGCACATCATATATGTATATGTATGTGTGTGTGTGTTCAAAATGGAGCATCAATGCTTCAATCAATGGGCGGTTTCCAAGTTGAGTTCAACAAGATTTCTTCATAACATCTTGAAATTGAATCGAGGTGTCCAAGGATTTTCACTTCCACTTTCTAATACTTCTTCAATAGCTTCACAATATAGATTATCTTTTCCCAACTTCAGAAATCAATTCAGCATGCCATGATTCATAATTTCATAAGTCATACCCCTCTTACTTGGATCATCAGGGGCTCATTACCTGAAAATAATAGATCATTAGTATATAAAACCAAAACAAAAATCAAAGCATACATTGAAACACATCATCCTGGCTTCACCAGATAACTATCAATTCAGACATATCTAGATCAGGCAGATTGCTTCATGCAATGCTCACTGCAACCATAACAATTGATCTAGATCTTGGGAGGAGGCGCCCAAGATCTAAACGATTGAAATGGATCTTAGGAGGAGAGACCCCCAAGATCTGAAAGATTGAAATGGATCTTGGGGTAGAGAGCCCCAAGATCTGAAAACTTGAATTGCTAGAAGAAAAATAGGAGAATGCTCAATAAACAAAACCACAAAGAAACTTTTATTTAAAATAGTAATGAAAACAAACCAGCTAGGGTGATGGTAGCTTATCTCTGAGAAGAGATGTTGCAGCCACATGCCTCTGAACTGTAGAGGCTACATTGTGGCGGACAATCTGTCCTTTTACAAAATGTGACTTGGTACTTATAGTATTTTTCAGTTACAATACCACAGGTCAATTCCATGGGTGAATGAATACCATCGGTGGATTTTACAATACCACGGGCAGATGCCATTTACAATACATGGGTAAATTCCATGGGTCGATGAATAATATGGGTGGATGAGTACCATGGGTTGATGCCATTTTCCATTCGGATCATTCCTCCCTCCTTAAGAAGCAATGGTCCCCATTGCGTAAAGTTCCCTCCTGCAAAGACTTTGTTGAATATGAAGAGCCACTGAAGATAAGGGTTTTATGTGGTTAACCCAAAACCCTGATAAACGAAGATCTGAGGATAGAGATACCCTGTAATGCTTGTAACCAACTGTGATTCTGATAGTGTGCGGCCTAGCAAATGGACTTTGATGACAAGGATTTTATGTGGTTGACCCATAACCATGATGTTGGTGGCTGATGAAGTAGCAGGTGCCTACATAGCCTGGGGTGGGAGGGCACGTCTCCAAATAACCCAAGCCGAATGCTACTATGTTGAAATTGATGAATGTGAAGCAGGTGCCTACTAAAGTGGGGTGGGAGGGCACGTCTCCAATGGAAACCCACTCCGAATGCTGCTCCAAAGTTAAAATGGACATAACTCGGCCAATATAACTCAGAATATTTATTATAACCTATTTTTAGAAGCAAAAGGATCATTTTACATCTTCCCATGAGTTGGAAATCCCTATCTGGACAGTCAAAGATCTTAGATTCCCGCTGCAATAGTTCCGCCGTCACAAAAATTCTAATAAAATAGCTGATTTTAAATCAGCGATATCTCCCACATCCGAACTCCGATTCGACCCTTTTTTTTTTTAAATTGGGTGATTTTTCAAGAGGAATACAGATCTGGTATTTTTTTTTGTAAATTTTGTACCAAATGTTTCAGATCTGATCTGCAAATTCGCCGCCCTAAAAAAATTCCTGCAAAAAAATGAAAAAAAAAAAAAGAAAAATTCTTCCTGCTTGACCCAAGAAAGTGATCTGTGGAGGTTGTAGCACATGCCTGAAGTTTGTTGAACATTGCTGCAAAATTTGAAACTGAAATATGGATCAAACCCTTGTTCCCATGGAATCGTAACCTGCTCTGATACCACTGATCCAGATCTTGGGAGGAGGCCCACAAGATCTAAATGATTGAAATGGATCTTGGGAGGAGAGACCCCCAAGATCTGAAAGATTGAAATGGATCTTTGGGTAGAGACCCCCAAGATCTGAAAACTTGAATTGATAGAAGAAAAATAGGAGAATGCCCAATAAACAAAAGCACAAATAAACTTTTATTTAAAATAGTAATGAAAATAAACCAGCTAGGGCGATGGTAGCTTATCTCTGAGAAGAGATGTTGCAGCTACATGCCTCTGAACTGTAAAGGCTACATTGTGGCGGACAATCTGTCCTTTTACAAAATGTGACTTGGTACTTATAGTATTTTTCAGTTACAATAACACGGGTCAACTCCATGGGTGAATGAATACCATGGGTGGATTTTACAATACCACAGGCGGATGCCATTTACAATACCATGGGTAAATTCCATGGGTTGATGAATAATATGGGTGGATGAGTACCATGGGTTGATGCCATTTTCCATTCGGATCAACAATTTTCCAAACCAACATACCCAACCTTTCATAAATTAATATTGTGAAATCAAATCAACTAATTCAGCTCATCAAAGTTTAGAATCCAGATCAACGCTAATATCAAAGTCATAAATATCACAATGTCAATTCTTTATACCATGTTAGGGCCTAAATCTACCTCAGGCTGAGAAAGGTAGGATCTAGGGTAACATCAAACCAAGCTTAACCTGGTAGCTAGCCCCACCAGGTCGGGAGAGGGCTCTCTCCTGTCAATCTCAGCAAAAATTAGCAACGAGACTTGAGATGACTTGAATGAAGACTCATTTTAGTCCAGGTATTTGTGCAAAAGGGTTTGATTGAATTTGATGATATTTTTTTGGCTCAAATGGAAAGGAAGTTTTTGGGTCTTGGGAATGAGGCTTACTTTTGCAGAGGTCTGAATGGGGCAACGCAGGCAAGTGATTTGATACTTCAAATTGAATGAAATGGAGAGATTTAGATAGGTGATGAGTTGAAGAGGGCAAGAAAACCTCAAGGATCCTCTTTAAACAGCTGAAAACATCAAAAACTAAGCAAACCCTAGGTAGAACACTGCAATTTCAATGGATTCTACCTTTATCCTTGTTTGTTTTAGTTAAGAAGAAGAAAAAAGAGATAATGGCATACATAAATCACATGTAAACTTATAATTATAAAAGAAAACACAATACCAAAGCAAGATGCCACATGAATCCCATAAAGTGCTACAAACCTTGGTCTATTCCTTAGCCAAACTGCCGAAATGAATATACAATGAAGCTCCAAGCTTTCTCAAAAGTCCAACCATGCTAATGACTGAAAAATTACAAGATATAGGCAACCAACAACTCATCCTAGCCTCTAGGGGTCGAGCTCATAATATTAGGAGTTGTTCCAACAAAATCTAAACTGAGAACTAAAAAGTAGGCAATGGAACAACTTGCCTCTAAAAAGTAGGAAACTGATTGATTTAGTTGCAAACTACCTTTTGATGGATGAATCTACCTCTAAGAGTAAAAATGTAGCATAATTACATCAAAATCCATCAATTCATATTAAATTACATCATGATTTTGACATTTAGAAGAAGAAAAGTCAAATTGTCAAGAAACCAAGCGAAAAACAGAGTATTTTTGGTCAAACTAAGCAAAATTCCTCCAATGCACCGCACTGATTTCCCTATGCGTAGCGCCTTTTTGCAGCTGCTTTTGAAGGCCTTCCCTATGTCCAAATTTTCTCCAATTGGTCTTGTTGGAAATATCTGCCTATCTTCTTTCCAGCACAAGTGGAATTTTTGAATTTTACCTCCATTTTCCCCTCCAAAACTGAGTTCTCCCAACACTTCTTCCTGTGTTTCCAAAAAGGGGCATAAAGGTCATATTTCGGGCGTTTTTGACCTTTTTGGGGGCTCAAAACCTGTCAAAATTTCTTGGCCATTTGTGGGCATGCATATTTTTCCATCAAAAATCCAAAAATTCTGAGCTTTCCTCAAAAGGAGGTCCCCATCAAAAGCGAGCGCCAGGTGGCGTGGCACATTGGGCAGAAAAACCTATGTTAAAAATTTCTATGCATAGCGCCTTTTTTCAGACCCGTTTTGAGGGCTTTCCTGGTGTCCAAATTGGGTGCACAATAGCTCATTATAAACTTTATTGATTCTAATTTCCAACCCAACTTTAATTTTTCAATTTGGAGTTCATTTGCGCTATCAAAAGTCAAATCCCCCAAGACTGGTCAAAATGTGCAAAATGAGGCTGCCTAAAGGCAGAGTGCTGTTGCAGTCAACTTTTGAAGGTCTTCCTCAACCCAAAATTGAGCTCATGATAGCTCATTGGAAAGATATTTCTGTCTAGTTATCATTTGACTCATCAAGAAAGTCATTTGGCCAACCAGGCTAGGAGAAATATTTATTTTCCCAAATTCAATTTAGAGGTGCATCAATTCTCCTGAGCCAACTATATTTTTGACATTTCTCTAAAACCATGACACCTGTGTAAAAAATGAAGGATTTTTTTCTTCCTTGGCCTATTGTGGACAAAAACCTTTCTCAGTTTTTCCAAATTCATCTTTCCTTGCTCAGAAACATCATTTGAGTAAAACCTACCCCGATGTGTGGAACAGGGGATTTGTCGAAATGAAGGGAAATGAAGGAGATAAGGGGCTTCTAAATTCTTGAGGAAATTTTGGGAAGTAGGGAGGGATTTTAGGAAATAGGTGAAAGTGGAATTTCAAAGATTAAGTGAGGGGAAGGGGTCCAAAAGGGCAAAACACAGGCCTAGCCTAGAAAATTGCAAAATTGTAGCAAGAAACTAGGGTTTTTGGGAAAATGAGGAATTTAAGGGATATCAAAGATGGGAAGTGTTTAATAAGGTACATTAATGATAAGGGAAGGTGTATGAACATCAAGATGCAAGTTTGGCTGATGATTTGACCATCCAAGAGAAATTACCTTCAAAACCCTAGGAGAGGGAAACGAACCTTACCTAGGCACAACTGAAGCATGAACAAGGTGTAAAATGACCCATTGGAACCTGACATGATGATGAAAACCCTCTGAATGATGGTCACCTCAGCTGAATGGTGACATGAAGCTCTTGGGAAGAATCACTGGCAGTTTCATCGTCCCTCTCATAGGAAGGATCAGACTCCATCTTTGACAATGTTTGAGTTTTCTTAGATGAGTATGAAGAGATTGATGGTGTATTTAGTTTTCTACCACCAAGGGTAAGAATGTATGAGGGACTGTGGAGGGAGAGGGTATGAAGGGTTTGGGAATATTATGACAAGTTTTTTTGGAAATAGGGGGTTTAGGGAATAGTATGTAAGCTTAGGGACAGCAATTAGGGTTTGGGGATTTTGTAGTTAGGATTTGGGAAAATGGAAATTGGGGATAGGGGTGAATGATTTTAGGAATATAGGAATTAGGGAATGAGTGGATGAAACTGAAAAATAAATGGAGGAGTCAAAGAGTAAGGGAGTGATGAAATAGACATGGTAGCAAAAACATAAATACGAACCCTAGGCAATTGTTTTTTAGCAAAATTGCAAAGAGGGTTTGATATTTTACACACTAAACCACCATAAATTCTAAGAAAAACTCTTTCACTAGCAAAGGAAGAACTCTAGACTTACTTGCACACCAAAGGATTGAGCAATTTTGGAAATTTGAAGGAGTTTATGGTGAAATCGGGCTTGCAACTCTATGCGCCGCGCCACAAACCCAACACATCGCGCCCTTTATATGCACCGCGCCACAAACCCAACACATCGTGCCCTTTATATGCGCTGCGCCATAGTATTTTTTACACTGTGGAGGGTGGCCCATTGCGCAGCGCCAACCCTATGCACCGCGCCTCCAAAACTGAGTGCCTTTGCTGCGATTTGCTTTCCTTTTTCCAACACGGCTTTCACTTTGCTCAATCTTTCTTCTTGGAATGCCAATGAGATTTTGAATTGTAAAAAATGATCTATATACAAGAGCTTTTTAATTTTTGATTCATAAAACCCACTTTTATAATGTTTTCCATGTGACTTTACTTTTCACCTCTGTTTTTTGAGCAGTTTACTTTATTTGAGCCTTTTGATGAACTGAATGACTTGATTTTTGTTTGCCTTGCAGGGGATGGAGCTACTGAAGCTTAGCAAGGTGACCAGGGTTGCCACTGAAGTGATTTACATACAAGAGAACTGAAAATACATGAATTTATACAATAAAAACGTAAAATGCTCGAAAAATACATTTCTGAGCAATTGATTATGAAATTTCTTGGTACTGGAACTTTATTCAACCTCCTCAAGTGCCTGCTAGTTGTTATTGGACATTTTGAAGACCTCTTTGATGAAACCCTAGACCTAATGAAACTGAAACCCTAGAAATGACTTTTGCAAATTTAAAGACAAAAGGTGACTGCGGATGATCTTGATGAATGGAAATGGGCCAGTAGGTAAAGGACATGAGGGAAAATGTACAACAAGCCACTACTGTCAAATGATCCATGCTCCTAATGGAATGCAGCTAACTGAGCGAGACACCTAATATGCAATGCAACAAGATAATTTGATCTCTGATAGAGGGATGAAGATACCGACACTAACAGACCAAGTGACAAGTAGATTTCATATCAAGTCTTGAATTCATCTATTATCATGCCAACAGGTTGTCATCAACCATGCAATATAAATCAAAACTTCATCAATTCATTAGTATTATCATAATACAAGTCATTTGTGTCACTAGATGCAAATGCATACACCAAGGATAAGTCATGCAAGTTCCATCTTCACACTGAAACATAATTTTCAATACTTCAACCATCGTGCCAAGAAAAAGGAGGCCAATACAAAACCATTTTTTAAATACCCATATAAGTCATTGGAAGTCACTATGGTCATATATCATTGTCATCAATGAAAATCCTCAATCATCAAATCAAATCATTAGTCATCATGTCAAATCCAAATATTACTCGTATATATCAGTAGAATCATGTCAAACTCTTGTATCACAAAATGTAATCATAATGACACATCTATATGCATATCTCAGTCATCTACAAACACAAATTCAGTATTCATTTTGATATTATCGCAAACATTCAAACTTTCCAGCTCACAAACCTTCTTGATGTTTTCTCCACATCAGTAGGACTAACATCCTTCGGGTGAACATCTCATTTCATGCACAAAACTTCATTTTTTGTGTCTTGTAGGCATAGTCGCACCCATAGGCCTTCCTTTGTGCAGTTGGTAGATTATAGTTGCACTCTTGAGCTTGCATCCCTGCGGCTGGGAGGCTACAGTCACACCTTTAAGCCTAGTTTTGTGCAACCGAGTCTTAGAGAAAGGGGAAAATATCTTTTCTCATATCATAACTTTGCTACAAATCATCAATGTCAAATATTTGATTATCCATGCCCATAAATCATATTTCAACAATAAAAAGTATACAAATGATAATAGGAGAGGGGATATCATGGAGAGATTCCCCCTTTGAATGGGAATCCATTTTAGTCAATTTCATTCATGTCATCAACTTGTCTATAATACGTCATGCATCAATAGATATGTTAGATCGTAAAGTCAAACACATATCCATCATGGTCATAAAATGCTAACATAAGTTACTACATCATCACATCAATCTTTCATCAAGGCGTAGAGTCACATGATAGGGGAAGATGACAAGTGTAACATCATACTTCAAATATCATGAACACAATATCACTTATATCAAGTCAATCCATTCATTTTACCATATTCCATAGTTACTAATCACATCAAAACATAACCGCGATTAATAAAAGATATAGAATGTCAATCTCATAGTTATACTTCTATAATCATGGTTACCATTCTTATCATTATCATTAGGATTAAGTCAAGCTATTCAATAAAAATTTACCAAAAAAAAAGAGTGTCAACCCGTTTTCTACACTTTCATCATTCTCATCACAAGCATTATCAATAGTGTCATATATAAGAATCAATGAGAAAACCTTTTATGTGAAATCCACCATGTCTTATAATGAAATATGCATGCCAAGTATCAAGTTATTATTTATTAGAATCAAGGTGTTAACCTTCTTCATAGGATTGAGATATCCAAAACAATAGATGTTAGCCAAACATCAAGTATACCATGTTGAAGAATCTAGGGCAATTAGATTTTGGTGAGATTCTTCTAACGACGATAACTATTTGTGAGATACTTTTTACTTTTTCTTATTAGCACAATATTCTCTTATTATTATTAGTGTGTGTTCTCTTACTTAATCAAACAGTTTCCAAATCAAAAGAGACAAGAACACAAGATGTTGGCACTTAGCCAGGGAAAAACCTCTCTCTCCTAGAGAGGAAAACCCTTCTGCAATTTCTCTTATTAAAGCTTCAATTGACAAATGCCAAACCCTAGACCCTTGACAAGAAGATCCTCCAAGAACAAGTCAAGACTTTTTTCTTTGATCCGAGATCAATTCCTCTTGTTTTACCTTAACCTCTTCCTTCATTCTTCTTCAACTAATAGCTTTACTCTAGAAACCCTAGTCATGAATAAACTAGGAGAGACATTATTCCTTTCCTTGTTCGCTTGAAGTGGAGCCTTCATTGATTGGGGAGAAGCCCTTATTTCTAACTTATCTGAGCTCTTTTCCTTACTGCAATCACAAATCTAAGATGTTGGCAGTATGATCTTCTTTCTTTTTCACATGTGAGAGAATACCCTTGTGGATTTATGATTTTCTTGCTCTTTTCCTTCGCTTTAGATGTCTATTCCTTCTCTTGAGGAGGAGGTCTAATTAGTAGCCTTTTCCTTCCCCAACCAAGCTTCTTCTTATGACTGTAGAAGTTGATCTAATATGGAAAAATAATGAGCCCTTCCTCTTCCCATATGTGACAAAAATGTGTCTCAAGATCAGTCCTTCAACCATGGCTAGGATGCTCCTTCTTACTCACTGAAATAGAGACCCTTCTCTTTCTTTTTCGCACCTCTTTCTAGCCCTCTCCTTCGTTGATTTCAGAGACCACTTCTTGCTCCTTTTGAGAGGACGAGTTCCCTTATGTATAGGAGTTTGTCCCTCCTATTTGAGTTGACTTGACCTTAAGATATCAAATTACTTTTTTTGACGAGGCCGACATAAGGAGGAGGCTTATGACTTTTCTTGGAGGTCATTCTTTGAATCTAATACATAGATTTACATGGTGTAACATGCCCACATGGGTCTTCAACTATTACATTGACTCTTTGACTTTCCTAAAAGCACTTAAATATGTGCTTGACCCATCAAATGGGAAATAAACCCATTCTTGATAATTAAAAAATAATAATAATCATTTTCTTTTACAAATACAAAGATCAAAATTACATTTATGAAGACCAAACATAGTTACACTTTCTTCAACACTCCATCTTAACTAAGAAGGTATTCATAAATCATTATAAGGTGTTTGGAAATTTTCAATATGAAGAATTCACATAAGAGAAATCGGATTTGCAATCCATTTGTTATAGCATCATAGTTGTTGGTGGCTATCTTTTCATACTTTTACTCACCTTTTTAACCTATTCTTTTATCCATTTCACGTCAATAGTGGTTAATCGATATCTTAAAGTGCACAGGTATAACTCTCATCATGTATCTATGGATTATTGGTCAATGAAGCATAGTTGTAGAGGATTATTACCAAAGTGACTTGGTAATTCAATTATTTCTATAGATTTAAAGGGAGAATGACCAGGACCGTGATTCAATGAACGATGTTATGAAACTGGCAGCGCTATTCTTGAATGTTGGATGCAATGGTGAATCAACTCTTCGATTGGCACACTGCTATATTTTAACATTATGTTTCATTCTAGAAACCACCGTGTAATTAAGGAAAGACAACGCCGTAATTCTAGGAGTTGTATCATCGTTGTCGTAATTCTAGGAGTTGTATCATTGATAATTTGTATAAAGTAGAGTTTCAGGATGTGAAAGACAACACTGTTAGAAGGTGTAAAGTTTGCAAGAGAATACTCTAACTTTGAGTCTGTAACAACACAGTTGTAATATTACTTTTATTAATGAAAAAATAACCTTCTGAGCATATCGTGATTCTTTGATCTCGCCACAAACCTGATCAGGGAATTGAGCCCACTCTCCTAACCAGGTGTTGTTGGATTAGATGTGTGTTAGGTTTATTTCTATAAGTTTATTATTGTTGTGAATGTTTAACAGTGTCTTATTGTGAGTCCTTATTGTTGTTACTTATATTTGATGTTACTTGTATTTGTTGTTACAATTATTACCTATTGTTACACTTATTTGTTGTTACAGTATTGCTTGTGGTTACACATTGATGAATTTATAGTTAATGTTCACTACCAGGTAGGGCAATTGTGGCCTACACATACAGTGCATGCTAGCCTTGAAATAACTCATAGAGCCTTGGGTTGAAAATTAAATATGGTTTGGGTGAATTGCACGATTCATACTTAGACACCAACATTTTTGCGTCATTGTCGGGCAGGCTATCAAAGGCACGAAAGTACAACCAGCATTGACCATAGGATTGATCTCTCGTCCTTGGGAAGGAAGCTTACACCTTGCTCTAGGTCCTAAGTATTAGATTGTTTAGTTGATTGGTTCTTTTATTTTCTTGTTTATGTAGGAGTATTCTCTTGTCCTGGGAAGGACAAGAGAATACTACAAATCTCGGGATGTAAAGGAAGAAATTTTTAAGATCATGCAAAAAGAGGATGAGAATATGGAATATTTTGTGGAATGTTTTCAATATGGTTTCAAGATATCTGGTCACATTGACATGGACAAGAATATCTTAGAGATCATTTTTCTCAAGGCACTGAGGGAGGAATCTCTGGAGCTATTGAATGTAGTAGGGAAAGGAGATATACCAAAGGAGGAATTTGATACCATCTTTGAATTATGAATCAAGTGCTCACAAGGGTCTGCGAGAAAGAGGCAAGGAATCTAAACTCTCAAAACATCCAGCGGTGGAGTTACAAAGGCTAAAATTGGGAATCTGTTGGACAACCTGAGAACCGATATCCTAAGCACATTATCTTCGCAGCTAGATGTGTTGCAGGAAAAGCGAAAGCAAATAGAAGTAGAGAAGGCCATGCCTATTTTCTGCCCTCAATGTAGGAAGAAGCATCCGTTGAAGGAATGTCCATTAAATTATGTGGAGGCTTGCGCTATATGTGAGCATAGTCATTACGCGAGCACTTGTCTGTCTCTTCTTGGATTGAAGGCAGTCTTTCAAGGGACAAATGAAGAAGAATAAGAACTCTATTTTATGGGATCAAGGAAACCATGGCAACCATGGCCGCCGAGTATGAATCAAGGTATGCCTCAAGACTCATCTCATTATTTTAGTAATATGAATTTTGGTCAGTAGTTTGTACCTTTTTCACCCTCTTGACTGCACTCTTACTAGTATCCAATGCCATGGAAATCCTGGTATCCTAAATCTAGTATGAATTCTTCATGGTCCCAGAATTTGCATGGATCTTCTCCTCCTCCTTCGGGAAAATTCTCCCAACATATGTCGCAACAGCAGCTACAACTGCATACTAATACACACACTAGTAATCCTCCTCTTCGTCCTTAATTGCATGTCCAATCCAATCTGAATCCTAATAACATAGGGGATCAACAGGTTGAGACACTCAACCTCCCTACATATAGTATTTCCACTATGGAATGTAATGAATTAAATCTTCTATCTAGTCGAGTGGTCAATACTTAGACTTCACCTATAATTGTTGAGCATATTGACGATGAAGTCTCAAAACTAGAATAGAGAACCATAGGGGAAGAGCCAGCACAGATTCCTGTAAACCAACAAACCCCTTCACAAACTATTGCCGCTAGAGGGTGTCAGACTGATCCACCCTATCCTGAAAGATTATCTTTGAGCAAACAAAGTTCTCAGCCTGAATTCAAATTTTTGGGAGAATTGCACAATTTATTTGTTAAAATTTCGTTACTTCAGGCTATGAAGGATGTACCAATTTATGCTAAGACAATTAAAGAATATTTTTCTAAGAAACCCAATAGAAAACCAAAGGACCCACTTACTATACATGTCATGGGAAAATTATCAGATATAATGATGGGGAAATCTATACCTGTCAAATACGGGGATCCTCGAAATTCAATTCTAACAGTGCAGATTAATGGGGTGGATATCCAAAATGTAATGATAGATTTGGGGCCAGCGATTAATGTTATAACTTCTTCTACTATAATTACCTTGGGTCTACGAAACCTTAAACCAACTCCCACGTCCTAGAATTGGTAGATCGGTCTACTATTAGATCGGTAAGGAAGCTGGAAGATATCACTATTTCGGTAGACTCATGGAAATACCCTGTTGAACTTTTGGTTTTACATACTCAATCCCCAGCTGGGGGGCACCCTTTGATTTTAGGAAGAACTTGGCTCGTAACTGCATATGCTTACATTGAATGTCAGTGTGGAAACATGGTAATATCTGATGGGGAAGTTACAAATAACCTAATCTTTTACCCCCCTGTAGAACCAAGTTCATCAAATAAACCCGGATTTACCTTGATTCAAAAGTATTTACCTGCCAAAGGGCCTAAATCTAAAGATAAATAAATTAGACCCATCCTTACAATCAGCGAGGCTCTTTTTTCACACTCCCAATCTGAACAACTGCTAAAATTCCTTCGGGAGCATAAAGAAGCTTTTGCTTGGGAGTACATGATATGAAAGGAATCCCTATTGATTTATGTACTCATCATGTATACATTAAAGAGGAATGTAAACCTATTAGGTAACTACAAATAAGAATGAATCTTGCCTTAAAAAACATTGTCAAAGATGAATTGCAGAAGCTATTAAATGTGGGCTTTATTTATCTGATAGCAAATATTCAATGGGTTCCCCTGCTGGTCATTGTCCCTAAGAAGAAGGTCAAGTGCTGAATCTAGGTTGATTATAGGGAACTAAGCAAAGTAACTTAGAAAGACCATTTTCCCTTACCCTTTATTGACCAAGTCCTTGATACATTCACTGGGAAGGAGTCTTTCTCCTTTCTAGATGGATTTAGCGAATACAACTAGATACAAATAGCTCTTGGGGATCAAGACAAAACTACCTTCACATTCCCTTGGGGAATCTTCACTTACTGAGTCCTTCCATTTGGCCTCTATAATGCACCTGCTACCTTTCAAAGGGAAATATTAGGAATTTTCTCTAATATAGTTAAACATGGGCAACTTCACCCCATATGGGGATTCCTTTACAAAATATTTGAAAAACTTAGAGAAATTACTTGAAAGATGTAGGCAGACACATGTTTCTCTAAGTACAATCAAATGCCATATGATGATGAAGGAAAGGATAGTGTTGGGACACTTGCTTTCTACTGCAGGAATTCGGGTTGATCCTGTAATGGTAGAGGTAATTTTAAAATTTCTTATGCCTAAGACCGACACAGGTATGAAGCTTTATTGGTTATGCTGGCTATTACAGGTGTTTCATAGAAAAATTTTCTAAAATAGCATTCCCACTTTTTCAATTGGTGCCTAAAGATGCAGAATTTGTGTGGACAGATGAGTGTGAAGCAGCTTTTGTAGAAATCAAAGAACTAGTCTGCAAGGCTCCAATATTACACAGTCTTGATTGGAAGATATCGTTCCACATCTCTACTAATGCTCCTCAAACAGAAGTAGGGGTGGTTTTGGGGAAACAGGAGGAAAAGAAGTCGTACGCAATTTACTATGTCAGCAAGAATTTGACCCCTACTGAATTAAATTATACGGTAACTGAAAAGGAGTTCTTGGTTGTTATTTACATTGTTAATAAATTTTGGAACTACATCACAAGATATCCTACTTTTTTGAAAATTGTTCATACATCTATTAGGTATTTGATGAAAAAACCAATAACCCTTGGTCGTGTTACAAAATGGTTACTATTAATTCAGGAATTTGATATTACCATTGTAGACAAACCAAGGAAAGATAATGTAGTCGTAGATTTCCTGTCTAGGATGGAAACTAGTGATGAAGGTACACCTATAGAGGATAGTTTCCCGAATGAATATCTTCTTGCAATTTCTACTCAAATTCTGTGGTATGCAGATATTTCTTTCTTGTTACAGAAAAACTGCCTCAACACTTGTCTCACAGAGAACAATGAAAGATTATCCATCACAGTGCTCGTTATTCATGGATAGAAGGATATCTCTTCTATACAAGATCCGAGCATCAAATTTGGTGTTGCATAAGTGGAGATGACATATATGATGCTTTGAGAGCCACTCATGATAGCCCCTGTGGGGGACATTTTGCAGACAAGCGGACAGGTCATAAGTTGTTGCAAATGGGATATTATTGGCCTTCTATTTTTCATGATGCAAAGGAAATAAGTGAGAGGGTGCGATAGTTTCCAGCAGATGGGTCAGCCTGGTCAGGCAGATGAAATGCCATTATAGCCTCAACTAGCTCTTAAGCCCTATAAAAAATGGGCTATTGATTTCATTGGTCCATTTAATCCACCTTCACAACAAAAAGTTCACAATTTGGTTTGCACAGATTATGTGACAAAGTGGGTAGAGGCCAAGGTTGTTGCAAAATCAATGAAACAAGTTATCTCAGACTTTTTATTTGAAGAAACTCTTGCATAGTATGGAGCTCATAGAGAGATAGTTTCAGATCGAGGGGCATAGTTTACATCACATTTGATAGCAGGAGTCATGAAGAAATATGGAATCAAGCATAGGTAACATCTCCATATCACCCTCAAGTGAATGGTCAAGTCGAGAGAACAAACAACGTACTAGATAATATTCTTACAAAGACTGTAGCAAACCATTGCTGGAATTGGGCTGAAAAACTTCATAATGCATTGTGGGCATATAGAACAACATGGTGAAACATAACAGGGTTTTCACCATATGAGCTTGTCTATGGTAAATCCCATTTGTTTCCAATGGAATTCAAAATTAAGAAGCTCAGGACATCCCTTGAAGTAGGTTTAGATCTTTCAGAAGCCTAGAAACACCTCTTGGAACAACTGAATGAGTTGGAAGAAATTGGCTTGGTAGCTATCCAGAAAACTGCTACAATTCACCAGCAGCAAACTAAATGGCACGATAAATTCAATAAGGTAAAGGTGTTTAAAAGAGGGGATTGAGCATTACTCTATGATTCTCGGTTCAAGGATTTTAAGGGAAAACTATACTCTAGGTGGATGAGACCATATGAAGTTGATACGGTGTTTGATAATGGGACTGTTAGACTTATCACGATTGATGAGGCACATACTCCTTTGATCGTGAATGGACTTCACCTCACATTATATCACCGTCCATCTTCAAGAGACTCCTTTATCAAATATCTCTCTGATAACTCTAGTTTTGAAGTTATTGGTGCAGGGAATTCCTCCTCTGCACCCCTAAATTAAAATGTGTGTGTGTATATATATATATATATATATATATATCTGTGTGTGTGTGTGTAAGTAAATAATGTTGTTACTATTCTATCAATGTTTTTCTTGCAGGTACCTCATTGGCATTGTTACTCCTCTGGTGTTGTTACTATGATGATAGTGATTTCGTCTAAGTACTCTTCTGGTGTTGTTACTCCTTTGATGTTTTTACTCCTTCAGTTTTGTTACTCTGATGATGGCGATTTTGTCTAAGTACTTCACTGGTGTTTTTGCTCCTCCGATGTTGTTACTCCATCGCAATTTCATCTAAGTATTTTGGTGTTGTTACTCCTCCAGTGTTGTTACTCCATCATGATTTCATCTAAGTATTTCGGTGTTTCTACTTCATCGATGTTGTTACTCCGTCGATGTTGTTACTCCGTCGATGTTGTTACTCCATCGATACTATTACTCCATCGTGATTTTGACTAAGTGTTCAAGCGATATTGTTACTCCTTGAGTGTTGTTACTACCCCGATGTTGTTACTCCCCCATTGTTGTTACTTCATCAAGGTAAGTTTCCTAGGTACGTCCCCGATCAACTTTGTGGATTTGATTAAATAATTTATGTGACATGACTCAACATGACCACGGGTGGTCATCCATTAGTTGGGGGGAGGTACTACAATGATGGCTCATTATTACTTTTATCAAACCTTCTCCACCATATTTTGCAAGATGTCCATATGCATCGGGACTTGAAGTTAGTAATGTTGTACTAATGGATGGTCCTTTTCAATGATGTGAAATAATTACCATTATTTCTTTCCATTATTATCCATTATTTGTCGTGATTTTTCCATATCTTCATCATTATCCTTCAGATTTTTACTTTCACTGCACTCCATCCCTGTCAAAAGCTCTCACTGCAAATCTACCTGTCAGCACTCCTTCCCGGTGGTCTGTCGTTACTCCAAAGTATTCTTACAAGCCATTACAGAATGGGTGGACAGGTTGTGAGACACTAGACAAAGAATACATAGTAGGTTCAACACAATGCAGATGTTTGGATAGTTTTCTTGAATGCAGGGTGGCATGTGTATTTTGATAGGCTACAAGGATTTGATGAAGCCATCATAGTAGAATTTACATTAAACTTGGAAGGAAAACACTATAAAGTCCAAGGATTGGATATTTCTGTCATAGAGGCAGCTATTTCAATTGTCAGTGGATTGCAGCAAAGAGGTCATAAATGGTTCTCTTGGAAGTCTCATCTGCCGAAGTTTCCGAAATTGTTTTTACAGGCTGGGGAGACAGCGGTCCATAAAGGAAGAGGGTATGATCGTAAATCACTGCCATATCCATAGGGTGAGGTGGCATATTTTGTAATGAGTTATGTTACTTGTGAAGGTTTTTTCTCTACATTGTTTAAATACCGCTTCAAACTTCTTGCATGCCTTCGATTTCGGCATGCACAGGTTCATGCTTTGGATATGCCACACTTCCTATGGAGCAGCCTGCACTTAATGGCGCAATCTTCCCAGTGGCCTTGAAAACCATTATCAGTTCTTACAAATCATGGTTTAGTGAGATTATTGGTGATGCATGCTCTGTCTCAGACCTTTGTGGCTTGGCCACAATTCACCGAATTAGCGGAGGAAGAACTTGTGGGCATGCTACCTGCAGGAGAAGAGCAAGAAGATGTATCAATGGAAGAAGAGGCCATAGATTATGTTGTTCAGCATCACTTGTTAGACCAACAGAGATGGATGTAATGGTGTTAGAAGAGAGTGCAGTCGATGCTACTCCATAAGAACTAGCGTCGACTGACAATCAAGGAGAAAAGTCACCACCCATGGGTGTGACTACAGGTTGTGCTGACACACAAGAACCATCATCACCTATCTAAACAGTTGAAGAATCTTTGATTGAGAATGTAGGTGGTGTTGTTACACAAGAAACAGCACCACTTGTCCAAACAATTGAAGAACTCCTTGTTGAGGATGTAGGTGGTGGTGTTACACAAGAACTAGCACCACTTGTTCAAATGGTTAAAGAACCCATGATTGGAAACGTAGGTGGTGCTTTCACACAAGAACTAACACCACCTGTTCAATTGACTATGAAACCTTTAGGGGAAACAGGGGCCATAGTTGACACCACTCCACAAGAAATAGTGTTGGGTGTTGGGCAGAAGGACAATTTGGAAAAAGCATAGGTAGGAAGAGAAAAGGGGAGCATAGAACAGTCGATGGATATAGAAGAAGAGGAAGGAGGGCCTTCATCAATAGGAATGGAGATGACAAAATTTGACGAAACCATTACTTGTTCTCCTTTTCTTGTATCCTTTCCAAAAGGGGCAGGAAAACTCATTCTTCTAGACGTATGGAGAAAGAAGAAGCTTCTCTTTGATCCTGAAATTTGTTGGTAAAGATAAGGGTACCATTATCGACACGGTTAATCAAAAACTAGTGACGATTGGTGAAAGAATTGAGCAAATTGAATGGTTATAGGTTGGCACTGCCACACAAGAACTAGTGCCAACCGAAAAACAAAGTGAAGAAGCTTTTTCCAGTGTGACTCCTGTAGAAATTGTTCCTAAGCCGATGGAGGATTATGCAGCTAAATGGACTAACCTGCAAGGGCTAGAAATTGTTAGTGAGCCGATGGAAAAAGATGTTGCCTAATAGACTGACCCGCAAGGGCCATAAACTGTTCCTGGGTTGATGGAGGAAGATGTTGTTGATCAGACCAACCCGCAAGGGTTAGAGACTATTTCTGAGCAGATGGAGAAGATTGTTGTAGATGAAACCAACCGGCAAGGGTTAGGAACCATTCCCACACAAGTGGAGGAGGACAGTTGGGAAGTAGAGAAATTACAAGAGAAGGGTGTCAAAGACACTGCTACACAAGACCTTGCAATGAATCCAAAAGTGCAGAGAGAAGATGTAGAGGTCTTGTGACCTGAATAAATAGATGGTGGGACTGTTTCCCGAGTTGAGAAACAAACGGAAGAAATCATATTCAAACAAGAACCAATTAACAATTTTGTCAACGTCAATCCGCTAGGTCCTGGGCCAGTTGTGAGGCCTATTGTTTTGGATAATTTGGTATCTACGGATAAATACTAATTCCCTAGATAAGTAGCCATATATAGAACAACAGTTTAAATCACTTTAGCCTTTTCCTATAACCAATAGATAAGACAAAGAGGATGAGAATACCTACTTTTAGTTTCGATTTCCTCTTGTCTCCTTTGTATCAATCCTATCATTCCTTCCCGTACATAATGTTCTTGAGAATTACCAGTAAAAATCAACAGAAGACAAAGAACCGATCAAAGAAAAAGATCTATTGATTACAAGTAAATGGAATCATATACATTCACACATATAAGCATCATAAAACAAGATAAGCATATGGTAAAAAGGTTCAAATACTTTATTGAATAGAAGGAATAATTAAAACCATGACGTCTGATTCGAAGTCACTCCTCCAGCTTTGATCCCATCCACATCACATCAAAAGCATGACACTCCAGCAACATAACAATACTTGTCTCAAAGTCAATTCTCATAGCAACATTATCTCCTTACAATTCATCAAAGTCCAACCCTTGATCACTTAGATGAGTGCTCAATTTATACGAAGATGGAGGAGGTTTTATCCTCAATGAGGGTATTGAATGGCCTTCCAAACTTAGAATTAGTTACATGGAGGAAGGGATGAGAATATAGGAGGTATCTTAACTCATTCCTCATCCATTTTCGAGCTCATAGGAGATGATAAGTGTGGGAATCATCTAGAAGATAAGAATATTTCCCAAACCCGGTGTGAATTTTGCTCAAACTTGCCCAACGCAGGTCAAAGTGGGCATAAGTGCTCTGCAGAGCACCTTGGCATGGACTTAACTACTCTGCAGCACACCTTTGCATGGGCCTACCTACACTGGTCCCTCTAAAGGTTATTTCAGGATGTCTTCAAGCCATGAAACTATCTGGGAAGGAGGCATTCAAAAGTTTGACTTGTTTAGGGCATGTAGCAACTGAAATTAGGGTTGATGAGCCCTAAAACACTGATCTATATGATGGGAGCGATATGCCCAAATGGATTTGTAACACCTGCCCCCTAAAGAATGAAGTCGAAAAATGTAAATGTCGAATGAAATGCTTTACGATGTGATGAGGAGGTTTCGAGGTGGAAGGTGACCTACATCAATTACAATACATATATCATGATATTTTGATTTTTTTTCATGAATCGCTGAGGTAAGGCATACCCATGCTCAGCATATAAAATTTCATTACATGTACATAGGCAGTGGTCTATAGATATAGACCCATGAATGGATGACCATCATTGTAAGGCCATTGTACATATGATTTAGTACTCCTAAAATCGCAGCCCGGATGGATGAAACTAGATCTGGGGTCTTCTATCTCGTTCAATCGTTCGCTCAAGTATGTGTTACCAGGAAAAGTGTCTATTTATAACTGCTCTATCCCACTAAGGTGTGACAGCTGCCTTAGAAACAAACAGAGAAAACTACTTTTGTATTTCCTTTATGAATTAGAGATAGAGGGGGATAGAAAGAACCGACCTGGTGTCTTGTGCTAATCCTTTGATCCAATCCTTCTCTTCTTCGACAGCTTCCAGCTACCTGCTCCCTTACTTGCCCAGCTTCACCAAGTTCCTGTAAGATCACAGAAGAAGAAAACTATACAAAGACATGGATCTATATTCATAATCAGCTTAGGATCAGATTTAAGCTAAACATACAAATGTAACAAGCATCAATGATACACAAGCATGTAGGAAAAACTCAAATAGTTTTTATTGATATACAAGAAGATCCAGGAGGAGTTACAACCGATGATTCCTGACCCAGCATCAACCTCCCAGCAAAGAAGCCCCTCTTCACCTCCAACAAAGCATAAATCACCCAATACTCTGATATTTATCTCAAAACCAACAGCAATTCCTTGCAATGTACAAAATTCCAGCCTCTGGATCTCTGGGATGAGGGATCCATATATAGATGTATGCAAGGAGGATGAGTCAGCTTATGATTTGACTAGTGTCTTCTCTCTGTCAGTTCTTGCTTCCACTTGGAGACTGAGAGCCTCTTACTCATCCTTGGTCGAATTCAGTGAGGCAAGTGTCATCGGAGAAGATTCTGGAAGCTTCGATTGTCTTTCCACCTCGCGGAATGGCACTGCCATTTGTCATTTCCCGCTCAACGCACCCTGATAGTGCATTTAGGTGCGTTGCAACGCACCCAGCTAGTGTATTTAGGTGCTATGAAACGCAGCTAGCCAGTGGAGCAGCTGAAATGATCTTGTTTTGACTTATTCTGAGCAGTTTCTGGTGGAGAACATCTGGGAGAAGTTGTAATTTGTTGACCTTGTTCCTTTAGGGGTTAGAAAAACACTTTTAGGGACTTAGGAGCCCTTGGTTTATGGACATTTCATGCTTGGTGCTGCAAGGCACAAAAATGTCTATAACAGTTGCCCCATAAAGTATGAGGCCGTTAATCGGGTGAAATGCTTTATTATGAGGATCCGAAGTTCTTTCAATGCTGGGAGGAGACCTGTAATAAGATTCAATACAATACATTATCTTCATACTGTTTTTCATGATCTAGCTGAGGCGGGCATTCCCATGCTCAGCTTTATAAATTCATTTTCATGTACATAGGACAGACAATCGTCTGAGTGTAGACTGATGATTCTGATAGAGCCATCATCCTTTTGGTAGGATGATTATATGTGCTGCAATGTTGTACATTTAATGTATTTGTTTTCCTGAATATATATCGCAGCCCGGATGGATGAAACTAGATCCGGGGTCTTCAATCTCGTCCGATCTTCACTCGAAGTACAAGTCGATCCATGTGAGAAATGTTCTGAAGTCGAACATGGAAAGACATCGCTTGATTACCAGTCAATGATATAAAATGTTAACAAGCGTGAGAGGAATCACCGATAATGATAATGACCCTCAAGGTACTACAGTACAATTCACGTGGTGTGAATAAAGGACTTGGCATCGAACACCACGCAAAATCTTTCGGTCGAAGGCCATTGATGTAAACCTGTCGCCGGAAGTGAGAAACTTGCCATTGAGGCATGCAAGCTTCAAAGTACTGAATAGGGTGTTCCTAGACCAACTTCTTGGATAATGAGCTGATGTCGACAAGAAGTGATCCGTCAAAGGAGGGCCTTAATGAATCCCACATCAATGACACGGAACGGAGCAAATGATTTTGATGGAGGTGAAAACAATCTGATGATATACGGTTCAGGATGGTGGTCATGAAAGAATGGAGTATAATGTATGGTAGTGGGTGGGACACAGGTGACTTCTCTGGATGACTTCTCTTGAACATGTCGGCGACACTTATGTGATGGATTGGCAGCATTAACCCCAAATTTGGATGGTATGGCGTGACCATGGCGATGTGACCGGTGAATGAAACAACCCAACCCGACTCGGACACGGAGTGGAAGTGTCATGTTCAAGAGCGACTTGCTACCAATAAAGATTCTTTGAGTTTTCTTCCCAATTTTTCCCCAGTCATTGCTGACCAGTACCTCTTTATTTTTGTCAAGCTTGAGGAGGATAACATATGCTTGTTCTATAATTTTCCCTTCGGGCAAACCCATCGCTATGTTTTAACGAGCCTAGCGATAGTGAAACTCGTTCTCGTCTAAAGACAAGTTTGTCGCTATTAATATTTTTAACGAGTTTAACGACAAATATAACTCGGTCCTTTTCATTTTTAGAGAGTCTAAAAAGGTACGTAAAGGTAACTCCAAAATTCCTTTTCGTCATCTAATCCCTTAAGTCCGAAAAAGTATAAAAAAATACAGAATGGATGAATTTTCAATATTTTTAACGAGCCGAACAAAACAAGCGCTCGATCTTTTTGTGTAATAATCCCTCAGGTCCAAAAATATTAAAATCTAGAGGAGGGATAGCACTTCCTGTCCCTTTAACGAGCTGGAAGGCCAAGGACTCAGCAATCTTTTCATATTTTATGAGTCAGTTGAAAAGAGCTTAAAGAAGACTCGTCTTTTGAGGAACGAGTGATAAAATGGGTAGCAGCTGATTCCAGGTAAGGTTTGGAATTTTCCAATCACGGCAGTGTCACAAGGATGGCTAGTGAAATCACTCTTCGCAGTTGTTCCTCAAAATGGGTAAACAATCAAATATAGGTGAATGATCGGCCAATGTAAAAGTGGAGGTGACGGTGCAAACACGACCAAGGCTTTAATGGCTGAAGTACTACATTCACGGTGGTTATTTATCGGGGAATAGTTCATTTTTTACTGAGCTTAAACGCGGATGGAAACATTTTCTCGGTGCGGGTTTATTTTTTAACGAGCTTGAACCTTGCGGTAACACTGCTCGATTAATCCAGTCGTATGATAAGAATGTCTCATATAAAAACGGCAACTTTTAGTGTCTTGCCCCACATCCTTTCTTTATGCAAGTTAGGAAACGACCAATCCTACGAGTTTAAAGGGTTAGAGGTCCTATAAATTTAAAAAAAAAAAATAGTCGCTCTTTGCCTGCACTCCAAAAGGTTTGCATGCCCCCAGGTATAAAATAGAGTTTCAAGGTTACCCCTTCTTTAGTCTGTTAAAACATTTGTTTTACCGAGAGAGGCCTACCTCTTACAGGTTACCCAAAGATTGTTCTATTCGCGGTGAAAACAAAACACTTCTTCGGCGATGTCTATCGAAACAAACAAAGGTGAGCGACGATGCCTGCCAACTAACATAACTTTGACAAGAGAATCTTGTTCTAGAATAACCCCCTCTTCCAATCACGGACGGGGGTACAGACTAGTCGTATACTCCCACGGAAACCTACCCTATACCCGAAGTTTTCCTGCCGAAGCAGACTAGGGTGCATGCCCCCTGGGTTTCAGTCATATCCCTCCGAATTACTCGCGCTCATCGGGAGGATGGACTGGAGATTGAGACATTTCTTGCGTGAAAAGACCATTCAGGGATGGTATATGACTATTTTCTCTGTATGATCCAGGGAATGAAAGCTGGTCCACGAGCTTGACCACTCTTCCTTCGTGCGGAAAACACATTACTCTAAAGAGTGAGGAGACAATCGTTTCCATGCAATAAATATAGTCTCATCCAAGGAGTAGATTGTAATGTAGGGGTCCTTGAACTACCATTACGTTCAAGTGAACGGTTTTCTCTCTCAATGTTATGGGCACATCGGGAAGGATCCCTAAAGGTCGACTGGTTCCTTTATCAAAGCCTGTCAGATTTCTCATTTCAGGCAAAAGCGATGGCGAACCAAGCGCTTTCCAAGCAATTGAGGAAAGGATACTCACAGAAACCCCATCATCTATGATGGTACCAGCCATGACCATTCTATATATTTGAACAATAATTCAGAATGGTATGCTTACCGGTAAACGGGGTCTGCCTAGTTGATTCCAGTCGAAGGAGACAACTAGGTTGCTTGGAGGTGGGACCGAATAGACGGCCGGGTACGACTCTGACGAACTTCCTTCTTGCAGTAAAGGAATGGGTATATTGCCCCCATGTTCGTTGGAGTTTGTGCTTATGAAAAGAATTTGGACGGTGTCATCCTTGTTCTCCTTAGTGAGTGTATCATCTGAAGATGAAACCTCTGGAGGCAAGACCGGGTCAACTGCCGCCTCGACCTTTTGACTTTCGTCTGGTATGGATCCAGATGGTTTATCTTTAATGATAGGTGCTTCAGCCGACCACCTGAGTGGGCTAGACGGATTTTCAACTAGTGACGGACTCGGCAAGAGTTTTTTATATCCAGGAGGAAATCGTAACGGTGAAACCAGACGATCATCCAAAAATCTTTTGGCTTCGTCTAAGAAGGGAGAACGGTGAACGGCATGATCGCCTTCACACGGTTTACAAGGAAATCTATATTTTCCTTTTTGTCCTGGGACTTCACTTTCACTAGTCGACGGTGTGTTTTCAACATGATCATCAGAGGTTGACGACACCGGGTTGTGCAATCTATGAGACCAGTCCCTTAATATCCGAGGGATGCAAGGACAATCTCTATGAAAGTGGTCTCCTTTGCAAATGACACATGGCGATTTAGGCCTGGTCGGTGCAGTGTGTGGATTTTCGTTAGACGACACTCGTTTTTCCCCATTCGCCTTTGGCTCCTTCTTCTTCTTCTCTTTCTTCTTCTTTTCCTTCCTCTCCTTAGGAACTTGACTTTTGGCTTTACCAGCCCCATCAAGCGAAGAGGAAGGAGGAGAAGAAGAATTAGAGGAAGTAGAAGGTTGGTGGGCAATTTTGGACTCGTCTAGTTGCTGATTCGATTGTTCAGGAATAGTGGTGTTCTGAACGACAGAGGTTGAGAAGAGCCATACAGGCAAACCAATTGTCAGTCCTGGAAGCGACAATGTGGCCACATGGGGTGCACCAACATCTCCCCAAGAGGAGAAGGGACTAGGATTTCCTCCAAGGGGAATTCCTTGGTTGGTAGACTCCATTTTCTCAACCCAAGATCAACGTAGGAAAAGGGTAATGAATATTCCAGTTTTTAAGAGTCGAGAAAAAACAAAAGATGACTCTAGTCTCCTTTGATTTTTAATGAGCCTGAAGTGACAAGTGCTCAGATGGACCTTTTCCGTTAAAGAGTCTGAAAAGGAACGAAAGGGACTGCTCTGGAGATCTAGGTAGAGGGAGTACCAAACCAATCGCAAAACTGCAGAATACTTTTTACGGTACGGCAGTCAATCTTCCCGAATGTTGTGTTCAGTGCATTGCGATCGATAGGGCGGCAGACACGGCTTCCTATGGATAAAGGATTTAAGCCTATAGGGGTCTCCCAATATATACTTGATGGTGCGTGGGAGCACAAGTCCGTACTGGCACTTATCATCTCAATGTGGAGGAATCACCCAACCATCAGTGAGGACAACAGTTACCAGGCTTTACGACGCCAGAATACGTCTCTAGCCTAGACCTCTAAATGTTGTGCGTTAAGTTCCAAAGCGTTGTTAGATTCATTGAATGTATTTTAAGTTGATCTTTCTTATGAAGTTTGCCTTTTGGGTTCACCACGAGATGTAGATGTAATTCCTAAAATGTAATCTAAAGATGATAAACAAACTTTTTATCTCTTTTCTGCAATGAAAATCCTAGCTACTAGGGGAAAAGAAAGACACAATCTTTTCACAAAGAGCAAAGAGCACACTGTAAATGCACTTTCCTAAATCAAGCCAAACAGACTGTCAATATGCAAATGCACATGTGCATGTATTTGTTTTCGACTTTCTTAATATTGATGCTAAAAAGAAAGTTGATGTACAAATCTGAATTTGCTTTCAAGCGACAAACACAAACAAGCTTCTTTTCGAAATCAAAAGATAGAGACGATTACTACACTTTAAGATTTTGAAATAAATACTCGTTTTTGACACTAGAAAGTCACAAATTCAGACCAAAGGCAATAGTACAAGTATAATCGACCATCAACAGCAATCAAACTTTCTCCTATGATCGAAATCGACACTTGCGACAGATCTAAATCAAAGGACGACAGTACGACTATTCTACTTTTGCAATGGAAAACTGTAAACGACTCAACAAACACACAAAAACATCTAAAGTTCTTTTGTACAAAGGAGGCGGAATAACAGCAAGCAAAAGGGGTTTTTAAACAGACACATATACTGATCAGAGGCTGCAAAAATCAGAGACAAAACTGGAAAGAATGAAGGACAAGAACCTCAGCTGCACAGGACTAGGCTGATCAGCGCACCTGTTACACAGAGAAACTGGATTGCAACGCAGGTTTCCCTTTCGGGAAGTGCGCTGAAATGCAGGAACTCTTAACAGTACCTGCGCTAGGGCAGAAACGAGAATTCTATCTGGGTTCAAGGTCACGGTTTGTAGTTTAGTCTTTGGTTTTTGGCCAAGTAAAAGCAATCAGTAATGCACAATCAGGGGGTAGATCTAAGGAGGGTCTAAGAGCTATCACAAAGGGCAATCAGATCATTTGTGAATCAGTTGTTCAAATCATAAACAGATCCAGTGAATGGATTGAAGTAGCAGATGTCTACTTTGCATTTGTTATGGCAAATGCAGTTCGAATGCTACTTATAAGTTTATGAAACAAACAACAAAAGATACACAAACAAACTAATTAGACAATCGTCCCCAGCGGAGTCGCCATTTTGTTACCAGGAAAAGTGTCTATTTAGAACTACTCTATCCCACTAAGGTGTGACAGCTGCCTTAGAAACAAACAAAGAAAACTACTTTTGTATTTCCTTTATGAATTAAAGATAGAGGGGGATAGAAAGAACCGACCTGGTGTCTTGCGCTAATCCTTTGATCCAATCCTTCTCTTCTTCGACAGCTTCCAGCTACCTGCTCCCTTACTTGCCCAGCTTCACCAAGTTCCTGTAAGATCACAGAAGAAGAAAACTATACAAAGACATGGATCTATATTCATAATCAGCTTAGGATCAGATTTAAGCTAAACATACAAATGTAACAAGCATCAATGATACACAAGCATGTAGGAAAAACTCAAATAGTTTTTATTGATATACAAGAAGATCCAGGAGGAGTTACAACCGATGATTCCTGACCCAGCATCAACCTCCCAGCAAAGAAGCCCCTCTTCACCTCCAATAAAGCATAAATCACCCAATACTCTGATATCTATCTCAAAATCAATAGCAATTCCTTGCAATGTACAAAATTCCAGCCTTTGGATCTCTGGGACGAGGGATCCATATATAGATGTATGCAAGGAGGATGAGTCATCTTATGATTTGACTAGTGTCTTCTCTCTGCCAGTTCTTGCTTCCACTTGGAGACTGAGAGCCTCTTACTCATTCTTGGTCGAATTCAGTGAGGCAAGTGTCATAGGAGAAGATTCTGGAAGCTTCCATTGTCTTTCCACCTCGTGGAATGGCACTGCCATTTGTCATTTCCCGCTCAACGCACCCTGATAGTGCATTTAGGTGCGTTGCAACGCACCCAGCTAGTGTATTTAGGTGCTATGCAACGTAGCTAGCCAGTGGAGCAGCTGAAATGATCCTGTTTTGACTTATTCTGAGCAGTTTCTGGTGGAGAACTTCTGGGAGAAGCTGTAATTTGTTGACCTTGTTCCTTTAGGGGTTAGAACAACACTTTTAGGGACTTAGGAGCCCTTGGTTTATGGACATTTCATGCTTGGTTCTGCAAGGCACAAAAATGTCTATAATAGTATGAGTCTAACCATGTGAATATGTGATCTGAATCTGAACATGGGAAGACACCGTCTGATTACCAGCCAATGATGTGAGCCGTTAACAAATGCAAGAGAAATCACCGATAATGATAATGATCCTCAAGGTACCACAGTACATTCTCCATGGTGTGAATGGATGTTTTGATGTCAAACACCATACAAAGTCTTTCGATCAAAGGCCATTGATGTCAACCTATCACCAGAAGTGAGAAATCTGCCATTAATGTATGCAAGCCTCACGGTACTGGAAGGGTGTTTCTAAGTCAAATTCTTGGATAATGTGCTCATGTCGACAAGAAGTGACTCGTCGCAAGAGGGCCTTGATGTATCCCACATCAATGACATGAAACAAGTCTAATGATTTTGGAGACAGAATTTTGACTGATGACACAAGGTTCAGGAATGCGGTCATGAAAATGAAGGTTTATGGTATTGCAAAGGATGAATTTTGATTGAATGACTTCTCTTGAACATGTTGGACGCACTGAAATGAATTGGTAGCATTGACCCAAAACAAAGTCATGGATGGTATGATAGACCAATGTTATGATAACCATCAAGATGATAACCCAACCCAAGTAGTCATAGTGATGAAGTGAAAGTGTCATGTTCAAGAGCGACCTGCTACCATAAATTGGTTTACCACTTTTTCCATTTTCCCTAGTCATTGTTGACCAATACCTCTTTATTTTTTATCAAGCTTGAGAAGGATAACATATGCTTGTTGTATAATTCCACCCTTCAGGGGAATCCATCGCTATGTGATGTTTTAACGAGTCTAGAGAAGGTGAAACTTGGTCTTGTCATGATGGACAAGTTTGTCACTATTTGATGTTTTAACAAGTCTAATGACAATGATAACTTGGTCCTTTTCATGTTTAGAGAGTTTTAAAAGCGACAAAAACAAAACTCCACAAGTTATTTTTCGTATATTTGTCTCTCAAGTCTGAAAAAGCGTAAAACAATACAAGAGAGAACCTATTGACCATGTTCGATCAACATATTCCTTTTTTGTAAGTAATCTATCTCAGTCCAGAAAAGGGTTAAAATTATACTAAGTAGATGTCATTTCCAATCCGTTAACGAACTAAAAAGGATAAGCGCTTGGCAATCTTTTCATATTTAGAGAGTCTAAAAAGAGCTTAAAGAGGACTCCACTTTGAGGAACGAGTGTTGTCTAGGATAGCAAATAGTTCCGGTGATGTTGGAACTTCTCAAAAAATGTTCATTTATGTGAAGAGGCTAGCTAATAAGACCACTCATTACAACTGTTCCTCAAAAGGGGTAAAACAACCAAGTGAAATCGTTTGATCGGCCAAGCAGATAGTGACGATGGAAGGAGAAAAACCAAGGCTCATTTGATGGAAAAGGCTGATAGAATGGAAATCACGAGGGTTAAAATGGAAATGGGTTCATTTTTACACAAGCTTGAACCATGAAAAACTATGCTTGAGATTTGTTTACATTCCCCCAACATGATGACTTGATTCTAGGTGCATGCCCCCCAAGCTTCATTGCATTCACCTAAGTAGACTACTCGTGGCTATGAGGTGGATGGAATGAAGGTTCATATACGAGATCAAGTGAGAGACTCAACTGGGATTTTACAAGATCTAATCAAAGACTCAAGTTGGAACTTTGCTCCAAAGGACCTTGTTTCATTTTTTAATGAACTTGACACAAGACAAGGAACTCTGCTCAAATTCCTTGTTTCATTTTTTAACGAGCTTTACACAAGACCAGGAACTATGCTCATACTCTTTGTTTCATTTTTTAACGAGGTTGACACAAGACCAGGAAGGATCCTCGTATTCCTTGTTTCATTTTTTAATGAGGTTGACACAAGACAAGGAACTATCCTCATATTCCTTGTTTCATTTTTTAACGAGTTTGACACAAGACAAGGAACTATGCTTATAAGTTGTTTCATTTTTAAATGAGGTTGACACAAGAAAATAACCATCCTTATGGGGCCTGTTTCATTTTTTAACGAGGTTGACACAGTAAAAGAACTATTCTCATATTCCTTGTTTCTCTTTTTAATGATCTTGACACAAAACAAGGAATTATGCTCTGGGACGTGTTTCATTTTTTAATGAGGTTGACACAGTAAAAGAACTACCCTAATATTCCTTGTTTCATTTTTTAATGAGGTATACACAAGACAAGGAACTATCCTCATATTCCTTAATCACGACCCATAAAAGGTCAATACTTTCACCAAGTGAAGAGGAAGAAGGGGAGGAAGAAAAAACCGAGGAAGAAGGAAAACAGTCAACTTTAGGATCAACTGGAGGTTGATTTTATCCAGTTGGAGGAGAACTTGATTGCAGAGAAATAACAACATTTTGAACCAAGGAGTTTGAAAACAACCATACTAGCAAGCCAATGGTAAGTCCCGAAAAGGACAATGTAGCCATATAAGGAGCACCAATATTTCCGAAAGGAGGAAAAGGACTAGGATTCCCATCAAAAGGAATTCCTTGATCGGTGGACTCCGGATTTGTCACCATATGTCTCAACCTAAGATCAACTAAGGAGTGAGTGTGGAGGATGTTATCCACGGACAATTAAATTTATTTTAATCAAAATAACAAAACAAAACAAAAGAGGGATGATCTAGGAAAAAGAATTCCCAAGCAACTGTGAACTACAGAATACCTCTCGGCGAACCGAGAAGTATGGGCGGGCAATCTCCCCTAATGCTGTGTTTAGTGTATCACAGTGTACAAGGTGGCCAACTCGGTTACCTAAGGATGGATAGAAACCTAGTGTTTTCCTCCCATATATACCAAAAAGTACGTGGAGGCCCAATCTGTATTAGCATTGTCTAATGCAAAACCGCACGGTGAGAGCCTTCCCATATACTTTACGCACTGTAACACCACCCTATATACCCGAAGTTACGTGGACGAGCTACGATATACTCACATATACAGAATGAGGTATCACACTTGGGATGTATTCCAGACAAGTTAGCAACAATTGCTATGTTTTACGACGCCCTAACACATCTCTAGCCTAGAACCTCTAAATGTTATGTGTTAAGTTACAATGGTCCGTTAGGTTAATTCAGATGAATTTTAAGTTGATCTTCTTTAGAATTTTTCTTTCAAGGTTCACCACGTGATGTATGTTTGCAATTCCTAGAATGCAACTATCATGAGAAAGAAAGTTTTCATTTAATTTGAACAATGAAAACCTTAGCTAGTAGGGATTGAGCAATCAGATCTTTGATAAAGAGCAAAGAACACAATCTAATGCAATTTCCCTAAACTATTCCTATGAGCACACACAAACTTTTCAATGCATGATGCATGTTTTTCTTTTCAATTCCCTTAATGTTATTATGAACAAAAGGAAACTAATGCACATACAATCAATCAATCTTTTTCCAAGAACAAAGACTTTACGACAGTTCTGTTTCGAAGGAAAAGAAGACTTTTACAACACTTTCTTTTGAACAAAGATTAATCGATAATAATCTAACTTTGATGATGAATCGATAATGACAAAAAAATAATTTAAGAAACATTAATCAATCAAGTCAAAGTAGGGCTAGCAAAGGAGATACAATCTTGATTTCAGAGACATGACATTCATTAATCATTCAGCAATCAAACAAAATAAATTTGGTAAAAGTCCCTATCCAAAGGTGGAAAACTGACCCAAGGAGGATCAGCGTAGCCCTAAATGGGAGACATTTCTCTTCACAGCATTGTCCCTAAGCCAAGGATACTCTGCAGCACACTATTTCCCTCACAAGCCTGCGCTGGTGATAGTAAGCCATTTCAAGAGGCAAACTGACACAATCTTTTACCAAAAATCATTGCAACAGAGCTTAAACAAAATCAATGAAAACAAGTAGGGTCTACAAGAGTGTCTTAGGAGGTGGATAAGCTACTAGGAAGGATGATCTTCCCCAGTTTGGTCGCCAATTTTTTTGGAGAATTTGGTATCTATGGATAAATACTAATTCCCTAAATAAGTAGCCATATCTAGAACAATAGTTTAAAGCACTTTAGCCTTTTCCTATCAGCAATAGATAAGACAAAGAGGATAAGAATACCTACTTGTAGTTCCGCTTTCCTCTTGTCTCCTTTGTATCGATCCTGTTGCTCATTCTCGTACTTTACAGGCTTGAGAAGTACCTGTAAACATCAACAAAAGACAAAGAACCGATCAAAGAAAAAGATCTATTGATTACAAGTAAATGGAATCAGATACATTCACATATATAAGCATCATATAACAAGATAAGCATATGGGAAAAAGGTTCAAATACTTTATTGAATAGAAGGAATAACTACAACCATGAAGTCTGATTCGAAGTCACTCCTCCAGCTTTGATCCCATCCACATCACATCAAAATCATGATACTCCAGCAGCATAACAATACTTGTCTCAAATTCAATTCTCATAGCAACATTATCTCCTTACAATTCATCAAAGTCCAGCCCTTGATCACTTATATGAGTGCTCAATATATAGGAAGATGGAGGCGTTTTTGTCATCAATGAGCGTACTGAATGGCCTTCTAAACCTAGAATTAGTTCCATGGAGGAAGGAATGAGAGCATAGGAGGTATCTTAACTCATTCCTCATCCATTTTTGAGATAATAGGAGATGATAAGTGTGGGAATCTTCTAGAAGGCTCCAGAAGATAAGAATATTCACAAAACCCTATGTGAATTTCGCTCAAACTCTCCCAGTGGCAGTCAAAGTGGGCCTAAGTGCTCTACAGAGCACCCTGGCTTGGACTTAACTGCTCTGCAGTGCACCCTTGCATGGGCCTACCTGCGTTGGTTAGTCTAGAGGTCATTTCAAGATGTCTTCATGCCATAAAACTATCTGGGAAGGAGGCATTCAAAAGGTTGACTTGTTTAGGGAATGTAGCAATTGAAATTAGGGTTTGATGAGCCCTAAAACACTGATATGGATGATGGGAGTGATATGCCCAAATGGATCTATAACACCTATGGAAGAAATAGATGTGAAACAAGATTTTATTGGGCAATGTGCAAAAATAAGACCCCCTCTTAAGGAACGATATCAAGCACAATTTAGAGAGAATATGCAGCTGAAAATGGAGGTCATGAAATTGAGGAAACAGATCCAGTGCCTACGAAGAAAAGTGAGAAAGCATAATAAAAACGTTGCGGAGCCCTAGCCTGAAATTGTTTCAGTGGAAACACATATTGAAGACAGGCCAACGACTTCAGCAGCTATACAGACAGAATCGTTCTTCCATATGATTGAGGCATGAGAGTTTGTCATGTCTGCAGAGATACAGAAGTGGCAAGCTACAGCATCTCTCCTTCAACGAGGGTCTATTCCTGTAGAGGCACACCGGGAAGGAATAAGGAAAACTTTTGAGAAAGCTGTGAAAACAGTCTTTGGTTACATAGAACAGCTAGAAAAGGAAAACAGACGAAGGAGAAGTAGCAAAAGAAAATTGAGGGGCTGGAAGAACATGTGAAGCAACTAAAGGTTGATAAGGAAGATATGTTTACCTTGGCTCAGCAGGAAATGGCTTGTTTTCCTCCTGCTCATAGCTACGCCTTGTTCCTCCATGAAAAATATCTATTCTTTTGTTTAGAAATCATCTGCCAGGAGCTTAGTCATGACATAGAAGATTCAATGTAGTTTTTACGCATCATGAGATGCTACAATGTTTTGGATCAGCATTTGATGTGCGAATTGTACATTGATAACTACTTCATGTGAAATGATCAATCATTTAACCCAGTTCCAGATGTAAGAGATATTAAACTCAGATATTTTACCTCCTACACTCTCAACCAGGTTAAATGGAAAAAGGATTTTGATACGTTTGAAGAAAATCAGGTAAAAAGGTTGCTTTTCATTAGGATGGAGAATTGTTAGTCTGTGAATGTTTATAACAGAAGTGAAACCCTATAGGGGATAGAAGGGTGAAAAGGAAATATGTTGGAAACTCAGAAATGGTGTGCTGATATATGCACAAAACAAATCTTCACTTGCTAGGAGGAGGCCCGGGACAACTACTAGAAAAGGTGGATGATTTCGTCATCAGTTTTCAGCATATGTGAGCCTTTTGGGGCCCCTAATTTTGCTCGGTATCTAAATAGGGTACCTAGGTACATTGCATGTATGTGAATTTGTGGGGTCTGATGGATGGGTTTGAGGTTTTGATTTCTCATCATCTAGTTTCCAGCTTATCAGCACACTCTAGCTTACGAGGAAAACGAGGATTGGTGGAAAGAAGTCGTCCAAACAAATGGGTATAAGCCTCCAGGGATAGAGATGTCTGCCAAATATGATCTTGCATAGCTTCACGAGATCATCACAACTCGAACCCAGACTTGTGTAGGCGATGAACTTCATGAGGACATGTAGTAAGGCCAGTTGGGGGGAGATGGTGGTGGCTAGATTTTCATACTTTTACTCACCCTTTTTAACTTGTTCTTTTATCCATTTCACGCCAATAGTGGCTAATCGATATCTTAAAGTGCATAGGTATACCTCTCATCATGTCTCAATGGATTATTGGTTAATAAATCTTAATCATAGGAGATTATTACCAAAGTGACTACTAATTCAGTTATTTCTGCAAATTTAAAGGGAGAATGACCAGGACCGTGATTCAATGAATGATGCTATCAAACTGGCAGTGCTATTCTTGAATGTTGGATGCAACAATGAACCAACTCTTTGATTAACACACAGCTATATTTTAACATTATGTTTCATTTTGGAAACCGCCATGTAATTAAGGGCAGAAAGTGTCGTAATTCTAGGAGTTGTATCATTGATAATTTGTATAAAGTAAAGTTGCGGGATGTGAAATCCAACACTGTTAGGAGGCATAAAGTTTGCAAGAGAATACTCTAATTTTGAGTTTGTAACAGCACAATTGTAATATTCCTTTTATTAATGATAAATTGATCTTCTGAGCATATCATGATTCCTTGATCTCGCCACAACCCTGATCAGGGAGTTGGGCCCACTCTCCTAACCAGGTGTTGTTGGATTAGATGTGTTAGGTTTATTTCTATAAGTTTATTATTGTTTTGAATGTTTATCATTGTGTTATTGTGAGCCCTTATTGCTATTACTCGTATTTTTTGTTAGTTATTACCTGTTGTTACTCTTATTGGTTGTTACAGTATTGCTTGCGGTTACACGTCGATGAATTTATAATTAATGTTCATTGTTGGGTATGGAAACTGTGGCCTACACATACAGTGCATGATAGCCTTGAAATAACTCTTGGGGCCCTAGGTTGAAAATTAAATGTGGTTTGGGTGAATTGCATGATTCATACTTGGACACCAACAATAGTAACCAACATTATCTTCTCAGCAAGGCTTTAACTGACAACTCTATCTCTCATTAGATCAAAGAATAATGTTGGCGAGACTAATGACAATGGACACCTTCATTATTGTCTCTCAAGGTACATACCCACGTGGGTGTTCACTAAGTATGACCTTCTAGGACTATTCTTGTCTTGGGTTCCCAGACCTCAAATAATATCGGTCTGTTGCCTACTCTTACCTTGGATTCCCTACACATCCTCAAATAGCATCGGATGTTGGATGATTACCTAATCATCCATCCTTTCTTCCATGGAAAATTTTAGGGGCTAATGTTCGCCCAGTGGGCTAATTTTCAATGATTTTTCCACAAAAAAGATTCGCCAATTTCCAATTTTATAAAAGACGATTCGCCCAAATTTTAGAATATAAAATTATTTTACCTTAAAAATCGCCAACATTATAGAGAGACTATATATAAAATAATTATAAATTTGATTAATTTTACAAATATATCAATAAACATTTATAATTTTCATATTAGGGATTAGTGAGATTCGCCAATGTTTTAAACTTCAAGAAAATTTTCCATCCTTAAAATTTTCCTTGCAGTTCCCAAGGGAAGACAAGAATGTTGTGTCTATCTCTCCCTCTCAACTAGGGAATATATGCACATTATTGTAAAGGAATGTACCCAAGTTCCCTCTGACCAGGGACCCTTCCAAGCTCCCTCTTAATTAGGGACTCTTCTTTTCATCAGCAACTTCTTCTTCATGGGTCCTTCAGTTGCTTGATCACTTTCTTTCCTTGATGTCATGAAATTCAGTCGAGCCTCTTGTAGGGCATCAACCATCGATCACTTTCCTTCTTAGTCTGCCATGTCATTCCTTTCTTCATGGAAAGTGGCCTTCTTGATACATATCTAGAACTTTCATCATATGGCTACTTCTTTCTCATCATGTTTCTTTCAGGAATTTTCATCCACCACATGAATTCATCCCTGCATGAACCCATCCATATATTATTCAAGAAATCAAAGCATAACATTAAATCAAATATTAACTTACAAGATGGATTTTCATTATGACATCTTGTTGTCTTGAACCATCAACATCCTACATGTGCACATCTCTAAGGCCTTTCCATGTGTGAAGGGTCCTTTGATATTTTTCTTCCTTTGTTAGAATTCTCGTGCCTTCTTCTAGGAGATGTCTCACCAAATCTATCGGATGTTGATTCCTAGTGTCCATGGTGTGCTTTTATCCCTAATCTCTTTTTCTCATATGATTCTTTATAGGTTTCTTAGTCAACCACCTCATAGTCCATATTAGGTCATTTCTCATGTTGACCTTTATCAGTGTGTGAACCTTGCCTTCATGCATATCTTCAATGAAAGAGATCTATCCTATTCTTGACCATGCTTTCAGAGCAATTCCTCATACTCATTAACACAAATGATGACATGAATTAATTGAAAAACATAGATGCATACCTCATCTTAGTTCTTTCCTTGATCATTTCAACTTCCTTTTGACAGCTTCCTTGATTGAGATTATCTCAATTTATTTGCTCTACTACATCTTTTTTTGCCTACATATCATCCTTTCTTGAATCCCCATAAGTGAAATTTCTATCGAGACATATGCTTCTCCTGAAATTTATGAACCCTCTATTGAATATTTCACCGGAGGATCCTTGTAGTCTTCATCCTACAAATGTTCCTTCCTGTTGATGATAGTGGCCTTCTAAGATGATTCTTCCTCATTATGATCATTCCTTTATGCATTGATGAGATCATTCAATGGCTACATCCTTCCTACATGAATATATTAATCTGAGCTATCTTTGCATGATGCTCCTATATTCCTGAAGGTGTCATTCTTATAAATCATGCATTCTACCCTACTCCTACATATTCCTATGATACCCAAAACTTTAAATAGACCTTGGGTGAATAAGTGTAGAAAATCTTATAGATTCACAAGATCATGCAATTTACTAAAGCACAAAACAAGGATCTACTTCTACTTTCAACTAGTGAAAGCCAATAGATCGATCAAAACAATATCAACAAGAAGAATATAAATCAATGGCACATAACAAAAGATGTATCTCGGGAAATCCACTACTCAAAACCCCGCTATTTGCATTGCATATATCAGAAATATGAGTGAAGATACAAAGCTTGTTCTCACTAGAACAATTCCACACAAGTATGCTCAACTCTCTCAATTCACATGCTAGCTCTTGGCCAACACTTAGCCAATTCTGCAGTTGTCCAAGCCCCTAATATCTTGTGAAATTTCTAGGATAAATAACTTGTATTTAAAGGGAATTCATGCTTCCAAAACTATGCAATCCAAACATATGATCAATCTCTGATGCATGCATGATATTTACACTCCAGTAAATAATGAAACTAATAATACATCATCCCTACACTCTAGTCTCAACCAAATATTTCTCATAATCGACATGCATGAGTTTCTAATGAGGGAATCTTCAGTTAACTAGAGTGACACTTGTGGATTCACTAGTGCACCAACTGACTGTTAACTCTCTATTAGTTCCACAAACAGTTTGGAACTAATTTAACTGAACTTAACTTAGTAAACTGAGTGATCTAATTTCCAACTCAATTAAAACTCGTACTGGACCCCTAAAACTTAGGGAGAGCATATACGTGACTACAGAAATACTTCCAACTCGAAATTCCTAAGCTAATTAAGTTAATTAAACTTAATTAACTATTTACAAGTTGCTATGAGAATAGAATTCAATTTTAATTCTCAGTTTAATTCAAGGACAAATTAAACTGGAATTTCTTGTTTCCATTTCTCAACACTCCCTCTCAACAAGAAAGGGATTATCAGCTACCCCGATCCTGTCTCTGTGAAACTCGAATTTACATCTTGACAATGCCTTTGTCAAAATGTCAGCATCTTGCTCCTCCGTGGGAATGTACTCTAACAACATGATCCGCCTCAATACACAATATCTAAGATGATGATATTGGATATCAATATGCTTTGACCGATCATGAAAAACTGGATTTTCAGATATTTTGATGCAACTCTAATTATCACAATAAATCACAGTTAGATCCATCTGCTGACCAAACAAACCAACCAGGATCTTCCTCATCCAAATGGCCTCACATGTTTCCTGAATCGCATCCATGTACTATGCCTCTGCCAAACTGAGTGCAACTGATCTTTGTTTCCTGTTGTACCAAGAAATTGTCACTGACCCAATATTAAATATCCCTCCTGATGTGCTCTTCATGTCAGATGGACTCCCTGCCCAATCTACATTTGTGAAGCCTTGAAGCTTCACTCCCTCTGTCAATTTGTACCATAATCCATACTAAGAAGCGTCCGTGAGGTATCTCAACACAGGCTTTTTCGCCTTCCAATACAACTTGGTAGGCCTAACCATCACTTGACTAAGTTGGTTAACCACATAGCACATATCCAGTCATGTGTTCACCAAGTACATGAGTGAACCCACAAGCTACTTATAAACAATAGCTTCCACTACTTCCCCTGAAGTAGCATCCTCCTTCCTCCAGTTACCTACTAAAGGAGTCTCCATGGGTTTTTTGCTCTCCATGCGGAATCTCCTAAGTATCTCGTTGGCATACTTTCCCTAAGACACAAACAACTCCCCATATCCCTACCATTCCTCCATGCCAAGAAAGTAATGCATGAACCCCATGTCCTTCATCTCAAATTCTCTTGCAATTTCCTCCTTGCAAGACTTGATCAGTTGATCATCACCTCTTAGTATGAGATCATCAACATAAAGTACAATGATCAATAGTTTACCTTCCACCACTATGTGGTATAGGTTCGCATCCGCTTCACTCTTCATGAAGCCCAACCTGGTGAAGTAGCTATCCATCCTAGTGTACCAAGCATGAGGTGATTGCTTCATCCCATACAATGCTCTCTTGAGACGGCACACATGCGACTCACGGTCAAAGGAATCAAAACCTTCAAGCTTCTCTATGTACACCTTTTCCTCAATCATGTCATTAAGGAAGGTTGTCTTCACATCCATTTGATGTATCTTCCAACCCATATGTGTTGATAGTGCCAATATATATCTGATTGACAAGTACCTTGCAGCAAGAGAAAAGGTCTCATCATAGTCAATACCCTCTACTGTTAAAATCCACGGGCCACAAATCTAGCCTTATGCTTCTCCACACTACCATTTGTAGCTTTATTTACCTTGTAAAGCCAACGGGAGAACACCATTGACTTGTCCTCCACCATGGCATCAACCCAAACCAGTTGTTGCATTAATTCTTTAAAGGAAGATGGCACTCTCACAACACATTCACCCATAAGAGCCATGTACCTCTCAGGTGACCTCCCCTGCCTGTGTTGAGAAGAGGGTGCTCCCACATTCTCTTGTGCATCATCCAATAATCTGTCAGCCTCTCTAGTGCACTTTCTTCTCTCTTTGGAAGACTCTACCTAAGTGGACATCTCCACTCTGGGATCCTCTGCATGTGGTTGCTAAACATCAATCTAAGGCTCCTCATCTGCATGTAGCTCAAGCTCCCTCTCAAGGGAAACTCACATGGCCTTCTCCTCATCGAATCTGACATACCTACGAACCATTGTTATCCTGCTTGTCAGCAAGTACACCCGATAGTTGTGAGGTGTATCAATGTACCCCAAAAATATCCCCAACTTTGCTGTCAGCTCAAGCTTCTTCCATGCATCTTTGGTCACATGGAAATATACTGATGACCCAAAAATATTGAAGTGACCAACATTTGGCCTCTTATTGGAATAAGCCTCCTCTGATATCTTCATCTCAAGTATCCGATGTGGGTTACGGTTTTGAACATAAACCGTTGCGTTGCATGCCTCAACCCACAAGTGTAGTGGTAGGCCCTAATCATGTAGCATCACCCTTGTTTCCCCTACTGTGCTTTTTTTCTTCCTCTCAGCCACCCCATTCTTCATAGGGTTATGGGGTGTCATCAACTCTCATTTAATCTCTTCCACTGCACAGAAGTTCTTAAACTCATTTGAGACATACTCACCACCATTATCACTCTGTAGAGATTTAACCTTCTTGCCTGAATCTTTCTTCACCAATGCTTTAAACTCAAAAAAAAATTGAAAGTTTGATCCTTTTTCTGCATGAAAACTATCCAACATTTATGAGAATAGTCATCAAAAAATATAACATAATACTTGTGTTTGGTCATGGATGTTGTTGAGAATGGTCCACACACATGTGAATGGGCTCGCTCTAGAATAACCTCTACTCGACTATCTCTGTCATGAAAGGAAGACTTGGTGTATTTTCCCAAAGTACACGCCTTGCATGTATCAACTTTCTCAAGCGTACCTTTCGGAAGCCTAGTAGAGATCTGCGAAAATATCTTCAAATCCCCATGATGCAAGTGGCCTAATCACCTGTGCCACAACTCGCCAACGTCTTGGCTTTGCACCCTTTCTTCTTTCATGCTTAAAGTAGCACACTCCTCTACCTCCAGCTTATAGAGATTATTCACCTGAATTCTTATCTTCGTTACTTGACCTACAGTTATGTGTCAAAGGAATGTCTTTACTTTCGAGAAGATCGCATCATAGCCTCTGTCCTCAAGCATGGCAACGAATACCAAGTTATTTTTCAGCCCAGGCACATACATAACATTATTTAAGGTGAGTGGAGTCCCATGCTCCCTCTGAAAAGTAATCGTGCACAATCCAGTAACACTATACTTCCTGTCATCACCCATATATATATGCATCTGGAGATATTTCTCCTACAGGTCATTGAATAACTCTTTATCGCTAGTCATGTGGAATCAAGTTCCACTGTCTAAGTACCATACACTTCCCATCATTAATGATACCATGCATGCAATGACGGAAAATTCCAATTCGAATTTAGAGGCCAAAGCCTCACTTACTGCTCCTCCTGAGGACTTCTTCGTGGACTTCTAGAGTGGAAAATTTGTAGCAAAATGGTCCATCTCATGACAATGAAAGCACCTAACTTTCATCATTTCTTTCTTCTTACCTCCATGATAAGAATTTGATTTGGAATGGGAAGCTTTCCCTTTCCCCTTCTTCGCCTTAATCACTAAGGCACAGTTCTCTTCATCATCAGTCTTTGATGAAGAGCCATCCCTAGTGTTCCTCCTGATCTCCTCATGCATCAAATCTGACCATAGTTGTTCCCAATCTAGAAGCTTCTCTTGACCATTGGCGGAGTCTTGATAACTATGCCAACTCTTTGGGAGTCCTAGAAGAGAAATACTCACCATATCATCCTCAGCAACTGTGATTCCAACACTTCCAAGTTCATCATGACATTGAGTGAACTTGGTCAAGTATTTTGGAATAGTCTCGCCTTTCTCCATTTTGATTTTTCAAAGTTTGTCCTTCAGTGCCAATTTCCTTTGGTCACTATTGTTCTGATACAATTTTTTCAATGTCTTCCATATATCATACGGAATTTCCTTGCAATGGAGACCCGTGACAATTTGGTCTCGAACTCCCTCAAGGATTATCTGCCTCGCCTTTGCCACACAATTCTTCCATTCATCCAAATTTTATGCATCTGATGTTGTTGGCTTAGGAATTTCTTGATCAACAAATTCCTTCAAGCCATTATCCTCTAGCACGGCCTCCATTCTGTCCCTTCGGGCTATAAAATTTGAGTTTCCTTCAAAGGCATACTCGATTGCAAACCATAGAATGCCATCTACCGATTCTGAAGTATGTATTGCAAATTCAAATTTCACCTATAACCCAGAAACTCAAAACTTTGAAATCTCCTCTAGCATATTATTCTCAACTCTGATACCATGTAGAAAATCATGTAGATTCACAAGCTCATGTAATGTACGAAATCACAAAACAATAATGTACTTCTACTTTCAACTAGCGAAATCCAATAGATCTATCAAAACAATATGAACAAGAAGAAGATATATCAATGGTACATAACACAAGATGTATCTGGGGAAAGCCACTGCTAAAAACCCCTCTATCTATATTGCATATATTAGAAATATGAGTGAAGATACAAATCTTGTTCTCACTAGAACAATTCCGCACAAGTTTCTCAACTCTCTCAGATCACAAGCTATCTCTTGGCCAACACTTAGCCAATTTTGTAGCTCTCCAAGCCCCTAATCTCTTGCATAATTCCCAGGATGAATAGCTCGTATTTAAAGGGAATTCATTCTTCCAAAACTGCATAATCCAAACATAGGATCAACCTCTAATGCATGCATGATATTTACACTCCTGTGAATAATGCAACTGATAGTACATTGTCCCTGCAATCTAGTCTCAACTGGGTCTTTCTCATAATCGACATGCATGAGTTTCTGATGAGGGAATCTTCAGTTAACTAGAGTGACACTTGTGGATGAACTAGTGCACCAACTCAATGTTAACTCTCTATTAGTTCCACAAATAATTTGGAACTAATTCAACTTAACTTAACTCATTAAACTAAGTGATATAATTTCCAACTCAATTTAAAATCATATTGGATCCCTAAAACTTAGGGAGAACATATACATGACTACAAAAAGGCTTCCAACTTGAAATTCGTAAGCTAATTAAGTTAATTAAACTTAATTAACTATTTAAAAGTTGTTATGAGAATAGAATTCTATTTTAATTCTTAGTTTAATTCGAGGACAAATTAAAATGGAATTTCTTCTTGTCATTTCTCAACAAGAAGTTGATCTTAGTCATAATAGAGATCTGGAGGGGTTTCCTTCTTCTGCTTCTTCTCTTCTTCTTTTACTTCTTGGGTAATGTGGGCTTCTTCTTGTTTCATTTTATTGTTGTCCTTATTAAACTTAGGACAATCCATTTTATAGTGCCCATATTCTTGGTAGCCAAAGAATTGGACTTTTGACATATCTCTTTTATCCTTTCTCTGTGGACCAAACTTGCCAAATTTTCCTTTTCTCTTGGCCATAACAAGAAATGCTTGCTCCTTTGATCCCACATCATCTTTGGCTTTGAGTCGAGCTTCTTCTATTTTGTGTAGATACCAAAGTTCTTTCAATGGGGTAACTTCCTTCATGGCATGTATACTGGATGTGAAGCTGCCCCATTCCTCGAGTAATGCATTGAGCACTACTGTAGTCATTTCTCTATCAGACATAACTTCTCCTAGTTCATGTAGATGGTCTCTCATCTTAGAGACCTTCATGTAGTAGGGATTTATTCCTTCTTATTTGGATATCTTCATTTTATATAATTTATTACACAACGATATTACTTCTCCATTTGTACTAACTAAGAATAGCTCAACTTATCATAAATTTCTTTAGATGTTTCAAGTTTGGAAACATAAGGAATGAGAGGGTCCTTGATGGAGTCTATCAGAATCCTTTGAGCATGTGTTTCATCCTTATTATAATTTGCTAGGGCTTGAGTTTGTTCCTTTGTAGGAATAGTGACATTCCCTTTTATGTATTCCATAACTTCACTTTCTTTGATAAGTATATCAGACCTTTTTTTCCATGCAAGGAAATTAGTAGTCCCAACCAATTTGTTGCTTTCCTAGAAAAATTATATTTTGATATGTTCAAAAGAGGACACAAAAATGCTTACTTGAGAGAGTTATTGTGAAGATATCTTGCTTCTTCCTTTAATATTTGATGATTTGAATTCTTATATCTTGGAGTTCTTCAATATGATTTCTTCAAGGTGCCTTATGAGAGATTTGCTTGGTGATGAAAACTTTTCATTGTGCAAATCTAGAGATCTTCAATGATGAGCCTAGATCTTGGGTGCATTTTTCTGAAGATGAAGGATCTTTGATGGAGACTTTTCTTGGATGTAACTCATTGTAGATGCCTTTAGATGGAAGGATTTATTATTTTTAATGAGAACTTTGTTCCCGGGATGGTAGTCCTTCTTGATGGATCTAGGAGTGGAGATAGTAATCCTTATTGCCTTTGATGGATCTTGAACTCTTGCTTGTAGATATGATGCTTCAGCCTTTATTTTCCCTTGCTTATTGACCTTGATGCTTCAATATTCTATGTGTTCTTAACATTCCCTTGTTTGATGTGTCACCTTAGCTCTGATACCATGTTGAAGAATATAGGGCAACTAAATTATGATGATTCTTCTGACAATGATAACTATTTGTGAGGTACTTTTTACTTTTTCTTATTAGCACAATATTCTCTTATTATTATTAGTGTGTGTTCTCTTACTTCATCAAACAATTACCAAAACAAAAGAGATAAGAACACAATATGTTGGCTCTTATCCAGGGAAAAACCTCTCTCTCCTAGAGAGGAAAACCCTTCTGCAAATTTCTCTTATTGAAGCTTCAAATGACAAATGTCAAACCCTAGACCCTTGTCAAGAAGATCCTCCAAGCACAAGTCAAGCCTTTTTCCTTTGATCTGAGATCAATTCCTCTTGTTGTACATTCACATATTCCTTCATCCTTATTCAACTAATAACTTTACTACAGAAACCCTAGTCATGCATAAACTAGGAGACATGTTCTTCCTTTCCTTCTTCGCTTGAGGTGGAGCCTTCGTTGATTCGGAAGAAGCCTTTATTTTTTACTTATCCGAGCTCTTTTCCTTACTGAAATCACAGATCTGAGATGACAGCAGTATGATCTTCTTTATTTTTCACATATGGGAGAATACCTTCACGGATCGATGATTTGCTTGCTCTTTTCCTTTGCTTTAGATGTCTCTTCCTTCTCTTGAGGAGGAGGCCTAATTAGTAGCCTTTTCCCACCCCAACCAAGCTTCTTCTTATGGCTGTAGTAGTTGATCTAATATGCCAGCAGAATGAGCCCTTCCTCTTTACACATGTGAGAAAAATCTGTCTCAAGATCAGTGCTTCAACCACGGCTAGGATGCTCCTTCTTACTAGCTGAAATGAAGACCCTTCTCTTGCATTTTCGCACCTATTTCTAGCCATCTTCTTCTCTGATTTCAGAGATCACTTCTTTCTCCTTTTGAGAGGTCGGTTTGCCTTATATATAGGATTTTGTCCCTCCTATTTGGGCCGAATTTATCAAGTGAGGCCTACTTGACCTTAATATATCGAATTAACTCTTTTTCTCATGCCAACATAAGGAGGAGACTTATCACTTTGCTTGGAGGTCATTCTTTGACTCTAATACATAGATTTACATGGTGTAACATTCCCACATGGGTATTTAACTATTACATTGACTCTTTGACTTTCATAGAATCACTTAAACATGTTCTTGACCTATCAAATGGGAAAGAAACTCATTCTTGATAATTACAAAAATAATAATTATTTTATTTTACAAGTACAAAGATCAAAATTACATTTATGAAGATCGAACCTAGTTACACTTTCTTCAACATACCAATATATCAAGGATCAACATTAAGTAACCTCATAGAATTTAAGAAGTTCATCATGATCAAAATTTTCAATACCAGGAGCACCATTTCATCATAAGAAACATGAATCCAAATCACTTTCATATGTATGCAAGAACCATTTCTGAATGAAACATTCATTATACCTTAGGGCTTACCTTGCCATTTAACATTATAGCTGATACATAACATAATATATCATGAATACCTTGTAGTATTCAAATGTTTGTGCACCTTCTTATTTTATATACTTAGATTATAGCACATTGTCACCTTTTCATCAGGTACCTCTTTACCTTTTCCAGCTCTAGCTTTTCTTTCTTGCACCTCAAATGATCATCAAAAAGGAGGTTAGAGACATGCAAATACTCAAATATACATGAAGGAAGTATAAGTAATGATCAAAACAACAATCAAATCTATAATTCTAGACAAAAGTAAATAAAGTAGCATCATAAGTCAATAAATACTTATCTTCAATGAGAGGTGATCCTCTCCCTCTTGAACCAGCCATCATTCTCCATTTTCCACATAACAATTTTGCCTTCAATCAACTTTATCAACAACCAGGCCTACTAGAGACTATCCCATGTAGGGCTTCATCAAATCCGACACAAGTGCTTGAGCATCTTCACATTGATCATGCTAGGTTTCATATCTCAAATCTTTGTCATAAACTAGGGTCTCTCTAACCCTAACCTCGTAATATCCTAATACACAAATTGCCTAAGGTTTTCTTAAAACCCTAGAATTCTTTTAGGTCTCTTCCATCAAAGGTGTCTCCATGGGGGTGATCTCCATGACTTTTCTTCAGCCTAGCTCTAAAACCATGTTAATTTTTCATAGGGATACATTATTCTTTTCTTTGATAATTTCATTTCTTCATTAACACATTAAGTTCACCCCATAACATCATAACATTATTCAGAGATACATAATTATTAAGTAGCATATGCAACTACATAGAAATAACAATATCATCATCATCAATGAAGCGGAACATAAAGGAACAATAGAAGAAAAGCATGCACACATAGAGACACCAGGATCAATTGGAGACTAAGGCAAAACCCACTATGGGAAAAATCATTGCAAATTCTTTTTCTTATAGATTTTCATCAAATGATTCAACAAAAGAGAGTATAGTGATCCATATCTTCATCTATGCAACTAACCAACAACATAAAACTACAACATCCATGGAATAAACCCGACAAAGCTTATATTCAAAATACTAATTCTGAAGTCTCTATTGAACTATCACTGACTGTAGTCAATTTCCAAACCATGTGGTCACTGAGCAAAATCTTCAGATAACTGAGATTTCATCTTTTAGTTCCCAGTCACATGGAGGAGTCATCCAAGCAACTATAGAGCATGGTCCCTCTCTGAAGCACTACAAGTGAGCGATTAGGGTCGGATCTGCCCAGATCTATCTCTGAGCTTCGTTCGTACCCTTCACGATGTTATGTGAGTGACTATAGCAGCCCAGTCATACCCTTAAGCCTGGCGAGCGAGCAACTAGGTATGGATTTGGTATGTGGCGAGCGAGCGATTGTGTCTATGAAAAACCTAACTCTCAGTCGGATGCATAGTGAGTTGTCCATGTGACTGGAAGGCTTTAGTCACATGCATGAGCCTATGTGAGAGAAAATATGGTTGATATCCTTCTATGTTGTGCCTACGATTGTGGCCCAAAACCCTAAATCTGAAATGTGAGCTTCGAACCCTGCAATTTCACCTTAGAGTGAACCTATTCCTCCGCGGACGAGCCTCACACCTATGTGAGCCAAAAACCAAGATAGAAGAGTGTATCATGATTGTGTCCAAATGAGGTAGAGTTCACTTGTATTTATATCCTTCCGAGAGGGTCCACTTTGCTTTAGGGTTGACCTTATCAAATATGCACATGTGGGTTTTTATTTATAAATACACTTTCCCTTATCTGATTTGAGTGATATTTAGGTCAATTTTGGTCCTCTCAAAAAGAGGAATTCAATGAAATTATTATCTCTATCAAGTGAGATATCCAAAGTGGAATTTTACTGCAGATGCTTAATTTTGACAACATTAAATAATGGTTGTGCTTGTCGATAGGTAGAAGATGATGATTAAAGAACAACTACCAATACCCAAGTTAATCCAACTGGGCTATTAATATTTGGATGGGATGATCCAAACCATCCTTTAAACCATACTAAGGTGAAAAGATCATATTTAAAGAGAACTCTACCACCTGAGAAATTTGAACAACCGATTAGATTCGCATACACTAATGATTGCAATATGCTACCAGCTAGCGGCCTTAATTATCATGATAAGCATGATAGTGAAAATGAAATGCATGAATGAGGATTGAATGATATGATTACAGGTTTATTTGGGTATGGAAACAATGATGACAATAATGTAATGATGGCAACAAGGGTAATTAACACCAACATAATGTTGATGATAACAATTCATTGAAAGACTCCATCAAACAGGTAGCAAAGACACCCGTGTTCAAATCAAGTGAAAGTAGAACCTCAAAACTAGCATGCACATTAATATTATTCGAAATAAAGTCACTATTTGGTTGGTCAGACAAAGTATTCACCACCCTATTGAAGTGAGTTGAAATATATTTCTTACAATGCAATGTCAATTGGTCTACGTAAGTCATAAACATTCATCAACTTCATCTATATTTCTTTAACGAGATTTTAAAACCACATATTGTATATGAATATTCATAACATATCAAACATGTTCATCATAATTCAAACATTCAATTGATATAATATTTAGCAATCTTATACGGCACTAAAAACTAAAATATTTCCTGTAGAGAATGTGTTACCATCAAATTGCAGAGAGGCACGTCAATTGTTGGTTGAGTTGGGGATTGAATATAAGCAAGTTCATTCATGTAAAAATGATTGCATTTTATACAGAGATGAGTATCAAGAGAAGGTAAAATTCCCTGTATGCAAAGATAAGAGATATTGTACATATGTACAAGGCCTTACAGTTTTAAAGAAGGTTTTATGTCACATACCAATTATACCTATACACGTAGAGATATGTTCATGTGTGAGAGACATAGAGATATTGTATTGCATTTTAATTTTTTTCCTAAAGGTTGATACTAATTTAGTATTCTTATATTATGTGGGTGAAATCCAAGGAGATCCACAAATGTGAAGTGCCAAAATGGAAGAAGGAAATTGCAAAAATTGTATGTGTATTTAAGGAGTTCCCTACAAGTTTCATGGACCTACAAGCCCATTTAATTATACACCTAGTCGATGATAATGAATTGGAGGGTGTCATATCGACGAGGTGGATTTTTTTATTGAGAGGTATATGAAACTCTAAAAAAGATATGTCTGACAAAAGGCACATCCAGAGGGTTGTGTGGCTAAAGGGTATGTATTGAATGAAACATTTTTCTTCCTATGTGAATTTCTTGGTAAGGATTTCGAAGGTGGGCCATGCTTTCGGGATGAAGAATGAGTATTAGATATTATTGTAGGTTTTAACCCTATATATAAATTACCTGCAAACAAATTCTTAAAAACAGAAAATATATAATGGTGAAAGCATAAACATAAAATACATATACACAAAGATTTTCCCCTAGATCCCAAAACCGGGACTACCAGATTGATTTTTCATTATATTCCTTTCAATTTTAAAATACATATATATACATGTAGAAGCATTCATAAACCCCAATCCATTAACCCTGGATTAGAACATAATTGTAGTTCCCTTGACCAGATCTACAAAATACCATTGGAAGAAAACCATCATGCCCAAAACCATGTGTGAAATCCATGCATAAAACCATAGGTAGGTCTGCCCACCTAATATAGGGTCCAAAAAATAATTTCCCAGGGTGCTACCTTAAACCCCATATAGGAGGCCTACCACCCCACTCAAACCCTCCCCATGTGCCCGTCACAACGAATGGGGGATTGGTTGCCCCCCCTCTAACCCCTCGGCTTCACATGTGAGGCTAGTCGTGGAAAGAATATAACACACACCCAACAAGTATTGATGGAGAAAAACCACAATCTAATGGTGTTCAAGTAGAAATTAGAAAGTAAACTCATGATCATTGTGGTTTTTTTAATTGTGATCATTAATTTACTCTGTAATTTATTTATCAAATTAACAACATGGCCTTTGGAATTTGAAATAAGCATGTTGACATGTAATAGGTGTAGACGAAAGTGCTATTCTCGACAAGTTCATTATGTACCACATGGACTTTATGAGCAAATGGATTGATTTGTATGTTAAAAAGAGAGAAGAAATGTTAGAAGAAAGGAGACAATTTAAAAGATTGAACCCAAGGAATACCCCATTTCCTATTGATCTGCAAGGGCAATGGGCCAAATATTGCACACTAGAATGGGTTACTAAACAAATTCAAAATCAAATAGAAGATGAAGGTATAGATTCATAACAATAGATTAAATTAACATGTCTAGAGCATGTCAAAGAAAGGGACAATTGAAATTTTACAGAATGTTGTTTCCTTACATTTCTGACACTACTACCTATTTTTATATTTGTCATTATATTTGTTTTAACAAAAATAAATGGTCTTTTACAGGAAAGGAAATATCCAACAATGTGGGCATATGGTCGACATTATTGTGTAGAATGTGTATATGTAAAGAGATAATCCTTTGATTGTGGCACCATAGTAGACTTCAAACAATCCAGTCGATCAAGCTCAAAAGATAAGAATATTATTGAAGTCGGAAATCTACAATATGTTGCGAACATACAAGAAATTATTGAGTTGGATTACCGCTCTTTTAATGTTGTATTTTTAGGTGTAGATGGTATGAAGCATTTGAGAGGACACAAAGACATGATACTCATAGTGGATTGTTTTCTATATATTCCTCAAGTTCTTACCAGAGGATAAGGAGCCTTATGTTCTACCAATTCATTGTGAGTAGGTATTTCTTTAACTCAAATAATTAGAAGCATTGGTGATCAATAATCTATTAATACATTGTTTGTTGCGAATATATACATGTGTTTATTAATTAATAAAATTGATATAACATACGTCTAATATATGTTTGTACTCGTTCATGTGCATGTATTTTTCTATGAATATGTTTTGGACCCGAAATGGATATTTTTCATACATTATGATCCAAGATTAAGGCATGTATTTGATGATGAATTAGTGGATACTGAGCAAAACAATGATGACAAACAAAATGAGAGAGAGGGATTAGAGAACATCAAATAAATTTACATCCATGATGATGTTGAAGATGGTTATGTTCAGGCACAAGAAGACAACATTAATATAGAGTTACATGATGTTACAAAAGACAACAATATGAATGCTCACTAGAAAATGATGATCCAAATACATCTGGTAACAATATGGATGGTCTACAGTCATATTTCAATGATGACGAAGATGATGCAAGTCAAAACAAGGATGATCATAATTTTAACTATTTGAAAGATCATATGGACATTGACAATGATACATTGGATGACATTGTTGCAGACAGTGATGTTAGTGACCAAGACTTCTAAATTTTCAGAATTATTTGTAATATGTGTTTAAAAAATTATTATTCTTATAGCCTAATCTTTGAAATGCTTCAATATTATTTGTGTCAATACAAATTACCTATTGCAATATCATTAAAGTGTTCAATATATGGTATGAATTGTTTAGCAAAAAAATTAGGATTACTTGAATGCTTGTTCCATTCATTTTGTATCAACATATGTTCGTGAAGACATAAAGTTAATAAAATATTAACACCTATATCTCACAATGATTTGAATAAGCAACTTTGTTAACTTCACTATTTTTATATTATTTGGATTTTAATGTTGGTCGAACTGCTCTTACATTTAATTATCGATCCAAGTAGGCTTTAATTTTTACAAGACAGTCGCCCAAAGTCTATGTCAAGGCGAATGATGACTACTATAAAATAATCTCAATCCAAATTCGTTGCACACACACACTCTCAGCAATCAATAAAGTTGTTACACACTCCACACAGATTCAATGTGAAGAAATACTACAAAATAAGCTACTCTTTCATTCAACCACTCTCATAGCACTCCTGAAATCTATCACTCATTCAATCTGCACACATCAAAGGAAGTGCAATCCAATCTGTAACAATAAAGAAAATAATTCACTTCCACGCTAAACTGAGGGACCAGTACAGGACTTGAGTTTTCACACCATCTAAGGCTTACAACAATTAACTAAAATTACACACAATTAACTATAACAGTAGCAGTCCCCCGGATCTGGGTGACCTAAGGATGATCGCCCTAGCTAATGGTTGCATGCATGTGTAATGCATCCTTCAACTCATGGAAAATAGGGCCTCATTACTCCACCCTTCCTATCTCCTCGGAATGCGTGGACCACCCTGTCGATCAAGGCTCTTTATCCCAAAGCATCCTGGCCTCCCTGTTATTCTTCCTCTGGTTTCCTACCCTCATGATCCTCATTGCTCCCTCTCACCTCATCCTTACACCTCGCTTCCCATGTATCACACTCATGAGTGGTGAAAAAGGTATAGGTCGAGGCAGAGGTCATGGATGACCCCAAACAACCCTATACAATACCTCCATAGCCACTATTTTTTATCACAACATACATGATCACATCCACAGAGAGGTGGTGGCCATGGAAGAAGAGGAGACCCATCATGGACATTCATCCCTCTGGGCCCTCTGCAACCTCCTAGCTAGGCATATGAATGGAAAGGAAGAAGTTAAAACCAAGGCTACCAACCGAATTGTTGAGCTATATGTTCTCTTCATCAACTTATCCTCATCCCTGAAGCATTTGGCTAGAGGCCTAGATATCAACTATCCTCCCAATGTCCCTTCCCTTGTTGTGTCTCTCGTGTAGTCCCCTACATCTAATTCATCCCCTCCCCCTTCTCGCAAATCTTCTCTGCCTCCATTTTTTCCCCTCACTCCCCTGCCGATGACTCAAGCTCCCCCCCCCTTCTCCCCCTCGACATAGCACATATGGGTGTTTTGTTGTGGAGGAGATTTTGAAGGCTACCAATATAGTGCAGGCTCCTAATAGTTTTCAAGCACATGGTGGCTCCAGTTCATCATTAGTTTGGCTTCATATTGGTGCACTTTATCCATTGACCACTTGATCAGCACAAGGTTGGTTCTCTCTCCTTTTTGTTTGATGGCTTGCATAACATTCTTGTTTTGGCTCAGTGGTTATTAGTGCGATAGTAGCCCTCATGCGCGGCTCATAAGTTCCAAGTTTACGACTGAGGCACCCCTAGTTTTGTTGAAATTCACATTTTCTACCACCCCTCGGGATATTATCAAGACGTCGAGAGGCTTAGCCCTCTTGTGTAATTTGTATGGCCACACGTTTTTTAGAAACAAATTGGAAGTTGTAAGCTTTGGTTTCCCCCTTCAGGGGTAGAGAACTTATGATTTTTCTCGTTATTTTCCTCGTACTGAGGTAGAGATGAACCTCATGGTTGTAAATATTGTATATTTTGTTCAGTTAATATAATGTTCAAGATATGGTATGAATTGTTGGTAGAAAAAAATAGGATTACTTGAATGCTTCTTCCATTCATTTTGTATCAACATATGTTTGTCAAGACATAAAAGTTAATAAAATATTAATGCCCATATCTCAGAATGATTTGAATAAGTAATTTTTTTAACTTCATTATTTTTCTATTGTTTGCATTTTAATGTCGGTCGACCCACTCTTACATTCAATTATCGATCCAGGTAGGTTTTAATTTTTATAAGATTGTCACGCAAATTCTATGGTAAGGAAGGTGATGACTAGGACAAAATAATCTCAATCGAATGTCTCAGTAATCAACAAAAATGTTACACAATCCACATAGATTCAATGCCACGAAATATTGCAAAATAAGCTACTATGTCATTCAACCACTCTCAAAATACCCCTGAAAACCATCACTCATTCAATCTGCACATATAAAAGGAAGCGGAATCCAAATTGTAACAACAAAGAAAATAATTTACTACCACACTAAATTGTGGGACCGGTCTAGCCCTTAAGTTGTCACACCATCCAAAGCCTTACTACAATTAATTAAATTACACAAAATTAATTATAAAATTAGCAATAACAATAATCGCATAAATGAGAGACATTTATGTAATCTGTCATTCAACCACTCTCATAGCACTCCTAAAAACCGTCACTCATTCAATTTGCGCACATAAAAGGAAGTGCAATCCAAATTGGAATAGAAAAGCAAATCATTCACTACCACAGTAAACTGAGGGAACAATCCAAGAATTAAGTTGTCACATCATCCAAAGCTTATTGAAATTAATTAAATTACACCCAAAATTAATTGTAACATCATCAGTAATAGCAATCACATAACTGAGAAATATTTATGCAATATGTCATTCAACCACTCTCACAACGCCCTTGAAAACCATGATGATGATTGTATAACCTTTGGAGAAATTCACAGATGGGATGCGATACTGTCTACAATCTGATCTAGAGTTTGAGTCAGGGTTTGGCGGTGGTAACCATGGCAGGTCGTGGAGGAGGGAGTTCTACTCCCTCCTACAGTCAAATATCTGCGAACATAAACAAGGAAACTAATCTACATCATTTCAAGAAACCAACAGAGGTGATAACCGAGGTTACTAACACAAGAAATATCAAACCTCACGAACAGAGAGTAAATCATGAGGAAGATAGCAAGGAGAAGAGGAAAGTGGGCATCAGTTAGAAAGCTGCACCTCTAAGGGCGACAGGCGTCTGCAAACCCAAGTCAACCATCACTCCTCAGGTCGTTTTAAGTGACCCAGTGCTACAAATGCACAGAGATAACATGACGGAACACGCAATCATAAGAAAATTTATGGGGATTTGGCCGACGGAGAAGGCCTTACATGCATGGATAAGGAACCACTAGAAACCAGAGGGGGAAATAAGCCTTCACCTTGTGTTCATGAGCTTAGAAGATAAAGACAAAGTGTTTGAGGGACGACCCTATTTTTACGCTGCTGCAAACCTTTACATGCGACCATGGGTGATGAACTTTGTCCCAGAATGAGAAATGTTCACTTCAGTACCGGTATGGATAAGACTATACTCCCTTCCTTTAGATTATTGGTTGTCAGAGTCTCTAAAGGATATCAGCAATAAACTAGGACATTTTATAAAGATATCAAATGCGACATTAAGAGGAAAATACACCTCCTTCAACCGGATCTGTGTGGAAATGGACCTATCTGGGGCACTCCCAGACAAGATCATTTTAGAAGTTTATGATGAAGAATGGGTGTAGGTGGTGAACTATGAGCATGTCCCTTTTAGATGTCGTAAGTTCCATGAACACAGGCACCTATATAGAGACTGCCCATTAAACAAACTGGAAAGCAACAAAAAAACCACCACAAGCAAAGATCCTGAGGGTTTCACCAAGGTGGGGGGTAAGGGGAAAGGAGGAAAGCGAAACCAAAAGAAAATCAACGAGGACAGACAATTGAGCCATAATAGTTTCAAAATCTTAGAAGAAGAAATTGGAAACAACGGGGAAAACCATAAATCGGAGACTAAAACCAATGAGAAGGATAGGGATATTAGCATGGAGGACATACCAGAGAACAGCCAGCAACAGGATGATCTACTGAGCATGGTGGAGCTCAGTAGGGACCATGAGATGACCCCAAGTGAGGCAGGAATGGAGGACCATGAACTACAAGAGATTCTTGAGAAGGAAAACTTAGATCTAGAAAAGTTTTTGGAGCAGGGTATCATCAAAGGAGTTGACTCCCTGCCAAAAGAGGAGTTTGACAGGTTTTAACAACTCTTCGAATGGAGATCACAATAGAAGAGTTTAGGAGTCAAAAGAAACCATGAAAGCCAGGGAAATAGAGGAATGAAGACAATGGAGGAAACACTAGGGCACTCTTCCAAGAACCCGGGTAGGAAAAGAGGAAGGAAAAGATAGAATGAGTTGCTGACAGAATGTGGAAAACTCATGGTCAACTTAGGTAAGATGAAACATTTCACCAGTTACTCTTTTAAAAACCTATATTAATGAATTTTACAACCTAGAATATTAGGGGCCTAGGAAGTAAAAGGAAACAAAGAAATATCAGCAGTAGAATAAAAGAAGAAAAACCAGACATGGTTTTCATTCAGGAAACAAAGTGCTCAATGGATAAAATCAAAGAAATCCATAGAAAATAGTTAAACATGTATGATTATCTAGAGGTTAAGGCAGACAACTCGGTAGGAGGGATTCTTACGCTTTGGGATCCCAAAAAACTTGGAATCCTGGATGCGGAAGCATCCAGGAACTATCTTTCACTGGTAATACAACCTATGGGTGATAAGGAGATTTACATGATTACAAATGTCTACGGTCCTCAAAAACTAGAAGACAAACTCAAGCTTCTCACTTCCCTTGAGGAGCTAAGAGAGAGATATCCTGATATACCCTAGATTTTGACAGGGGATTTCAATATTATCAAATTTCGTACAGAGAAAAAAGGCGGCACCAGAACACTAGGCAGAGACTCCATTTCCTTCTAAAACTTCATAAGTAACATGATATTAGTGGATGCTGAAGCAATAAATGGCACTTTCACCTGGAACAACAAGAGAGGAGGGGCTTCTCAAGTTGCCTCTAAAATGGATAGATTCATGATCTCAGAGGACCTATTTCTCACAGGCCCTGACATGTCAGCTTTTATCCTTCTATTTGGAGGCTCAGACCACTGGCATGTCCAGCTTGAAGCCACTTTTATGGCGAGGAATATACCTTTCAGGTTGAAAATGTTGGGCTCTCTCACCCTGACTTCGCCAGCAATATTGATAAATGGTGGATGGAAGAGTTGCCCTTTCAAGGCACTAAAATGTACATGCTACAACAAAGACTTAAACACATCAAAGTCAGACTCAAAGATTGGAACAAAAAATAGTTTGGTAACATTTTCAAAGCCAAAAAAGAAGTTGAACAAAAACTTTAGGGGATTAATTAGCTTATGATCATAGATGGCTTTACCGAGGAAAGGAAAACTCAAGTTGATGCTCTTCAGAAGGAATGGGATGATAGGTGCAGGCAAGAGGAGATTTTCTGGAGACAGAAATCGAGAGTACAGTGGATTAGAGAAGGGGAAAGAAACACAAAGTTTTTTCATAAGTCAACTTTGAGTCACAGGTCACATAACAGAATTTTAAAACTCAGAGATTCTCAAGGGAAAGAGCTCATCACCCACAAAGAAATGGAATCTGTCCTAGTACAACACTTCCTTAGCATTGCAAAGGAGCCTCTCTTAGATAAGTCATAGTTTATTAAAAAATTCACAAGGTACATTCCCAAGCTTGTAACAAGGGAAGACAATCATAATCTCAATAGGCCAGTATCTGAAGATGAGGTCAGGGAAGTTATCAACGAGATGCAAAATGGGAAAGCTCCTGGCCTGGATGGTTTCAATGTGGACTTTTTCAAAGCATGCTGGAAAACAGTCAAACAAGACATCCTTGATGCAGTGGAAGACTCAAGAAGATCCAGATCGGTCTTGAAGGCTCTCAATGCCTCTTTCATAGCTTTGATTCTGAAGCAGGAAAAAGCCATCACACCAGACAGATTCAGACCCATAGCTTTATGTAATGTGGTGTACAAAATTATTTCCAAAGTGATCGCTAACAGACTCAAGCCCCTTCTTCCAGCTCTTATCTCAGAGGAGAAAACTGGTTATGTGGAAGGAAGACAGATTCTCAACAATATCATACAAGCTCATGAGATGGTACACTCTCTGAAGAGCAAAAAGCAAGCTGGTATGATCATACATCTTGACCTAGCAAAAGCTTATGACAAGCTAAGTTGGTCTTACATCAGGGTAGTGCTGAAAGCTTATGGTTTTGACCACAATTGGATCAGATGGGTCATGGCCCTTGCATCCACGGCCAGTTTTTCAATCCTGCTTAATGGATTGCCCTCATGAACCTTCATGCCTTCTAGGGGACTAATACAAGGAGATCCACTCTTCCCCTTCGTCTTTGTGCTCATGATGGAAGGGCTAGGCAGAGTGATAAAAATGGAAAGTGTTGAGGAAGAATCCAGGGTTTGAAACTCACCACAGATGGAGCGGCTTCAACTCACCAACAATTTGTGGATGACACTATGTTGCAGGGCATTCCCATGGTCAAGGAAGCCAAAGCTTTTAAACAAATCCTGAATGACTTTGCTATGGCCGCTGGTACAGAGGTAAGCCTTGACAAATCAAAATTTTTCTTTTTTAACACTGACATTGCTATTTAGAGAAACCTTACCAGAATTCTAGGGTTCCAAAGGGATCAGTTACCCTCTAAGTACCTTGGAATGCCCCTTACAGACAAACCTCTAAGCAGGGGAGTGTGGGAGTTGGTCATTAACAAACTTCAGGATAGGATCTGGAAATGGACATGTAGATCTTTGAATTTAGCAAGGAACCTTGTGCTCACAAAAGTTGTCCTACAGGCCATACCCATTTTCATGATCTTATCTCTTCCTATTCCTAAAGGAGTTTTGCAACAGATCAGGAACATTCAAATAGATTTTCTTTGGGACAAAAGGGAAGAGAAAAGGAAATGGGCTTTGGTAGCTTGGGATAAGCTCTGCAAACATAAGTCCCATGGATGTTTGGGGCTTCATGAACCCGAAACCCTCAATAGAGTTTTGGGTACAAAGCTTTGATGGAGGTGGCTCAAGGAATCAACACCCCCATGGGCCAAGCTTTGGAAACAGAAATATGCAAATAATTGGCAAGAGAGGGATCACATTCGGATGTTTGGGCTTATCAAGGGCTCCCACATTTGGAATCTTGCTTTGGAAAATAGAGGCATTATCCAACAGCACAGCTTCTGGGAGATCCGAGATGGGAACCTGGCAAGATTCTGGGAGGATAACTGGCAGCAAGAACCAAACCTATTTAGGGAAGAACTAACCGATCTCAAGAATGACACTAACAACAAAGGTTTATGCATGGTAAGTGACTTCTGGGATCAGGTAAGGAACAATGGCAAATGGAGAACTTGGAAGGATCTAGGCAATTGGGAAGAGAGCCCTTTGAAAACTCAAGAAAATGCTCTCGCAATGGACTTGGAACAAAGGAATAGTTTGGTTTCATCCTCGTCTGACCAACTAATATGGGGAAGAAACACAGAAGGTAACTTTAACCTTAAAGAAGGCAAGAAGATAGCCATAGGGTGTGATTATCAACACCTTGATAAGGCATGGAAGGACCTTTGGCAGAACCTGCATTGGATGAAAATAAAGATGTTCATGTGGTTGGTTCAACAAAAGAAAATTCTAACTTGGGAAAATCTTCTGAAGAAAGGTTTTGTTGGCCCATCCAAATGCTATCTGTGTGGTACACAAGAGGAGACAATGGAACACTTACTCAACCTTTTCCCTTTCACCTCAACCTTGTGGGATTGGGTGGCCTCAGTCTTCAGGAAAACTGACAGGGATGGCCTCAGTATTACCAACACTTTGAGGAATTGGAGAAGAAACTTCTCAGGCAATGATCTCATCAACAACACTTGGACTCTAGTTCCAAGCTTCCTAATCTAGGACGTCTGGAAAGAACGCAATGGCAAGATTTTCAAGAGCAAAACTAGCTCAACCCAGAACACTATTGCACAGATATTAAGACAACTCAAATATATTGTTGGTTCCATGTTAGGGAGACCTCCTGAGAACCCGACTCTACCCCAGGACACTCAAATACTATTGCAGTTGGGTCTCCATTCGCTAGTTCCCTAGATCATACACAAGGATGTAAGCTAGATAAATGTTGGTAAAGACTTTTGGCAAACTCCTCCTCATGGTTTCTTGAAAATCAACATAGATGGAGCCTCTAAAGGTAACCCAAGGATGGATAGTTTTGGCAGGTTCATCAGAGATGAGCAGGGATGCATAAAGGACATCTTTCATGGTCATCTGGGAACTGCTACAAATAACATGGCGGAGCTCATGGCCTTAGAGCAGTGCCTGGAAATACTAATCGAGTCAAATTCTCATAATGCCATCATTGAAGCTGACTCGAAATTGGTTATTAATGCGGCCAAGAAGATCTGCAATGGAAAAGCACCTGGAAAAGTATCAAAACATTGGTGACTTTTGCAGGTCTTTCAGCACATTCATTCCCACCTACAAACCCTGAGAACAGCCAGCTTTGTTCATGTGCGAAGAAAATTCAATATGCTAGCAAATCATCTGGCGAATGAAGGAGTGTTTTGCAAAGAAAGTTACAACAGGTATGCATGGGATTCGACACCCTCGGGGAAATTGCATGAGGATTGTCAAAGACAAGCGAACAAAGACATGGAAAACTTCCATACTATTAGGAATGAACAAGAAGGAAGACTAGTGGAAGCAGGAGAAAGCGGAAGTGTAAGCCATTCTTAACTGTTGATTTTCAAAAAATAATTAAAAAAATGAATAAAAGGGAGAATAAAAATGCTTAAAACGGAGCTTTCCACAGGGGAGAGGCACTTGGTAGACAACGGGCCTCTTAGTAGGTCGTTGGCCATGGATCCTGATAGCCTTTGTAATCAAATGGCCATCGGGTGGAAAAGTAATCAGAGGTTAACCACCAAAACATACCTGAGGCTTTTTAGATAAGCAGTTCACATTCCTCATCGGGTCCAAAACAGAAAGTAAAGATCGTGCAGGTTTCCGCTTTGATATCTCGGAGGATCGTCAGATCAACAAGGGCTTTTTCGTATGGGTTTTGGGTTCCAAAAGTGATCAAAACTTAAGTTTCAAACTGGACCCGAACATTCATAAAACTTTGGCTCACATTCCTTATCGGGTCCATGAACTGGGTAAAAGGGGCGCATGTTGCCAAAACGATAGTTTCGTGACCATCGGATCTCACGGGATCATGGACGGAGACTTATTTTGTAAGCCTCGGGTTGAGGGTTTCTGGTTCTTTTTTGGGTTGTGTAGTTGGTTACCCTTCATATGGAAAGCCTTTGTTGGTCCTTACATTGTAAGGCCATGTAAAATATGTAATCTTTCTTGCAGTTAATAAAAGGCTCCACTCTTATTTGACCAAAAAACAAACACTCTTGAAAACCATCTCTCGTTCAATATGCACACATAAAATGAAGTGCAATCCAAATTGTAACCGCAAATCAAATAATTCACTTCCACACTAAAGTGAGGGACCGGTCCATAACTTAAGTTGTCACACCATCCAAAACATATTGCAATTAATTAAATTACACACAAAATTAATTGTAACAACCGCAGAAACAACAATATCATAACTGATAAATACTTATCCAATCTACCATTCAACCACTCTCACAACAATCCTAAAAACCATCACTCATTCAATCCACACACATAAAAGGAAGTGAAATCCAAACTGTAACAGCAAAGCAAATAATTCACTGCCACACTAAACTGAGGGAATGGTCTAGGACTTAAACTGTCACACCATCCAAAGCTTACTACAATTAATTAAATTACACACAGAATTCACTATAACAACAGTAATAACAACAATTAAATAACTGATAAATATTTATGCAATTATGTATTCCACTCTAACTAACTAGTGATCCCTACTAAGAAGGAGGGCCCTTCCTCCTCAAAAAGGGTTGGTGTACTAATTTAAAGCACACAAAATACTCAGAGGAAATTATTGAACTACAAAGTCGAGATTTTCATTAATAAAAGCATCAAGATTATAGAGCTCTAGTGTTTCCCCTTTCCAATCTTATTCTTTAATTCTTCACTCTAGCCTTCATAGGAAAACATTATTATATCTTAGAGATATTAATTACAATGAGAAGATCATCATGAAAATCTTTCGATTCTCATGTGATCTTAAAATAAAATGATATCTTAACAATTACACAACAATTGCCATGGAAGAGATAAAACTATAACAGCTTTCTTTAATTACAAATAAAGTTACAAAATATCTCAACCAAATGATCTGGATGCTCCACAAATATCTGCAAGTGATGAGTTGTTTCTTTTGACTTTGACGCACTCCTAGATCCAGTCTAATTAGGAAAGGCAATATGTGCTTAAACAATTGCCTGTGTAACAAAAAAAGCTCTCGGAACCTTAATTAATCCAAATCGGTAAAGTAACTGAAACGTAATACTGTAGCAACAAGCTTCAATAGACCATCCAATCCTGAAACAACTCATACATTATTTTTATGATAAAAAGAAGCCTAAGAAAGCAGTTCTAATGTCAAATTATACGTAGAATTGGACTAGGAAAGAAATAAGTGAAAAGGGCATACTTAGGTGAATAAGAGTTGTTACAGTAATAAGATGTGGTCCTATTGGTCAAAAAGGGATAAAAGAAATTGGAAAATAAGTAGGAAAAGGATGACAATTCTATGACCCAACATATCCCCCCATATTAAGCGATGGTGGTTACATTGTTCTAATTGTAAAATGTAATTGTGTCATAACAGTATAATCATGCAGTATTATGGCAGGGTGAGGTATGTATTAATTGAATGAATAATTGGATTTCCTAGATCCAATCTAATTAGGAAAGGAAGCACATGCTTAAGCAATTGTATGTGTAACAGCAACAATTCCCAGAACCTTAATTAATCCAAATCAGTATAGGAACTGAAATGTAATCTTGCAACAAGCTTCGAAAAACCATCCAAGCCTTAAATAACCTAGCCATTAACCATTAAACTACCTAACCTGTAAGCACCAAATCCATTAGCTCTTGACCCTTAATCCCTTAAACCCTAACCCTTAATCCTTGTATCCTAAATCCCATAATCCTCAAAGCCTATATCCACTTAACCCCAAACACCTCAATTAATTAATTATTTAGGCACATTCGACGCTAATTTTGGGACTAAAAAGTGAGCTAACCAAGGAGGTAATGCAGGTGCAAAAAAAGGAGCTAAACTCGGTGCTATAACTAGTGTTATTTCTAGGGAAATTGATGGCTCTATTTACGGCATAATTTACAACGTTATTTATGGTGCTATTGTCGTTGAAATTTACGATGCTATTATTTTTTGAATTAGCGCCTAAATTTTTTGGTCGGTGAAAGAAACGCCAAAAATTACGCCATCTTGATAATTAGTACCGAATTTTTCAAAAAAAATGGAGAAAATACACTAAAACAATACTTGGAAGCAAAAAAGGGAGCTACTCACAGGGATTTGTTGTAGTGCATGTATATTTGACATGGATCACACCAAGTCCTCCCTTCTAGAGTTTTACAAGGCTCCTATGTTATATACTTTACTATTTAGGACCCTATCTCGATCAGGTACACAAACCCAAGTCATGTCGTTCTGAAGTCACACTCAGTAGGGGAATTTTGAGGTCTAAAACTGGCCTCCTAAGAAAATGTACAACGAAAATAAACTTTATAAGAACAATAGGATTCAAGATGATGATGCCAACCATGGGGGATGATTCACCATTTTTGTAGTAAAAAAGTAAAAAGATTAAAAAATAATAAAATAATAAAAGTACTTTTTCAACTCGTATTTTCAACTTATCTCCCTAAGGTTTTACCCAAATTTCGAGCGGGAATACTCGTTGGATGAAAAATTTAAGTCCTCATCCAAGGAGTACCCATGTTGCATGTTTTTGATGGATTGTGCTACATGAAAAATGAGAAATACATGAAAAAACATGATTGCAATCATGTTTTTCACGTATTTTGTTATGAAACCAGATCACAAAATGATGGAAAAGATAGATCAACGCCTTAGAAATAAGCCTCTTCAAGGGGGAAACCTCCTTTACATTACACAAATGAACAATTCTTGGATGATACAAATGAAAATACCTCCTTTCTATATATAGGAGTCTAATGGGTCATAATATAATCAGAGCTGACATAACAATAATAATGTAAGGGCACAATAATAACAATAGTGGGCTTCTATGGGGCACAATAATAATAATAATATGGGGACTACATGGGTACAACAATATAATAACGGGGTTGTACTATTAACAATAAGGGGTTACACTAGTAGTATAGGGGCCTAACATGCCCCTCTCCTTCAAAAAGTGTTTTCCTCAGCGCTTGAGTAGTCCTTGATGCTTTTGTATAAATTCTTGTCCTCCCATGTGGAATATTCAGTGGGTAAGTTCTTCCACTTGATGAGATACTCTGAAATTGATCGATTTCGTAGCTATCGGGTTTTATTTCTGTGACTGCTCCAGATTCCAATATGATTTTTCCTTCCTCTTCAAGTTTTGGCAATATTGTTTGAATTGGGATCTTCTGCAACTTTTGAATGAGTGGCCACACTTCTTCATCCTTCTTCCATTCATCCCTTGCTTCGTTTATCCAATCTAGTTGGATAATAGAAATGGCACAAAACAATGCTTCCACACCCTCATCATTTCTTGAGAATGCATCTGCAACAAAATTTTGCTTCCCTTTTCTGTAAATGATGTCAAAGTCATAACGCAACATATTTGTGACCCATTTTTTATGTTCTTCTAAAGATAATATTTGTTCTAAAAAGCATTTAAGACTATCATGATCTATTTCTACCTTGAACTGTCTTCCCATTAGGTAAGGTCGCCATTTCTTAAGTGGATGAAGTATTGCCAACATTTCCTTCTCATAAATAGCTTGCTTGAGATGTAGCCGTAAAAATACCCAATCGCCTACATCAAAACTTTTTCACTATGATGTTGATCTACTTGTTGATTCATTCGATTCTGCACCAAAGTGGCGTTATCCTATAAAAGTTGGAGAACTTGTTGTTGATGCTCAGTGTGATCTGTCACTGCTTGAACCTTTTTCTCCTTGATATGTCCTTCTATCTTGAGAGTTTAAGGAGTAGTAATTTCTTCTAATGCTTTACAAGATATGGTCGGATTCATTTATTGATGCTCGATGTGATCTTTCACTTATTGAACATTTTTCTTCTTGATATGTCCTTCTATCTTGATAGTTTGAGGAGTGGTAATTTCCACCAATGCATTACAAGATATGGTTGGATTCATTTCTTCTTTCTTGATGTGATCGTTTACTTCTTGAATCTTTTTATTCTTGATATGTCCTTCTATCTCGAGAGTTTGAGGAGTGGTAATTCTTGCCAATGCTTTACAAGATATGGTCAGATTCATTTCTTCTTTCTCTGGGGTTGGTTCCTGGTGTATATCCTCTTCTTTTGATGTTTCTTGATCCTTTTCTTCCTCCTCTTCATAATCTATGTAAAATAATTTCTTCTCAGCACACTTATGACCTTTAGTGCATTTGCTATCACAATTGTAACAAAGCTCTTTTTCTCTTTTTTCTTCCAATTGTTGTGGTGTAAACCTTGTAGGTTGTGGAAGGCTAGGAGAAAAAACATTTCCATAATTATAGTCATGAGTGGTGGGATTCTTTGTTTCCATAATTTCGCTTTGAATTTTTCTTGCCCACCTGAATGCCTTCTCCAATGGATCAGGTTCCCAAAGACGAACCTCATGTTGAATGTTATCCTTTAGAGTAACTATGAAAACATAAATCCTTTTCTTATCTAGAATATCATTTACCTTATATTCATATTTTTAAAGTCCTCAATGTGCTCTGCCATGGAACACTTTTTTTTGAGATTTATCAATTGGCTAAAGAAAGTTTTTCTCTTTGTATCCTCATAATGTGCTATCATTTCCTCCGTGAAAATTGACCACGTAACAAGTGGTTTACGAGAACAAAGCCCTTTATACCATAAAAATTTATTTGGTTCTAAATATGAAGATGCAATACGTACCTTTTGTAACAGTTGCACCTCATGTAGATCAAAATATTTCTCCATCTGTAGTATCCAATTTACCGGATCCTTGTCATCAAACTTCCTCATATCGCCTTTTCTTGATTTTAAGAGCTCGATATTGAAACAACTGTAACTCTAAATTCATATCTTCCAGTTCTAAAATTGCGACCTGTAGCAGCCCTCGGCGTCCTCTTTCCTATGCCACCAGTCTGATCGAAATTGGATTCTCCAAGAAAGAGTTATGCACAAGCTCCCAAGATGACCTGATTATATACCTTTTCAGAATAGTGAACTTGTATGGCATGCCACATGTCATTGTTTTGACCTTTAGATCTAAAAAATATACACAGGAAGCTACATTCTGTTCTCTTTCTTTAACTTCTTACGAAATTTCAATCTGATGCTTAGAGAGACAGTTATGAAGATTTTCTCCAGGTCACCTATTTGGAATGTAATTCGGGAGTCTTCAAAAACCCTAACTTCCTCAGATCATATCTCCGAAAATATAGTGAGACAAGCTCTGAAATTCAAATGCAAGCTTCAGTGAGACTTCGGCTCAAATGGGTTTTGTTTTAGCTTCTGAAACTTCGCAAAAAAAATAGTATAGCGAAAATTCCACGATGACCTGTTTGGAGCAGCGAAACCCTAGAATCCAAAGCTCTGATACAAAATGTTATGAAACCAACTCACAAATAGATAGAAAAGATAGATCAACGCCTTATAAATAAGCTTCTTCTAGGGGCAACCTCCTTTACATTACACAAATGAACAATTCTTGGATGATACAAATGAAAAGACCTCCTTTCTATATGTAGGAGTCTAAGGGGTCATAATATAATCAAAGCCGACATAACAATAATAATGTAAGGGCACAATAATAACAATAGTGGGCTTCTATGGGGCATAATAATAATAATATGGGGACTACATGGGTACAACGATATAATAAGGGGGTCGTACTAATAACAATAAGAGGTTACACTAGTATTATAGGGGCCTAACATGCCCCTCTCCTTCAAAAAGTGTTGTCCTCAACGCTTGAGTAGTTCTTGATGCTTATGTATAAAATTCTTGTCCTCCCATGTGGAATATTCAGTGGGTAATTTCTTCCACTTGATGAGATACTCTAAAATTAATCGATTTTTTAGCTGTCAGGTTCTTGTTTCTGTGACTGCTCCAGGTTCCAATATTATTTTTCCTTCCTCTTCATGTTTTGGCAATATTGTTTGAATTGAGATATTATACAACTTTTGAACGAGTGGCCACACTTCTTTGTCCTTCTTCCATTCATCCCTTGCTTTTTTTATCCAATCTGGTTGGATAATAGAAATAGCACAAAACAATGCTTCCATATCCTCATCCTTTCTTGAGAGTGCATCTGCAACAAAAATTTTCTTCCCTTTTCTGTAGATGATGTCAAAGTCATAACCCAACATATTTGTGACCCATTTTTTCTATTCTTATAAAGATAATATTTGTTCTAAAAAGTATTTAAGACTATCATGATCCATTTTTACCTTGAAGTGTCTTCTCATTGGGTAAGGTCACCATTTCTTAAGTGCATGTAGTACTGCCAACATTTCCTTCTCATAAATAGCTTGCTTGAGATGTAGCCGTAAAAATACCCAATCACATACATCAAAACATTTTTCACTGCAATGTTGATCTACCTGTTGTTTCATTCGATTCTACACGAAAGTGACGTTATCTTTTAAAAGTTGAAGAACTTGTTGTTGATGCTCGATGTGATCTTTCATTGCTTGAACCTTTTTCTTCTTGATATGTCCTTCTACCTTGAGAGTTTGAGTGGTAATTTCTTCCAATGCTTTACAAGATATGGTTGGATTCATTTCTTGATGCTCGATGTGATCTTTCACTTCTTGAACATTTTTTTTCTTGATATGTCCTTCTATCTTGATAGTTTGAGGAGTGGTAATTTCGGACAATGCATTACAAGATATGGTTGGATTCATTTCTTCTTTCTCGATGTGATCTTTAACTTCTTGAACCTTTTTCTTCTTGATATGTCCTTCTATCTTGAGAGTTTGAAGAGTGGTAATTCTTGCCAATTCTTTACAAGATATTGTCGGATTCATTTATTCTTTCTTTGGGGCTGGATCTTGGCGTATATCCTCTTCTTTTGATGTTTCTTGATCCTTTTATTCCTCCTCTTCATACCTTATGTAAAATAATTTCTTCTCAACACACTTATGACCTTTAGTGCATTTGCTATCACAATTGTAACAAAGCCCTTTTTCTCTTTTTTCTTCCAATTTTTGTGGTGTAAACCTTGTAGGTTGTGGAAGGCTAGGAGAAGAAACACTTCCATTGGTATAGTCGTGAGTGGTGGGATTCCTTGTTTCCATAATTTCGCTTTCAAATTTTCTTGCCCACATTTTTTCATGTAGCAGGGTCCATCAAAAGTATGCAACATGGGTATTCCTTGGATGAGGAATCAAATTCTGCATGCAACGAGTGTTGCCTCTTGAAATTTGAGTAAACTCATAGGGAGATAAGTTGAAAAAAAGAAATGAAAAAATAGTTTTTTCTTTTTTCCCTCTAAAATTTGATGATGTAATCTAATCTTATTTTATTATTTCCACTATTATTTTATAATTTCCTTAGGAGGCCCATTTTAGACCTCAAAATTCCCCTAATGGCCCTCAACATATAAATTCCAAGATCGGGTGGTGGGAGGTGAGTGGTGGTGCCCACATCATGTCACTCAAATGTAATATTTCCCATAGCGTATAAGTTTCAAGACCGGGCGGTGGGCAGTGAGTAGTGGTTCCCACATCCTCACAAAAGTGGGTTGTGCCATCATTATATCGCCATGTATTCTCCACGTGGGCCCTCGTGGAACTTCCATGTCAACTTTGGCATGGGCCCCAACGAACCTTTCGCCTTGGTGTTTTGCAGGGTATTCTTCATTATAAATTTTTGGATCACATTCCAAGCCAAGTGGTTCCACAAGACCAATTCATGTTGATCTAGTGCAATCCTCTCGCTCTTCATTGACCACCCGTCTTCATAAGGGGTAGCCAACTCTTAAACTTCTTGGTAGTGAGTGGTGGGTGGTGGACAAGTTCTCAAGCAGAACCATGGTCGGGTTGGCCCGTCCTTCACTAACACCACGCAATCAAGATGATAAACTACTCGCTAAAGTTTAGTGGTGGTGACCTCTTGTGATAAGGTTTTTGTGACATATATGTATATGAAACAAAGAAACCAAGGTTGAGTTCATGATATGGGAAGGCAATTGCCTCTCCTGTACCTGGCTATTTAAATTCTTAAGACGAAATATGGCCCAAGGGTATGGATCCCAATTTCTCAATTTTGCATTATAACTAGCACAAGAACAGGTCTAAACTATAGTAATTCAAAACCCTAGAAATCAACCAAATTGCACATAAATATGCACTTCCTCAAATTCATCCTAAAAGTGGATAACATATTCCATGCATGCATTAAAATTATGAATGTACAATGTATCATTCCCATCATGAACGCACAATGAGCTTCATAGCTCAAGCTTTCCTTTACACTCAAAAGTATACAAATTATTGCATCATTCACAACATGACAAAATCATCACAGTCTATAAAGAAATATACACAACTAATTTACACTGATTTGTGCTTGGAGATGGTTGGAAACTAAAGGAGAGACTTCAATTCTCCACCCAACCATAAACTAGCTACACTGCAATTTTTCTTATAGTTGACCACCCCCGTGCTAGATCCAAATTATGAGGGGTTGTTTGCTCAAGGAATTCACCCAAGGCTCAGTTGGGGTATTGCTCGGTTCTAAGAGTATAAATTCACTTTTTAGGTGGTTTATTAGTGGTATTTCCAAATTAAGAACTACATGAACTTGTAGCCTACCATCCAGGTGGTTTATCAATGATCCAAAAATAGTAGAATTGACTATTTGCTCAATTTCTTCAAATATTAACTAAGGTTGCTTTTTAAGTGAATTAATAAGGAAAATAGATTTTTATGTGCCTTAAACTTAAAAACTTGAAATCTGAAATCAACCATGAACAACAGAAATAAGAAGCAAACATAGCAAATTTGATGATGGAGTTCGTCCCTCCTGGACTACATCTCTGGGTCTGCTTCCAATGGGCGTCTAATGTATTGAAAATGCTCATAAAGTCTCTTTACATCAAAATTCACCATTATGGAATCTTCTCACAGGCTTCAATGGCTACTGTCAGCTGAAAGGTCTCCACCTCAGCTTTCCAATGCAACTTTCAGATTACAAAAAGGCCCAATATTGGCCAAGATATGCCTCAAAAGGCATTTACAAGCATTGTTCAAAACAATTACAGAGTCACTCCTTATATCTCCCTTGGCTGATGGCACAATAGTAAAACCTTTTATAATACCCAAGGGAGGTTCCAGGGTCAAATCCGCGGGCCTCTTGGGATTTTTCTTGGCATTACATAGCAATACATTTGAGTTTGGTGCAACTATATTTCATATATAGTGTTAAAACTATATCACATAGTTTTACAATAGAAATAAAACCCCGTGCCACTCGTGATACAGTGTAACATTGGAATGAGATTATAACAAAATCTCAACATAGACCAGCGGACATATATATGTAACCTCGTTGTCGCATTTAGTTACAATACATGGCATGTAATATATATATATATATATATATATATATATATATATATATATATATGGTAATGTTATGTTTGGAGGCATTGTTGGATGCACGTTAAAACAATATGAGGGTTTGGTGGGCCTGCCGGATATGGCAGGCTCCGCCAACCCTTTCCCACCATTACAAAATTACCATTGTTTAAATATAAACTCGTGCACATGCTTAATAAACTTGAATCGTGGCCTATTGTTAAGATTTTGGGTTGTTAGCCCGGCGGTCACAGGTTTGACCCATGACTTCTCTGCTTGGTAGTTTGACTTGTGGGTGTGCCACCTACTGCCACTTTTCCTTCTCTAGCGCTGCCACTTGTCCTGCTCTAGCGTTGCCACTTGGCCTACTCCGAGGCTCTCATTACCGATTATGCAGTCCCTTTTTTTTCCTATTTTGACAAAACTTCATAACGCATTTTCTCCCTCATATGAAGGCCATTTTGAAAACTGAATATACCACCGGAATTAGCACGATGATCTCTTCAAATTTGTGCTAGTTTCATTATAATCTAAGATTATTTAATTTTGAGCATTTTGAGTATCCTCCTGGATCATTCCTCCCCACTAGAAGATTTTGGACCACCAAAAGTTTGGTTTTAAGCAGATATGAGGTGAGGGTATTGTTCCCTCACCCTTCTGATCTCCATCCACCTTTATTTGCTTGGATTCATGCCTTTGAGTCCCACTCGAAGATACTCCACATATCCTTGCCTGGAAGTGCAGACCTTCCTATCCAAGATGGTGTCTTCATGTAACTCAGTTATACATTCAGGTGCAGAATCATCTACTGTTGGAATTTGAGCATTTTCCTCTTGGTCCATGATCATTGGAGGTTCATACAACTTCAAATTTTCAACATTTACAACTAAATATATGTGTGTGTATGGAGGAAAATTCAACTGGAATGCATTGTGCCCAATCTTTTCAACAATTTTAAAAGGACCATACCTTATAGGTTTCAACTTTTTATCTTCACCTTTCATCCTTTCTTTGCTGATGTATAGCCATAATTGGTCACCAACTTGTAAGTGATGATCCATTCGATGCTTGTCATGATGCATTTTGTACTTGGCCTGACTTTTCTCCAATTGATATTGCACTACTCCATGAATATTTTGGATTCTTTGAATGAACTTGATTGCTTTTTCAGCATCTCCATGTCCATCCTCCTTAGCTTCTTCACCAAACATAAAGTCCATTGGTGATTTTGGTATGTACCCAAAACATGTTTCAAAAGGAGATCTACCATTAGAAGTGTACGACCCAGTTGTAAGCATGATGGACATAATGTAAGGATTCATTCCATGACTTAGGATATTTGCTACAATAACCTCTGAGAAGATGTACCACTGTTCTATTCACCACCTTTGTTTTCCCATCAGTTTTTGGATGAAAAGTTGTGCTCTTTTTCAACTTAGTGTCCATGAGTCCCCACAAAGTGGACCAAAACTCCCCCATAAAATGAAAGCCCCGATCTAAAATTATAGAATTACGTAACCCAAAATGAACCCATATATTTTGGAATAACATTTGTGTAGTCAGTTCAACAGTTAATTGCTTTTTACATGGAACAAATTACACATTTTGTTGAATCTATCAACCACAACATACAAATAATCATGCCCTTTTCTAGACATTGGAAGCCCTCCTACAAAATCCATAGATATACTCTCCCATGGCCAAGAAGGAATTGGAAGTGGCATATACAAACCTAACTTTATGTTGTTTAGTTTTCTTGTTGAACACATGACACAACCTTTTATGTATTTAGGAATTGTTTCATTCATTCGATGCCAATAGCAATACCTTTGTAATCGTGCCATTGTCTTACCTACACCAAAATGACCTGAAACACGAGAAGAATGTGCTTCCTTGGTGACATTCCCTCTTTCTCCCTATGGTATGCACAACTTCCAAGATGGTACAATAACCTATCATGAACATGATAATTCACTTCTTCCACCCGAGCACCATGAGTTAGTGATTCATAAACATCCTTAAAATCAGTATTTGCAGCATATTGTTCTATAAAACTTTCATGTGCTAAAGAACTTTTTGTAGAATAACTGAAGCATTCAAAGAAGGTCTTGATAACATATAAACTAATTTATTGGCGATACCTTTCTTATATTTGATGAATAACTCGAATTGTTGCAAAAACCCCATCCATCTATAATGTCGAGACTGTTGCAACTTAGTTTGTGAGTGAAGGTATTGAAGTGGCTGATGGTCTGTATGAATCACTGTTTCTTTTCCCATTAAATAATGTTTCCATATTTTAACATTTTCCACTAATGCATATAATTATTTATCATAAGTTGGATAGTTAGAAACTACTTTAGAAAATGTTTCTGAATGAAAACAAATAGGCTTTCCTTTTTGTAATAACACTGCATGTTGAATTATGGCAACAAGAATATTCCAATTTAATTTTTCCTTGAATTAAATTGTGAATAAAATCGAAATTAGTCTTAACAGCTACTTGGAAGTAATTGATTAATTTATTTTAAACTAATTAGTTGGATAAATTCAAGTTAGAAGTCTTTCTGAAGTCATGCAAGAGTTATCCCTTAACTTAAGGAGATAAGATTGAGTTATATTTGAGTTGTAATTAGTTAACTCAGTTTACTGAGTTAAGTCCAGTTAAATTAGTTCCAAATTGATTGAGGAACTAATAGTGAGTTAACAGTCAGTTGATGCATTAATGCACTCAACTAGTGTACTCTAGTTAACTGAAGATTCCCTCATCAGAAACTCATGCATGTCTATTCTGAGAAAGACCCTGTTGAGTTAAATGTCAAGGACAGTGTACTATCAGTTGCATGTGTTTTCTTTTAAAGAAAACTCAAGCATGCATTCAAGGCAATTCATCCTTGAGGATTACGCGGTTTTGGAGGATCAATGTTCCACTTGGTAGGAAGTTTTCCACTTGGTAACAGGAGGATCACCCAAGAGAAACATCACAAGTAAATAGGAGCTTGGAGGGCAGAGAGGAAGGCTTGAGAGAAGCCAAGATTTCCTGTGAGAATCTGTGAGGATTGTACTAAGAGCTGGCTAGCTGTGAGAGCTAAAGCTTTGGATAATTCCTATGTATTTCCACCTTGTATGATAATACAAATAGTGGGGTTTTTAGTTGAGGCTTTCCCCAAAGTATTTTCATGTGTATTGTGCATTGATTCTTCTTCTTCTTGTTATATTGTTCAGCTCGATCTTTAAGCTTTCGCAAATTGATAGTAGAAGTAGGTTATAGTATTCTGATTTGATTTATATTGCATTATAGAGTTAACCTACATGCAGATTTTCTACATGGTCTTAGAGTGAGATTTGTAGAGAATTTCTACGTGGTATCAGAGCTGTGAACAATATACTTAGAAGATAATTCGAAGTTTGAAGTTCGGGGTTGCAGGTGAAAATCGAATTCATATCATACTTCAAGGTTGGCCAATGGCATTCTATGGCTTGAGACTTGAGTATGCCTTGGAAGGTAGCTCGAATTACATAGCATGGAAAGATAGAATGGAGGTTGTATTAGAAGACAATGGCTTGAAGGATTTCATTGATAAAGAAATCCCAAAGCCAACTTCAAGTAATGCACAAAAGTTGGTTGAGTGGAAGAAGTGTGTGGCGAAGGCGAGACGGATCATCCTTGAGGGAGTTCGAGACCACATTGTCTCGAGTCTCCATGGGAAGGATACTCCATTTTCAATGTGGAAGACATTGAAGGACCTCTACCAGAACAGTGGCGACCAAAGGAAATTGGTGCTCAAGGATAAGCTTCAAAGAATCAAGATGGAGAAGGGCGATACTATTTCCACATATCTGAACAAGCTCACCACCTGCAGAGATGAGCTTGGTAGTGTGGGAATAACTATTGTCGATGATGATATGGTGAGCCTCACTCTCCTTGGCCTTCCAAAGAGTTGGAATAGCTACCAGGACTCTGTGAATGGAAGGGAGAAACTGCCAGATTGGGAACAATTATGGTCGGATCTTATGCAAGAGGAGATCAGGAGGAGCACACGAGATGGTTCTTAATCCAAGGATGATGATGAAGAAAATCTAGCCTTAGCAAGTAAGGCAAGGAAAGGGAAGGGGAAGGCTTCCCATTCCAAATCAAATTCTTCTCATGGAAGGAAGAAGGATGACATGTCTAAAGTAAGATGCTTTAATTGTCACGAGATGGGACATTATGCGACTAATTTCCCATCGAAGAAGTCCAAGAAGGGATCCTCGGAAGGTGAGGCATTAGCCTCTCAGTTTGAAATGGACTTTACCCTCATCGCATGCATGGTGTCATCGATGATGGGTTGTGTCTGGTATCTTGACAGTGGAGCCTCATTCCACATGACTGGTGATAAAACATTATTCAGTGCCTTGGAGAAGAAAGACCTCAAGATGCACACAGAGATGGGTGACGACGGAAGGTATAGTGTTTCAGGAGTGGGCACAGTTGCTTTTCAGAGGGAGCATGGAGATCCTATCACCTTGACAAATGTGAAGCATGTGCCTGGACTGAAGAAGCACTTGGTATCGATCGCGATGTTGGAGGACAAAGGCTACGATGTTGTCTTCAGTAAAGTAAAGGTGTTCCTAAGATACATAGCCACGGGTCAGACCAAGAGAATAGGGATTCGGGTGAAGAATCTCTATAAACTAGAGGTAGATGATTATGCAGCATTGAGTATGAAAGCAGAATTGGTGCAAAGCCAAGACATTGGCGAGTTGTGGCACAGGCATTTGGGCCATTTGCATCATGGGGCTTTGAAGATAATGCAGCAGATATCTACAGGACTTCCCAAAGGTAAACTTGAGCAAGTTGACACATGCAAACGTTGTACCTTGGGAAAGTACACCAAGTCTTCCTTTCATGATTGAGACAGTTGAGCAGAGGCTATCTTAGAGCAAGTTCATACTGATGTGTGTGGACCATTCTCGATGGCATCCACAACGAAGAAAAGGTATTTTGTGATTTTCATTGATGACTATTCTTGTAAATGCGGGATTTATTTCATGCAGAAGAAGGACCAAACTTTCACAAAGTTTTGTGAGTTCAAAGCTTTGTTCAAGAAAGAGTCAGGGAAGAAGATCAAGGCCTTGAGAAGCGACAACGATGGAGAATATGTCTCTCAAGAGTTTAAGGACTTCTGTGCAGCGGAAGGAATTAAACGAGAGTCGACGGCACCTCATAACCCACAATAGAATGGGGTGGCCAAGAGGAAGAACAGAACTATTGTAGGGGCAGCACTGGAAATGTTGCATGACCAAGATCTACCACTTCACTTATGGGCTGAGGCATGCTACACAGTGGTCTATTTGCATAATAGAAGCTCGCATCACATACTTGGGATGAAGACACCAGAGGAAGCTTTCTTTGGTAAGAGACCAAATGTAGGTCACTTCAGGATCTTTGGCTCATTGATATATTGCCATGTGACAAAGGATACACGAAAGAAGCTTGAGCCAACAGCAGAGTTGGGGATACTTGTGGGGTGCACTGATACACCTCATAACTATCAAGTGTACTTGCCTACCAATCGGAGGACAGTGATTCACAGAAATATCAAGTTTGATGAGCAGAAGGCCATGCGAGTTTCCCTTGAGAGGGATCTCAAACTACAGGTTGTGGAGGAACTGTTGGTTCCTAAGGAGGAGGAGCCTCAGACTGATGCGGGGCAGCCGCATGCAAAGGTTCCAGGAGTGGAGACATCCACTCAAGCAGAGTCTTCCAAAGATGGACGAAAGCGCACAAGAGAAGCTGACAAATTTTTGGAGTATGCAAGAGAGAATGTGGGAGCACCATTTTCTCAGTGCAGACAGAGGAGGTCGCCTGAGAGGTACACTGGATACATGGCCCTTGCTGGGGAATGTGTTTAGACTGAGCCATCTTCCTTTGAGGAAGCAGTGTGGCAGCCGATTTGGGTTGATGATATGGTGGAGGAATATGACTCCATAGTTCGTAACAGTGTTTGGGATGTGGTTCCGAGACCGGAGAACAAGTCAGTTGTGAGTTCCCGTTGGCTTTACAAGGTAAAGCAAGCTGTTGATGATAGTGTGGAGAAGCATAAGGCAAGATTTTTTGCACGTGGCTTTTCACAGGTCGAGAGGATCATGCTGTTGCAGTATATTTCAACAGAGGAGCAAGATGCTGACATTTTGACAAAGGCTTTGTCAAAGCGTAAATTCGAGTTCCATAGAGATAGGATCAGGGTGGCAGATAAACCCTTTCTTGTTGAGAGGGAGTGTTGAAATATGGCAACAAGAATATTTCAATTTAATTTGTCCTTGAATTAAATTGTGAATTAAAATCAAATTTAGTCTTAACAACTACTTGGAAATAATTGATTAATTTAATTTAAATTAATTAGTTGGAGAAATTCAAGTTAGAAGTCTTTCTGAAGTCATGCAAGAGTTATCCCTTAAATTAAGGAGATAAGATTGAGTTATATTTGAGTTGTAATTAGTTAACTCAGTTTACTGAGTTAAGTCCAGTTAAATTAGTTCCAAACTATTTGAGGAACTAATAGTGAGTTAACAGCCAGTTGATGCATTAATGCACTCAACTAGTGTACTCTAGTTAACTGAAGATTCCCTCATCAGAAACTCATGCATGTCTATTCTGAGAAGGACCCAGTTGAGTTAAATGTCAAGGACATTGTACTATCAGTTGCATGTGTTTTCTTATAAAGAAAACTCAAGCATGCAGTCAAGGCAATTCATCCTTGAGGATTGCGCAGTTTTGGAGTATCAGTGTTCCACTTGGTAGGAAGTTTTCCACTTTGTAATAGGAGGATCACCCACGAGAAACAGCGCAAGGAAATAGGAGCTTGGAGGGCAGAGAGGAAGGCTTGAGAGAAGCCAAGATTACCTGTGAGCATCTGTGAGGATTGTACTGAGAGTTGGCTAGCTGTGAGAGCTAAGGCTTTGTATAATTCCTATGTATTTCCACCTTGTATGATAATACAGATAGTGGGGTTTTTAGCTGAGGCTTTCCCCAAAGTATTTTCATGTGTATTCTGCATGATTCTTCTTCTTTTGGTTATATTGTTCAACTCGATCTTTAAGCTTCCGCAAATTGATAGTAGAAGTAGGTTATAGTATTCTGCTTTGATTTATATTGCATTATCAGGTTAACCTACATGCAAATTTTCTACATGGTCTCAGAGCGAGATTTGTAGAAAATTTCTACACTGTACCCATTTCATACCCACTAGCATCAGTTTCTATTTCAAATGGTTATTGAAGGTCTGGTAAAGCCAAGATTGGAGTTGTAACAATTTTCTTCTTTAAAGTATCAATTGTTTTTTGTTATTTTCCTCCCCACTAGAAGGAGACTTTAGAACTTGTTAAAGCATGAAGTGGTGATGCAATAAAAGAGAAATGAAAAATAAACTTCCTCCAATATTGAACTGCACCCAAGAAACTTCTAACTTCTGTCACATTTTGAGGTCTTGGCCACTTAATAATTACATCAATTTTAGTTGGATCAATTTTTAGCTGACCTCCTCCAACTATGTAACCAAGATATACTAAGGAAGTTTTTCCAAATTCACATTTAGAGATATTGAGATGCAATTTATGTTTTTGCAACACATCAAAAACTTGTTTAACATGCTTTACGTGTTCTTCCCAACTTGAACTGAAAATAAGAATATCATCCAGATATAATATGACAAACTTATCAATAAAAGGACAAAAAACGCCATTCATCACTCTCATAAAAGTTTAAGGGGAATTGCATAACCGAAACAACATAACCAACCATTCAAAAAGCCCCTGTCTAGTCTTAAATGCAGTTTTCCATATATCATTCTCTGCAATACGAATCTGATGATAACTACTTCTTAAATCCAGTTTTGTAAAGTAAACAACATTCTTTAGCTGATCAAGCAAATCATCAATTCTAGGAAGAGGATACCTGTTCTAAATGGTGAATTTATTTAAGGCTCTAAAATCAACACACATTCTCCAAGTTCTGTCTTTCTTTGGGACTAATATGATCGGTGACCCACATGGAGAAGAACTAGGCTGAATAAAGCCTTTATCAACCAATTCCTGAGTTTTTTTCTTAATATCTTCATTTTCTATGAATGACATACGATAAATGCCAAATCAAAGTTATTCCTCCTATTCTAAGTGTAGCTGACTAAATTTTTGTAAAATCATCAACAACATTTTGAATTCTACAATACACCTCAATTTGTTTTATCCAGTTATCTAAATTTTCAGGATTCATTTCACCATCATATATTGGCAACTAAAACTTAACATCAAGCCTCAAAAAAGGAAATTTATTTTTCTTCTTTTGTGAGTTTGAATCTGAACTTGAATGATAAGAGAATAAAGAAGAAGAAAACGAAGATGGAGGAGAAGGAGGTTCATTACCATCAACTTTTTCCTTGCCCTTTTTCTTTTTCGTGCCTTTAGAAGATGAAGCTACATCTCTAGTCTTCATGTCTTCATAAAGTTATTCAATCATCTTTTGCATATTAAGGAACATTTTCTGATATTGCTCCTCTCCAACGACCTTCGTTTCAAGAGCTTCTCCTTCATTTGGCTCTCCCATCTTCAACTTTTGAGAGATGTTCCTCTTTCCAATATCTGGATTTATCTCTCAAGTTTCCCTTCTCGACATTGCAACCTAGATCTAGTCAATATTCACATTAGAAAATATCCTACTTATATGTGATCAACCTCGTTCTAATACCAAAATATTATCCAAAAATAGCAGAATTGACTATTTTCTCAATTTCTTCAAATATTAACTAAGGTTTCTTTTTAAGTGAATTAATAAGGAAAATGGATTTTTATGTGCCTTAAACTTAAAAACTTGAAATCTGAAATCAACCCTGAATAGCATAAATAAGAAGAAAACACAGCAAATTTGATGACGAAGTTCGTCCCTCTTGGACTACATCTCTCAGTCTGCTTCCAATGGGTGTCTGATGTATTGAAAATGCTCATAAAGTCTCTTTACATCAAAATTCACCATTCTAGAATCTACTCACAGGCTTCAATGGCTAGTGTCAATTGAAAGGTCTCTACCTCAGCTTTCCAACGCAACTTTCAGATTACAAAAGGGCCCAATATTGGTCGAGATATGCCTCAAAATGCATTTACAGGCACCGTTCAAAACAATTACAGAGTCACTCCTTCTATCTCCCTTGGCCAATGGCACAATGGTAAAACCTTTTATAATACCCACGGGAGGTTCTGGGGTCAAATCTGCGCGCCTCCTAAGATTTTCTTGGCATTACATAGCAATACGTTGGAGTTTGGTGCAACTATATTTCATATATAGTGTTAAAACTATATCATATAGTTTTACAATAGACATAAAACCTTGCGCCATTTGTGATACGGTGTAACATTGGAATGAGGTTATAACAAAGTCTTAACATAGACCAGCGGACATATATATATGTAACATGCCTATGGCATATAGTTACAACACATGGTATGTAATATATATATATGGTAACACTATGTTTGGAGGTGTAGTTGGATGCACGTTAAAACAATCTGAGGGTTTGGCGAGCTTGCCGAATATGGTGGGCTCCGTCAACCCTTTCCCACCATTACAACATTAACATTGTTTAAATATAAACTTGCACCCATGCTTAATAAACTTGACTCGTGGCCTATTGGTAAGATTTTGGGTTGTCGGCCCAGCAGTCACTGGTTTGACCCACGACTTCTTTGCTTGGTAGTTTGACTTGTGGGTGTGCCACCTACTGCCACGTGTCTTGCTCACCTGTTGCCACTTGTCCTTCTATGGCACTTCCACTTGGCCTGCTTTGGCGCTGGCACTTGGCCTACTCTGGCACTGCCACTTGGCCTGCTCTGAGGCCCTCACTACTGATTATGCAGTCCCCTTTTTTGCTTGTTTTGACAAAACTTCAAAACACATTTTCTCCCTCATATGGAGGCCATTTTGAAAACTGAATATACCACCGGAATCAACGCAACGAGCTCTTCGACTTGGAGTTGGTTTCATGATCATATGAGACTGTTGAATTTTGAGCATTTTGAGGATCCTCCTGGATCAATCAACCTCACGACAATCACCACAATGGCTCAATTCACCTTGTCTAGCAGTTTATCATCTTTACAGCAAGCACTTGAGTGGTTTAATTAGCCCATTCAACAAGCATTAAGTGGTTTATTAGCTTTTTCAACAAGCACTTATTGGTTTATCAACTTATTAAGTGGTTTATTAGCTTTTTTAGCAAGCACTTATTGGTTTATCAACTTACTCAGCAAGCACTCATGGTCTATTCCTCCTTTGAGCTTCCCACTAGCTAGTCAGGCTTGGACACACACAATCCAACGGCCTCAACACATCAATACAAGGGAAACAACGCAAATTTTTGAGCACCAAGCTCAGTTGTGTCTCAGATATTACTTCCATGCTCCCTATCCAACATCCTCGGGATTCTCTCTACTCTCTTCTCTCTCTCTCTCCAGCTCATTTTTCTTCTTGCCTCTTGTTTTTCCTTGAGACCCTTCATATCCTAAGATATTTCCCACTTCACCTTCCCTCACATCATGGAATCAAGTAAACATGGGAATTTAATTCAATCGACTATAATTTTTTCCTAGAGTACATAACACTAGAATAGGTTTTTTTTTCCTCATATCACTATGATCATTCAATCCACTACAAATTTTATCTTAAAGTGCCTAATACTAGCATGGTTTTGTTTTTGGAAAAAAAAAAAAACTAAAATAGGTTTGTCAAATATTAGTAAATAACCCAACCAACTTTATTAACATCGATCTATTAACAAACATAATTCACTATTTGCATGGTTTCTTAATTAACATCATTAGCTACTAAATATCAATTTATTACTAGGTGACTATATAGGACAAGAAATAAGTCTTACCAAATAATCAAAGGATGCCTTAAAAAATTCTAAAGAGTAAGGAGTATTCCAATAATTAAAAGAAACTCATGAAAAGTTTAAGATATGATGAAACATAAAGACAAAACCAAAGACAAAAATTTGAGTTACAATGAAGATGAAGGTACTGGAAAAGATACGGGTATTGGAAAAGATAAAGCTATGTAGATGACATAAAAAATGATAGTAAATAAAACAACAAACATGTCGTGTAAAGACGTTGTCATTAATAGTGTAAACCCTAAAGGTTTGCATATATAAATGATTCATTAGCAATCAATATCATCTAAAAATAATAATAATAATCAACATTGCAAATGAATGATTTAGGTTAAATAAAGAAATTCCTCCTAAAGTTAGAATAGACGATCATCAAACTTTGTGTGTGGATCTAAATATGCACTACAACAATAACATTACTCCATTTAAAAGGAGGGTCAAAAATTTAGGTTATTATATAATGCCCAAAGGCCATATTAAACAAGGAAAAGTTATGACAATTGAAGTTAGGCATTCATATATATCAAAAATGAACCCAATATGTTGTTAAAAGAACCAAACAAATAGATAATCAAGTTATTTACCATTCACATTCAATCCATATATAAGAATGAACCCAATATGTTGTTAAAAGAACAAAACAAATAGATAATCAAGTTATTTACCATTCACATTCAAGCCATATATAAGAGATGGTGCAAGAAAGGAAATGTGTTAAAAACGATAAAAATGATGAAAGTACTAAGAAGGACAATGCCTTTCTAGCACTACTACCATTAAAACGTATTCCAACTTCTACCCTAGCATAGAAGTACCATATATCTACTAAGGAGGTGGGGGAGTGGGCTAGGGCGGGCAGAACCCTAGGGACCTCAGAGCTTGTCCGTGCCTCTGTTGGTTTGTGCTACAAGGGCTTCCTTCCATTAATGGTGTCATCGTTGTTGCTTTTCGTGGGTGCGCCCCCTAATGCGGGTTCATGTGTGCGTGGTTTCGCTGGAGTCCCCTCTCAGCTGTCGTTGGTGCCTGTTGCTTGGAGGTTGGGTTCTGCTTGGGGTTTCGTCGTTGCCCTGTTCGTTCCTTCGTCGTATCAGGGCCTTCGTTGTTGCGTCAATTGTCACTCGTTGTGTGGGGTTATATGCCTCCTTGAGCTCGTGGCCATTTTCCTTTTCCTTGGCTAGCGTCACTGTCTTATGCAGGTTCTCTCTCCGCGTGGAGTTCCTTCTTGTCATCGTCGTCTGAGCCCTGCTCTGTTGCTCTATTCACAGGGTTTTTGGAGTCGTCGCTGGCTTCATGCTGGGATTCGTGGCCATTTCTTGTCTTCAGGGGTTTTTGCCTATCGTCGCCCTGGTTCGTGGGTGTTGGTTTTGGGGTTTCTGCTAGTTTTCTGAAAGCTTTGTGACTGTTTCATGCTGCCCATTCTTGGGCTTGTTAATGTGGCTATAGGGGTGGCCTATGACCTGTCACCTTAGGGTTTTGGTTCCCTGTATGGTTTTTCGGGGGGTTTCGAGCCTTGGTGAATGTATTTTTTGTGGGCCTACTGTTCTAGCTGTGTGCTCAGTTTCGGCTGGCTTTAGGGCCATCTTATGAATATGTTTCATACAATATTTAATTCTCATGAACATGTTTCATACAATATTTACAAAATGAAAATTTTCAGTAATGAGAAAAAAAAAGTGCCATATATATTTACAATAGGTTTGTACAAAGAGTCACTGACTCACATAGCTCTGATTATTTTAATATATTAAACAGTGTAATTGATAATTTGCATGGGCAACCTTTCACATGATCAAACATAAAATGATTAAGATGTTAATATTTTCAATAGAAGAAAGATGGGAATGGGAATGGGAATGGATTAGATTGTAAAAACTTTCAAAAAGGTTAGGGCATATGAAGTATTAGAAAATGATCTATAATATGTCAATCTTCACAAAGATACTAGAAAATGATCTATATAATATGTCAATCTTCACAAAGATGCCAAAAGAAATAGGGTAATGGATTAGTTTGTAAAAAGAAGAAATAGGGTAATGCATTAGTTTGTAAAAAAAATCAAAGAAGCACATATTCTAAGAATTTAAATAGTTAAAGGTGAAATATCAAGAGAGCATAAACAATTACTCTTTGTCTAGCAAAGAAAATCTAGAGCAAAAATTAAAATGAACCTAAATACATAGGAGAAGAAGAAAAGAGGAGAATGGATTAGCTTGTAAAGACTTTCAAAAAAGCACATATTCTAAGAAAGTTTAGGTCACATGAAGTGTTAGAAAATGATCTAAGATGTCAATCTTCACAAGATACTAGAAGAAATAGGAGAATGGATTAGCTTGTAAAAAATTTCAAAAAAGCACATATTTTAAGATTTTAAATATTTAAGGTGAAACACCAAGAGAGCATAAAACAATCACTCTTTGTCTAAAGAAAATCTAGAGCAAAAATTAACATGAGCCTAAATACATAGGAAAAGAAGAAAGAGGAGAATGGATTAGGTTGTAAAAACTTTCAAGGAAGCAGATATTCTAAAAAAGATTAGGTCACATGAAGTGTTAGAAAATGATCAAAGATGTCAATCTTCACAAAGATAGTAGAAGAAATAGGAGAACGGAATAGCTTGTAAAAATTTTCAAAGAAACACATATTCTAAGAATTTAAATATTTAAAGGTGAAACACAGAGAGCATAAAACAATCACTCTTTGTCTAAAGAAAATCTAGAGCAAAAATTATAATGAACCTAAATACATAGGAGAAGAAGAAAGAGAATGGATTAGCTTGTAAAAACTTTCAAAGAAGCACATTTCGAAGAAAGTTTAGGTCAGATGAAGTTTTAGAAAGTGATCTGAGATGTCATTCTTCACAAAGATACTAGAAGAAATAGGAGAATGGATCAGCTTGTAAAATATTTCAAAGAAGCACATATTTTAAGAATTTAAATATTTAAAGGTGGAACACCAAGAGAGCATAAAACAATCACTCTTTCTCTAAAGAAAATCTAGAGAAAAAATTAGAATGAACCTAAATACATAGGAGAAGAAGAAAGAGGAGAATGGATTAGCTTGTAAAAACTTTCAAAGAAGCACATATTCTAAGAAAGTTTAGGTCACATGAAGTGTTAGAAAATGATCTAAGATGTCAATCTTCACAAAGATACTAGAAGAAATAAGAGAATGGATTAGCTTGTAAAAACTTTCAAAGAAGCACATATTCTAAGAATTTAAATATTTAAAGGTGAAACACCAAGAGAGCATAAAACAATCACTCTTTGTCTAAAGAAAATCTAGAGCAAAAATTAAAATGAACCTAAATACATAGGAGAAGATAAAGACGAGAAGGTTGTTATGAAATATGATATTGAAAAAAGTGATGTCAAATAGAATTGTTCCAACTAATGGTGTAAACTCCTTAAAAAATTACATATAAATGATTAGTAAGGGAGCAACATTATAAATAAAAAGGAAATGATCGACATCAATTATGAGTGATTTAGATAACTTAAATAAAGAAATCGCTCCCAAGGTTTTTAAATCTTTTTAAAGAAGTGATAAGAACCAATCCGGAAACATCATGATATAGGTAAACAATAACAATTCATTTAAAGAAACTAAGGGCAAAAGTGTTGAAATTGTAACTAGGTTGGTCTTCATAATTGTCATTGTACTTATATCAATATGTGTTTCATGTAAAAACAAAAGAAGAAAAATTATTATTATCATTTTCATTGCCAAGTATGTTCATGTTTTATTCTGGTCAAAATAAAAAGTAAAAAGGCATGTTCTTACTAACCCTATGACCCTATGAAAAGAAGAAAAATTTGTCTTCATAATTGTCATTGTACTTATATCAATATGTATTTCATATAAAAACAAAATAAGAATAATTATTATCATTATTTTCATTGTCAAGCATGTTCATGCTTTATTTTGGTCAAAATAAAGCATGTTCTCACTAACCCTATGAAAGTAAGAAAAAATTGAATTTTGTAAATGTCGTTCATATATTCAATCTGCTAAGTCGGCCTGCTCAAAAGACGTGACCCTTAACATGAAAAAACAACTATATATTGGCACGTTTACCCCACCATTTGACCTACAATTTCAAATCATCTGTTGAGAAGAACAATGTGAGCTTTCTGAGGCAAAAGATTTCCGTGACACCTGAATTTTTTGAGGCAATATACTCTTGTGATGGTGATACGAACTTCTTATAATTATGTGAGATTTCTATGATGGTAATGCAAGTTTCATGTAATGATGACACAAGCTCCCTGCTATGATGATACGAACTTTCTATGGTGATAATACAAGCTCTATATGGAACCTTTCCTTATGTGACATGCAACTTATTTGATGGACCAAACCTCTGTATAGGAAGGCTACTATCTTTGATGATGCAAGCTACAAGAAGACATAATTTGGAGGGTTGGCTTGGCAAAGTTTGGAGGTCTAATTTGGCATTGGTTAGTTTGACTTGGATTTCTCTTGTTGACGAAGAATCTATAAGGAAAAGATTGACGAGTTTTCCCCTTTTGGGTTTTCCCCCCTAATCTTTAGTGTCTCTTGTCTCTTGTGCACTATGATCTCTATTTTCTTATATTTGAATGGTAATTGCTTGATGAATAATAAAGAAAATATAAGAATACTAAAAAATATTCACAAGTAATTATCATGTTAAAGAAATTCTCTCTTACCTCTTGTGCACTATGATCTCTATTTTCTTATATTTGAATGGTAATTGCTTGATGAATAATAAAGAAAATCTAAGAATACTAAAAAATATTCACAAGTAATTATCATGTTAAAGAAATTCTCTCTTACTTCGGAATTTCAACATGGTATCAAAGCTAAAACGATCAAAGAACATTCTATGGAAAAATGACTAGGAAAAACTCATAAACAAAAAGATCCTCTCTGCCTCTTGCTCTAACACGTAAATTTGAATCTCTGAGTTTAATTCTCAAATAGAAATTGAGCTCTATCTCATAGACTCGAATTTTGAAAAGAGAACGAAGGAGTATTATCTCTAATTTGAAGGAATTAACTTCATAAGGTATCAAGTCCAAGTCTATGATCTATTGAAGAAAGGATCGAGACCAAAGTCTATGACATTTTTATTCAATGTTGGTTAATTCAAGGGCCCTAGGCCTACATTTATCAGAACTCTTGTAGGAGGTATGACACTACCGTGTTCTGAGAAAAATATCTATGTAAAGTCTGAAGTTACATGGTACAAAAAAACCGTGCTTTCTTAATCAAATTACAAGTGCAAAATTCTTGCATGATTACACTCTGAATTCCAACATATACAATTTATGCTTGACTATTGGATGGAGGCAAAAGTCCAAATTCTATAGTATTTTACATGTGCAAGGAAGTTTGAACCTATGGAAGTCATCTGTGATAGGATTATGAACTTGTAGAGATCATCTCTGACAGGGTTCCAAACCTGTGGAAGCAATTTATGACAGAACTCTGAACCTATGATTGGTACCTGTGACAGAAGTGCATATATTTCTAAGAGGACCGAACTTGAGGTAACACTCGTGCACAAAGATTTGAACTTGTGGTTGGCAGTTATGTTAGAGGCTTGTATTCTTTTGTGGCATACTTTTTTTGCTCATATAATCAAGTCTGAATTATAATGTTGTTAAAAGACTGCGTTGAAGGATCAACCTAATCACATAACCCTTTGAAGGATTAAATGATACTTAATTCATCTGAGTTTATGAAAGAATGACTAGGCGACAGTCCAGGGCTACACATATTTTTCGAAGATAGTGAAACCTGAAGCACTACTTCTATGTGACAAACATTTCTCTTGAAGCATATTCTTTTATGGTTAAAGAAGTCCCTGAAGCATGTTATTTCAGTGACATGTGGCATTCTAGTAGCATTACAAACACCCTAAAGAAGTTGTGATTTGGCACCGTATTCAAGGAAGATAGGTAAAGTTTCTCAAGGGACATGTATAAATATTAATTTCATTTCTCAAGAACTAGGCATAGATTTATGTTAGGTTCTTTTGCATCTATGTTGCATGCTCCTACGAAATCTCAGCTATCACATTACTAATATGTTATGAAGGAACCACTTTAGATGAGAATCAACAAGTAGTATGAACTATCAATCTTAGGAAAGAAATTGTTGACACTTGTGCTATGAAAGGGTCTTTACATAAGGAGTCGTGTCTTCTCTCTTGAGGACAAAGATACAATCAATATGATAAGTGCTTGGACCCTTTCCCTACACATAAAGACTAAATCAATGAACAAAATATCAAGAAACTCCACCTCATAAAAGGCTTGTCAATAACATTCCTAGGGTTTACAGCTAACACATTTGTATGTGTAGGATTTGAAATTTTGTAGTATGGTAGGATATTAAAGCATCTAGGGTTTGTAAACCCTAGCAAAGTTTTTTAAATAGAAAACCCTAGGGGCAAATTCTAGGATTGATCATTTCCACTGACAAAAGAAGCCCTGGTTCTTGGAAAATAAATAAATGACATCATGAGGATAATACAAGTAGTCCAAGATTAATAGGGAGCTGACTCTTCTCAAAAGATAAGTATTCTACATCTTTTTTACTAATATTGTTTTTATTGTCTTTAAGTTTTGGTTAGTCCCTTTGTTATGTAGTCTCTTCTTGGTTATACTTATTCTCCCATATTCTCCTCGTGAGGATTGTTGGAAAATGACTAAGGTGACATAATCTTTGAAGAATGATGGAAGGATAGACAAGAGGATTTTCTAGATCTAGTCTAGAAGGATAACCAAAGCACTGGAAAACTTGGAGTAAGCCTTGATAGAACATAGCAAATGACAGCATTAAAGAAAAGAAGGTTCTCCCAGTAAGAAGGAGAGGAACATGTTAGAATGATTGCATCAAATAGAAGAATTACTCCATATTCTTGAAGGAGCCTCGTGATAATAGAAGACCTTGAAATTTGAAAAGGAAGGGACCTCGAAGCAGAAGTTGACATGAAGGACTTGAGATTACATTGATTAAATTGGCAGTGTTGATGATTAGGAAAGATACTATTGATGATTGGGATCTGGTATGGTTTCCTATAAGAATATGAAGCAGGATTTTGTTGCACTGCGAAGGTAGAAGATATGGCAGTTGGTACAATCAATTGTGAAGCAGTTTTGACTCCATAAAATGTTTGATGGTCTATTTATCTTGTACTAATCAAATTTATTTGAAGATTATCTAAAATCTAGGAAGGTCGAAGCACTTTATGATTCGTAACTTGATGGAGCCGTGAAGCTACAAGTATATCTCCACTGATGAACAGGTATCCAATGCATTAATGAAGTTCATTTTCATGGAGTATTTTTTAGACATGCTTAGGCTTGTGGATATCTCCTCCTTCGTTGAGAGGGAGTGAGGATCTCCTCCCTAGTTAAGAAGGAATGAGGATGGACATTGTGTTCTCCAAGTGTCACGTACTATGGCCAGGACCAATTGTCGTAAGCCTAGTGCGTGGACACTAGTAGGGAGAAAGTTGGATTGGATAACCATGAGGGATGTACATTTTTGAGTCATGTATTGTGGTTGATTAGGATTAATATCCTAAGTTGAATATATGGACTTGGTAAAGATTGGTCCACAAGATGAACTTTTCCTTGAGATTAGGAAATGGTATTGTGAGGACATACCTTCGAAAAACCTAGGTGGGGTATGTGCATTGAGAGGCAGTGGTGTCCAATTTAATGGCTCCCAGCGTTGTGCTATGATCTAGTGGAGAGATAGAGCTTATTTTTCAAGGCCTTGGTATTTTGACAATGTTAGTTATGATGATGCTATCATCATTAGTGCTTATCAATCTAGATCATTTCTTATATGAGTTTTCAACTCGAGAATATCCTAATAAGTCATTATGAATACCTCCCTAGTTAAGAGGGAGTGTTGAAATTGTAACTAGGTTTGGTATTCATAATTGTCATTGTACTTGTATCGGTATGGTTTTTTTGTAAACTTTAAAATATATATATATATATTATTTTTATTTTTATTGTCAAGCATGTTTTTCATGCTTTATTTTGGTTAAAAGAAAAAGTAAAAGGGCATGCTTTTCGTGACCCTATGAAAAGAAGAATGTTTTAAAAATTGTAAATGTCATTTGTATCTCCAGTCTGCCAAGTTGGCCCTCCCAGTGGACAAGTCGGCCTACTTAAAGGACGTGACCCTTCACATGAAGAAACAACTATACAAGGTTCGTATACGCAGCGGAGTAATCTTCAGAATCCTTCGAAGACAAAGACATCCATTTTAGGGCAAGTAATTGTATATTGAATATTATATAAAGAATTGATGAAATGATTACAAATGAGGGTGAGGGCCTCCTTATATACCTAGGCATGTGCCCCTTCACAAACAAACATGTCCTTAGAACATGTCTCTTCAATATTAACTATTAATTAGTTTAATTATTAATTATGATTATTATTGTTTACATTATTTTATATTTTCTATATATTATATTCATAACATTGTCTTCCTCTTCAAAAAACTTTGTCCTCAAAGCTTACTGATAAAAGGGTTTGATCTCTTTCCTATTTCAAATATCTTCTTGTCTTAGAACTTTCATCTTTGTTGACACAAGACAATAAGATCCTCTGAGCAATAAACTAAATTGTCCGACTGAGAATAGATCTGACCATCCTGGATTAATTTTTTGTGAAATCTTCCAATCATTAGAATTTTGTAATGAATTGTTATCATAGGATTGGATTCTGCAAACTTCGGTATTCCTTGGAACATAGATTTGTTGTTTTCGTTCTGAATGGTTCAAATATGTAGACTGACTTAGTTGTATGCTCTTGTGATTTGGATGTCGATAAGGGGTTCTTATAGTTTGACGTTTCGTTAATTTGTTTGTGGTGATTTCTTGTTTTGTTGGGGTTATTTGATTTCTTTAAGGTTCAAAAATTACTTGATTATTTGTGAGATATTCACTTGATTTTTTTGTTGTTTGGATTGCAACTTTTGAGTATGTTTCCACTTCAATTGATTTATCCACTTCTTAAGTTATGATATTGACTGGATCGGTATTTGTTCATTTATCTTCGACTCGCACTGTTACGACTGAAGACTGCAATACTTCTTCTTGAGTAAGTTGCTCTAATTTGTCATTTAGTGACTTCTTGTCACTTTTATGCTTTTTTATTTGCCTAAGCAGGGCTTGGTTATGATTCCTTAGACGTAAAAGCTATTTTCTTTCTAAATAGTTGACTTTATTCTTAGTATATTTCTCATCTTTTAAATTTTTTATTTGTTCCAGTAACCTTTGATTAAGGGTTTTTAAACGCAAAATTTCTTCTTCCTTTTCTGATAGATTCTTGTTGAATTTATTCTCGAGACATTCATTTTATTCCTTTAATTTTTTTTTGAAATCTTTGGACTTCTTGACTTTCTCAAGTAATTTTTTATTATGGTCCCTTAGACGCAAAATTTCCTCGTCGTTTTCTATTAATTTTCGTTCCAATTTTGCAAGTTTTTCCTCTCATTTTGTCATTTGCACCAGTACATCATCTTGACATTCTTCTGCATTGAATAATTTTCCACATGTTGGACAACATAATTCGCAATTTTTATGAATCCATGGATATTCAATGTATGTTATACAAAACGGAGATTTAGTCCAAAATAATGATTGTTGTGTAGAACTCATCTTCTGTTCTTTTCTTGAATTCATATTTCCTTATAACTTCATACTTAAATTAAAAAAATCTTTTAAATTGAATTTTTCTTTCAATATTGATTTTTTTTTACAATTTCTCCTTTTATATTTTGACTTGAAATTTCCCTTTCCCTTGCTTATTTGGTTTCTTATTTATAATATTTTTATGATTTTTATATTTGGTTTCTTCTTTATATGATTTTTTTTATCTTTATATATATATATATATATATATATATATATATAATTCTTCTTTTCTTTTCAATTTTCTTTTAAGAAATCTATATTCTACTTTTTTTTAATGGCCAAAGATCTAACCGCAAAATGGAGAAACTCCGAAAACTATGTAGCAAAATGTTTGAATCTTGACAACAACAATGTTGACAAAAGTTTGATGGACAAAAGCCAAGTTGGGTCAAATTGTCGTTGTGCAACGATTGAGCGGCCAAAGGATCAAACAACTCTGATACCAATGTACTGAACAAATTTTGTATATTTCAAAGGATGCTCCGATATCAAATGAAATGAACAAAATTCGTATATGCAACGGAGTAATTTTTGGAATACTTTGAAGACAAAGACATCCATTATAGAGAAAGTAATTGTATATTGAATATTATATAAAGAATTGATGAGATAATTACAAATGAGGGTGAGGGTCTGCTTATATACCTAGGCAGGTGCCCCTTCACAAACGGACATGTCCTTAGAACATGTCTCTTTAATATTAACTATTAGTTAATTCAATCATTAATTATGATTATTATTGTTTACATTATTTTTATATTTTCTAAAAATTATATTCATAACAATTTTGGTTAAAAGAAAAAGTAGAGGGATTGTTTTCTGTGACCCTATGAAAAGAAGAAAATTTTGAATTTTGTAAATGTCATTTGTATCTCCAATCTGCCAAGTCGGCCCTCCCAGTAGACAATACAACCTACTTAAAGGATGTGGCCCTTCACATAAGAAACAACTATATATTGGCATGTTTACTCCACCATTTGACATACAATTTCAAATCCTCTGTTCAGAAGAAAAATGTGAGCTTTCTAAGGCAAAAGATTTCTGCAACACCTGAATTTTCTGAGGTAATATACTCCTGTGATGGTGATATGAACTTCATGTAATTATGCGAGCTTCTTGTGATGGTAATGCAAGTTTCCTGTAATGATGACATGAGCTTCCTGAGATGATGATGCAAACTTATTGTTGTGATTATACAAACTTTTTGTGGTGATAATACAAGCTCTCTATGACATCTTTTCTTCTGTGACATGCAAGTTATTTGGACCAAATCTTTGTACAAGAAGGCTACTATCTCTGATGATGCAAGCTACAAGAAGACAAAATTTAGAGGGCTCACTTGGTAGGGTTTAGAGGGTTGATTAGGCACTGGTTAGTTTGACTTGGATTTCTCTTGTTGATGAAAAATCTATAAGGATTGACGGGTTTTCCCCTTATGGGTTTTGCCCTGACCTTTGGCCTAATCTTTGGTGTCTCTTGGCTCTTGTGCACTATGATCTCTATTTTCTTATATTTGAATGGTAATTGTTTGATGAATAATAAAGAAAATGTCATAACACTAAGCATTTTTCACAAGTAATTATCATGTTAAAGAAATTCTCTCTTGCATTGGAATTTCAACAAAAAGTTGGAGTTAAAATGTAAATGAAAATATGGGAGGAGTTAAGGATCACTAGGGTGACATCCAGGATGATATCAATGCAGATAAAGAAGAAGATGCCATATAAAGATGTTTCCTTCAATAGTTTCCTCCAAAGTTGATAGTGTCTATAAAGATTAGTAAGATATCAACAGCATAATAAAAAAAAAAGCAATCAACAAGGATGAGTAATTTCTATAGTTTAGATAAAGAAACCCCTCCTAAGTTCACATAATAGTTGGCGATGCAACCTACCTTGGGATAAAAACTTAGAATAAGAACTACCTAAGCTGACCAAGATTTGATAAACGACTGGCCATCTTTATGTTGATTGTAAATTCTGTCAAAATATTCATAAATGAACTAGGCTGATAAATGACTGACCATCTTTATGCTAATTACATATTCTGGAATATTCCAAAAATCTAATGAAACATGAGCAAAGTCAAACAGTTGACTTTTCACATTTCCATCAAATTTCTGGAATATTCCAGAATCTGCAGTGAACATAAATATGGCCACTGGCCAGTCATTTATCAAGCCTAGTAATAGCTGACCACCTTGACTGGGATCTTAAATACAAGAAAATGTATTAAACAAGGATTTATGATGCCCAAAATACCCTTCATTGTCCCAAGGGCATAATGCTTGACAATTGGTTACCCAAGTTTTATAGACTACAAAATATACCTTATCTTGCAGTTGCAATGTCAAAATCATATATTATAACGAAGTAGTCATGTGTTTTACTCCATTTGTTTTACACCCAACGACAATGAAGGGAGATATTGTCTTAATAATCGAACCATGTGATTTTTAGGGTATGTAAACTCCTAGTTAAATTTTAATGCCCAATCTACACTCCACCTGAGTCCTTGGAAAAGGTAAACATCTACTGGTTAATACTAAAGGGTTTTTTCCTATTACAATGCTCTCTGTTTTGTCTATCACTTTTGGGTTCAAGGTAAGCCCCTCTCTACTTCTAGGGAAAACAGTGTCCTCCCCGCTTCTGTTTTTTATGTACTTAAATTATTGTATTAGTAATAAGAGGCCTTATTTTGGTTATCCTTGTTTCTTACAAATTTTCGGGGATCTTCTAGAATGTTTCTTACCATATTTTTACCGAGGAGCTACCATATTTTATGCTCTTAATTGGAGTATACAACTTTACTAGCTGAAGATGAGAACATGATCATACAGCATAATCAAACAGTAATTTCAATTGTTTTGCTGGCATTATACAAGGGATTCAAATTCATTGAAAACTGAATCAGAAGTTGGATAGCTAATAAATAGCTTCTCCCAACGGTTATCAGCAAGTTAATCATGTCAGGGAATACATAGCTGTACCTTATATTTAATTTATTTAAAAGAATTGTACAAAAGACGAAGAGTGTACCCTGGGCTCAATGTCAAATGCAAACATAGCCATGAACAGGATGGTTGCCAAGCAAACCAATGCATCTACATCAAGCTGTACTCCAATTTATGCAACAAAAAGGAAAAAACATGTGCAAGCCAAAGGAAATAATTCCAGTAATAAAATGGTACAGATCTTCATTTTTCTTTGAGTCTGTGTAAGCAACCTAACACGATATCATTTTGGAAATGCAACCTAATGAATCACAGTTCGAAGAGGTGCAGAACATGCCAATTGCAACTATTTTCTGATGGACCAATTCAAGGACCTCTAGACTTCCCAAAGCACAAACATCCCTGGGATTGGTCAACTGGAATCATTCCTCCACCTTTACTGACATCGATTGCTTCTAACAACCTTACGACTTCATCCATTTCTGGTCTCTTGTCACTATTTGCATCCCAGCACTTCTTCATCACATTTGCCAGGGAACTGGGGCAACACCTAGGGATTTCTGGGCGTAGATTCTGAAATTATGATGAAGAATATAATCAGTTTATCTATTTGACAGCAATAAATGCCTTAAAATATAGAACCACTAATAACCTCGAGTAGTGAATTTCAAGCCTGTAAACATTACCTGTCTAACAACTGCAGAAGTCAATTCTGCAAAACTGAGATCAGCGTACGGCATTTCACAGCAGTATATCTCCCATAAACAGATACCAAAACTGTAAACATCACACTTTCTGTTGTATGGCTTTCCATCAAGGACCTGCGACCATCAAGTTTTCATATTTAGTCATCTAAAAGTGGCTGGTGCAAGATACAAAATTGCTGTTATATTTTGATAAGACACTATTCTTTGTTACTGGAAATGATGCTTTATTGCTTACTTCAATAGCACAATACAACTAAGAGAAAATGCATGCATCAGTACAGAATGCAGTTAACTCGGGTAGTTAGTGCAATCAAAAGGTCAAGAAAAACGGATCACACTATTTCTAAAAAATGAGAATTAATGTTGTTAGATTGCTATACATAACTATTAAGCCAGTAATTTAAATAGAAAGAAAATAAATAAATATATATATATATATATATAATTGTGCTACAAAACCTTAATACCATGGCAATGAATGTATCAAGCATCACAAGGGTACTGATTCCAATTTCGATAAGACCTCGAGGCATACAGAGGTTAAGTCAGACTAATTGTTTTTCAGTGCATAGGGTGCACCCCACGTTCACTTGCCCCCAGTCTACCCAAGTCAAAATCATACTTAAAACATATACATTTATGTGAAATTATAGATAAAGTCCTTTACTAGGCAGAGTCTTCTAAAAGAACATTGTGGAGAATTATAAAAACATGCACCAGGATATGAATACATCTAACAGTCTATTGGATGTAACTCAAGTGGCTGTGGGAAAAGTTGTTACCCACCCCACCTGGGTTCAAATCCCACTTTCTGACATGTTTACTCTTAGTGAGCGAGTTGTTGAAGTGGTATAAATGATCTAACGGGTGTAACTCAAGTGGTTTTGAGGAAAGTTGTTACCCACCCCACCTGGGTTCAAATCCCACTTTCTGACATGTTTACTCTTAGTGAGCCAGTTGTTGAAGTGATATAAATGATCTAATTCATGAGTTGTTGACCTGGTCTATTGCCCTGAAAAATCTAGGGGAAAACCCTAGGTACCCTAATCCATTCTCAGGAGGGGAAGTGCCTGTGCAGTTTCCCCTGGGATATATCACCTGGATTTTAAAATAAAAGTACATTCAACAGCTATAATAATATACAATGATTTAAAAAATAAGACAATGTGTAGTTAATATAAGGAATACAATCACGAGACCCTAACAGAATATAACTGCAGGCGTGATAACTATTGAGCCACTCATAAAAATAATTGCTATTACTATGACTTTCCCTCCTAAAGAGAATAGATGAAAAACCCTAAATGTAATTAAAACTTAATCTTAGTAGGTGGGGTGGGTGTAATAACTATTGAGCCACTCATTAAAAAAATTGCTATTACTATGACTATCCCTCCTAAAGAGAATAGATGAAAAACCTAAATGCGATTAAAAAGTAATCTTAGTAGGTGTGCTCAGGAGAGATAAGGGGTATAGACATGACATCATTTCACAGTCCATATTTTTATAACAGCATGTGGTGTTATAATAATACATATGTTGCTATATATTTGTGAATTTGACTACAACAATGTTCTCAATATGTTCAGTATATCAAGTTTACATGATTACAATGCCATGCATATATACTTTTTCTTGCTATCGTATTGACAGTGTTGGTGACTTTTTGAAATTAATGGCTACAGTCTTATTATGCCCTGGCATCATTTTTATAACCAATCTTTGCTATGCAATAGATGTGGATACTTACTCCCCGGGCAGTTGTGTTCATATTTGTGAAGACATAACAAAGGTGCAAAATGTATGTATATGTGATTACAAAATTTAACTATGCCAAAGCCCACGGAAGGCATGGGCGCACAATGGCGATCAAGTTTATTTAAAAACAACAAACCTCATAGTGCGATCAACATGTACACAAGACAAACGGCCTCAAGGCCAACATAACGTATCAGGCACAGGGATGTGGTCTATGATATATCTTTTGACCTTGGCCTAGGCAAAAGGCATAGGCATGCAAAACATAAACATGTTGTGTAACTCAATGTGCCCCTGGCACTGGCTCACGCACCATAGAATTTGATTACAATGGTACTCCCGCAGCCATGAAAACGGAACTCAGACTTGTATCATCGCCTACTTGGTGTGCATCAAGCACATGCTTGATATACAGTTGGTAGCCTTTCCACAATCTACATGTAACACGACATGTTTAACCACATGAATTAAGTCGAAGTGCCCACACTAACGTGCCACAAGATGGTTTAAGAATGTGGGGTGGTGGCAGTTTCTGTTACAACTATTTGACATGGAGGTTAGCAATTAAGTCTGATCAACTTGTAATTTGTAATGCCAGTGGAGGCAATGGGTAAATCATACAGAGGATTGAGTGTAGTAAATAGAAAATGACATGAGTTAACTCCTCTGAAGCCTGAGGAGCGCGTCGGTATTTTGTTGAAATTCTATGGCAAGTGCAGTGGAATACAATTTTCTGCCAGATAATTACTTCCTAATGATTTTCAAACAATATTTTTATGCCACTGCTATCATTGAATAATTATACTCAGAAAATTTCAACAGCATATGCAACGGAACTAGTAAAAATCATAGAAAGACAGTGATGCACAATAGAGACGATAATTTTACCTCGGGAAACCCAACAATCTTTTAAGGAGATATTGTCTTTCAACAAGTTTTACAAATCAGAATTTGTCTAGAAATCTGTGCCAATAATCCAAGTCAAACCTGGTCAACAACAGCAAGTCAACATTGGTCAAACCAGCCAAAATACTCAGAAGTCAAACCTGGTCAACAACAGCAAGTCAACATTGGTCAAACCAGCCAAAATACTCAAAAGTCAATGCTGGTCAAAGTTCGACCCTGTGGTCAACCCTCAACCTTGCAATCAACAATCCACATGTGCAGTCGCGATCAACCCTGTGGTCAATTCGCATGTGTGATCAACTCTCAGCCATGGTCAAATATCGATCAAACAAATGCAGTCAACCTTCAGTCAAACTTTGTCAAGGCTGCAATCAACTTGGCTGGTCAAACTCGTCCAAAACTCGATCAAAGCTTCTTCACACGTGTGGCCAAGAGAGAGAATAAAATGAAAAAAAGATGATCTCTGCAACAGATTTCTCCTTTGCTGACTTTCTCCTCCACTAGAAAATATCAATGAGCTTGCTATGTTGATTGATTTGCCTCACACCTCTGTTTATTTATATAGAGCTCTAATGTGAGTGGACACCCATAAAGGTGGCTCTTCACCCCCTCAGTTATGGAGCCTACATGACAATTCAACAGTAGACTAGAATTATTAACCCCACTAATGGGTTAAAACCCTATTAGATAAACAATTCAATCCCACTCTATAAAATAGATCACTCCATCCACCCTAGAGGTAGCAATGTGAGTACCATGGGCCATTTACCCCTAGACAAATCAGCATGGCCCCATGGGTAAATGTATCAATCTCCACTAGTCAAATAAGCATGACCCCATGGGAGATGTTTGCCCCTAGGGCATTCGCCCTTGGCCAAATCAACAGGGCTTCTTTGGGTGAATGTATCATTCCCCCACTAGTCAAATCAGCATGACTACATGAAAGAATGTTTACCTAATGTTGCACTAATGATGAGCCTCTCTACCCTAGTAAGGAACAAATCATCAACATATAGCACCAAGATCAAAGGATCACCATCAACAACCATGAAAGTAAAGGTCAGGATGCATCACTCTTGGTGAAGCCCAAACTCATCAAGTATCCATTAATCCTGGAATACCATGCCCTGGGTGTCTGGTTGAGTTTGTACAAAGCCTTTTCCAATTTGTAGACATGGGACTCCTTCCCATGTACCTCAAAGCCCTGAGCTTGCTTTATGTACACTTTCTCCTCAATCACACCATTGAGGAATGTGATCTTTACATCCATCTTCTTCTTCTTCTTCTCACCCTTATCACTGGCATTGTCCTTTCCTTGGCCCTTCTTGCCTTTGGCTGTGCTACCTTTGCCTGCCAAGGCAAAGTTCTCCTCATCCTCTGTCTCTATTGAACTTCCAACTCTTGTCCCCCTTCGGATTTCTTCTTGGACACGGTCTTCCCACAGCCTTTCCCAATTGGGAAGATTCTCTCTACCACTGACTGCATCCTTGAAATTCTACCAAGACTTACGAAGTCTAAGTAGCATAAGACTCACAAGGTCATTGTCTGCTACAATCTTGCCCACTCCAGTTAGCTCATCCCAAACATTAATGAACTTGGAAAGGTATGTAATGATGGGTTCTCCTTTGCTCATCTAGATATTTCTTAACTTGTCCTTCAGGGCAAGCTTCCTGGCATCACTAGATCCCTGATACAACTCCAAGATGACTTTCCACATCTCGTTTGTTGCCTTCTTCCCATGGAGATGAGGGATAATATGGGCTTTAACCCCCTCAAGAATGGTCCTCCTAGCCTTGGTGTCATTCTTGCTATGTTGGATCAACTGTGGGGGATCTGTGGGTGGAACTGTCTAATTCTGCACAAATTCTAGCACCCCATTATCTTCCAACACTACTGAGATTTGCTCCCTCCATGAGCATAAGTTACAGACTCCCTCTAAATAGTGATCAGACCTTAGTCCTTGGAATAACATTCTGCTATCCAAAAGCTGCCCTTCAAAAACTCTAGCTCAAGCCTACTTGTTGATTTGCGCTCTTCACTAACTGGAAAATTTTGGTGTTGGTCTTTATGCAAAACTTTACTTTGATATCATGTTAATTTTCTTGAAACTCTGCAACTACTTAGATGAATCAATTGAAAACAAGGCAACTAAAAACTAAAACCAAATTCACTTTCACCAAGATACAAAGTTTCTTTACTTTCAACAAGCAGTGGAAAATAATAGAGATAAAAATACATTCACACAAAATTGACATGCTTGTTTTACCCAAGAAACCCAAAAGGGAAAACATGTATTCTTTGTTGTGGTATTTTATTAATTGTGCTTGAGCAAATGGATCTATTACAATTCACATTGCTACTGCAACCAACAATTTTTGTCTCTGAGAAAGTGCTAAGCTTCTCCTTGCTAATGTTATCTTCTACAATTGATCTTGTCCTACCTTGATCACTACTTGATCTCGACCATGCACACAATTTCTCCCCTACTGAATAGCCTTGACCTACTCTACAAATCCTGATCCCCTTGTTCCTATTTCCTTACGCACTTCAGGCCCCTAAATCCTTGTGCACTTGCTCATATTTCCTTGCACACTTAGGCCCCTATTTCCTTGTGCACTTGCTCCTCAATTATGCGCACTCCACAATAAAGAATTGATCTATGATCTTGTGCCTCCATCCTTCTCGTTATAGATAGAAATAGATGCATGCAGGAGGCCTAGTCAAATTTCAATTCACACTTGTGCCAGGTGTGTCCTTTGCTAGTTAATTGGAGCAAGTCCTAGTTAACTAGCTCGAGTTCCTCCTTCATTTACTCTAGTTGTGATTGTGAGTTAACTAAGAACTCAACTCGTACTCTCTCCAATTAACATTGGAGTCTTAACTCATTCTAACTCAACTTGTCATTTCCACCTTGTCCTATAGTCAAACTGAAGAAGACTCCAACTAATTGAAGCTCCAACACTACACATGCAAACTTGATGACCATTCTAGTAAATTGGTAATCAACCCATCATAAATAAAGTCTATCTCATGAACTTGCATTCATGCTAGAGAAAGACAAGTCGAGGTTTTCACTAGCTAAGGCACAAGCAAGAAAACCTTCCATCGCTAACAATAAGAGACAACAAAATATGATCTAATCATCATGACACTACAGAGTTGATGCCTCAAGGTTGGTTTCCTAGTAGTGTTGTTACTCTCAAACAATGCCACCAAAACATCATACACTTCTTTAGCAATCTTCAACTCAGCTAAGTGTGGAATCAAGTGGTCTTTTATGGAATCTATCAAGATTCGCTTAGCCTTGGCTCCATTCTTCTTATACCTGGATTTGTCATCAACTCCCACTAGCTCTAGAATGACTTCCTTTACATGATCCCAAAGCTCAGTTTCTTCCAAGACAAGGAGTATGCTGGTCTTTCAAAATCTGAAATTGGTGGCACCATCCAACCTGTCTTCTACTCTGAGACTTGGCACCATTTTGACAAGAGATCTAAAATCCAATCAAGTTGTTGAATACTATCTCTTAGGTAGACTTCAATGGCTAATCTTTCAACAAAGCTCTAATTCAATGTTGAAATTCTATGGCAAGTGTAGTAGAATACAATTTTCTGCCAGATAATTACTTCCTAATGATTTTCACACAATTTTTTTATACCACTCTTATCATTGAATAATTATACTTCGAAAACCTCAATAGCAAATGAAATGGAAATAGTAAAGATCATAAAAGACAACCATGCACAATAGAGACAATAATTTTAGCCTAAGAAACCCAACCTTGGGAGAAAACCTAGCAATTTTTTCTTAAGGAGAAATTGTCTTTCAATAAGGTTTACAAATCAAAATTTGTCTAGAAATTGTTGACACCTAATCCGAAACGGATGGGTGAACTGGACAGTCATCTAGAAGATGAACTGATCCGTTGTATTTATGTATATAAATATGAGTTAGCTAATGAATAAAACATCAGTTTTCTCTCCCGCTCATTCTGGAGTTACCCTGGCCTGACATGGTATCAGAGCACAGGTCCCAGAAATAGTAGTAACTCCTGTTGTCCTGAGAGCTGCTCAGTGCTGAGCGCTACTCTGCTCTCTGAGCGCATTGCCTGAGCGTTTGCCTGACACACCTCTGCTCCTCTGCTCCCTGGCGCACTAGCGCTGCATACGCTCTTTGCTCTCTATCCTGACAAATCTGCTCTCTATCCTGACAAATCTGCTCTCTGGAAGGGCGAAGAAGCGCCGGCAACTGAGGGCTTTGTTGTCCTCTCCGCCTCCACCTCCAAACGGCAGCACATTGCATGGGTTTGCGTTAATGTTTCTCTATCTGCACAGAGCTGCAAGAGAGATGTGTTAGTATTCGACTGCGAGCTGGACGACATCCATAATCCTTTTGAAACGGACGTGAGCCTCGGCTCCTCCCCCAAGATGTGCCATTGACTGCAAATTCGTAATTGCAATTCGAAGTCCGTCTTGGCTCTAGCCTTTTTATGTCAAATCGTTTTGCAAAGTTCGAGTTCTTTGAATGCGAAGTGGATTTAAGGCCCAATTTCTCTGAATTCGAAGTGAGTTGTTCTTGAATACCGAGACTGAGAGCGTGTAACCGCCGATACCCATAAGAGGTCGACCCGTCGAGCTCCTCGACTAGATGTTGATGCAAAAGGAAGCTGGCCCTTGCAAGAGAGGAGACCGGGCCGCCGCCACACCAGTCGAAGGCCAAGAAATCGTTTTGCAAAGTCCGACTTCTTTTGCGGAGTCTCTTCGAATTCTCCAGAATGCTGATTCACTTACGGGCTGATACCATGATTTTTTTTTGTGATCTATAGGCGACCCAAAACGTGTAATGACTGTATTTTGTCCATATTGTGCAGAGTAGAGGCAACATTACGGTTTTTTCAAGATAATTATTTGACCGTTTTGATTTTATGAGAATCACCAGGCGCAAGATCTTGGCAGAGATTGTAGGCAAATGAAGGATATTTTTGGGACCGAAGTCCTCCATCTCCATCGTTATGAAGCCTGAAGCCGATGCCACCTCTGTCTACACCTCAAATATTTCCCCATCGCACCTCTGTATGGTATGGTAGCTGGTTTGTGCAGTTTGATTATGCATATAACCAAATGATTTGCGCAGTTTGATTATGCAGTGTAATTGCGCAGTTTGTTTATGCATATAACCATATGACTTTAACTGATTCATCTCAAAAGTTTGAGAATGACAAGAAAGATGATTTTAATGGCGGTATAATGTTGTTCTGTCGATATGTATTTATGATGGCAGATTTAAGTATTGTGTTGTAAGCAGTTTTCAAAGGGGTTATATAAGCAGTTTTCAAAAGCATTCAAAGTCATATCAGTTAGAACATTTTATATATCAGAGCAGTTGTGGAGGTGATATAGTGATATTGCACAGTTTTTTATTTTTGGTAATGCTGTATTGAAGCATAAAGTGATATAATATTTCAATGAAATTCTGATGCCTTCTGTCACACATTAGAGGGATTTGTAGAAAATATAGTGCATAAGGTTGTAAGGAAGTTTTTTTTTATCAAGCAAAAGTATTTTTTTACAGAATGCATTCAATCATCTCTATGGTCAGAATAGTTCTCACTGGAAAGGAGAACTATTCTGAATGGTCTCGGATGGTAAAACACACCCTCATCTACAATGAGTTGTGGAAGGGAGTGTGTGTCGGAGAAGAAGACAAAGACCCTGTGCAGCCTACATCAGACAAAGAACTCGCCATTTGGGAAAACAAGAACAGCAAAGCCTATGCATTGATCGCAGCATCTGTAAATGAGGAAGTAAGTCGTCATATTTCATCCTATTCCACTGCCTTTGAAGCTTTACAAAAGCTGAAAGAACTCTATGATACACATTCTGCACTTGAAGTTGTTCAGCTCATGATTAAACTCTTCACTCTTGAACTGAAAAATAATGATCCTCTTGCTCTTGCATCTGAAATAAAGTCTATAATGCATGATATTAAATCCACTAAGGTTCAGCTGGATATCTCTCTTATTGCCTTTCTCAACGCACTCTATCCTACCTACTCTAATTATCTTGAGTCTTTACAAGCAAATGGAAATCTTAAAGATATAACCTTTGACTCTCTTGTGAAAAAGTTTGTTGAAAGAGAGAAAGCCTTTGGAAAGAAAACAGTCCCTGAATCTTCCGAAGAGACTGTTTGCCTTGCTCATAAAGAAAAGCATCCTGCTCAAGATTCTACAAGAGGAAGAGGTGGTCGAAGAGGAAGAGGAAGATACTTCAGAGGCAGGGGGGGCAGACATCCTCAAGCAGAAAAGGCAGATCTGCATTGCATTCGCTGCAAACGAAATGGATCACATGATGCTTCTACATGCAAGCTACCATGGGACAAGGTTGAGCAGAGAAGAAACCAGCAGAAAGGTAAAACTGATGACACAGACAAAGGTAAAGCACCTGAATCCGCTCACTATATTGAGGCACAATGTAACATTGGAGTAAATGAAGACTTGTTTAATGCTTCACTTGCTTCTTCGAAAAATGACTGGTTGCTTGATTCAGGAGCAACCTGTCATATGACTCATAGGAAAGATTTTTTTGAAGACTTCACTGACAATGTTGATGGAGCAGTATACTTTGCAGATCAGTCAAAAATCAAGCCATCAGGGCTTGGCACAGTCAGGCTTAAACTGCCTGGTCTTCCAGACTTTCTTCTGGACCATGTTCTATATCTCCCACAGCTCAAGAGAAACTTGATGTCCCTGGTCCACATCCGCCAGCAAGGTCACTCCATTCATATGTTTGATGGAAAGCTTGAGGTAAGAGAGGCATCTGACCATTCACTTGTCATGAGGGGTATAGAAGAAGAAAGACTTCTTAAACTGCAAGGAACCTCTGCTCATGCACAACATTTTTCATATATTTCTCATCATGAAGAAGGTACACTTCCATCAAGTTTATTATGGCATGCTAGATTTGGACATTTAAACTATGATAGTCTCCGCTTGTTGAAGAAAAATGGTGTTGCTAGTTTGCCTACAATTCCTAGAAAACATAAGCAATGTGATGCTTGCATTCTAGGAAAGCATAGCAAACAGTCTTTTCATGATTCACATTCAAGAGCACATAGGAAGCTTGAACTCATTCATTCAGATTTATGTGGTCCAATGCCTGTTTCTTCTGCAAATGGAAATAAATATATCATGACATTTATTGATGATTACACCAGAATGTGTTGGGTTTATTTATTGAAGAACAAATCTGATGCTTTTCAAACATTCAAGAATTTTCATAAATGGATTGAAAATGATGCACAATCTCATATTGGGTCTATTCGCACTGATAATGGAAAAGAATATACATCAAATGAATTTGAACACTATCTTCGCCAACATGGGATTAAACATCAAACAACTGTGCCTTATAATCCTCAACAGAATGGTGTAGCTGAAAGAATGAACAGAATAATTTTGAATATGGTACGATCCATGCTTTTCTTCAAAAATGTAAAGACAATGTTTTGGGCTGACGCTGTTCTATGTGCTGCATATATAAAGAATAGATGTCCATCTAGTGCTATAAGAAACAAGACTCCTTATGAATTGTGGTATGGACATGTTCCTTCGGTAAAACATCTCAGGATCTTTGGTTCCACGTGTTATGCTTTAATACCAAAGGTACATAGAAACAAACTTGGTGCTAGAAGTCGTAAGTGTATCTTCCTGGGGTATTCAAAGTTCAAACACATCTAAAGCATACAGCCTCTATGATGAAATAAATAAAAAGTTTGTTTTATCTAGAGATGTCATTTTTCTTGAATCATCCAAATCTGACAGTGTTGTTGAGCGGCAACTTGATCGCTTGGATAGATTCACAAAACCGAAATCATTTCAAGAGTTTGATAATCAGATTCCACATCTTGAAGGGGGGATTCCTATATTAGATCAACATGTGGAATCTTCTTCTGAAGAACAATCTCCCCTGCATGACACTCCAACAACGGATGATGCTTAAGTGATGTAATTGATAGAATTGGGAGACTCAATCTTGATTCAGACCCAACTCAATCAACAGAGCAGCCTGGACCATCTCAGAAAGGTCCCCCAAAGTGGCTGACAAAGACACTTGAAAGTGTTCATCCTGATGAAATTGGAAAAACAGGAACCAGAAATACAAACCGACAAGATGGAGGTGATGTAGATAACTCTAATTCACCTGTTGATATGGATGTTACTTATGATTGTGAATTGAACTTGTCTACAGATTTTGAACCAACTTCCTTCAAAGAAGTTGCTTCTCATGATGAATGGAAAGAAGCAATGCAGAAGGAGTATGATGCCCTCATAAAGAATGGCACTTGGAAGCTGGTTGATCCTCCATTTGGAACCAAACCAATTGGCTGCAAGTGGGTCTACAAGAACAAGTACAAAGTTGATGGCTCACTTGACAAGCACAAAGCTAGGCTTGTGGCAAAAGGCTTTGCACAGAAGGAAGGGGTCGATTATGAGGAAACTTTTGCCCCCACGGCAAAATGGGCAACCATCCGGACACTCTTTGCACTAGCTGCTCAGAACGGTTGGAAAGTCCATCAAATGGATGTAAAAACTGCATTCTTGAATGGAGATCTAAAAGATAATGTTTTTATGTCCCAGCCTGAAGGATTTGCTGTGAAAGGACATGAACACAAAGTATGCAAACTTGTGAAGTCCTTGTATGGCCTCAAACAAGCACCACGAGCCTGGTATGAAAAACTAACTGAGCATCTTCTGAAACTCAACTTCAATCATTTTGATCTTGACGATGCAACTTTATTTGTCAAGAAAGTTGGCAAAACAGTTGTATATCTTGTGGTATATGTAGATGATCTTTTAATGACAGGGAACAATGAAAGCTATATTGCATCCATAAAGAAAGAATTAGGAAAAAAATTTGAAATGACTGATTTGGGCTATGTTCATTACTATCTTGGCATTGAAGTAACCCAACATCCAAAGTCCATATTTCTTTCTCAAAAGAAATACATTGGAGATTTGTTAAACAGATTTGGCATGACAGAGTGCAATCCCCTTTCTACTCCAATGGAACAAAACTTGAAGCTCACATCTATTGAAGGAAAGGAATTTGAGGATGCAACAAAGTATAGACAGCTTGTAGGAAGTCTCATCTACCTCACTACTACCAGACCAGACATTTCATTTGTTGTTGGAATCCTCTCCAGGTTTATGCAAAAGCCTTGTGAGGGACATTGGTCTGCTGCAAAAAGAGTTCTAAGGTACTTGAAGGGAACTCAAGACCTTGGAATCAAGTATACACAGGTGGACGACTTCAACTTGATTGGATACTCTGATTCAGACTTCGATGGAGACAAAGAAACTGGGGTATCTACTCCAGGATATGCTATGAGTCTTGGATCAGGAGCTGTCTCCTGGAGATCACGCAAACAATCAGTACCAGCAGATTCCACAACAGAAGCAGAATATGTGGCAGCAGCTGAAGCAACGAAAGAAATTGTGTGGCTCAGGAAAATTCTTGAAGATTTGCAGGTAAAACAAATACAATCAACTCCACTCATGATTGATAACACCTCTGCAATAAAGTTGGCCAAGAACCCAAAGTTCCATGATCGTACTAAGCACATCAATACTAAATATCATCTCATCCGACATCATGTTGAGGCCAAAACAATCCATCTCTGTCATTGTTCCACAAACGAGAAAATTGCAGACATCTTCACCAAAGCGCTTGGAAGAGAAAAGCTTGAAAGATTCAGAACGATGCTTGGACTCACCAACATCCCTTCAGATTAAGGGGGGAATGTGGACACCTAATCCGAAACGGATGGGTGAACTGGACAGTCATCTAGAAGATGAACTGATCCGTTGTATTTATGTATATAAATATGAGTTAGCTAATGAATAAAACATCAGTTTTCTCTCCCGCTCATTCTGGAGTTACCCTGGCCTGACAGAAATTTGTGCCAATAATCCAAGTCAAATACCAGTGAAACCTAGTCAACAGTGGCAAGTCAACACTGAGCAAACTAGCCAAAATACTCAAAAGTCAATGCTAGTCAAACTTCAACACTATGGTCAAACCAACAATCTACAGTCAACAATCAGCATGTGCAACTGTGATCAATTCTCATGTGCGATCAATTGTCGCCCTAATCAAATCTCGATCAAACAAAAGCGATCAACCCTCAATCAAACTCGGTCAATACTGTAGTCAACTTGCCTAGTCAAACTCGTCCAAAACTTGGTCAAAGCTTCTTCACACATGTGGCCAAGAGAAAGAGATAGAAATGAAGAAAAGATGATCTCCAAAATAGATTTCTCCTTTGCTAACTTTCTCCTCCACTAGAAAAGATCAATGAGCTTGCTATGTTGATTGATTTGCCTCTCACATGTCTATCTATTTATATAGAGCTCTAATGTGAGTGGACACCCATAGAGGTGGCTCTTCACCCCCTCACTTATGGAGCCTACATGACAACTCAACATTAGACTAGAATTGTTAACCCCACTAATGGGTAAAAACCCCATTAGATAAACAATTCAAACCCGCTCTATAAAATAGATCACTCCACCATAGAGCTAGAAATGTGAGTATCATGGGTCTTTTACTCCTAGCCAAATTAGCATGGCCCCATGGGTAAATGTATCAATCTCCCCTACTCAAATCAACATGACCCCATGGGAGATGTCTGCCCCTGGGCCATTCACCCTTGGCCAAATTAACATGGCCCAGCCAAATCAGCATGGCTTCTTTGGGTGAATGTATCATTCCCCCACTAGTCAAATCAGCGTCACCCCGTGGGAGAATGTATGCTTGATTTTGCGAAAACATCAACAACAATGAAAGTAAAGCATTTAAGAAAAAAGTTGTAATTTACTCCTGCACATTTCAATTCTTGAGAGGAAAATCAAGCTCAAAACCTTCCTTGGTGCCCACAACGGCAAGAGGAAATCGCTGCAACCTATTTGAAGAGAAACACATTTGTAAGAAGTATGTTTTCAAGCTTCTATGCAAGTTAGGATTTTGTTCGACCTATTAAATGTTGATTTCGAGTAGCATCAGATGTGCTCTAGCCACGAAATTTGGTGGAGAGGTTGGGGCACATGAGATCTCCAATATCCAGAAAGGGTTTGGGCAGATTCTAAACAGTTCAGCAGATATTAAAATAATTAATATTTTTAATGGAGTCCCTAAGTCTAAACTTAGGGAAAATAAAATATTAATGTGGATTAATATGAAACTGTGTTAAAATGGTCCAAAAGACCTGGATCAAGCCAGATCTAATCTTAGCCGTTGATTAGGGACTTAATCTCGGTTGTTGATATGTCAACAGGAAAAGTATAAGAGGAGGCTTGAGGGTCACTTAGAGAATACACAAAGAGATCAAGATTTCGACTTTCTGGGGTTGGGTTTGCTGAGAAAGTTGAGAAAGTGATCTAGAATTGCCGCTGAAAAGTAGTGAATACAGAAGCAGAGAGGCAGAGACAGTGCCGGGAGAATCAACACAGCAGACGGGAACGCTGACGCAGAGGGTAGAAGTCGAAACTGCCGAGAACAGCCGGAACTGCCGGAACAACTGGGAAATTTGACGCAGAAGGCAGAAGTCGAAACTGTCAGAACAGCCAGGAAAGCTGACGCAGAGGGCAAAAGCCGAAACTGCTGGAGCAATTGGAAAGCTGACGCAGAGGGCAGAAGCCAAAACTATCGAGAACAGCTGGAACTGTCGAGAAAGTTGACGCAGAGGGCAGAAGCCGAAACTGCCAGGAAAGCTAACACAGAGGGCAGAAGAGGCTGACACTGGGGTTTTTCGTGGGGTAGATTGGAGCTAAGGAGTTGCCGGAGTGTTTATCCGGGGTTTCAGCCGGAGCATCTATCTCCGAAGGATAGGTACTACTGTCGAGATTATTCTCTATTGGTGAGCCAGTTTTGGCACCCAGATTGTATTCAAAAACTACATAATAATAAAACCCTCATATAGCTGCATCGGTTTTCCCGCATTGGGTTTTTATGGGGACATTGGTCCAAAAACAACGGTGTCACTTGTGCGCTTGTTTTGTTTCCTTCAATTGATGATCTGTAATGTGTTGAGCATGTACTTGTATTTATTTCCAGTATTTACATGGTAAATAACTTGTTAATTAACAGAACAAGTAGGTAGGAATAAATCAGAAAGTATATGAAGGGTTTCTAATGGGTCAGACTTAGAAATTCCGACATGGTATCAGAGCGTGGTTGTAGATCATAGGAGAACTGAAGACATCAGTCGAGCAGAGAAACAGTAGCAGAAATCAGCGGTCCCAAGTGACAGAGCTGATCCTTGCAGAAGGCAACAGAAGGAGGAGTGACGCAGAGTGACTGCGTCATCATTCTGGGCCAGAGAAAGACAACGCAGAGGCTAAGGGAGGCAGAATCAGGCTCACGCAGAGGCCAGGAGGCTGACGCAGTTCGCTGGGGGAGCTGATTTTCCGGTGCCGAGATTGCGCAGAGCCAAGTGGCTTAATCCTTTAGTTATTGAGGTTTAGAAGGCTGTCAGAATATTGCAGAGTGGAGCTGGTGAGGTACTGTAGTCAGAACAGTACCTGACAGAGCAAGGCCAAGAGGAGGGAGTTGCTACCGAGGGTTTCTAACCGAGGAACCTGGATTAGTGGGGCAGTTGCACAAGACGATCAGAGTAGAGGGCATCTCGACAGCGACAGAAGGATTTCCAGGAGGGAAATCAGGACTTAGAGGGAGTCCAAAAGAGAACTTCCAGACAGGAAGTAGAGACTCGGAGGAGTCGAACAGAGAACTTCGAGGAGGGAAGTAGAAGAGCATCATGGCACTACACGGAGTAAGAGACCAAGATAGACTAGACGGAGCGTCGAACTTCACAGTCTGGAAGGCCAGAATCTTATCCGTACTTGACAGAAATCATGTCAAGAACTTCGCCTTAAAAGTTATAGCTATCCCAGTCGAACCCAATGATAACGACAAGTACGAGGAGGCAATGGCGAGGGCCAAGAGCATCATCCTTGACGGGGTCAAGGACCATGTAGTACCACACATTACCGAGAAGGAAACGGCATATGAGATGTGGGAGGCCCTCAAGAAATTGTACCAACATACTTCTGTGCAGAGAAGAATGTTACTTGAGAATCAGTTGAGGTCGTATCAGATGAAGATGGGAGAACCAATCGACACCTTCCTCAGAGGACTGAATGAGATCCGAGATCAGTTGACTGCTATAGAAGCCACGCCGGATCAGGGGTTGATGGTGAGGATGGCCCTGAATGCAGTCTCAGAAGACTGGGAGGTATTTGTCCAGAGTATATTGGGCAGAGGGACACTTCCACCTTGGGATGAGATGTGGGCAGCTCTTCGCCAGGAAGAGATCAGATGGCAGTCTAAGACAGGTAGCAGCAGCAAGGGGATCAAAGTCAAGCAGAGGAGAAAGATGTTGCCTTAGCATCTGAGGGAAAGCAGGAAAAGCAAAAGAAGAAGGATCTCTCCAAGATCAAGTGCTTCCACTGTGGGGAGCTGGGTCATTATGCGACCCAGTGTCCAAGGAAGAAGAGTAAGAAAGAGTCTTCCGAGACTAAGGCAGTGCCAGCACGGGCAAAGAAGGAAGTTTTGACAGATGATGATTGTGCCATGAGTGCACGCGCACCACTTGAGAGGAAGTGGGGAGATATCGAGCTATAGTCAGGCAAACTACAGGCAATGAGGGGCAGGATCCTCGAGGTACCCAACCTCTTGGATTAGACCTTGCTACAAGAGCCCCGAAGAGGAGTAGCAGGACTAACTGAGTCTAGTAGAGACGGATGCGGATGAAGTGGCAGAGAGAGCTATATTGCATGAGTCTTGAGACAGTGCGAGGCTAGCAGGCTACAATAGTGCGAGAGGCACAGGAGTGTTGCACCAGTGCAGGATGGCACAAAAAGGTGTGCAATGTTGCGAGATGCGGGGAGTTGTTGCAGCAGCGCAAAGGTCAGAGAGGGAGCATTTGTCAACGGTAGAGGGAGCTTTAGCATCAATGAGTGTCCCTAGCCCAACAGAGAGGTCAGTTGGAAGATCAGTTACTTACTTCTCGGTAACTGAGTTGCAGTGCAACAATGGGCAGCACGATGCAACATGATGAGAGGAGGTGCAGTGCGGATGTAGTGTTGGAGAAAGGACCAACAACAGCACGGATGCAGATAGAGTTGTCATACAGATGCAACAGTGGTAGTGGCAGAACCACGGGCAGCAGTACAAGATACAACAGTGCAGAGGATGGTGGGCAGTAGGCCTAGCATCAACACAGGAACCGATGTTGGATAATCAGAGTAATACTAAGTGAGGAGTATTGCTAGAGCACAATCCTCGCTAAGAGGGAGTGTTGATTTCGGGTAGCATTGGATGTGCTCTAGCCACGAAATTTGGTGGAGAGGTTGGGGCACATGATATCTCCAATACCCAGAAAGGGTTTGGGCAAATTCTAGATAGTTTAGGAGATATTAAAATACTTAATATTTTTAATGGAGTCCCTAAGTCTAAACTTAGGGAAAATAAAATATTAATGTGGATTAATATGAAACTGTGTTAGAATGGTCCAAAAGACATGGATCAAGCCAGATCTAATCTTAGCCGTGGATTAAGGACTTAATCTTGGTCGTTGATATGTCAACAGGAAAAGTATAAGAGGAGGCTTGAGGGTCACTTGGAGAATACACCAAGAAATCAAGATTTCGACTTTATGGGGCTGGGTTTGCGGAGAAAGTTGGGAGAGTGATCTAGAGCTGTAGTTGAGGGGCAGTGAATACAGAAGCAGAGAGGCAGAGATAGTGTCGGGAAAATCAGCGCGGCAGCCGGGAAAGCTGACGCAGAGGGCAGAAGCCAGAACTGCCGAGAACAGCCAGAACTGTTGGGAACAACCAGCACTGCCGAGAAAGTTGACGCATAGGGCAGAAGCTGGAACTGCCAGGAACAGCCAAAACTGCCGGAACTGTCGGAACTACAGGGAAAGCTGACGCAGAGGGCAGAAGAGGCTGACACAGTGCTTAGAGGTTGACACTGGGGTTTTTCATGGAGCAAATTGGAGCTGAGGAGTTGCCGGAGTGTTTATCCGGGGATTCAACTGGAGCATCTGTCTCCGAAGGAGAGGTACTACTGCCGAGATTATTCTCTGTTGGGTGAGCCAGTTTTGGCACCCAGATTGTCAACTCATACTCTGGTTTTGAAGACAGTTTTAAATATGTGAAGCTTGTCGCTCTTCTTCTCCATTTTGATGATTCTTCTCTCAACGCTGTTCTAATGATGCTCTGCTTACACAATTATACACCAAGCATAACATCGTGACAGTACCCCACCTTCCATCATGGCTGAGTGTGACTCCACGTAAGCCCTCATATGATTGAATGACATGATGTTTGTGTTTGGCCATCTCAGCAACATACCAAGTTCGTTGAAAGAACCCTCTAGTTTTCGTATATAGTGTAGATATATCCCAACCCTGCCAAAAATCAAAGGGGAATGTTCTCGATTGGTTATGTAAAAAAAAATATTTCTTTTACAACTTGGCCACTCACTATGTGATTTCATGGAGTCAACAAAACCCCAGCGTCACTTGACCCGCGTACCTATTTCATGTTGATAGGTCACTTGGGCCCAAGCATGCAATGATCTTTCTTCTCCCACCTCAGTCCTGTTCGATGTGATTCCTTTACTCTGTCAACGAGGGTAGCATCATTCCCCCTCTACAAGCTCGCCCCTACCTTACATTGTTGTGCTTGGAGCCAGAACCCCAACATACCCATCATGTAAATATTTATGGATACGCTCATTCACCTTAGCTTCTCCTCTGCTGTTAATTTTAGGCAACAATGGTATGTTCTATGCTTTAGAGCAATTTTACTTCAATTTCTTTATTAGCATAGTATTAATATTCAGATTAGCAATCACATCAACATGATAGTAAAATGCAGATAGAACATAAACATAAACAATAGAAGACAAGCCAAGACAAAAGGACACAAGATGTGGCACCAACCAGGGACAAACCCCAATGTGAGGAAACCCTTGATCAAATCTTCTTTTAGTCTTCAATAGTTCAGTAGAGAGATAGTACAATTTACAAATCTGATAATTTATAACAACAGCAAAAGATCCCTAACCAGAAAAGCCGATGCTGGTCAACAGGGCATATTTGACCCTCAGCAAATCGGTCAACTTCAGTCAACTTCGACCACCTGAAATTTCGCTCCCCTGAAATTTCGGACGTGGAGAGAGGCCCATAAATCCGTACCCAATCAATGAGGAGAGAGAGAGCGAGAAGTGTGAAGATGAGGGTGTCCAAATGAGGTTAAGTCACCTTCTACTTATATGCAACATTGAGGATGAATAGACGCGATTGTTGGGCTTCTGAGCCTACATAAGTTTGTTGGCCGACCTTGACAATTTGACCATAATCAAAATAAATTCATAACTTCATTTGTACATGTCAGAATCAGATGATCTTTAGATCAATCCTACACTCTCAGAGAGAGGAATCCAAGAAAAATATCAATTGTCATAAATAACTTAATAAGATGACCCATGTGGAATTTGGCCCTAGTTGCCAATTTTAATACTCCCTCTCAACTAGGGAGAACTCGATCTGCAAATCCATCTGCCAATCTGTACTATCTCTGCCAACAATGCACTGCTCTGTTAACTATGAAGAAGAAGTGATCGAGAACGTATCATACCATTCTCTACTGACCCGAAGTCAGTCCCAAAAAGAGAGTGTCTCATACCACTCTTACTGACCCGAAGTCAGTTCCAATCAAAAGAGAGTGTCTCATACCACTCTTACAAACCCGAAGTCAATTCCAATTGGTCCCAGATCAATATCAATCATCCTAGCATATGTAGTACTATAGTACACGATGCGTCCATCTATAGTACTATGGTCCCTATCCTCATTTCCCTACTCATTGACCAGATGAGAGGAACTTCCCATGAGTCCCAAACTGCATGGGTAGGATGTCTCAGCAGGAGAAGGATGAACCACTCATCCTGCCTACATGTCGCCAAGGGATATCGCAGGGGAAGGCTGAACCACTCACACTGCACACAACAAACCACTAGGGGAAGGTTGAACCACTCACCCTATGGTTGCTCATCGCTCCAAGAAGTACCCCAAGCCCCCCAAAGCTCCCAGAGCTCAATGTCCATCTCATACAAGACCCTCATAATAGGGTCTCTCCACAACTCCAAGTCGTTCTCAGAAGGCCAAGAACTTGACCTTCCCCAGGGGCTTTGTCAAAATATTGTCGACCTGCTCATAAGTCCCAATGTGATGGAGCCTTATTGCTCCTCATTGTACCATATCCCGAATCAAGCGATACTTGATATCTATATGCTTGGAGCGATCATGAAACACGGGATTATCTGATAATCGGATCCCACTCTAGTTGTCGCAAAGGATCACGGTGGTATCCAACACATGTCCAAACAACTCACTGAAGAGCTTCCTCAACCAAACAGCTTCACAGGAGGCCATACTAGCAGCTATGTATTCGGCCTCGGCGGTGCTCAAGGCAACCAATTTTTGCTTCCTACTCATCCAAGATATCGAAGCAGAACCCAAAGAAAAACAACATCCAGAAGTGCTCTTGTGATCCACCACAGTACCAGCCCAATCAACATCAGAATAACCATGCAGCCTCACATCTCCGACAATGTATCTCAATCCATGAGTGATTGTACCCCGAAGATATCTCAGAAGATTCTTGGCACCAATCCAATGTGTATGATGAGGCTCAACCATATATTGGCTCAATGTGTTAATTGCAAAACATATGTACGAACGGGAGTTCACCAAGAACATCAGTGCTCCTATGAGTTGACGATACTCAAAAGCATTTACCAATTCAGGTCCAGCAGCACTACCACATAACTTCTTAAAGTTAAGTTCCATCGAAGTAGTCACAACTTGCAGTGCACCATCCAAAATCTTTCCAATATCCTCACAACATATTTTCCTTGAGAGAGGAAAATTTCACCTGTCTTTTGCCAGACCTCCAACCCTAGGAAATAGTGCATTGGTCCTAGGTCCTTCATCTCAAATTCAGAAGCCAACTCCCTCTTACATTTGTGAATATGAGGATCTGCACTTCCATCGGCTCCATGCTTGATTTTATAGAGCCACTTAGAGATGACAACCGATTTGTCCTGGGGTCTAGGGACCACATCCCAGACATCATTCTTCATAATTGATTCATATTCTTCATTCATAGCATCCTTCCATACTTGATGCTTCACGGCTTCTTCAAATGATGAAGGTTCATTTTGAATGATAGTGCTCATGGTGGTCAAATATCCTTGATACCTGTTCGGCTTCTTACTTTCACGGAAAGTCCCCCTTGGTGCAATGTGTCTCTCGGCATCTTCGAAAGTCTCCCTAAGCCATGAGGGTCTCCTTTTGGAGGAGGAGGGCTCATGAGGAGGAAGATCAATAGGATCCATAGGTTCATCAACATCAGGCATCGTTTCGTCTTCTTTTGCACCCTGATTTCCGGTGTCATCTTCTTTGTCCTTCCTTAGGATAGGAAGGTTATTCCTCTTCCTGAGGGCCATATCTTCGTCGAAGGTGACATCATGGCTTATCTCAACTTCCTTTTGACCAACCACATAAATTCTATATCCCTTAGAATTTTCACTATAGCCCACAAAGATTCTTTTCTTCCCAAATGCACCCAATTTGATTCTTTCTCTTTCGGCACATGAAAATATACGGGACTTCCAAAAATTCTAAAATGAGAGACATCGGATTTCTTACCAGTGAACATTTCTTCAGGAGTCTTGGATTCCAATGCTTGATGAGGACATCGGTTTTGAACATACACGGCGGTATTAGCAGCTTCAACCCATAGGAACTTCGGAAGGTCTTGATCATGAAGCATGGCACAAACTGCTTCTACAATAGAGCGATTCTTCCTTTCAGCCACACCATTCTGCTCATGAGTGTATGGCCTTGTAGTCTCCCTCTTAATGCTAGCTTCTCTACAATAATCTTGGAATTCATTGGATTCGTACTTAGTCCCATTATCAATCCTCAATATCTTGATTTTCTTCTCGAATTAGTTTTCGATCAAGGCTTTGAAGTATCGGAACCAGGTGAACACTTCATCCTTCTTCTTCAAGAAGTAGATCCAAGTTTTGCGAGAATAATCATATGTAAAGGTGAGATAATATAAGTATCCTCCCAAAGAGTTTACAGGCATCATACTAGATATGTCGGAGTGGATCAATTAGAAAAAACATTGTTGTCTTGCTATTACTTGAGGGGAATGGTCCCCTTGTAAGTTTTCCTTCGGCACATCCCGGACATACACCTTCATGCTCTACATTGAACTCGGGCATACCTGTCACCATCTGTCTCACATCGGGCAGGGCCTTATAATGAAGATGGGCAAACCTCTAGTGCCATAGTTCAAATTATAGAGATGTGTCACAAGACATGGCTTCCTGATTCGAAGTGTCTTGATCGGACACAACGTGGCCTGATTTTCGGACACGAATCCACCCAAATCGTGTCCGATTCGCTGGATTCGGACCACGTAGAACCTGGGGGACGAATCTGGTTTCATAGTTGAGCACAAGTTTGTGTGTGGAGTTTGTGAGAGAAAGACAAGCCAAGGAGAAGCTTGTGCGAATTTGATAGAGACAATTTCCTCGAGGAATGCGCTAGGATTTAGGAGGTATTTCCTAAATAATAGGAGCTCCTCGTGCACTAGAAAATATGAGCTAATTCCAGGGATCAGAGCAAGGATTTAGGAGCTCAGCGACGCAAGGAAATTAAGGTGCAGAGATCAGAATTCTTGCAAGGGTTTCAAGCTTAGAACAAGCAGGGAAGACAAGAGTGTTTTCGGATTGAAACAATTGTATTGTAAGAGATCTATTGCTCAAAATTTCTATCAATAAAATTCTCAAACAAGCAGAGGGTTTTCCCAGTTCGGTTCCCTAGAAAAATATTGTGTTTTGCTATCGTGTGACTATGTTTTATTTCTGTTCTATTCCGCTGCAAATTAAGTACATAAAATTCTGTGTCTTGGGTTCCAAGTTAGTTTCAGATTTGTTCATTCAAGCAGATCAGAATTTTCAAGGAAATTCTACAAATTCCACTCTTTAAGTTTGGTATTAGGTCTTAAAAGGTTGGTTGTGCTTCATCTAGGGTCAATTAGATTTAAATTTATGTAAGGCATTATATAATTTGGTCGGTATAGAAAAAATACAAGGTCCCCAGAATAGTTTCAACATTGCATGCTCAAAGTTTATTACATACTTAATTGCTCAGCTAAGAAAGCAAGCCATCTCTTTTCAGATATGTATCATGGCAGGTATAAGAAATGATGAAGATTGCAAAACATGTTAGAAAAACAAATTTTATTAGAAAGGACATCAAGCTGTTACAATCCCATTTGCTATATTTGGATTTATGTTGTGAATATATATCACCAATGACACTTGTTTAAACTTTAGAGCACGTAAGATGCATCCATAGTATAGCATGTAAGGTCGTTTAGGGATCAGGCTACGTGATAGGCATCCATAATATAGTATGCAAGATCTTTTAAGGATACATGCACTAACAAGATGCTACATGCTAATAGTTGGGGAGTAGTTGGCAGCACAAACATAGGTCCAATAAAGACTAAATATGGTTTGAATGTGTTCAGTAAAAACATATGCTCTTTTACGTTAGGTTCATCTTGAATTTGAAAGGAACCTTTTGGTAGATCCCTGCACTTCAACACTTGCAATGGTCTCTAATAGTTCCTATCATGGATAAGAATTCTGATTTATGTTTTTGCATGAATGCTAGTTTGAGTAGAATTCAGAGGTGTTGCATAGTACTACATATGTAAAGCCAAAATAAAACAAACCCAACTTGGGGTAACTGTTGCTAGTTATGGCTTTTAACCTTGGGAGTTTAAATTGCAAAACTCAATTTGGCTAAGACTGAACCTAATGGAAGAGGATGGTTCTGCTGAAACAGATGGGGAGACCTCTTCCGAAGTCAGAGATTGTTGGGTAGCTCTTGATATTATATTTTAACTGGCACAACACAAATACCGCTATATTTACATTTCTAAAGGTTCAAGTACTGAACTTTTGCAACTAAAATGCCTATGGAATAAAGGTTATCTAATATTTGAATGCGGCTTCTCTCATGGCGTGTGTCGTCAATCTCCAGCATATTCTGTACATAATATCATTTTTATTGCTACTATAAACCAGTTAAACTTCCAGACATCAGTGGAATGGAATGTATCAGTTTTACAAAATACCTCTGGTGCCATATATCCAAGTGTGCCTGTTTCACCGGTCATGTCCTTTGGATTCTGTGCCTCCACACGAGCTACACCAAAATCAACTATTTTGACGGTTCGAGATTTATCTAATAACATATTTTCTGTTTTCACGTCCCTATGTACAATCTTCTTTGAATGAAGATAGCTCAATCTGCAAGATTCAATGACATAAATGATAGAACAGTTAATAAAAGTAAACACCATGCAATTGCCAATACAATTCTGTGAATACAATCCAACAAGCAAGACTGCTATCGCTATTTATGCCAACACACAGTAGGCTAAATGATAGTTTTGATTTTAACACCCACAATAAGTTAAATTAGACTGTGCGTACAGTAAGTTGACTTCTAAAAAAACTGTATTCTTCTTTTGGAGGTTAAGGAAATAAAAATCACCCTCTTGAAAGGTCCAAAGCTAGCTTAATAACAACTTTAAAGGCCAATTTCTTTCGTCTGTTCTTGATGAGAAAGTTCTTGAGTGTTCCCCCAGCAAGATACTCTACCACAACACAACAAGTCCTTGATGGGACCTGAATAGCGTTACCATTGAGAGAATTTTGTGCAGGTATTCTAAGTTCTGAAGTTCCCATTGAAGCTCCAATGAACTGCAACACCAAATCATATTAATACAAGCGTAGGAAAGCATCATAAGCATCATATTCTGTATGAATTCATAACTTTTCCATTTTGATTCTTGAAAACCCAATATAATAAGTCAATTTTAATACTGCAAATTTCCAGCTTAAACATGTGAGTGCCAAAATGAATGCAAGGAATATGCATTCACAAGTTTCTTTGAGGCTTCTAGTGAGAGGTAATGTTTTGAATCAACAGCTCAAACAGTGAACATGAACCAATGTGAGCCAAACGAATATAACCTTTGTAACATTTTGATGGTCAAGCTTGTGCCAGACTGCCACTTCTTGTTGAAATGAAACCCTTATTTGAGCAATTTCAGATTCTGTTCTGGTGCCTTCTTCTCCCCAATCCAGCAGCTTCACTATATAGATAACATAACGAAATGAGTTCAAAGAAAACACCCACAATGAAAAAAAAACAAAAAAGCATAGGGAGATAAGTCAAAAAAAAAGGGTAGTCACTGTGAAAAGGAAATGTCATCACTATTTCAAAAGAAAATAAAAGTTCCATGCTCACTGTTATCTGTGCCACCCGAATGACATGTTTCAAATGGGGATAAGGCATTGCACAAATTCTGGGTGATTTTGGTGTAATAAATACCCCCTGATCTGGTGCCTGAGCCCAAGGAAATCTGTGTCATGCAGTGCAGTTCCCAACCTCAGGATGTGTCTTAACTTTCTGGAAGCAACTTACAAAAACATTACTCTATGAAGCATGACTCTAAAGCTTCTTACTTGTCATAAGGTATCCAATGGAAGTTTCATTATAATTAAAAATAGAAGCCAAAAATAAAAATCTAGGGGCAGGAGAAGAACTCGAAACCAACATAGTGGCAGACATCTTATATGAATATAGAGCATTCCTTTAATAATTGCATGGCTTACTCTCAGAAAGTGACATCACTTTTTCATGACAACTGAGGTAGAAAAGATATGAAATTTTTTCATCTATGTAATGTTGGCATAACAAGCCCTGAGGGTACAGGAGAAGAACTCGAAAACCACATAGTGGCAGACATCTTATATGAATATAGAGTATTCTTTTAATAATTGCATGGCTTACTCCCAAAGCAATGGCTTACTCTCAAAAAGTGACATCACTTTTTCATGACAACTGAGGTAGAAAAGATATGAAATTTATTCATGTATGTAATGTTGGCATAACAAGCCTGGAGAGTTAACTTAATTGATCAAATCCCAGCACCTTTTCTATTGAGAGGTCACATGTTCAATTCTTTCAACACTCAGGGTCATGTTCTGTGGTTGAGCCAGCAAGAAGTGATCCCTTTGGGTGGATCTTCATAGTACAAATATTCCATGGACGTAGTAGTCACTGACCTCCACGGTGAACCACATTAAAAAAAAATGTTGGCATAAGATGATATGAGATCTGCTCTATAATCATGAACCATATACATCATGCAATCTGCATACATGCCGACAAACTATAATCGTTGTCATGTTTGACTTTCCATATATAGCTGCATACTTAGATGACATGCAAACAAGCAAAATGTTAGGTGCACACAATAATAATGAACAGATGCCCAATCACTTCAGAAATCTTAAATTAGTTTTGGTCCCATTTTTCATACGTGTCAGAAAAGACTGATTTTTCAATGGAAATTTCTTGTATTAGATGAATAATCCCGCGTGACTGTATCCTAATGGGGAAGTTACAAGCCTTATTCCAAGAACATGACTAAGATTCCAGTCTTATTATACCATTTCACTGAATCTCCATTGGGTTAATCAGAAAACCTTAACGATCATATTGTATACGCGGCTGAGATAAGTATCTGTGATTTGGATAAGACAGATCCCTTTTGGGGATCAAACTTGACCATCAGGTTTTTCGTTCGGTCTGGGAGGTTCCTTGTAGTATAAACCAGAATGAGAAAGGCCAAAAAAATATCGATATAGCTAAGAAAGCAAGATGTATAAAGGAAAGGTATTGCTATCGCTAAGAAAACGAGAAGTATCACTGAAAGATTCTACAGAAACTACCTTCTTTTTAAAATACCAGAATATGGTTGTTTTTGATATAGACATAATATTTGAAGACTTCCTTTTAAAAGATGCCGAGGTCTGTACATGCTCTTAAATTATCTTTAGGCCAAAAAACTACAATTATATGAAGTAATTTGATTCAAATTTAGCTTCCAACAGACGAAATTTGATCAAACAAATGAACTTAGGGCATAAAAGAAAAAGCAATAAACATTACCGGCAACATCTTGGCCATCGTAAGCTCCTCTGTAAACAGTCCCAAACGTGCCCTGGGCGATAATACTCGTGATATCCAGCTTTTTTAGGTCAATTTCCCACTCCTCCTTTGGCTTCCGGGCTTCCGATTTCGTCCATACCCTGCTCAGATGCCTGTCTAGATTCGTCAGATCGATCTGATCTGCTCTGAAAAATTCACTCTTCTTTGGACTCCCCTCCTTCCCTTTTATTTCAAATTCATAGGACTTCCCACTGCTATTAGCACCGCCCTTTTTGGCTTCCTTTTCCTCCTGAGGTTTCGAACCCCTGTCCATCATGAACAATGGATCCTACAACCCAATCTAGAACCCAACTCAACGATCCACACCTGCCTCCTGAATTGTGCAACCCAGCTGATAAATCAATAAATCTTGTGTAATAAAGATGGAGCTGACATTTCTCGCGACAGAAAATCAAGTACCGATGTAAGGTGGAAGCCAAATCTGTGAACTGTGCAGTGGCGCAAAAAAAGTGGGGAACGTTGACAAAACATTAGATAACCAGGCATCTCTTTATAGATCTAATGTATGTATAGCGATCTATCTATTATTGGCAATTGTAATAGGAAGGCTGGATGAATATACCCAATGCATATATACCAATTGGACTATAGTGATTTGCAGGTGCTGCTTCACCTGGTCCTGCTGTGGGGTCTATGGGTTTGGTGGTCAAGATTGAGGCAGCAACACAAGACCAACACCATATTTACATATGGTAATTAGACTAAGATCATTAACTCTCAAACCGACTATTTGGAATTAATTGACTGGTGATTCTTTGAATGAAGGCTCTGATCCCGCAAACAGTGCACATGCCCTACAGACTGATTAAACCCCCGAACTGCCAGTTATCATTCATGTAAAGGCAGTGCCAGAGCACTAGGATGAATCCTTTCCTGGCAGTGGCGGGTCATGTGAGGGATCTAATCTAGCTCTGCGAAAGCCAGACTTGACTTTTTCAACAATCCCCCCGATTTGACTCATCGATCATCGTTCCCTTGCAGCGGAATAATTAGGTCGGAAGGGAGTTGGAGTCGTCGGGACGGAAAGTGCGGACAGCGATATTGGAAACCGCTAAGTTGTTTCTCCGAATATCGATATAACTGTCTAATAACCGATTCTTAATTCGCGTATGTACTTTACTTAAAAATATTTTAATAAGTCGTCGTCTAGGTTTAGTTACTTAATTGGTTAATTGGTTAAGTGGGTATATTAGCAATATGATTTTAATTTTGGATTTATTAAGTGTTAATTTTTTTTTAGAGTGAAGAGAGATTTGATGTCTTTTAATTTTGGATAAATCTAAAATTAAAATAAATTTACTTTAATTTGATTATTAATTATAATTATAAATAATATTATTTTTTATTTTTAATTTTATGTAACTTAACATAATCAAAATGTTTTATTGATAATTATAATTACAATTATTAATTTTTTTATATAATTGATTCAGTCATAATGTTATCGCAATTTTGAAAAAATTAAAAAAAATTAAACCTAGGAGCAAACAGGTTTAATGGGAGTGCCGCTGCAATGAAGCTAGGGTTTCAGCGATAGAGAGGCCGAATCCTACATGTTTGGGTAGCAGCTTGGGAGCGAGGACTAATCGCGGGGAGAAAGAGCTCGCCTGCGACGATCTAAACCGGAATCCCACTGCCTGCGGTGGAGGAGAGAGAGTAGAAAACAGTAGGGAACTGAGGGAGAAATGGAAGCAAGCGCGGGGAGGGGAGAGATCCCCTCCTACAAGAATATAACAAAGGGGGAATCTAGTAAGGAACGGAACAGGACGGGACCAAGGGCAAACGATGAGGAAAACCATGCAAAAGGAAACAGCTGGCAGACAAGACTAAGAGGAAAATGCCATCCAAGGGCAACGAAAAAACCCAGGTTTGTGATTCCGAACAATAAACTAGAAGAATACAGGAGCTATATGAAAGATTATGCTTTAATATGCAAGTTTGTAGGGTTTTGGCCGACTAAGAAAGACTTATCCAAGTGGATACAGCAGAAATGGAAACCGAAAGGACATGTAGAATTAAAACTGGGAGCCAAGGGGTTCTTTACAGTCATCTTCTCAAATGTAGAGGATAAAGAAAGGATTTTTGAAGGTGGCCCCTATTTCATGAATAATGTGGGTCTGTTCATCCGACATTGGGAAGACTGTTATAACCCAGATACAGAGAAAATGTTAGCAGCACCAGTCTGGATCAGACTCTTTGGGCTTCCAATGGAATTTTGGGATCCGGAAATCCTAGAAGGAATAGGTAATGCAATAGGATCATTTGTGAAAGTAGCTGAATCCACCAAAAGAGGGAGGTACACATCCTACGCCAGGATTTGCGTGTATATGAATATAACTGAACCCCTCCCAGAATTTATTGAGCTGGAGTATCATGATGAGATCTGGCAACAACCAGTAGACTACGAACACATTCCATTCCGGTGCAGAAGATGCCACGAATATGGCCATCTCTACAGACAATGCCCTTTAAATAGAACAGAGGAACCAATAGACAGGAAGGAAAAGGCGATTCCCACATCTGAGGTCGCAGGAAGGGAAGAAGAGGGTTTTCAAGAGGTACAAAACAAAAGAAAGGCAAGAAAAAAGATACCACAGAGACAAGAGTCCAGCAAAAGTAGCCCCCTGGAGACGGAAAATAAGTTCAAAACCCTACAGGAAGAAGAAATAGAAATGGGAGAGGAGGAAAGTGAGGAGGAACCAATGGAGTTATTAAATGAAGAGGAGAAAAAAAAGGAAACAGGACAAGGAGAAGAACCACAAGGAGGAGCAGGAGAGAAGGGCGAACAGACAGAGGAACAAATACAAATGGAGGTAGACTCCCAGAAAGAGAAAGGAGAGGAAGAAGAGCGCATAATGAGAAAACTGCTGCAGGAATGGAGATATTTGGATGAAAGGTTCATTCCCGAGGAACAAAAACAAGCTTACAAAGAAGCGTTTCAAAGATATAAAGAGAAAGCGGGGGTAGATGCAGCAAATAAAATGGATCAAACTGGTAAGCAAGGGCCTCAGAACTTGGGAACGGGCAGCTCTGGCAAAGCAGGGAAAAAAAGAGGTCGGCGCTCACTAAGTGAAACAATTCAAGAAGTGGGAGAAACACTGGTGAACTCAGGAAGGGTAATACCTCTATCAGAGGTATTTCATCAAACCTCAAAACTATTTAAATGATAATTACAAGCTGGAACATTAGAGGCCTTAATAGCAAGGGTAAGCAAAGACATTTGAGAGACAGACTGAAAAAAGACAAGCCAAGCATAATGATTGTCCAGGAAACAAATATTAGCATGCAAAAAATGGAAGAAATAATAAGCAGGTGGAAAATTAGGTATGAATTTATGGGGCAGGATGCGGCAGGCAGCGCAGGGGGTTTGGCAATCTTATGGAACCCTGCGGAAATACAATTCAGGAACTGGATAAGTTTCCCGCGGATCCTCTCAGGTATGTTCAATCTGATAGGGTATTCTGAATGGGTTGCGCTATCTGGAGTGTATGGTCCACACTCACCTAATGAGCGCAAAGGCTTTCTGCAGAATATGAGCTCAATTCGTAGACTTTATCCTGAAATGCCTTGGATAATCGGTGGGGATTTCAACATGATTGTGTCACTAACAGAGAAGAGAGGAGGATTAAGAAGAACAGATCAGGACATGGAAGCCTTTAGAGAGATGATAACGGAACAGGGAATGGTGGATATACAAACTATAAATGGTATTCACACTTGGAATAACCGAAGAGGAGGAACAAACCAAATAGCCTCTAGACTGGACAGATTCTTAGTTTCAGAACAAATCATGATGAAAGATGTATTCATAGAGGCAACGATTCTGCCAGCAGTCGGCTCTGATCACTGGCCAATAAAGTTAGAAATCGACCTCAAGCAGAGCCCCAAAAGAAGACCGTTCAGGTTTGAAGCATTCTGGCTCAGGAACAATCAGTTTATGCCAAAAGTTGAAGAATGGTGGATCACGAGTAGGCAAAGTGGGAGAAGCAAAATGCAAACTTTCCAGCTAAAATTGAAAGAACTTAAGGGGAAAATAAAAAAATGGAACAAAGAAGAATTCGGGGACATATTTAGGGATCAACAACGATTAGAGCAAAAAATGAATGAGCTTCAACAGCTGGATATAATGGAGGGCAGAAATGAAGAAAGAAGTAAAGAGGAAGGGATCGTAATAAGCCAACTTGAGGAAAGAAGAAAACAGGAAGAGATCCTATGGAAACAAAAGTCACATGTTCAGTGGCTTAGAGAAGGAGAAAGGAACACGAAGTTCTTCCATCAGGCCATGATTCAGCACAGGCAGAGAAACAGGATCTTCTCAATCAAAAACACGGAAGGACAACGCATAACCCAGCATGACGATTTGGAGCAGGAGCTGGTAGGACATTTCAAAGGTATTCTCACTGAACCTCAGAGGAATAGATCGGAGGCCATAGGAAGGATAAGCAATGAAATTCTGAATTTGGTAACCAGGGACCAAAACTTAGCCTTGATGAGAGCAGCTACCTTGGAGGAAGTTGAGGAAATTGTGATGGGTATGAAACGAAACAAAGCCCCAGGCCTCGACGGATTTACGGCAGAATTCTACCAAGCAAGCTGGAAGTTCATAGGAAAGGAAATCCTAGAAGTTGTAGAGGAAGCACGCAGACAGCAAAAGGTTTGGCCAGGTCTCAATTCTACTCTTATTTCTCTAATTCCTAAATCAGCTAAGTCGGAAACTGCTGAGGGTTTTAGGCCAATAGCCCTTTGTAATGTCATCTACAAGATCATAGCCACCTTAATGGTCAAAAGATTGAAGCCAATCCTCCCCAACATAATATCCCCTGAACAAACCGGGTTTGTTGAAGGGAGGCAAATTCTAGATGGTTTAGTAGTCTCTCAAGAAGTAATACACTCTTTGAAACAGAAAAAGGAACCAGGCATGATGATAAAACTAGATCTTTCTAAAGCTTATGATCGTCTTAATTGGAGATATCTAGAGTCAATTCTTCTGGCTTATGGATTTTGTGACAGGTGGGTGAAATGGATTCTCAGCATGATCTCCACGCCCAATTTTTCCATTCTTTTGAATGGTACCCCAACTATGACATTCAATGCTTCAAGAGGCCTGCGCCAAGGATATCCCCTGCCACTATTCTTGTTCATAATTGCGGCAGAGGGATTGGGAGATACATCAAAAAAGAGCTTAGAGAGAGGAAGCTAAAAGGGTTGAGGCTGTGGGGAAACAACATCCCAGTCACCCACCAACAGTTTGTAGACGATATCATGATTTTCTGTAAGGTATCCCTGAGAGAGGTGAAAAGGATCAAAGAGGTCTTAGACTTATTCATGGAAGCTTCGGGTACTGAAATTAATAAGGATAAGTCGAACACCTTCATCTTTAACACTCCTGAAATGGTCAAAGCCCATTTGACAAGAACACTGGGGTTCAGACAGGGAGAATTTCCAACAAAATACCTGGGCACCATGCTTGATGTGAGTCCGCTAAGGATTGCTAATTGGCAACCAATTCTGGAGAAGCTCAAGAACCGTTTATCTAACTGGTCCTTCCGGACTCTCAATATAGCAACTAGAGTGGTTCTTCTCAAATCAACTCTTCAATCAATCCCAATCTACCCTCTTTCGGTCATGGCAGTGCCGAAAGGTGTATGTACTAAAATGATTGAAATCTTCCAGAACTTCATTTGGGGAGGGCCAAAGCAGCAGAAGAAGTGGGCCTTAATCTCATGGAACAATCTTACAAAGGCAAAGGAGGCAGGGGGACTAGGAGTGAGAGACCCGCTTCTTCTGAACCAAGTCCTAGCGGCGAAACTATGGTGGCGCTAGTTGAAAGGGGGTAAAGACTTATGGAAAGAGATATGGATGCAGAAATATTCAATGCCAACTACAACTGAAGGAATCATTCGAAAGGAAGAGATGCCAAAAGGATCCTCGATTTGGGATCTGGCATGCCAGAACAGAGACATTATAAATTCGCAGGCTTTTTGGGAGGTCAGAAATGGAAGGACAACAAAATTCTGGGAGGAAGCTTGGCAGCAGCGGGAAAGAATGGTGGAAATTCAGGGGATGCAAACCATCTATAGAGCAGCCAAGGCCAAAGGCTTAACCTATGTAAATGATTATTGGAAGGAAGGAGGCGAAAATGAGATGTGGAGGGAATGGAAAGACCCTGGAGAGTGGGATAATAATATTAGTGATGATCTTAAAACAAGGATAGCAAAAGAGATGGACTCCAGAAGGATTAAAAAAATAACTGGGCCGGATATTCTCAGATGGGGCGGATCTACAAAAGGCACCTTCACGGTGAAGGAAGCATACCTCATAAAGTCTAAACAAGCGATGGAAGAATAGACACAAGACTGGAAACAATTATGGAAAAACAAATGGTGGCCAAAGGTCACATTGTTCACTTGGCTTGTGGGAAAAAGACGCATCCTGACATGGGATCAACTCCAGAAAAGAGGGTTCCAAGGGCCATCAAGATGTAGCTTATGCAAACAAAACATAGAAAATCAAGAACACATTCTAAACTCTTGCCCGATAGCTCAGGATCAGTGGGAAAAGACTAGAAGCCTCTTTGGAAAGACGAATCGTAATCCCCAGGATGTGATCCAAACTATTTTCCAATGGGGAAAGGGACAATTTCAAAGTCCGGTTGTGAGAAGAGCGTGGAACCTGGCTGCAGGATTCAACATATGGACCATATGGAAAGAGAGAAACAGAAGGATATTCCAAGACAAGATTATCTCTCCGGAGGAGCTTTGGAATAGAACTCAAACTCTTATAAGAGAAACAATCCTTTCGGAATCCTGGAACCAGGAGGATTGGAATACCACGGAGGAAGAGAATCGAATTCTAAGTAAGCTAAAGATAGACCAAGGGATGGTCTATCCCCAACAGCAAAAACCCCAAATTATTTAGAACCAAAGTCCAACGGTGTTCATCCGACCTCAGGCAGGCTTTATCAAACTTAATTTTGACGGAGCTTCAAAAGGAAATCCAGGTCTTGCTGGATTCGGTGGGATTTTCAGAGATAGTCAAGGCCAAACTAGGTGGATTTATGCTGACCGAGGAGGCACGATGAGTAATAATGAAGCAGAATTCATGGCTGCGTACCAAGGAATTAAGATTGCAATAAGAAATGGCTACAGGAATCTAGAAATAGAAGGGGATTCAACTCTAGTTGTAGAAACAATAAGAAAATTGAATAATGGAAAAGCTTGGGATCAGGTGGCTAGAAGTTGGAGGACGGCGGGCCTCATCCAGGAAATAGCAGAATCAATGAATCATATTGAGTACAAGGTCATACATCATGTTAGGAGAGAAGGCAATAGAGCTGCTGATTACTTGGCGAACTGGGGATGCAATGAATTGAATGGCAGGGTGGATAGCATAGGACCACCACAGCTGGAAGGGACTCGTTGGGAGGAATTAATTTCCATCACCAACCAGGACAATAATGACAGAGTATAGATATGTTAAAGGATACAAGCAGTCCCCGATCGGGGTGAAGGAAAGGACTTCGGGTAGCTTAACGATAATGGGTAGGGCTTGTCAGTACAAGCCTCACTTGTGGGCAATCATAATAAAGGACGTGAAGGGAGATTACTGTGAGGAGAGCACCCCGAGACATGGCTCCAAGATCATCATGGCAGCAGAAGGGATGGGAATGGTGGCGATCAGGCGGTAGTGGATAGAAGAGGTGGCAATAATTTAAAGGGAGCAACAGCAGACATTGATGCGAAGAATTTAAGGACATGCAAGGTGGCGAGGACGGTGGATACCTGGAGTAAATTTCCTGGAGACAGTTTTCGTAAAAAGAAAGAGACTATGGCTTAGGGTGGCAGGCAGGCTAGAGTATATAGCGAAGAGGAGGGCAGAAGGAAGAGGACGACGAGGCAATAGAGGATACAGGAGGAAGATAGCTCTCAGGGGATTGATAACCACCAGAACGTAAAGGAAAGCGTGGAGAGGTTAAGGAGGAAGGACCAGGAGGTGTCGGCAGAAGGGGGAATATACCGAGAAGGCGAGATGAGGAATATGCAGGAGGAATGCAGGGGGAGAGGGAGGTTCGAGGTCGGACAAGGCAGCCAGGGTTTCATCCGTGGTCGGCCTTCAAGGAGAGGCAAGGGCAGAGGAAGCAGGGGACGAGGAAATACTGGGCATGCTGGGGACTATGTTTCGGAACCTCAGTCTCCCAACCAACGGAAAAGAGGTCGCCGCACCATGAACCAGATGGCCAGAGATGCGGAGCGCGTGTACAACAAGGAGGGCAATGTGGAGATAAGAAGAATTATTGAGAATTTGGAAGAGAGAGTCCTGGAGGAGGCCTCGGACCCTGAGATGAATGAATGGAGCCCTCTTATGCCGGATCCTGGTAACACCAGGGGTCGCCTCTCCCAGTATAAACAGGCCCTGCATATATATTGGGTGATGAAGTGTCTGCTGGCCAAAGAAATGGAACAGATTGCGGAAGAAATGACTGAGATTGCGCAAGGGTACCCGAGCCTGAAAGAGGAAATGAAGAGTCTGCAAGTCGCAATGCTGAAACATGATAGAAAATTGGAGGATATCCAAAACACTCTGAAGCTGATAACCAAGGAGCACCGCGAGGAAGAGGTGAAACCGGAGATTATGGATGATTGATAAGTCTTCGTTTTGCTTTCAATTTTCACTTGATAGGACCAATAGTATCAGTTTTGGCATAGGATATGGAATGCATAAGATGATAGGGTATAGATCTGGATGGCAGATAGTTTGAAGGTTTTGTTTTAAACTTGTTTTTGTACTGTCTCAGCTTTATGCTGAAAACTTCTGACTTGAGGTGGCCCTCCTTCCCGGTTTCCCTTCGGGGCGGGAGGAGGATCCATGTTTCTGTATATAGTTTCGCTGGTTGATGTTAATAGAAAAGGCCCCACCATAGTTTACAAAAAAAAATGTTATCGCAACTTCAATTTATCTACCATATTGGGTTGGAGAATGTTTTTCAATACAAAAAAATAATTTGTTCAATAATTTAATTTTAGAGTTATAAAGCATTTAAATAGAATTTTCATGATTGAAAACTAGATGTTAAAAGGGATGTTAAGTTTGTGCATTTGTTTTTATTAGAAAATAAATATAGTGGTAGTTACAAATAACAAAGTAAAAAAATTGATATATGAAATGGAAAAATTAATTGTCAACTTAAGGACAAGGATTGAATAACTTTTGGTGGGTAGTAATCACTAGTATAGATCCATTTTAATCCCCTAGCAAGAGCCGAAAGGGATCAAATCTCTTGAGGTGAAAACTTCTTCTAGAGTGTAGAGTGTAAAATTTGAATAAAATGTTTGCACCTCAACAAATTTGATACTCTTAAGCACTTAAAATGTTTCAACCATGAAAAAACATTTTTTTCAATTGCTTTATGATGATGATGATGATGATGGTGGTTAACGTCCACTGAGACCAAATTGGTCTATCGGACCTACAATTTTCTTAATTTTTATTTGTCTGGCTCCTCGTCTTTCTTGGCGAGATTGGTGTTGTAGCTTTCTTTCTTTTCTCTACGGTCTTCCAACTTCCTTTGTCTTGCATCTCCTTCATCTCTTCTGGTTCTTGGGACATTGGTGTCTTAGCTTCGCGATCTATAGTCGGAGAAGTTTGGTTTAGGAGATCTGCTTTGCTGTTAAATGGAGATTTATTTTCTACGGTATTCAAATCTTCATAACTGTTGATCTGTTGGGGCGGGCTTTCTCCTTGCTTGCTTTGAGAGTTGTTTCCTTCTTCCTTGATTTCTTGTGACTCAGAGTTTTCTCTAGAATAGTCTTCTTTGATGACAGTGTAGTGTTCTTTTTGTGCTCCTTCCCACCATGTAGATCTGTGGTGGTTTTTTCTAGCAAAATTTTTCTCAGAGGCTTTTGGGCAATTTTTGGCTAGATGCCCCGTCTCAAAGCACGATCGACATCTGAAGAGGACACTTTCATAATCAAGCTTCTGGTTCCACACATAGTCTTTACTTGTTAGGTTTATTTCAGCTGGGAATCCGGCGCTGAAATCCATTTCCACACAGATGCGTGCATAGGTGGTTTTGGCATATTCCTCTGTTTCTGGGCACCTGCAGTAAAATTTACCAATTGCATTTCCGATGGCTTTTAGCGATGAGAGATTCCAGAGATGCAAGGGTAGGCTTGGCAATCTCACCCAAACTGGTGCTGAGGTTATCACTGCTGTAGAGGGATCGAATGATGGGTTCCATGGCTTCATGAATAGACCTGATTTTTCCCAAAACCAAGGGCCGGAATCTAAAATACATTGTCTGCTTTCAGGATTTTCAAAATCTACTATAAAGAAACCTCTAGCACAGGGGTAGATATTAATTTCATCAGAAATGATAGGCTTCCATACCTCCGAGATCCAATTGTGGAGTGCTATCAGCCGAGGCCAAAAACCATTGAACCGGCAAATTAGGGCACTTTCGGAGAACTTCAAAGCTTCATCGAGTGAGTCCTGGACCACTTGGATAGTGGGAGCTGGGGCTTCACTCACGATATGGGCAGGAGATTGCCCTCCAGAGACGGATGAGCCACCAGTTATTTTTGCGAAGCTCGGAGCCATATTTTACCAGATCTGCACCAGATCGAGCCGAGATCTATATATTGCAGAAAGCCGAGATCTATACCACCGGAAGCCGCAGATCTATACGCAGATCTATAGATCAAAAGCTGAGATCTATATATTGCAGAAAGCCGAGATCTATACCACCGGAAGCCGCAGATCTATACGCAGATCAAAGCTGAGATCTATACCACCGGAAGCCGCAGAAAGCCGAGATTTATTCGCAGCTCAAGCCGCAGCTCAGGGAGATCTATAGAAAGTCGAGATCTATTCGCAGCTCAGGCCGCAGCTCAGGCCGAGATCCAAGCTGAGATCTATACCACCGGAAGCCGCAGAAAGCCGAGATCTATTCGCAGCTGCAAGGAATGACGGAAGAATATGGCAGGGTTAAAGAACAAGAACAGTTTGGAGACGGTTCGATGAGCCGCAGAAGAATTTCGATGAGTGATGAACCGATGAGCCGCAGAACCGATGAACCCGAACCGATGAGCGATGAACCGCAGAAAGCGATGAACCCGAATAGATAAGTAAAGAAATATATATATATATATATAAGTAAAGAAAGCCGAGATTTATTCGCAGCTCAGGCCGCAGCTCAAGGAGATCTATAGAAAGCCGAGATCTATTCGCAGCTCAGGCCGAGATCCAAGTTGAGATCTATACCACCGGAAGCCGCAGAAAGCCGAGATCCAAGCTGTAGATCTATAGTTTTTTTAACTTTTAACTACTTTATTTCTCTATAAAGTTGATATAAGATTATATTGTTTCATATAGACATCACAATCTTTTATTTATGGTAAAGAGTGAAACAAATATTTTTACCACTTCTCTTTAGTATGGACACTCAAGATTATTGATATTTTATTATATTTTTAATTAAACAAATGGAACATGTATATTCCTGAAATATATTGTTTATGGTTAAGAGTGGGTGAAATAATTTTACCACTTCTCCTTGAACACTTGTCAATTTCAAGTTGAACACGATGTTGAAAATGCAGCAAGAAAATCTAGTTTTGATTTTGCCTTGGTCAAACTAAATTCAAATTCGAATTTTTATTTCAACGGAATATTTGAAGTAGTTAATTGAGGTGCCCTGGCTCTTGTCACTCAGCTAATTAAGTAAATTCAAGTTTGACACACTTGAATTCAGTTCTACATGATTAATTGTTGATTTGTAGCAATCTATTTCATTTAATTTGAGTTATTCTCAGTTTAACTAGTTTTAATTGTCAAAAGAACTAATGGGGGTCAAGTTGTGAAAATAGAACTTCAACCACACTCAGTGATCAACCCTATAACTTATCAATTAGCTCAAAATAATTGTTGCATGGAGAGAATTGAATTACCTAGTTGAAATGGAGATTTCAAGGGAGTGCACTATTGGTAGCATGTTCCCATGTGTATTTCTTTTTTATTCTCTAATTAATGCAATATAGATTGTAAGGAGTTTTGAGCAGTTGCTTTCTCCTAGATAAATCTTTGTGCATGTGTGATGTTTCTTTTTTCATGTCTATGATTCTTGCTTTTGATGATGAATTAACTTCGGCAAATTGAGCCTCTCGGCTCAATTAGTAAACCTGCACATTTACATTTTTACTCCTACTTATTAAAGTGTTAAATAACACATTCTACTTATTGAAATGTTAAATAACACATAAATAATGGTGGTGTGCAATTAGTAAGTCTTCACATTTACATTTTTACTCCTACTTATTAAAGTGTTAAATAACACATTCTACTTATTGAAATGTTAAATAACACATAAATAATGGTGGTGTGCAGTAACTTTTAGTATGTATATTTATTTATGTCTTGTTTATATCCATTTTTAATGCAAATACTTGCTTAAATTATGGATCTTGTTCCTATCCATTTTTAATGCAAATACTTGCTTAAATAATGGTGGGTAGTAATTGATAGTAAATATGTTATTTAGGGACTATTTTCAAAGATTTTTAATTTTGGTTGGTTTCCTAAAACACTTTACAAATATATAAAGTTATGGCATAAATATTGCAACTACATCCAAAAATTATGGCAATAAAATGTGAGGCAATTAGCCACATAGTGCAAAACTACAATAAGACCATTCAAGTTTATGGTTCAATCAAATGTTTGAAAAAAAAATTGCAATAATATTGAAAAATAAACATTTGTTTTACAAACTTAAACATTATAAGTTGCATTGGTCAATGTTAAACTAATAGTGGTTAATAGACAAATCGATTGTTAGAGTCTTGCCTTAGCAGGGACTAATAATTGATTAATTTGATCATATTAGTAAGGGTGAAAGTATTTATCATATATTAAGAAGTGTAAATGTATGTGAGAGATTACGAAAGTAATAGTTATTGGAAATTATTTCTTTGTCTACTATTATTATTTATTTATTTCATTTAGTGAATTAAAACATTTGGTTGAGAGAATTCTAGATTGGTTAAAATTTTTAAAATTATTTCTTATTTTTAGGTTTTCCAAGTTTATAAGTGTAAAGTAGATATTTACATTGAGATTTATTCACAAATGAATAGAGTATATAAGTGAATTTATTAGTATAGATTAAAAATAATAATAATAATAATAATTTTAATTTTTTATTTATAAGTGTTGAGAGGGATCAAAGATTTCAAGATGTAATTTTTTTTTGAAGTGCAAAACTTGAATTGAGAGATTTGATTATTCTCAACACTTGGTAGATCTGAACTTAGATAAATTCATATTAGATTTTAATAATATTATTTATATTTACATAAATTTCACATCTTTTTTTTTTTTAGACAAAGATTGGATGCTATATATTAATTCTGAAAAAAGAAGGCAGACTGCCATACATTAGATGCTTCAAGAGCATTTTGAATCCAAGGAGTCACAAAACAGTTTCCTTCCTTGATTCTGACTCTAGTTTGACTGCTCCTAGTGCTACTTATACTACTATAGACTTTTATAAACTGATGGCACCAAAATTTACATCTGCTACACATTACTAATCAATCTCAATAAATTTCACATCTTTATATATATATAAATATTCTTATTTTTAGTTTTATTAAAACTTTGATAATACATATAATTGCATAATACTTTATCTTACTCTAGAATCAGGGAAAGCTCTACTAGGGTTAGAGTTTACATTTTGCAAAATTTTGTACAAACCCTGCTTTCATCATCAAATGAAATATTTGGGTATTTTATGTGTCAGCTCGAGTAATCTCTTATTCAATTATCACTAGTGTCCCCTATGAACTCCCATGTAGGGAGGGGTGCAACCCCCTCCTATAAAAAGACAATGACTAGGGAGAACCATTTCACTGTCGGAAAATCTGGTGCAGCACAAAGTGTAAGAGATAAGGGGGAGAATGTATTCATGGGAACCCAAAGGCAATCCCATCTCAAGAGTAGATGTATGCTACAAGCTACAACTAATCCTAAATTGGTGATTCAGTCTGGCACAATCAGGGTCCATAATCAATTCATGAAAGACCATGCACTCATTCAAAAATTTGCAGGGATTTGACCCTTAGAGGACCTAGTCAAATGGATACAAATCAAATGGCAACCAAAAGGGCAGATCAATATGAGGTTGGGAGCCAAGGGTTTTTTTATGGTGATTTTCCATAACTTGGAAGATCGAACGAGGGTATTCAAAAATGGCCTCGATTTCTTTAACAGTGTTGGGTTGCTTATATGATTTTGGGAGGAGCGTTATAATCATGAGATGGAGAAGTTTTTAGCTGCCCCAGTCTATGTACAATTGTTCTCGCTCCTTGGGGAATTTGGGAACCTGCGATTTCAGAAAGTGTTGGGAATGCTATTGGATCCTTTGTAAAGATATTTGAGGTCACCAAATGAGGTATATATGTTTCATATCCAAGGATCTATGTGTATATGAACATATCTCAACCTATCCTGGATTATATTGATCTTTCCTACAAAGATGAGGTTTGGAATCAATTGTTAGACTACGAGCATGTGCCAATTTAGTGTCGTCTGTGTCATGAGTATGGGCATTTATTTAGGGATTTATGATTAGCAAGACTAAGCAACAGACATAAACCCCACAAGTCAGTCTTGACGGATTTCAATTAACGGTCGCTAAACGAAGGAACCCAAGAAGCTCGCAGGTTCTACCAAAGGCGAATCCACATCTAGAAGAAAACAAGTAGGTGACGTTGTAGAACATTGTTGAGGATATTGAGTTGTTGAAGCATATCATGAACCTGTACTCGGATGAAGGAGAAAATCAACCTAGGGCCAACCCCAAGAGGAAATCCACTGAGGATTTGCAAGAAACATTGGCTACACGAGAAAATCAAGAGCAAGATCCAGTGGATATGGAGGTCAACAAGGGCACTGAGACTATCAATCATGAAGAATAGGTTTTGGAATTTTTCTTGCATGATTAGAGGAATAAAGATCTATCTACTGTTACCAAGCCCCAACTTCATAAATTCCTTCAAACATATCTTATAATGAAGAATCAGAAAGAACTAGTTAGTGGAGAAGCCACGTCGCCAACTCAGGCCCTAAGAGTTCTAATGCAAGGCGGATAGGACAAAGAGAAGATGCCAAAATAAGGTAATATAAAAGGGAGGAGGACAACTCAAGAGTCTATTCGAGCAATAGGTGAGCTGTAACAACCTCAAAATTAAAATATGTAACTAATTAGACCAATCATGTGATTAATAATCAACACACAACTATTCCACTAATTAACATAGAATTTCCAAAAACACGAGCAAAGACGACTTACCTGTGGCGATGATATTCCTTCTGGTTTCGAAGTTGAATGTTATTTGAATCCTGCTAACCGCAACAAATTTTTGGGAACGACTCTCCACCCAACCATAAGCTCAATTGCACATAATCTTTCTACAGGTGGCCACCCCCGAGCCCTCAATCAATGTACTACTGCCAAGGGATCCTTTGCCTCACAATACTTTTCTCTCAAGAGAATGGATGCAGGAATGAATGAATCTCATCCTCCTCATTGTCCATTAAATAGACCAAAAAATGGAAAGGGGTCCGCATGCACACATTCCTTATGTCAACGTGTAACTTTTATTTCTTTATTTTAAGTTTTACTTAATTTAATATTTCTCTTAATTTAACTATTTCTTATTTTATTCTTTTTTATTTTTTGTTAACTTTACTTATTTTTACTATTTTTATAATTTACTATATATATATATATATATATATATATTTAGAATTCCAGTGTATTTTTTTTTTTTTTTCCAATGGAAAAATCGTAATTTTATTCATATTGAGCAAAATTACATGTTGTAGATGCTAAATTAGCATATGTTGTATAAACTTGTCCTGATACACAGAATCTAAAAGAAACATCATTTATAAACTATCTATGCTTTCCTACCTTTCTTTTTTCCCACTTTCCACCAACCTCCAGTGTTGGGAGTGGTTATTATTTTATTTATTTTTTATTATTATATTCTCTTCATTATTTATTATTTATTTACCATTTTTATCTGGAGTTGTCTATAATGCGACTTTTTGGAGATTCCGGTGACGGAATCCGGCGGAAGAAATTGAGGTTGAATCTTGATTTGTTGCAGTTAAAATGGTTTTTTAACTGCATATTTGGATTCAGCACCTTGAAAAACCCCTGGGACGCTTTCATTGTGCAGAAACTAGCTATCAAACTTGCGATTCCAATAAATTCATGCCGGATTTCGACCGAAAAAACCCACCGGAAAGGCTTTCAAAAAGTCGCGTTATAGACAACTGCTTTTTATCTTGTCTTTATTCTTTATTATTTATTTACTTATATTTTGATATCATATTATTTTATTTATTTATTTATTATTACTTTTTTATTATCATTAGGGGACATTACATACTCCCCCACTTTAAGGAACTTTGTCCCGAAGATAAGTTGAATTATTAACATTTTATTTTATTTAGTTATTTATTACTTCACATTTGCCCCACACCTTCTGTTGAACTAGTATAACTAGCAGGCATCGAAAGTTTCCACAACACCCGGGAAATCTCAATGAATCTTTGTCCTTTTTCCCACTTTCGGAACCACGCATAAGCTTCATCAATCAGTACTATGGACCAAACCTAGCCCCAAGGATCGCACCCGGCTCAAACCTCATCTTCCCCAAGGTAGGGACCCGACTCAGTACTCCAGGCATCTCGAAAGGTTGGCCCACTCTCTCTACACTCACTAAGGTGCAGAGCCTCATTCATCGAAGTCCTTACACCCCCACCAGACTTCGGCATCCCAATCCAATATCAAGCACTTCGTCTGCAATATCAGGCACTTGGCCTCCTCAAGATGATCCCATAGCCGCTCAAGAGCTATCCATCAAGAGCTATACAAGAAAAAGGAACCACTGACATAGGTAGTGGTGATTGAGTTTGTCCCCAACCCATATGGTGTTACATATTCTCCCTTGCAAGTATGGGTTCCCACGAGATCATTGAATAAATTGGCCGTCTCCGCCCATTTGTGGAGTTCTTGCCAAGCACCAATCTCAACATGCAACCAGTGAATTAGATATAACATCATAGTATTATTCAAAATAATCCACATGCCAAGTCTTGCATGTCATCATGGGAACATAACATCATTGTTATCACAAAATTTTGCATGTCATAAATCTACAAAAAGTTACCACATGCTTCACCTCATAATATCCTCCTAAGTCATAACAACAACATTCAGCATAAAAAACATACCATCACATAATAAATTAACCACATGTCGATATACCTCATATCATAACATCACAATCCCTATGCATATCATATTCATCATCAGCATACAACATCATTATCGTAACATCTATATAAATAAGAACAACATGTGCATCATTATCCTCATACCATCATATCATGAAACATCATCCCAACATTATACTCAACAACCCTATTTTGACATAACCGTTAATTAAAACCATAATTGAAATCATAGTGTATGATTTAGATGTATCATAAACTTAAACAATAAGACATGATCTAGATGCTCCATAAAAGTATCTACCTTAGCTAAGTTATGCACTCCTATCTATTTCACCACACAATTTAATCAAATAGAACTAGTTAGTGGAAAAGCCACGTCGTCAACTTAGGGCCTAGGAGTTCTAACGCAAGGTGGACATGACAAAGGGAAGACATTAAAATAAGGTAATATAAAAAGGAGGAGGAATTTAACTCAAGAGTTTATTTGAGCAATAGGTAAGCATATGGTTAATTCTAGGAAGGTCATGGTTCTTCAATTCTTGTTGTGTATGTTTCTCGAAGGTAGTCTAATGGTTGAGAAAATGTGTCAAGAAACCAAATCAACCAACTTTAGGTTCAAGTTGGCCCTCGAACTAGAGGGGGATCCGTCAAGTGTTATGAGATTCTTAATGTTGTTTATTGTCACTAAACAACAACCTATGAAGCACAATGGCCAGATCTAGGGTTTGTTGTATAAGTGGTTGTTAATGAGTCATAAATCCTTGCTTAACAAATAAGGCCCTCTCTTGCAGAGGTTTGATCAAAGTTCCAACATTTAACTATAGCAGAGAAACATAGCTAGAAAGGTTTTGATAGAGGAATAGAAGAGAAATTAGATAATCAAGTATCCTCCCTGAATACCTAATCATCTAACAAGAGCAGAAATGTACAAAAGAACCTCTATAGTGAACACAAATACATTCAAGTATAGCATAGAAGCAACAATCTAATGATTTATGGGTGACGAATTAAACGAATTTTTCCATCTTTTACTCAATAGAGAAAATAAATTTGCATTAGGGATGTCAAGGGGGTTGATACTCAGCTTAGCCCTTCCCAATGTCCTCCACTACCTCAAATATATGCAGAACATATTATGTAATTACAGGAAAAGATATATATAAGAAACAAATTATGTCATTAACTGTAGCCATGCCCCTTGATTAAAAACTTTGTAATCACAACATTTACAAAAATATGAGGGTCTTTCTAGGCTCAAAATCCAACCCTTTTACATTACAAATAAAACAATACATAGGAAAACATCCATCCTGAAGCAGTTACAAACTTTCAGGAATAAAATCCTAACAACAAACTAAAAATAAATAAAATATTTGTTTTGTTATAGGAAATTTGGAACTGATAGAAAATTCTTTCCCTTGATATATGGAAATTAGTTCACTGGCTGTTGATTTTGTTCCCTCAAATCTAGAACTTAATGGCTTACTGATATGAAGCCTTAACTGCCTGCAATAAAGGTTGAGAATAATATTTGATCTGTTGGTTTTGTTCAACTGATTGCCACTTGTCTCCCTTTAAACCTAGAAATTTTGCCACTTATATCCTCTAGCTATTATTTTATTATCCATGGTCAAACATTCTTCTGATTTTACCAGAGTTAATGATATTTAAAGCAGAGTTTACTAAAAAGTCCAACTTGCTTCTTTCATCTGCATTTTTTTGCCTATTTCATTCAAATAATCCCTAATATTTAGGCATATTTTGGTAGTCTTTGAACTTCCTACCCATTGTATTTTGTGCAATAGCCAATGAGTAACCCTAGGTGAAAATGATGAAGCCTGGATAAAAGTTCAACCACAAGTAGGAGTTCGATGTTTGTATTAGGTCTATTTCAATAGACAAATTTTTTAACATCAATATTTCTTCCATTTCTGATCTGACCTTGATAAACACTTTTACTTCCTCCCATGCATCTCAATAAGATCCAACCCTTCCTTCTGGACTGCAACACTGTAAAATTGTTTCAATCTTCCAACTACCAAGATAATCAATAATAATAAGAGCACCAATAATGATTTGATGAAGAAGTTTATAACTAGACCAGATATTGATAACAGATACATTGTCCCACTTTGCTAGTTAATGATACTTAGGTAATTATACCTTCATAATATATGAGCAACATCACAGGTTTCTTTACATATTGTCGTATGAATATCATTTATGCCAAAACAAACGTTTCATTTGTCTAGTCACAGCTATTACTGCAAATGTGAATTTGGTGAACTCAACTTGATGCCCAACGTATGCAAAAGATAGATGTACCACCAGATAATAAAGAACCATTATTATGCCCTCATCTAGATTTGTAATGAACAAAGTTGTATTCTCCAATGCTTGATTGGAGAATGGAAACGAGGCTACTGGTTTTGTTAAAAAATGAACATGATTTCAAGCTTTCCAAATTGGCTTGCATTCAGTATAGTTCAATTAATGTAACATTGTTATGTCTAAACTATTAATCATAAATTACAAGAATTATGGCCTTAAGCATCCTTTGATACAGATTCATCCATATTAGTAATTTGAAAATAAAGTGAGCCACCTTTTCTTGTTGCAAATGCTCAAGTCATTGATATCCACTGTTTACCTTGAGCAATCTGAAAATCAATTTTGTGCACTCTATCTTTGTCATTTTGCAATCAACTTATCTGCCTTACAATTGTCACAAGCTGGTATAATGGCAATTTGTCACCCATTCCACTCGTGTGGCTTCATGTTCAGGAAAAATAACACGCTTGTTAAGTTTTCCAAACTTTCCAGACTGAAAACTCTTGAGAGAAATGGTAAAAATGTTGGAAGCTTCATGAACAATCAATTGTTTTCTAGCCTTCACATAACACTTACACCTGTCACATTAATACTTATTTGAGCCATCCAATATTTAGGAGTCATGAATTTTCTAAGTGCAATTTGGAGAGATTCAATGTTGCCTTCTAATCTGAGATAACATGTAGCTGCTAATTATTAAATTGGAAAAGGATAAGAATTTATATAACAGTCTTGTGACATAAACCAATTACGCCAAATATCGAGTCTTTTCTTCTTGATATCTAATAAGCATCATTATTTAATCCTGTGATTGAATTCTGACTCAACTTAGCAATTTCTCTTAGTAAACCTCCAATCCCATCTCCAACATCTCACACTTCATTACAGGATATAACGTATCTTGTTGGAACAAGAACCATTTCTTAACATAATTAGTATGCTCTTCAGAAAATTATTTTGGCAAAGGATGCCAAATTGTGTTCATAAGTCCGGAAAAGTATGAAAGCAAGATTGCATAGTTGAGAGCAAAAGTTGTCTGGGAGAATAAACAAAAAAGGTACAATTTACCTATGATTTGTATCCATTCAAGATTGCAGTTAGCTTTTCTATAATCGTTGTTCTGTCAACCCAAACATTAGAAAAAATGATAAACATGTCATTCAATGACCTATGTTCTGGATTAATGAAAGTAATAGTTTCCTTTGATGTTGATGGACTTGCAAGCCTAAACAAACTAACTAGAAATTTCGGCCACCCTCAATTTTGTATCATTTCAACTGAATACTCCTCAACAGGCATATTGATCATATCATGTTGGTTCCAAATATATAAGAACACATTTTGTAACAATAAAGGTTGGAAAGATAGGATCCAACTGAGCTATATCAAAAACTAAATCTAGAGCCTTAATATTAGGCAAATCAATAAGCAAAAATTTGTATTGCTCAAATCTCTCCTGAAGATCCAGGATCCTTGTAGTACTCACAAAATTCCATCTCATTTCCAGCCTAAGATGTTATCTTCTCATCCAATTCCCAACTTGAAGAAACTTCCACTAATGTGGCAGATCCTGACGTCTCAAATGCTTGGTTTGGACCAGGTTGCCATAAAACTCCTCTATGTTTACCAATTAGTATGAACTTGTATTTGATATGCTTTCCAACAGGAATGTCCACTTCTATTGTCCATATGTCTCCTTTAGACCACTGAAGAGGAAAAACTACCTTTGGGTTCCATGGTCCAAACTGTGGGCATCCCATCCCATTTCCCTACTACATGTGGTATTTGAATTCGGTTTTTGGTGCAAAATTTCAGTAGCATACCCTCTTCTTTTACACCATTGCAACTTAAACCATTACCATAATAAAATCACTTTTTGTGGAGGTTGTAAACCAGGGTGGAATGCGGGGGGGCGAGGTGTTGAGCAGTATGTGGTTTTGGTGCAGGGGGTGCGCAATTCACCAACGGTTGCTATGTCACAAATGCGGTTTTGGTGAAACCACTAATTGCGACCCCCCCCCCCCCCCATCCATTAAACTTCGGATATCTTGGGTCACACAATTAAATTGAGACCATTGATCTATGAGCACCAATACCATCCACTAAAAACTACTTGACCTTTACCATGTGCACTTCCATCATTAATCTTAGCTCTTTAACATTGCGTTTGGATCATCTTGAACTATAAGAAGGGGTAAACAAGTTGCATCAAATGCTTTGGCAAAATATTTTCTTGTCAACCAGTTCCCTGCAACAGTGAGACAACTTTTGAAGTGCGACAATTGCATTTGAATCTCAATGACTAAGCTATACATTACTTTGTTTGTAGAAAATCTTGTAGATTCACAAGCTCATGTCATGTACTAAAACAAAAGACGAGAATCTACTTCCACTTTCAACCAGCAGAAGCCAACAGATCGATGAAAACAACATGAACAAGAAGAAGATAAATCAATGGCACATAACACAATATGTATATGGGGAAAACCACTACTCAAAACCCCGCTATCTGTATTGCATATATCATAAATATGAGTGAAGATACAAAGCTTGTTCTCACTAGAACAATTCTGCACAAGTATGCTCAACTCTCTCAGCTCACAAGCTAGCTCAAGACAAATCCTTAGCCTATTCAGCAACTCTCCAAGCCCCTAATCTCTTGTGTAATTCCTAAGATGAATAGCCTGTATTTAAAGGGAATTCATGCTTCCAAAACTACGCAATCCAAACATAGGTCCTTCTCTAATTGCATGCATGATATTTACAACTCAGTAAATCACACAATTGATAGTACGCTATCCCTGCACTATAGTTTCAACTGGGTCTTTCTTAGAATCGACATGCATGAGTTTCTGATGAGGGAATATTTAGTTAACTAGAGTGACACTTGTGGATGCACTAATGCACCAACTAACTGTTAGCTCTCTATTAGTTCCACAAACAATTAGGAACTAATTTAACTGAACATAACTCAATAAATTGAGTTATCTAATTACAACTCACAATTAACTCATCCTGGACCCTTAAAACTTACGAAGAACATCTACATGACTTCAGAAAGACTTCCAACTCAAAATTCCTAAGCTAATTAAGTTAATTAAACTTAATTAGCTATCTACAAGTTTCTATGAGAATAGAATTCAATTTTAATTCTTAGTTTAATTCAAGGACAAATTAAACTAGAATTTCTTGTTGCCATTTCTCAACACTCCCTTTCAACAAGAAAGGGATTATTAGCAACCACGATCCTGTCTCTATGAAACTCGAATTTACATCTTGATAATGCCTTTGTCAAAATGTCAGTATCTTGCTCCTCTGTGGGAATATACTCTAACAACATAATCTGCCTCGATACACAATCTCTGAGATGATGATATCAGATATCAATATGCTTGGATCGATCATGAAAAACTAGATTTTCAGAGAGTTTGATACAACTCTGATTATCACAGTAAATGACAATTGGATCCATCAGCTGACCAAACAAACCAACCAGGATCTTCCTCGTCCAGATGGCCTCACATGTTGCCTGACTTGCAGCCATGTACTCTGCCTCTGCCGAATTGAGTGCAACCGATCTTTGTTTCCTATTGTACCAAGAAATTGTCGCTAACCCAATACTGAAGATCCCTCCTGATGTGCTTTTACGGTCAGATGGACTCCCTACCCAATTTGCATTGGTGAATCCTTGAAGTTTCACTCCCTCTATCCATTTTTACCATAATCCATACTAAGAAGTGCCCCTGAGGTATCTCAACACATGTTTTGTCGCCTTCCAATACAATTTGGCAGGTCTAACCATCACTTGACTCAGTTGGTTAACTGCATAACACATATCCGTTCGTGTGTTCACCAAGTACATGAGTGAACCCACAAGTTTCCACAATAACTTCCACTACTTCCCCTGAAGTAGCATCCTCCTTCCTCCAGTTAACTGCTAGAGGAGTCTCCATGGTTTTGCTGCTCTCGATGCGGAATATCCTGAGCATCTCATTGGCATACTTGCCTTGAGACACAAACAACTCCCCATCACCCTACCATACCTCCATGCCAAGAAAGTAATCCATGAACCCCATGTCTTTCATCTCAAACTCTCTTGCAAGGTCATCCTTGCAATATTTGATCAGCTAATGATCATCACATGTTATTAGGAGATCATCAACATAAAGTACAATGATCAACAATTTACCTTCCACCACTATGTGGTACAGGTTCGCATCTGCTTCACTCTTCGTGAAGCCCAACCCGATGAAGTAGCTATCTATTCTGGTGTACCAAGCACAGGGTGCTTGCTTCAGCCCATACAACGCTCTCTTGAGCCGACACACATGTGACTCACATTCAAAGGTCTCAAAACCTTCAGGTTGCTCTATGTACACCTCTTCCTCAATCATGCAATTAAGGAAGGTTGTCTTCACATCCATCTGATGTATCTTCCAACCCATCTGTGCTGATAGTGCCAATATAGATCTAATCGATGAGTACCTTGCAATAGGAGCAAAGGTCTCATCATAGTCAATCCCCTCTACCTGTGAAAATCCACAGGCCACAAATCTAGCCTTATGCTTCTCCACACTACCATCTGCAGTTTTATTTACCTTGTAAAGCCAACAGGAGCTCACCACTGACTTGTCCTCCAGTCTTGGGACCACATCCCAAACACTGTTACGAACTATGGATTCATACTCCTCCACCATGGCATCAACCCAAACCGGCTACTGCATTGCTTCCTTAAAGGAAGATGGCTCTATCATAACACATTCGTCCATAAGAGCCATGTATCCAGTGTACATCTCAGGTGACCTCCTCTGCCTGCACTAAGAAGTGGGTGCTCCCACATTCTCCCGTGCATCATCCAACAATCTGTTAGCCTCTCTAGTGCGCTTTCTTCCCTCTCTAGTAGACTCTGCCTTAGCGGATGTCTCCACACCCGGATCCTCTGTATGTGGCTGCTCCACATCAATCTGAGGCTCCTCAACCTTAGGAGCAAAAATCTCCTCATTTGCATGTAGCTCAAACTCTCTCTCAAGGGAAATTCGCATGGCCTTCTCCTCATCGAATCAGACATCCCTGCGAACCACTGTCATCCTGTTGGTCGGAAAGTACACCTGATAGTTGTGAGGTGTATCAGTGCACCCCACAAATATCCCCAACTCTGTTGTCGACTCAAGCTTCTTCCATGCATCTTTGGTCACATGGCAATATATAGATGACCCAAAAATCCTGAAGTGATCAACATCTGACCTCTTACCGGAATAAGCCTCCTCTAGTGTCTTCATCTCAAGTATCCGATGTGGGTTACGGTTCTGAACATAAACCGTTGTGTTGCATGCCTCAGCCCACAAGTGTAGTGGTAGGCCCTGACCATGCAACATCACCCTTGCTACCCCTACTATGCTTTTGTTCTTCCTCTCGGACACCCCATTATGCTGAGGGTTATGGGGTGTCGTCAACTCCCATTTAATCCCTTCCGTTGCACAGAAGTTCTTAAACTCGTTTGAGACATACTCACCACCGTTATCACTTCGTAGAGATTTAACCTTCTTGCCCGACTCTTTCTCCACCAATGCTTTAAACTCACAAAACTTTGTCAAAGTTTGATCTTTTTTCTACATGAAAAAATATCCAACATTTTCGAGAAAAGTCATCAACAAATATAACATAATACCTGTGTTTGGTTGTGGATGTTGTCGAGAATGGTCCACACACATCTAAATGGACTCGCTCTAGAATAGCCTCTGCTCGATTGTCTCTGTCATGAAAGGAAGACTTGGTGTATTTTCCCAAAGTACACCCCTTACATGTATCAAATTTCTCAAGCATACCTTTGGGAAGACCAGTAGAGATCTGCTGCGTTATCTTCGAAGCCTCATGATGTAAGTGACCCAATCGCCTGTGTCACAACTCGCCAATGTCTCAGCCCTGTACCATTTCTACCTTTGTGCTCAAAGCAGCACACTCCTCTACCTCCAGCTTATAGAGATTCTTCACTTGAATCCCTATCTTCTTTACTTGACCTGTGGCTATGTGTTGAAGGAATGCCTTTCCTTTCGAGAAGATCACATCATAGCCTCTATCCTCAAGCATGGCAATGGGTACCAAGTTCTTCTTTAGCCCGGGCACATACATAACATTCTTCAAGGTGAGCAGAGCCCCGTGCTCCCTCTAAAAATTAGTTGTGCCCAATCCAGTAACACTATACTTCCCGTCGTCACCCATCTCAATATGCATCTAGAGATCTTTCTCCTCTAGGTCACTGAATAACTCTTTGTTTCCAATCATGTGGAATGAAGCTCCACGGATTAAGTACCATACACTTCCCATCATTGATGACACCATGCATGCAATGAGGGAAAAATCCAATTCGAATTGAGAGGCCAAAGCCTCATCCACCGCTCCTCCTGAGGACTTCTTCTTGGACTTCTTGAGTGGACAATTTGTAACAAAATCACCCAGCTCATGACAATGAAAGCACTTAACTTTCGTCATGTCTTTCTTCTTACCTCCATGGAAATAATCCGATTTGGAATGGGAAGCTTTCCCTTTCCCTTTCTTCACCCTAATCGTTAAGGCATAATTCTCTCCATCATTAGTCTTTGATGAAGAGCCATACTTGGTGTTTCTCCAGATCTCCTCCTGCATCAAATCTGACCATAGTTGTTCCCAATCTGACAGCTTCTCTCAACCATTGATAGAGTCCTGATAACTATGCCAACTCTTTGGGATTCCTAAAAGAGAAAGACTCACCATATAATCCTTGGAAACCGTGATTCCAACACTTCCAAGTTCATCACGACATTGAGTGAACTTGGTCAAGTATTTTGGAATAGTCTCGCCTTTCTCCATTTTGATTTTTCGAAATTTTTCCTTCAATGCCAATTTCCTTTGGTCACTGTTGTTATGATACAAGTCTATCAATGTTTTCCACATAGCATACGGAGTTTCCTTGCCATGGAGACTCGAGACAATGTGGTCTCGAACTCCCTCAAGGATTATCCACCTCGCCTTCGCCACACACTTCTTCCATTCGACCAAATTCTATGCATCCAATGTTGTTGGCTTAGGAATTTCTTGATCAACAAATTCCTTCAATTCGTTATCCTCTAGCACAACCTCCATTCTATCCCTCCAGGCTATAAAATTCAAGTTGCCTTCCAAGGCATACTCGAGCCGCAAACGTAGAATGCCATTTGTCGATCCTGAAGTATGTATTGCAAATTTGAATTTCACCTGTAACCCAAAACTCAAAACTTTGAAATCTCCTCTACTATATTGTCTTCAGCTCTAATACCATGTAGAAAATCCTGTAGATTCACAAGCTCATGCAATCTACTAAAGCAAAAGACAAGAATCTACTTCTATTTTCAACCAACGAAAGCCCATAGATTGATGAAAAAACAAGAAGAAGATAAATCAATGGCACATAACACAAAATGTATCTAGGGAAAGCCATTGCTCAAAACCCCTCTATCTGTATTGCATATATTAAAAATATGAGTGAAGATACAAAGTTTGTTCTCACTAGAACAATTCCGCACAAGTATGCTCAACTCTCTCAGCTCACAAGCTAGCTCAAGCCAAATCCTTAGCCCATTCACCAGCTCTCCAAGTCCCGAATCTCTTGCCTAATTCCTAGGATGAATAACCCATATTTAAAGAGAATTCATGCTTCCAAAACTGCACAATCCAAAAATAGGCCCTTCTCTGATTGCATGCATGATATTTACAACTCAATAAATCACACAATTGATAGTGCATTGTCCCTGCACACTAGTCTCAACTGGGTCTTTCTCAGAATCAACATGCATGAATTTCTGATGAGAGAATCTTCAATTAATTAGAATGGATGCACTAGTGCACCAACTGATTGTTAGCTCTCTATTAGTTCCACAAACAGTTAGGAACTAATTTAATTGAGCATAACTCAGTTAGCTGAGTTATCTAATTACAACTCATAATTAAACTCATCCTGGATCCTTAAAGCTTAGGGAGAACATATACATGACTTCAAAAAGACTTCCAACTCGAAATTCCTAAGCTAATTAAATTAATTAAACCTAATTAACTATTTACAAGTTGCTATGAGAATAGAATTCAATTTTAATTCTTAGTTTAATTCAAGAACAAATTAAACTGGAATTTCTTGTTTCCATTTCTCAACATTGTCTGCACTACAACAGTTGAAATGCTTTCATATCAATCTTTATAAGTGGTATTGCTTTCATTGATGTGTACTGAAAATATATAAAATGCCCTTGCCATAGCTCCTCCTCTCAATTGTCATTTGATGTGGTGGACGAATTATGGTCGATGCTTTTATTTTGTTGTCCATATATGGTAATTATCCCATATTGTTTACATAAAAATAAATCTTGGAGTTTATGTATACCATCGGTTGATTGTTGTTTTGACGCGTTGAACATATGTGCCCCTTGTGGACTCCCCCCTTTGGCTTGGTGCTTGTATGTTGAGCATTGGGATTAATTTGGCTTACTCGCTAGTTGATAAACTTTCACACTTGTTGAACTCTCATAGTGAGTCGTTGGTGAAAATTAATGTCGAAATACACTTGGAGATTGGGTTATAAGCCCAATAATATTTTTGCAATGCTTTAATATAAGTTTAATATTTTAAATAAATAATTTTATAAAGAAATATAATTATTTCTATAAGTCACTAGAGAGCTTCCTATGTAGAACAATGGCATACAACTTCGGGGATAGATATTCTCACATAAATATGAGTAAAAATAATAAAATTAATTTGTAATATAAAAGTAATACTCACTTTGTAATTTTACCTTTTCTCATTTCATTTGTAAAAATAAATATGTTAGATCTTAGACTTTTGTGAACCATATTAATAACAAATTTGTTTTTCGGATAAATATCTTAAAAACTCCCTTTTAAATTATTATAAATCTGCCAATTTAACGCACATCTCCCAATTTGCCAAATTAATGACACCATCACAATTAACTAACGCCCAAAGTAGAAGCCACACCATCAAAATTAAGGTTGTCCCCTCCCTCAAAAGGAGAGGATGGAAGGCTTTGATAAATATGTCTCTTAATGTTAACTCTTTTTGCGTTTAATCTATAATCAGTTCCCGCCCCTCGTGTTCTTAATAATCGAAAAGCCGGAATGCTCAATACAGACCATGTCTACTCTTGTTCACCATGCAACATTCTTTCTTAAACCCTAAACCCTACATTTTAAATCCGCCACTACCCGATTATAGAATCCTTCTTCCTGGTTATTTTTGTTCTGGTTTGATATTTTCGCAGCAGATTTCATCGAAATCCTGCAATGTCAGGAAGTCTTCTGGCACTATGTTTGGTTAGAAATCGTTTATCATCGACTCACAGTTTAATAAAAAGCCCAAATGCACATGGATTTGGTCGTGGGTTCGACTCCATCTATCCCACTTCTAGTATTCCGTCATCGACTTGTGGACGATTGGAGCAATGTCGGAACATGGGAGGCGGACCGAGGACGTTCCTGGGAGGGCTCAGCAAATGGCAATGGAAGAGATTGCACGAGAAGAAGGCCAGACAGAAAGAAAAAACGCTCTTGCAGCAAGATAGGCAGGTTTACTTGGCCCGAATCAGGTCCCAGCTTAGAGGTAAGATACTCGAAAACGATGATGATAACACTCGTAATATTAACGTCGCCAAACAAGATCCTTCACATGGTCCCATGACCCCCAAGGATCAAATTGCTGCACTTTCTGATAGATTTATGAAGATGGGTGCCGAAGATCTGTGGAATGAAGACGATGGACTGCTGACTAGTGATCCATCCCCACCACCACCATCTGCTCATGGCGATGGAGCTGAAAACACTACAGAAGTTCATAGATGGAATAAGGAGAAAGAGTCTTTGAAGGGGAGCGTTAAAGACAGTCAGAGAAAGTATGGCTCAGGGTCGATTTTATTTTCTAGAGGTTTCACAGCCCGCTCTGGAAGGAGCACGAGAGTGGACAGAGGTAGGAGGTTTAGCGACGAGGAATACAGTGGTCAGAGGAGGAGCAGAGAATTTGGGAGGGAGCAAAGATTTAGTGGCGATAATGATGAATACAGTGATAAGAAAAGGAGCGGGGGAATTGACAGAGACTGAAAATTTAGTAACGATAAGGAGGAATACAGTGATGGGAGAAGGAGCAGGGGATTCGACAGAGATCAAAAATTTAGTGACGATAAGGAGGAATACAGTGACGGAAGAAATAGCAGGAGATTTGACAGAGAAGAAAAAATTAGTGACAATAAGGATCAATCTAGTGATCGAAGAAGGAGCAGGGGATTTGACAGAGAAGGAAAAATTAGCGACATTAAAGAGAAATCCAGTGATCGGAGAAGGAGCAGGGGACTAGCCAAGGACCAGAGATTTGGCAACGATTTTGAGGATTACAATGATCAGAGAAGGAACAGGGGATTCTCCAGAGATAAAAGATTTGACAACGATATTGAGGAATTCATTGATTCACTGATGCATCCAACCCCTTTTGCTATGTTCCTCCCTCTTTAGATTCCATGCAAGAAAAAAAGGGTAAGGGTAAAATGAAAAAGAGGGTGATATGAATATCAAAAGTTATTTCACTATCACACCCTCCTCTCCATTAGATGCACATGGTCCTCAAGTTAGGAGAACTTTGCAACCCACTTTAGATGACCATTGGAAGAAAGAATTGAGGGAGACTACTTGTGATTACATATCTAGATGATGGTATGATGTTGATATCCCCTTTAATGCTTCTTGTTCACCATATTATGAGCCTATGTTTGATGCCATATTTGCTACTGGAAAGGGCTTCAAAGGCCCTACTATGCATGAGTTAAGGGGGCCTCGTTTGCAGAAATAAATTTCCTCCATTAATGAGTATTTGAAAGATTTCAAAAGCTCATGGGCAAAAACAAGATGTATCATCACGTCAGATGGATGGACTGATCAAAGGAACCGTACCATCAAAAACTTTCTTATCTTTTGCCCATAGGGAACCATGTTTCTAAAATCAGTTGATGCATCTGATAGGATGAAAGATGGACAATTGTTGTTTCAGCTATTGGATGAGGTTGTTGAGGAGGTGGGGGTGGCTAATGTTTTTCAAGTCATCACAAATAATGCCCCTAACTATGTTCTTGTTAGTAAACTGTTAGAGGAAAAACACAAAACCATCTTTTGGACCCCATGTGCTGCACATCGCATAGACCTCATGCTTCAGGATATTGGCAAGTTAGATTGGGTCAAGAACATTGTAAATCATGCCAAAAGCATAACAAAATTTATCTACAATAATTTATGGATTTTGAGCTTGATGAGGAGACACATAGGGGACAGAGATATTATTAGGCTTGCCATCACTAGATTTGCAACTCATTATTTGACATCGCAATCTATGCTTTCCCAACATAGAAACTTGCAAAAGATGTTTTCCAGTGATGATTGGAATCAAAGCCAGTTGTCTAACAAACATGAAGGCAAAGATTTAAAAAAAAAGTTAATGAAGAAATATTTTGGAAAAAGGCAACAGAGATTGTGAAGGTTGTTGAGCCACTGGTTAAGGTGTTGCAATTGATGGATGGGGAAAGATTGGCTATGGGCTTCATTTATGAGGCTATGGATCAAGCAAAGGAGCAAAGAAAGAGGGCATACAAGGATAGAGTGGCTAAGTATGGAACAATCAACTCCATCTTCCTATACATGCAACTAGTTATTTTTTGAACCCATGGTATCATTATAAAGCTATGGAGGCAAGAGCTTTAGGTGGGGAGGTTAAAGATGGATTGATTGACTGCATTGATCGCATGATCCCATTGGAGAGTGCTCAACTGGAGATACATCGATAGGTCACAACTTTTAGCAAAGCCACATGTACCTTTGGCAAGAACCTAGCAAAGATTGCAAGGGAAGCAGACGAGCCAGGTAAACAAAGATTTCAGTTTTCAAATTCTTGTTTTGTTAAATTGTTTATAATTTGGAAGTTGGATATAATTTGTTGAGCTAACTCATTACACTACTATGTTTTATGCAGCACAATGGTGGGAGGCTTTTAATAGCCATTGTCCTCAATTGCAGAAGTTTGCAATTTGTATTTTGAGTCAAACTTGCAGTGCTATTGGGTGTAAGCGCAATTGGTCTGTCTTTGAGAGGATTCACACGAAGAAGAGAAACCGTTTGGATAAAAAACAGTTAAATGATCTAGTCTATGTCCAAAACAACCTCCGGCTCAGACACAACCAATTGCTAAACAAAAGACCTAATTCAAAGCCCATTGTGTTGGAAGATATTGATTCAACATCAAATTTTGTAGTGGAGAGTCATCCAGCAGAGTTTGATTCTGATGAAGATCTTGATTTGGATTTACAGACAGAGGCATTACTTGAACAAAATGTTCAGTTGAATGCAGATCCACTTGTACCAGCCTCAGGCCCAACCCCAAGTCCTCCAGTTGCAAGCGCTTCCTCTGTTCAGCCATGATGGAAGCGCATATCTCGTCTATCTCAGCGTGCAACTGCTGCACAACCTGCTAGTGCTACCACTTCTATAGTTGCAGTTGGAGATGATGATGAGGAGGAGCCATGGGTTTCCCTGTCTGACTCTGATTTAGAGTCTGAGCCAAATGATGTTGGCTCCTCTAGCAGTAGCCAGTAGTACTGGTGACTAGTGATGTTTCACAGTTTACTTTTGTTGTAGAGGCCATTTCTAGCCTCCTTGGTTATGTGTTTTTGTTTTGATCTCTATATCATCATTCATGTATGTATTGGACAGTGCACTGAGTGCCATTTTGATATAACGGATATATTCATGAGCGTACTTGGATCATATGTTGTCTTCTCTCTATATTCTAAAGCTTTGTGTTTGGAAACATGAATGAAAATCTTTAAAACTGTTTTTTATAAAAATATAAATATTTAATGTATTTTTACGACAATCAAGTCATTGAAATCAAACCAGCCAAGTTGATACCTAGTAGGAGTCAAAGTCAAAGCTGACCCTTGGCCGTTTCCGAACCGGAGTTTTAAAACATTGGATGATAGGAGTTAATTGTTGTTTTATTGTTAATCTAGAAATGAAATGTGACTGAAGAAAAATGCAAACCAGCAAGCAAAAGGCACTCAAAATATAAGAGATAGCTCTTAGAATAGCACAAAGTTGAGTGTTAGAAGCCCTGCCAATTGGGAGATGAATACCTTGCTATATACCTTCCTAAATGACTGTAAATAATAAAGCTACTTGTTGTTCTGCACCTTCAGATCTGAAAAACATGGAAAAACATTGAAAACAACAAGTTAAACCTCATTTGGGGGTCACCCACAAGTGTAGAGACACTCTAAAATGTTGGATCAATTGGTAGGGAAGAGTCAAGACAGGGCAATGAAATAATAATAATAAAAACATCCCAACACTGAAAATAATTAGTAAAACTAGTTATAATGCAATCTGGAAATTGTTTACTCAACAATTGGGGTCAAATCCAATTATGGTCAAAACCTAGATTTATTTCTACGCAGTTTTTCTGATTTCCAACAAGTTGAAAATTGTTTATCACCTCAAATAATGATAAAATATAACCTGGAAGTGAATAAATGTAATATTCTAACAAGGAATTTCACAGCAAATATCAAACCATGAACTAAGCTACAACAATTTAAAATTTAACACACAAGCAAAATCAGTGAACCACAGGGAATTGGGCAAAGTACTGAGCCATTTTATTGATCATGAAAACTGAATACATCAAATAACAAGAAAAATAGAACTTGGGCTTGCTTCTGCAAGCTACGCAAAACCCCAGGTGGTGTTGTGATGCCCAAGTGCTGGAATGTCTTCTCCTAGAAATCTCTATGTTGGCCCAATAAATTCTGGCTCTGCAGCTGAAGTAGAATTGGAGTTTCAGCCCTCAAAAGTGCTCAGAAAATTCTGCAAAAATTTGCTGGAGCATCCCCTCAATAACCCCACAAAAACCCAGAAACGGTCTGGCAGAATCCAACGGTCTCCGGTGACCCCCAAACAATGCAAATTGCTCTAACTAGCTGCCAGAGCGAGCTACAGGAAATGGGCTACTGAATTATATTCCAAAGGAACCCAGGATCGATCTCATGACCCCCTGCAAAATTCCTTCCCAAAACACCTCACTTCTTCCAGCCCCGGACTCTAGCAAACTCCCTTCTCTCTACCCTTGCGCAACAATTGTCCAGTGGCCTCTGCGCACCGGCAAAATGAAGAAATTTGTCCCTCAACAAAGCCTTTTTTTTCCAGCCCTGCAAATGGTATGAAAATTCAGCCCAAATGGTAGTATAACTTCTGCAAATTCCCAAACCCAATTCACCCCAGCACCGGCCCAGTCTCTGCAATTATATTTGCCTCCTGCGCCCAGAAAAATCACACTGCTGAAGTATTTTTGTATATGCAGCTCCAGAAAAAGCTCGGAATGGACTCCTACTTTCTCCCTTGGGGACGCACTCAAGGTTCTCTGAAGGAACAGGTGGAATTACGCTTGGAATTCCTTGTGCTAAGCAGCACTATCGTTTTGCGCAACGCAGTTCAAGAGGATATCTGGTTCAGATGTCAAATTGGCAAAAAGTCCCAAACAATGGCCTGCAAGTTCCATTTATCATTGCTGCTCCCTCTTCTCCTAGTGGTCCCCACCTTCCACTAGCCTGCTTCCCTCCTTGAGGAGTTCAAATTTCCCTCTTGGTGGCCCCCACGTCGTATCAAAATTGCATCCATCCTCATGTACTGCGAATTCCCTTCCTTAGTAGCCCCCACATTCCACTGAGGCTGCAATTTCTCCCTTTTGCTCCTAAATTGTTACCCAAAATTGCCACCAACTCAAAAGAGTAAAAAATTACAGTTTTTGCTAAGTGACATAGGAAGTTGGGAAAGTTACAAGAAAAGACAAGGGTTCATGAATACATACCTTTTTGATCAAATGTCTGAGTAAGGGTTTCACTTACCACCTAAATATTGCTGCTGTAAATTGTATGGCAGATCTGTAAAACCCTTGGACAACTCTTTAAAATTGCTTTAGATTTGTTTCCCTGCACAACACAAGAGAGCCATACCTTCCTTGGGCCAAATGGATACGATTCTAGCAAAACCCAGGCGATTAAACTAGGTAAAAGATAGGTTTAAATCACAAGCTAGGAACTTGATATTTTTTGTATTTTTATTTTTGTAAAATAAAAAAATAAAAGAAGGTTTTGGATTTTAAATATATTTGTTGCTGCGGTGAGGCTTATCTTGGCCTTGCAAATTACCTTTTCAAAGTGTTATATTGTGATTGTAACCCCTTTTAGATCAACCTTGTGATTTTGGACTAGTGAGTGAGATTGGATTAGAAAAGACCATCACACCCACTCTAGTCTAGGATAATTGTACGGGTCCTCAAACTCAACTAGGAGAAATTTCTCTTGAAATACCTTTGTCCATTGGGTCAACCATGGTATTAAGTGAGATCTTGTGCTCACTGAAGGAACCCTTAATAAGGGCTTGCTTAGCAAAATGGATTTGAATCTTGATAACCCCAATAACCAACAAAGAAGATGAGGACTAGCATCATAGTCTTCCCTTCCACGTGACTTGTATCCCGTCAATGGATTAACCCAAGAAGCTTTGTGTGACTTAATGCACTTGTAAATATCATATGAAGCGCAATCTCAACAAAAGCTAAAAACAAAAACAATAGAAAAATCAACCCACAAAAAGTTTGCACCCAAAAATGATAGTACTATTATGTCATAATGATTGCACAGTTCAACAACTAATATGGGAAGAGGGACTAACCTTATATAGTTTTTCCTGTAACGGCTAGTTGAAAACCCTCTCCCAAAAAATAATTATTTGAGTTGTCCTACACAACCCAGAGACTAAGTCACTTCATAAGAAAATAATTTTTACATCATGTAATTGCCCACAAAAGGGGGTCAAATTACTTGTATGAGGAAAAATGGCTACATGCTAGGTAGATTTGACTCGACTTGGTTCAATTTGCTTCACTTGTGGTCCGATTTGCTTCCGTGAGGGCTTTCTTGGCTTCTAATAGCTAGTTTGTGTCCATCAAAGGTCCAACGTCGAGCTTTGTTAAACCTAACCACCCCAAATTTCACCTTGGAGGAGAAAATTGCTAGTAGAGGAGGGTTGAATTGCTTAATGAGGCTTGATGTCTAATGCCTTCACCTTGTTGACTTGATGACTTGATTTTCGTTGAGTTCTTGACCATCTTCAATAGTCACTTGGCCCCCAATGGCTAGTTTGCCCTTTTAGACAACCAGTTTTGACTCACATGTGTGGGATGTCACCTTGCATGGATGACTGATTTGCTAGATCTCCAATGCTCTTTCTGATTTGAGGAATCTGACACATGGGATTTTCCCATATAGTTTTTCCTGTCATGGCTAGTTGAAAACCCTCTCCCAAGAAATAATTATTTGATTTGTCCTACACAACCCAGAGACTAAGTCACTTCATGAGAAAATAATTTTTACATCATATAATTGCCGACAAAAGGGGGTCAAATTACTTGTATGAGAAAAAATGGCTACATGCTAGGCAGATTTGACTCAACTTGGTTCGATTTGGTTCACTTGTGGTCCGATTTGCTTCCATGAGGTCTTTCTTGGCTTCTAATAGCAAGTTTGTGTCCATCAAAGGTCCAATGTCGATCTTGGTTAAACCTAACCACCCCAATGTTCACCTTGGAGGAGAAAATTGCTAGTAGAGGAGGGTTGAATTGCTTAATGAGGCTTGATGTCTAATGCCTTCACCTTGTTGACTTGATGACTTGACTTTTGTTGAGTTCTTGACCATCTTCAATAGTCACTTGGCCCCCAATGGCTAGTTTGCCCGTTTAGACAACTAGTTTTGACTCACATGTGTGGGATGTCACCTTGCATGGATGACTGATTTGCTAGACATCCAATCCTCTTGCTGATTTGAGGAAACTGACACATGGGATTTGCCCAGATAAAAATTTACAAAACTTTTGACATAACATTTGCTCCTGCATGTCAACTTGTCAAGTATGGACCTTGATTTGCCCACTTTTATCCACGTGTGCAAAAAGAAAGGATACAACCACTTTTGAATTGCAATATTTGCTTGATGCCTTCACCTTTTGCCAAAATTTGTATGTGGCATTTCAAATGCATATTATTTCGAACATTAGGAGCCTCTATTGAAGTTTTGGACCTTAGATCCTATGCATTGGGGGCTGTGAACTGCCTCATGAAACATGAAATGCTGTGAATTGTGAGATTGCCATGTTAAGAACTATAAAATGAATACTACACCATAGCCAAAGAAATGCTTTCTGAGTCTATAACATATGACCATGTGGAAAAGGCATAGGTGCGTTAAAGACATGGGCTGGAGTGGCCCTAAATAGTGCAATCACCCCTACAAAACCAATGGCTCCCCTAAAGTATGTGTCCAAGTAGGTCCATCTTATGACCTCCAATACTATCCAGGATACAAGGACTTAAGAGGAAAAGAACTAGGCATGGCCAACCACAATAGGCCTAGGATACCATAAAACATAACCATCACATGGCCTACAAGGCTTTTGACTTGCATTCTCTAGTCTTACAATGGTGTTGCCAAAAAAGAAAAAATTGCTATAGGTACCCTTGCTGAAATGGAGTGGTAACAGGGCTCATTATGAGTCCCTTGTCTCACTGGCAGGAAATGGCACTAAAAGACGTTAAGAAGCTAAATCTAGATCAGAGATCTAGTGGATCTGAAGCATGCAAGGAATAAAAATTGCTTGAAGGCACCTAAAGACGACAGGATGCAAAAACCCCTCAAACTCATAAAATCCTCCTTCCAATAGTTTATTCAATGGATCTTGTATATCCTTTAAATTTCTAAGGTTCTAATCAGTGTTGATAATATTGCTGATTTTTTCGGCGATGTCCCAAAAAATCGCGATTTTTTTATTTTTTTCCAATTTTATCGATTTTTTCTGATTTTGAAAAAATGAATATATTTTGTATTTTTTAATATGTGCCACAGTTTGCCGATTTTTGCTGATTTGTTCGTCAATGTTTCTCAAAAGATGTTTTATGCAATGTTACCAGACTCGGAATCTGCAATAAATCGGCAAGGCAAAAGAGCGAAGAGTTTTAATCGGATCGGGAAAGAATCGGGAAAAAATCGGTGGATACAATAAATAAATATATACACATATATTGAATTAAAAAAAACATTTTTCATTGATATTCAATAAAGCCATGTCCAAACAATGCATAATATCAATAGATGTCCAAAAAATCATGAGGGCAATGTGTATACTTCAAGTATAAAATATATTTAGTATTGGAAAACATTTAAAAACATGTACAAAGATTCAAACGAGACGAGGAACTTCCAAGTTTTTGTCAACCAACACCACGGACCTACTAAAATCTTACTTGGGGTTACAGTAGCATGACTTCTAAATTGGGTTAAGTTTGCATTGGTAGTGCATTATACCCATTGGTAGATCACTTATACACTCGACGACAACAAATGAATTTAAGGAATTGTTTCATTATTATAGGTCCTTGTAAAGTTCCAACATTCTGCAACGATTTGCTTTTATTCAAAATGATATAGAGCTTTAACATACTCCAACTAGTTTCTTTTATTCAAAATGACATTTTTAAAGGAAAAGAACGTTGCTCGACCATTGGGGAGTAGCCACAAATATGTACGTATACCAACCATTGAACCAAGTCAATAGTTACTTGCATGAGCATCGAGGCAAGTAAGTCGTGTTTGATAAGTAGACCCATAATTCACTTAGGTGACTCTTTGGGCGGGGTGAAGGCGGCGTGGCTGGACCTAAGGCATAGAAAACCTGGAAAGCAGCGTAGTCTAGTAAGACGAGCGATCCAACCAATGCTAAAGTTTTTGCCTAATACATGAAGTCGTCTGCCTAATATTGTATACATGAAGTCGACCAGCAAAACCCATTGCGATCTTGATGAATTAGAGAAAGGGTTCATGCTTATTGAAGCCAAATTGCACTTAGTGAAGAAAGAACGTGATGGGCGTCGTTTGATCCACGACGTATCTGGATAGGCAGGCAACAAGAAGAAATGAAAGTGACCTCCAAGCGCGACAGGTGGCAAGAAGAAGTGAAATTGAAACCACAAAATAAAACCCTGCGGACTTTTAACCTATGAATCTGAGTGGCTCGTTGAGTCCTCTACAAATCACCGAAATCGCAAGTCAAACTCATGTTAACCATGAGTCAAACTTGGTCAACATGAGTTTGACTCGCCGAGATTCAAATCGGCTCGTTTGGTTGAAGATCAGAGTCGGAATCGTGAGTACTCGCGAGTGATCGGAGACTCCTGTAACACTGGTTTTATGGACCCTTGCCAATTTTTTGCTGATGCTGATCTTTTCAACACTGGTTTTTGTCATGAAAAGATTTTTGTGTGAGTTTCTCTTCATGAAAAGTAGAGGCATATCCTTCAAAATAGAGTCATAAGTTGATGATTTTTTTTCTATGTGGTTCACCGTCCCTGGAGATCGGTGACTGCTATGTCCACAGAATAATTGTACCATGCAGATCTACTTGAAAGGATCACTTCCTGTTGGTGGCTCAACTACAGAACCTGACCCCTAGAGTGTCGAGAGAATTAAACCCGTGACCCCTAGAATGTCGAAAGAATTAAACCCGTGACCTCGCAATAGGATATGTGCTTTTAGAAAGGGACTCGACCAACTGAGCTAACCCTCAGAGCTAGTCATAAGTTGATGATAGTGTCTTATATATGCATTTTTCAGTTCACATGTCCTTAATTCATTAATACTAGGTGGCAACTGTAGAAAGCTATAATTTGATTTGCTTTATATGCTGGAAACCTTGATTACAGTGTTGTCTCTTTCACTCTATTCGGGTGTAGCCTCTTGGTATACCTGTTCAAATTCTCTTCTTTATTTTTCTTTCGCCTTTCTTTCCTTTTGGCACTTGGGAGTTGCCTTGGCACAACTATGTTCGTGTTATGATTGTACTCTCTAGTCTCATTGACCTATTTTAGTCATTTGTGGACATTAATAAAATTCTTATTTATCTTGAAGCATACCTTTTTTCAATAAACATAGTTCAAATACAATGTAATTCATTCTATGTTGTGTTTGCAGGTTCGACCAGTGCAATATCTCATTGCTTTCACTTCAGGCTCTTTTAGAAGCAGGGTATGTGCAAATGACTGTTGCGCAGGAAGCTACTCTTCCAATTATTCTTTAAGGTACCAACTCTTCATGTTATTCTTGAAGGTGGAGTGATCATTTAGGGTATACCGTGTACATGAACATATCAGGAGTTTTATTGGGCCATATAATGTTTTCTGGCAATTTGTGCTGATGAATGTAGCTAAAGTTATGTTGCGAATTTGAAACATTCATATATTTTTGGGAGAAGCTTGTAGCAGCACTCTACTTGATGAGCTTGTATGTCCTGGATGTGGATTAATAGATATTTTACGTAATCATGTATAGATGTCCTCAATGGTTATGAATAATTAATTATTAGACATTCGAGTAGGCTATGTATCTCACTTAATAGAGTTTGACGTGGTTAGGAGTAGTTATGTCTAGCTAAGGTGTTTTTAATACCTAGTCTGGAAAGCTAACAAAATATCCATATCATGAGTTGAGTCTCTTTGTGATAAAAGGCCGCCAAATTATCATTAAGGGAAGGTAGAGTTGTTTAAGAGATTTCTTCTCGACGTATATTGATAAATCCTGCCAGTTTTTTGCTGTTAGAAGATTTCTGGTTATCATGTCCATATCTTTAGTCTTCTATAAGATGTCACTACTATTTTCAAGTTAGAAGAAACGATGCCTTTCATATTGTTCATATTAGTTGGTACCAAAGCCTATTTTTTCCTCATTGGTCATATGAATTTCTTTTTTTTTCCAAAGAAAAAGCTGCCATTTCTATTCACGCTTTTAATGGAAATTACATTAATTATGTGCACACTGCACTTAATTCTCATGGATATTTGATCTGTCCTATTGAATTTCATCTTTAGCCAAATAATAATAAAATAGTCCCATTAAAGTCCATATGTTAGTTAAAAAAAAGATCCATGAACCAGTCTGATAATAAGACAATGCATCACCGAAAAGCCTATCACCATAACCTATGAATTGGCATTAACCAGAAAAGGACCAGAAACAGAATTTAAAATTATAACCCTTCATTCAAAGCAGAGAGTATATCAGCTATTTGTGGAAGAGATGGCAGAAGTGTCCTCTCTGACTTCCTCCAAGATCAAGGTACCTTTTGGTATATGCCAAGTTTTCATTGACAAAGCATCTGCCTCCTTATTCAACTCTTGATAGATATGAGTAAAAGATATGACTTCAAAAGGATTAGCCACCTCTTTCAGTTGATCTCCAATTGTCCTGAGAGTGATATTGGATAGCTGAATTGTTATTTTCATCCAATTAATGACCAAAATGAAATCCCCAAAGATCTAAATTTTGTTGACATTTTTTTCTAATGCACATTGTAATAGAAATCTCAGGGCCATGAATTCAACATGTTTGTTCCTTCCCCTAATTCAGCTTTAATCTTTACACTGAACAATTTATAGATATAAACTCCTCCTTTGAGACTTCTTCCATCAACGTTTGATCTGCTTCCTTAGTCACAAATCTTGGAAAGAAAGTAGCTATCCTTGGCTAAATTAGCTCTTGTTGCTTCTGTGTAAATAGATTGGAAGTGAGTAAGACCCCCAATTCTGCTATTTCATGGAATTTTCCCATTTTACCTTCATTTGGTTTCTGCATTTTCCATATAGTATTGATTCTTTTACTATACTTTGCATAGTTATTAAAATATTTAGTATTTTCATCTCCCTTCACCAGCCTTATTACCCTACTCTTCATTCTCCACTCTACTTTTTCCCAATCCGACAGTTTGTGTCTTTGCTTTCTAAACTCCTTAAGTCCGTTTTCTCCTCTTCACTGAAAGTCTCCCATACTTCTGAGTCCTCATACAGTTCAACTATTTTTCCCTTCACTTATTTTAGTTCCTTGTCCAAGTCTTTGAATTTCATAGGATGCCCAAGCATATGTTGCCTTCTTCCCCTTTTTCAAAGTTGCTGCAAAATGGTATCTTGTTGAGTCTCTTGAGTTATCATCAAAACCAACACATTCATCTTTTACTAGTTTCAGACACTCCTTGTCTTCTAACTGAATATGGTTAAATTTGAATGGGCTTGCGAGGTTCACGTCTTCTTTCTTTGTTTGGATTGAAATGGGCAAGTGATCTGAGCCCCTCCAACTTCTACCCAAGATCCAACTATTTGATTCACTCATTAGAGTTTCAATTATCAAAAGTCTATCAAGTCTTTTTGAAACTCTAGCATCACCTGATCTATTATTCCATTAGCTAGGTGGCATTTTTATGGGATCCATATCTACAAATCCTGCCTCTTCTATCTTGAACCCGAAAAAATGTGCTAATGTATCCAGCTATGTTGAATCCCTCCAACTTAAGATCTATTAACTATAAAATTTAAATCTCCTCCTATGATCACTCTTTCATTCTATTTGTAGTCCAAAGAAAAAAATTCCTCCCAAAAAGATATCCTATCACCATAGAGACCATAATAGTTGCTTAGAAAGATCTTTTGCCCTATCTCCTGAAATTAAAATTATTAAATACACCCAATGCAAGAAAAGAGATATTAACGGTATGGACCCCTTCCGCCTAGTTAGATTCACTCGCGAATTGCCTACTGCATTTATATCTAGAAAATTCCATTCCTTCATAATTTTTTTCCAAAAACTGTAGTGTCCCTAACCAAAATATGCAAATAAATAATGCAATAATTCTCAAAATTCTTTCATACATTTTCACAAACACTCTGCATGAAAACATTTCTTCAAACACTTTGTATGTAAAGAAGAAAACTTTTGTGGTAGAGACATTTATTCAAACATTTTGCATGCATTCAAATCAGAAATTCTTACTCAACACATGAACAACAATAACTCAACTGATTTAGTTATTTAGTTTGGAGTATGAAAATACATGAAACGTCGGATAAGGGAAAACTTGCACACAATTCATATCCGAAAGTTTTAGACAAGATGAAAATACATGCCAATCACTTCATGGATACAAAATTTGGATCCTGTGAATTGCTCCTGCAAATGGAACTACTGGTAGAAGATTTTTGTTGAAGTAAATAGCCCCAGAAATTTCTGGAAATTTACTGATGCTATACCAAGAGAAAATGTGGTTTCCCTAGGAAGAATACGGCCCCCACAAATTATACTTAGCCTCCATAATGAGTTTGCCCCTCCAGAACAATTCGGCCTCTCAGAGGAAATCGACCTTCACAAATTTAATCAACTACTGCAATAACATGACCTCTCCACAAATAAACTCAGTTGTTGCAATAAGTTGACTTTTCCACAAATAAACTTAGCTGCTGCAATAACTTGACCTATCCACCAGTAAATTTAGCTACTGCAATAACTTGGCCTCTCCCCCAATAAATCCAGCTGCTCTGCAATAACTTGATCTCTCCACAAATAAATTCAACTGCTGCAATAACTCGACCTCCCCACAAATAAATTCAGCTACTGCAATAACTCAGCCTCTCCACAAATAAATTTATCTGCTGTAATAACTCAACCTCCCCACAAATAAATTTGGCTGCTACAATAACTCAGCCCCCCCACACCCCCCTCCCCACAAATAAATTCAGCTATTGCAATATTTTGGCCTCCCAGGAGAATTCGGTCTTCCTAGGAAATAATTCTGCCTCATAGCTAAGTTGGCCCTTGCAAATAAATTCTCTTAGTAAATTAACTTGGCCTTAAAATAAAGTAGGGGATGTTGTTGTGATGATCAATCCTCCGCCCAGCTTGGACAATTACCTGCAAATAAACTCCTCCAATTGAGCACCTGTGAGGAATTTGGATGATCCCTCCCTATTTAATTGGCTAGGGTGGATAATTTCACTTCCAAAACCAATCTTGATCAACTAGGGTGGATGGGTTTCACCACTGAAACTAATCTTAGAATTAGCTAAGGTGAGTGTCTTATCACCGAAGATCAATCATTACTCGGGGTTTCACCCTTACTTTCAAGCTCCAAGAGCTCTCAAATCAATTATCAACATCAATAACCAATTCATGCCCAAGAGAGAGCTCTAGTCTTCCTTTCATTGTCACGGGCTATTAAAATACCACGGGCTCCTTTTTACCCCCTTTTTAATAGAGTGACTTTATAAAGTTTTTATTATTTTTTTTCGTCGTCACTTAATGACACCCTTTTTATTTAATTATTCACTATCACTGCTAAATGTTGCTCTTTTCACCTGAATGACAGTTAAACAATTAGATTAATTGGTCCCTTTTCTTTCTCTATAACTTATGGGAATCAAATACGTTGCTGGGTCAACGACCATTCGGAAAAGGGACATTACCAAAACTAAGTTGTAGGAAACATGCCCTCCCGTATCAAGCACATTTCGGTATGGAAACACCAAAAGGATGAAGCTAAAAGATAGAGGAGAATGTCACTTTTACTTAAATTTTTAACATTGCCATTAATTGTTTCAGGATGTTTGAGAGTGGTTCCAAGCTCATTGGATTTCATGCGGAGAAAAAAAAATGGATCCCACTCAAAATCCAACAAACATAACAGATTTTAGGATTTCAGGATTGGGGGAATTGCAATATTTCCACTAGATTTTGTTGTGTATGAGGGTATGGAACTAGCATTTAATCAAGAGCACCAAACCCTATATGTACCTTGATGTTAGTGGCATTGATCGCTGAACTCCTCTATCATGACCTTAGTAAAAGTGAACCCATCTCTCAAAAAAAATTTGGATTTGACATGTTAAGCTTTTTCTATCCTATTTTAATGTTAAAGGATGATATTGATCTTGAGGATCCCAATATAGGCAATGATTTCGATGATATGTAGGTATTTGTTGCACCATGATTTTCTTGGGCCTTCGGCCTCAACACTTGCTCATTTATTCATGAATTTGTATCTGTACTCTAAACTATAACGTTTAAAGTTAGATGATTTTTTTTTTAAGTTTCAATATAATTTTATGATTTTTTGGGGGTAATATTTCCAGTGTGTTCCCCTTTTATATACACATTTCCGTTTCCCCATACCATGCAACTTAGCCAAAAACCTATCAATCTTTTGGCCCTCTTCGATTGTCTGTTATAACAGGATTAAATCTAGTCTATGTAATAGTACCAATCTTGTAATGACAAGTCTTTGAGAGGGATTGCCCATCCCTTTGATATTAATGTAGAAAATAATCATTCATTTATCGTAGTAGGTGTTGTCCTACTTTAAGGATCTCTTAAATTGATTTTTTTTCATTGTTGAATTTCCTCCAAAGCTTTTTCCTGTGCAAGTTGGAGAAAATATTTTCTCCCTATAGTTGATGAAGACATATCTCTCACTGGATCCAAACCCAAGCCCCCTTCAATACCCTCATCTCCATTGGTTTTATCACTTCCTCACCCTTGGGTGCTGTCTAGGTTTGGTGCAGTTTATAGAAAATTCCTCCTAATTAGATTTGGATGGAATAATAAAAGAGTCAATAAGGCCTTCACGTAACAACTTTGTCTTTGGAATTCATAATGTGTTCATTTTCTTTCCCTATGAGGGTTGTAGGGATACCCAACCCCATTTTGAAATCTCCATCGCTTCCATTCCCCTTTTCACTTTCAAATGGTTTCTCGCCTGTCTCTAATGGAGTACTTTCCTTAAAATCTAAATTAACATTTTTGAAAGAAGTCCCCAAGTTAAGGCAATACAAGCTAGGGTTTCCCTCTTAGGACACACCTAGTACAAGAGATTTTATGGATGAAAACCAATTGGATGCTTACTAAACTTTTAAGTCTTGTAGATAAGACTCTAGGCTTGGTGTCTATGCTCCTAGAATTCACCAATTCACTCTCTAAATGGAATTGACTCTATGCCCTAGCCTAGCCATCCTACTTTAGGGGACGAAAATTTGGGAGAAGAAATTTATGGAGAAAATTTTAGTTTGATCACCAAAGGCTTGGACCAATGCCTTGTCCTTTGGGCATATGGAGTCCTAGATGCTTTAGATTAGCCAAAATTGTCCTTAAGGAGGTCAAGAATTGATGCCCTAGGTACCAACCCTCAATAATTACCCACTTAATAATTATGGAGTTTTATGGAGAAAAACAGTGTTTCACCATTATGAACATTCATCACATGTCATACCATGAATAATATATGCAATTGTCAACCAAATAGCTTTCAAAATTTATCTTGACAAAATTAGGGCACAATATAGCATTAATCTAGTTGTAGCAATTCAATACATTAGACATATTTTAAGAGCAAAATTTCAACAAAAGACACTTACAAGATGACATGTAATATATCCATCCACAGATAGCTCCAAAAGAAGATCAAAATTCAACTCCAAATATTGAAATGCGTCCAAGATACTCCAATAGCCAATTCAAGAACAAGTGGGAATTAGTCTAAGAGGCCGAAATTCCCAAGTGATGATGATGAGAGATTAGAAATGATCTTTCTCTTATTTATATGCATCCTACTAAGTCGAGTTATGCCTACTAGCCCCCTAACATTATAAAAATGGGCAAGATACATCCCTTGGTCACAAGTTGATAAAGTAGCTTTCCAAAAAAATGAATTAGCCATCCAAATGCAAACCGAAATGATAACGTCATTGTTGGAAATAGTACCAAGGGGAGGTGTTACATTTATGAGTTAATTTAATGTCATGGGTGGAAAAAGTACTTAGAAGTGTTGTACCATGTATTTTTTCTAATATTAAAGTCACTTATATTTTATAAAGTGATTTTATGTGTAAAATACATAGTGTACTTTTCTAATATTAAAGCGAGTTGAAGAATCACTTTATGAGAAAAAAAGAAAAAAGTACACAACTTGAAAAAGGTACTAGGAGGCTTTTAAGTAATGGGGCCAATGTATGAGGGAGTCATTTGGGAGAATTGATCTCAACAACACATCTTGAAATTTGGAGATTAAATCTCATCCATTGGATCCTAGGTTTAGGGATTCAATCTTTTCTAAGAGACAAAAGGAGAAAAGGGAGGCTCATTCTTCACTTAACACTTGAGAGAACATGAGGAGAAGAGGAGATGAGAACTTCAAGGAGAATTTGCAGCAAGTGAAGGAGAGCTCGATTTTCTAGGAGGGAGGCAGCGATAGGAGGCACAAATTCCAAGGAGTACGGAAATCAAGGAGACAATCAACACGAATTTTGAGGCAAACAGTAGCATAGAAATCGAGGGCAACAAAATGAATTTTGAGGTTGTTGGGCATGAATTTCAAGGTCTAGTACAGCGTTGACTTGGCCCAAAAATTGAGGCAGAATTCTCTGGTTTGTTGTTATAAGTATCGTGATTTTCGAGGAGGGTCCCTATTATCATCTGGCACAAATTTTGAGGTTTTCCAATCACTTCCAGCGCATAATTTGACGTTGCTTCAACATAGAATTTGAGGCAGATTTGGCAGAGAAATTGAGGTTGTTATGGCATAGAAATCGAGGCTGCTTTAACACATATTTCGAGGTAGATTTTTGGGCACAAAAATTGAGGAGTTGAGCTGTGGGAAAGTGCAAAAAATTCTCGACATGAAAAATTTGCAAAATCTGAAAATTATCAATGGGCACAAATTTCCAGATTGCATTTAGTGTTTCTGCCACTAAGGGAGATAAGCACGGGTTTAATTTTATGTACTTAGACTAATTTTCTCAAGCAATAAAATCCTCCTTTGAAGACTAGTTTTCCCCAAGAGGCTGTGGGGTTTTTTCGGGGTCACCTTGACCAAAAACGAGTGTCTCACATGCTTGAATGCTTGCCTAAATTTTGTATTAATTTCAGCTGATAGGAAAAGTAAGAAATAGTAGAAGTACTCTTTGAGTGTTTACAATTAATGCATTCTAAAATTTATATCAACATGACAAAACATGTGGGTTGGGCCTAAACAACACATGCAAACTTGTAAGCTAGGTTAAGGGTGCAGATCATAATTTTTCTATAGTCTTGTTGATGACAGGTCATTGAAAGACAACGTTGAGTTCTCTTGGTGCCAAAATGTGCGAGAGGGCTCCATAAATCTCGAACTAGGGGATGACCCCTAACTCTCCAAGTAAATCATTATGCGGGGCCCCATTTGTGTTTGGGGCACAAAAACTGGTCTCATGGGTCTCTTGATGATAAAATAGCCTGTGATGCTCCAATATTGAGGGCTTTGACGATGGTGCTTGCTCTCGCATGTCTCAAGGAGTGAGACAAACCTCCTTTGTGCCTTGGATCAGTTGCCACACCACGTGGTAAATGCTGAGCCCACTAGGGCACATTGGTCCAATTGCATCATCTCGTGAATAATGTGGGGCAATGAATAGACTGCTAAGGGTGCTCAAGGTGCCCATGGCGTGAAATGATGCTCTGCACATGATGGGAGTCCCATAGTTGTCAACGCTTCACCTGGGGGGTGTCAATATGATCCTCTGGTGGACTTGGGCCCCAATCAAGTTGCTTAGCCCTAGATGAAACCACTTTCCAATTAGATATAATTTCTAGTGTTGCATCCTCACCATCAGGTACAATAATTCATTAGCGCATCTAAGTGAACCAAGCTTGTTTATCAAGGGCACATTGAGACTTCATATGGGGTTTCCCTTCCAAATTTGGGGCTTTGATCTCGAAGTAGTGTTACCTCCCTAGCTAGGAGTGGTTAATAAATGACCTTATTAGGTGTTCCCAGTGCCTAAGGGGAAAGATAGTTTTGGACATACTAAGAGGGGGGTGAATCAGTATTTCTTATCAATTAGTATATTTTTAATTTCACAGAGCATTAATTGTTATTAGCATCATATAAACATAAACATTCATCAACACCATTCAACAATGCATAACAATAGAGATAGTAAACACATAGATTTTTAGGTGGAAACCCCTCTGGGACAAACACCATCAAACTCTTCTTAATATTTGTCTTCAAAAGATTTACATCAAGTTTTCAGCTCCAACTAAAGGAGGTTCCAACCCCTTGATTTACAGGCTCCAACTTATAGGACGCTCCTACACACTGTTTATCAACTACAACCAGAAGGACGTTTTAACACCCTAGTTTTTGTTAGAAAATCAAAAAGGTAGAAATGTTTTCTTTATGTTGATAATTACTTGTGATATTTTTATGTTCTTATTAACTTTCTTGTGTTCTTCTTTTAACTTAGTTCATCAAGCAATTACCGAAACCATAACACAAATATCAAAGACACCAGATGTAGGCAGACAACTAGGGAAAAACCCCTATCTAGGGGAAAACCCAGTTAACAACTCTTCCTTCAATAGTTTCACGAGATGATCCAAGACTCGAACCACCAAGTCAACCCTTCCCTTCTTCTGCAGATGATAACCTTCCAACAACAACTTCGACCTACATGTAGCAGTAGATCTTTGACCTAGTAGCAGCAACAAAAACTTCAATCCAGTAACAACAACAAATTTTTTGACCTAGTAGCAGTTCTTTGACCTAGGAGCAGCAGTAGCAGAAACTTGACCTTCATGCAACACTTCGACCTTTCAGCAAATAACCCAATAAATTCACACGTGTGAGATAGAAACAACCCATAAACTTTGATTTCCTTCTGCAGCAAATCTCCTTCTATTTCTTTTGCAATTTCGTATTCTTCTACTTCCTTCTCTTGGATATCGAACTTGTGTTTGATACTCCAATTGAATCAAACTGCACTTCTATATATACCTTTTTTTGTGGATTGAATTAAACTTATGTAGGCTGACTTTATTAGGTAAGGGCTGACTTTGTGTCGAGGTGACAAGTTACATATTTGACTCAATATTAATTCTTTTTACATGATTCAAAAGCCCAAGAAGGGTCTCACAAAATGGACAATGACTCTAATGACTCAAGACAAAACCTAAAAGTCCTAAATTGGGACTTTGACCTATAACATGATGGCCCAAGCATGAAACCCATGCTTTAATAAGTCATAAAAAAAAAACTTTTTCTTTTCTTTGATAAATACATTTCATTATGAATCAAATACAATTATGAAGACCAAACCTAGTTACATTCTTCAACACTTCCTCTTAACTGGGGAGGTGTTCATACATACACCTACAAAAGTACATGGAAGATCTCAAAACACATGAACCATGAAGAGTTTAGGTACACATGGTGCCACGGATTAGATTCCTGACTAGGGCAATCTATCTGGGTGGGACTAAGATGGACTTAAGTTTTCAACCTCTCTAAGTACCATTTGGCTTACTTGCTAACCACCAACCCACGGGACTAGGTGCGTAATGTAAGGGCGGAGCTCTATGTCCAACGCCACCCTCCCTACTTTGGGAACTAGATATCAACAAATAGGCCGACCAAATGTCCTTCCTGGCATTTTGTATTACACATAATGCCTCAACACATCAAATCTCTCCCGATCAAATAGATTAGTAACATCAAGCATACTTCCAAAACTTCAGAGAGATTTACCTGAACAATCACAACCCCAATCAGTTAAAAACTTTCAAACACATAAGTAAACACAAACCTTTGGGGTTTTCAAACATCTTGATGTTGCTTCACAATTTATCACAATAGGACTTAGAGGCTTCCCAAACAAATCTTGACAGAAGTTTCCTCAACCATACAACTTTCTTTCCTGCTTCACACGCAACAACATATCCTGCAATCGAATCCTGCTTTCCTTGTTTTAGCAACACCCCAATATACATTTTCCAATTTCTTCTTTAAGGTATCCATCATGACTATATTCCTCCCTCTCAACTTGGGAGATTTCCTCTATCCAGGCTCCCTCTTAACTTAGAGAGATCAACGTCTTTTCCATAGCATCGGAGAATCTTTCATGGCTTCAATCCTTCTTATCAAAGTCATCTTGGTCATCATCATTCATATAACTTCCTTCTTCATGCTTAACAATCAAATCAACTTTACTTACGAATATCTTCAACCTCTTAAAGATTATGTACCTGCACAACTTAAACCGCAAGTACAACCTGTGAAAATTTGGATGCCCAAATTTCTACTGCAACAACTGATTATGTTTCTTCTATTTGTTAATTACTGAACAAAATTATTTACTGTTTTGTATAGTAAACACCGACACTAATACACTGCAGCCTCGCCATTTAAATTAAATGCAGAAACAAGAAACTGAACAAGAAAGAAATACACAACACATCTACATAGTTATTTTTGGACAATTGTCCTCGGAAAAACCCAATGCGGGATAACTGGTGCAATAGCTGAGGGTTTTATTATTATGTAGTAGAAATTTATGAATACAATCTCTGGATGCCCTCCTGGGTATCCAGTACAAAGAATATCATTGACAGAGAGATAAGTGAGATTACCTCACACTATCGCTAGTGATCTAACTGATTTAGCCATTGAATGAACGATCCATGGCTGCCTCTGCATTGTCATTGCGTCAGCCTAGCGTCACAGCCTCTAGGGACTGCGTCACCCCTTTTGCTGATTGATTTGCTGCTTAGGAATTTCGATTTTCACCTCCCGGTCTCACACCCCGGCTTCTGGCCTCTGAAATCGATTCCTCGAGAAAATTTTCGGACCTCCTCAAAGCTCTGCGCTGCCTCTACATGGCCTTGCGTCATACTCTTCTGGCTGTGCGTTGCCTCCCCGAATCTCTCTCTGCCTCCTCTACTGAGTATTCTTGGATTAAGAGAAATCTCCAACCGAAACTATCCCTGCCCTTCACTGCAAAAGATCACTTCGAGATTCTTTCCAGCAGTTGCTCTGCTTCAGAAAATCGATCTTTTGATCTTTGCTCGATGTGTTCTCCAAGTGCCCCTCAAGCCTCTTCTTATATCTTTCTATTGGACAACCAACGATCCAAATTAACTTCTAATCAATCGCTTAGATCATTTTGGCTCGATCCTCGTCTTCTTCTAGAAGTTTCACCTGCAATTAGATTAATACCCATTAATTATTTTATTTTCCAAAGTTTAGACTTAGGGACCCATTAAAAATAATTAATTATTTTAATAAAACTATCTCTGGGTGGAATTTCCCAAAATGATTTCTGGGTATTAGAGAATGCATGTGTCTAAGCCTCCTTGCAAATTTTGAGACTTAGAGCACATCCGATGCTACTAGAAATCAACACAACCAAATACATAAATAGAAGCATGAAGTTAACTATATTAGAATCATATAATAATGGAAGCATTAGGCATCAAATACCTAAACTTAGTTAGGCTCATAATTAGTAAGAAACACATACTTCCATACTTCAACCTCTAGCTTGGGTTTTTTGTCACAAACCCGAGATCATATCAGTAACTCAATCAAGATATCAGTCTCATTATATCTATGGCCTCAATATTACTTTTAGAAATATGAAAGATTCTATTATGATATATTGCAAACCCTAGAAGCAATAAATACATCTAACAATTTTTAGAATTTATACGTTAGACTTCTACTAGGATTCCTAGATTCCATCTTTGAGACACTCAGCCTTAGATGTCAACAAATAAAACTAATAAAAACACAATCTAATATGATCAACTTCTACTAGGGTTTGTTGTAAACCCTAGATTCATCATCAAGGCTAAAAATCATATCCTAGAATGTCACATTTCGCATCGATAACTAGGTTAGCACATATCTAGGATTTTATAATCATGCACAAGCATATCAATATCCATAAGGTAAGCCCAAGACACAAATATCAATACATTTAATGTCAGACATATAACAATGTTGATTAGGCTAGGGTTTTGATCAAACAGACAAACATACACCTAGGGTTTCATTCTTAGGAGCATACTCTCGATATATAGGGGTTTTGCTTATAAACCCTTATTTACTTAGGGTTCCAGAAACATGATGATTTTAATGAGGGTAGATTCAATCTAATGATTAATCACCCAAATAATAATCTTTATGATTCAAAGGTCCTAAGCATAACACTTGTTAGTAATGTAAAGCAAATTTATTAGAATGAATGAATATACCTTTATCACAGAGAGAACAAAGCTTATGGTCTAAGGCATACCTTTGAGTTAGACAAACCATATAGGACATCAATTTCAATAGAACTTCTATCATGCTTTGTCTCGTGAGGTCTTCTCAATAGCCCTTGAGCATTTAGCAAGCTTTTCCTAAACAAGGAAAATATGAAAAGAAACATTATTAACATCTAGTACAAACACATCTACATAAGAAAAGGAAAACCAAATATAAAAGATACTTATCTTTGGAAAAATGGTGAGGGTTCCCTTCGTATCCAATCATGAGGGATACCTAAAAATTTAACAAAACAATTCAAAAATGTTTTTCCAAAGCATGTTAAACCTGTAAGTACTAAGAATCAAAGTACAAAGGAAAACAATTCAAAAACGTAAGTAGATGGACTTAGTAGTATAAGTCCTTTATTTCCGATTCTTTAGTCTTTTTCTTCTGTGGAGATCCTTCTTCGGCAACATTTGCTTGATCCATGTTTCTCTTTTTATTCCTTAGATTGTCACGGCAATCATTTCTATAGTGACCCATCTTGTGGCAATTGTAACGTTCTATCTTGGATAGGTCTACCTTCTTTCTAGACCCTTTAGACTTCTTGAAGGTTCCTTTGTTCTTGTGATGAGCGGAATAGGCATTTGAAATTTTATCCTTATCATTCCCTTTGTTGCTTACTAATGAAATTCTGACTTCTTCTTGACTACATGCATTCCATAATTGTTCGAATGTAGGAATTTCCTTCCAACTGTTAATACCTGATGAAAAGCCACTCCAAGATGTTGATAATCCTAGAAGTGTAGTGCTTACAAGCTCTTTTTCAAGTACTATCTCATCTATTGCCTAGAGTGTTGGAAAGTAACTAGGTTCGGTCTTCATAATGACGTGTAATTGTGATTTTATGTAAACGATGTAAATAAGAAAAATGAAATTATTATTGTAATGCTTGCCTCATGGGTTTCATGAGCAAGGAATTCTATGTTTAGATGGCTCCCATTGTGAGCCTTTAGGATTTGTCATCTAGTCATAAAAGTCAAAGAGAGTCAATGTCATGTATGAAGAACCCTTCTTGGGCATGTTACAAATGTATATAAGTCAATAGGATTGTCAAGTAGCCCTCCAAGACAAGCACAAGTTATACTTCTTCAAGTCAGCTTCAAGATGAAATACGGAGACACAACTCTTCATATGGTCATGTCGGCTAATATACATGGACAGACTACTATAAATAGGCAGCTCGGCCTATTCCACAGTCAAGTAGTTCGATCACCTCTGAAATTCGGATGACAATTGTAGAGACAAAATTCAGTGAAAGAGCTCGGATAAGGGTACAAAAACTTGGCCTTATTGCAGAAAGAATTTCGGATAATTTCAGAGTGAAGTTTGGATAGATCACAAGGATATTCTTTGCATAATTTTCTGAGATAGAAAGCAGATTACAGTGAAGATCAAGAAGGCAGAACTTCGGTGATATATCACAATAAATGTTTCAGTGCTATATCTCGGTGCCTCCATAGCAAATAAGTTTGGTGCTATCACAGTGATAAGGGTTCAGAGCTACTACAGTGAGAGGATTTCAGTGCTACCACAACAAGAGGATTTCGGTGCTACCATAGCGAAAGGATCTTTGTGCTACCATAGTGAATAAGATCTCAGTACTACCACAGTAAGAAGATCTCGGTGGTGATAGTGTCTCGGTGCTAAGAAGGTCGAAGTGGAAGAGGAATCGAGAAGAGGAAAGGAGCAAAAGGTTGACTGTCAAGAGAACTTGTGTCTTGGTCTTGGAGTGGAAAATAGGTCAAGGGTCGTGGAATTGGTATTCGTCAATTGGAATCTCTATAAGAAGAATTGTGCGAGTCTTCCTCTCAAACAGTGGGAGGTTTGGCCCTGGCTGAAAGCCTACATTCCACGTCTCTTGTCTATTTATGTTCATGCATTAGTAGCTGTTTGATGAAGAAGAACACTAATAACCTAAGTAAAAGAAGATCTTAATCTAAAGAAGTAAAATTCACTCACAAGCAGTTACTAATTGAAGAGAAATCACCTAATACCCAGTAGCAACATCAGAAACTTTGATCCAGTAGCAGCAACAAAAACTTCGACCTAGTAGCAACTTTGACCTAGTAGCAACAATAATTCGACCTAGGAGCAACAATAGTATTTCGACCTAGATGCAACAACAGAAACTCGACCTTGATGCAACACTTCGACCTTTCAGCAAATAGCCTAGTAAATTCACACGTGTGAGAGAGAAACAACCCAGAAACTTCGATTTCCTTCTCCAACAAATCTCCTTCTATTTCTTCTGCAATTTCGTATTCTTCTGCTTCCTTCTCTTGGATATCAAACTTGTGTGTGATACTCCAAATGAATCAAACTGCACTTCTATATATACCCTTTTCTGTGGGTTGAATTATGTTAATTTATGGTATGTTCTATGCTTAGAGCAGTTTACTTCAAATTCTTCTTATTAGCCAATGTTTAGCAATCAAATTAACATAAAGTAACATGCTAATAGAACATTAATAGATCGACAGAAAACAAGCCAAGACAAGAGACACTAGATGTGGCAGCTAGCCAGGGACAAACCCCAATCTGGGGAAACCCTTTGATCAATTCTTCTATAATCTTCAATAGTTTAGCAGAGAGAGAAATAGTACAAATATACAAATGTGTAATTTTATGACAGTAGTAGCAAACCCTAACCAGCAAAGTCAAAGCTAGTCAAACAAGATAGAATTGACCTCCAATTAGTTTGGTCAATATCCCAGTCAACTCGGCCTCCAACAGCAATAAGAGGTAGCCCATAAACAGTTTGAAAAACCCAGTCAAATGAAGTCAACCTGCTGCCAACAATTAGGGCAATCAACACTGGTCAAACCTGAGGTTAGAATGCCTCTGTTTGCATGCCAAAATCTGTGGCCTGCCTAGGAGAGACAGCCACACCAAAACCGCACTCAAGAAAAGCCCACGTTGGTCAACGCTGGTCAAAGATACATCTGCAGCCCTGGTCAACATAGTCAAACAGTTCTGTGTCCTCAAATCTACGTCCTTCTGCGTCCTCTTACTTCGTCCTTCTGCATCCTCCTTCTTCCCACGTGTGTGTTACTCCTTGTGTGTAAACCCAATCAACTAAGGAGAGAAGAATGTGAGAGATGAGATGAGTGAATAATGCCTCAACCTCACTTGTATTTATATGATACATTGAGGTTGTGTGCCACACATTTAGCTGCTGGCCAACCTTGACAATTTTTCAAGTAAATACAAATAAATGCATATCTCCATAAATACATGTCAGGGTCGGATGGTCGTTAGATCAATCCTACACCTCTCGACGAGAGGAATCCAAGAAAAATATCAGCTGCCATAAATAAGATGAACCACATGGAGTTTGGCCCTAGTTGCCAATTTTAACACTCCCTCTCAACTAGGGAGAACTCCATCTACTAATCCATTTGACCTTCAATTCTATCTCTGCCATCAAATGCACTGCCCTGCACTGCTCTGTTGAACTATGAAGAAGAAGAAATGATTGAGGATGTATCATACCATCCTCCACTAACCCGAAGTCAGTCTCAGAGAGTGTGTCATACCACTCTTACTGATCCCAGATCAGTGCCAGAAGAGAGTGTCTCAAATCACTCATACTAATCCCAGATCAGTTTCATTGATCCCAGATCAATGGAGGTCATCCTAGCATAGGGAGTATGGTAGATACAACGATTCATCCATCAATAGTACTACTATGGTCCCTAACCCCATTTCCCTACTCATTGGCTTGATAAGAGGTATTTCCCATGAGTCCCAGACTGCATGGGTAGGATGCCTCGACAAGAGAACAATTCATCTTGTTCATAAGTCGCCACGGGGTATCACAGGGGAAGGTTGAACCTTTCACCCTGTACACAACGCACCACTAGGGGAGGGTGAGTCGCCTTATGGTCGCTTGTCACTGCAAGAAGTACCCCAAGTCCCTCGAAGCTCCCAGAGCTCAATGCATGCATCATGCAGGACCCTCATAAGAGGGTCTCTCAATGACTCCAAGTCGTTCTCAAGAAGTCAAGAATTTGACCTTTCCCAGGGGCTTCGTCAAAATGTTGGTGACCTGCTCATCTGTATCGATATGATGGAGCCTTATTGCTCCCCGTTGTACCATATCCCAGATAAAGCGGTACCTAATATCGATATGTTTGGAGCGATCATGAAATACGAGATTCTCTGATAAACGAATCCCACTCTAGTTGTCACACAGGATCACGATAGTATCCAATGTAAATCCAAATAGCTCATTGAAGAGCTTTCACAACCAGACAGCCTCACAAGAGACCATACTTGTAGCAATGTACTCTGCCTCAGCGGTGCTCAAATACACCGACTTCTTCTTCCTAGTCATCCAGGATATCGAGGCAGTCCCCAAAGAGAAACAACACCCGAAAGTGCTCTTTCGGTCCACCACACTGCCTGCCCAATCAACATCGGTATATCCATGTAGGCTCACATCTCCGCCAGTGTATCTCAACCCATGAGTGATTGTGCCATGAAGATATCTCAACAGGTTCTTGGCACGAATCCAATGTGAGTGGTAAGGCTCAACCATATGTTGACTCAATGTGTTGATTGCAAAACATATATCCGAACGGGAGTTCACCAAGAACATAAATGCTCCTATGAGTTGACGATACTCTGTAGCATTTTGTAAAACAGGTCTGGCAGCACTACCGCTTAACTTCTTGAAGTCAAGCTCCATCGGGGTAGTCACGAGCTTGCAGTCCACCATACTGAATCTCTCCAATATCTTCACCACATATTTTCCTTGAGATAGGAAAATCTCCCCTGGCTTTTACCAGACTTCTAGTCCTAGGAAATAGTGCATCAGTCCTAGGTCCTTCATCTCAAACTCAGAATCCAACTCCCTCTTACATTTGTGAATGAGAGGGTCTGCACATGTCAAAAAGAGGTCATCAACGTACAACACCAGTATGAGAGGTTTATCATCTTCAACCTTAAAGTAAATTTTAGAGTCAACTTCACTCTTAGTGAATCCCAGCTTCATCAAGTAGCTATCGATCCTCTCATACCAAGCTCAGGGTGCTTGCTTCAGCCCATAGAGGGATTTATTCAACTTCCACACATGAGATTCTCGATCATGAATCTCAAATCCTTCGGGTTGTTCCACATAGACTTCCTCTTTGATCGAACCATGCAAGAATGCGGTCTTGACATCCATCTGATGTAGGTTCTATCCTTGTGAAGCAGTAAGGGCTATGATCGAGCAGATGGTGGTATATCGAGTAGCAGGTGAAAATATCTCGTCATAGTCTATACCTTCCTTTTGAGAGAAGCCACAAGTGACAAAACGAGCCTTATACTTTTCAGCACTTCCATCAGCTCCATGCTTTATCTTGTAAAGCCATTTCGAAGTGACAGCAGTTTTGTCCTGGGGTCTAGGGATCACATCCCAAACATCATTCTTCGTGATGGACTCATATTCCTCAATCATAGCATCCTTCCATACTTGATACTTCACGGCTTCTGCGAAAGATGAAGGCTCATTTTGAATGATCGTGCTCATAATGGTCAAGTATCCATGATACCTAGTCAGCTTCTTACTTTCCCAAAAAGTCCCTCTGGGTGCAATGTGTCCTTCAGCATCATCAAGTGTCCCCCTAAGCCATGAGGACCTCTTCCTAGAAGAGGAAGGCTCTTGCGGAGGGGGATCAATAGGGCCAGAGGGGGATCAATAGGGTTCATAGGTTCTTCTACTTCGGGCATCATTTCATCTTGCTTTTCCTCCGGTTTGCTGGTGTCAACTTCTCCAGATTTCCTTAGTATGGGAAGATTGTCAACTTTTTTAAGAGCCATATCTTCGTTAAAGGTGACATCATGGCTAATCTCGACTTCCCTTTGACCAGCCACATAGATTCTATAGCCCTTAGTATTTTCGCTATAGCCCACGAAGATTCCCTTCTTTCCAGATGCACCTAGTTTATTCCTTTTCTCTTTCTGCACATGAAAATAAACAGGACTTCCAAAAATTCTAAAATGAGATACATCAAGTTTCTTACCAGTGAACATCTCTTCGGGAGTCTTGGAATCCAATGCTTGATGAGGGCATTAGTTTTGAACATATACAATGGTATTCACAGCTTTGGCACATAGAAACTTTGGAAGCCTTTGATGATGGAGCATGGAACAAACAACTTCCAAAATTGTACGGTTCTTCCTTTCCGCCACACCATTCTACTCAACAGTGTATGGTGTTGTGGTCTTCCTGTTAATGCTAGCTTCTTTGCAAAAGTCATGGAACTCATTGGATTCATACTCGGTCCCATTATCAGTCCTTAAGATCTTGATCTTCTTCTCAGTTTGATTCTTGATCGAGGCTTTGAAATGACGGAACCAGGAGAACACTTCATCCTTCTTTTTCAAGAAGTATATCCAAGTGTTGCTAGAATAATCATATGTAAAGATGAGGTAATATAAATATCCTCTCAAAGAGTTCACAGGCATCATACCAAATATGTAGGAGTGAACCAACTGCAATATACCAGAGATCTTGCTATGGCTTGAGGGGAATGGTCCCCTTTTGAGTTTTCCTTTGTTACACCCTAGACATACACCTTCTTTCTCTACTTTAAACTCGAGCATCCTTGTCACCATTTGTCTCACATGGGGTAGAGCTTTACAATGAAGGTAAGAAAACCTCTGGTGCCATAGTTCGAACTGAAGAGATGTGTCACAAGACATGACACCCAACGGACTTCCTCCGACTTGATATAAAGAGTCAACTCGAAACCCAAGAGTGAAAGCATATTTAAAATTATTTTTCATACATGTACCTTGCCTAGGTTCTTCTTGAGATCAGGTACATATAGAAATTCTTGCAAATGAATTGTGTTACCCTGATTCAATTGAAGAGAAACATTCCCTACACCTTTCATGGGATATTTGGAGTTGTCTCCAAGAATAATTTCCAGGTTGGTCTCCTTCTCTATCAGATTAGAGAGAGCTTCTTTGTAACCAGTGAAGTGCCTTGAGGCACCACTATCAATAAGCCAATTGCCCAACGAGTTCGAAGGAGAAGTAGTAGAGAGGGTTGATATCAAATAATATTCATCTTGCTTATTGTTAACAATGTTAGATTCATACCTGGAGTTTCTTGCCTTCTTGGAGGGTTGACCACTTCCTTGATTTCCGACATTCCTCTTTCCTTTGCCATTGAACCTGCCCTTCCTTTGATTGTTGTTGGAATTGCCTCGGGAGTGATTTTGATCATCGTCATGAGATGTGTCCTTTCTATCAGGACACTCCCTCGCATAGTGGCCAATTTTGTTGCAAATGAAACATCTTCCTTTCCTTCCACCTTTCGGTCTGGCCTTTCCCTTAGATTTTGACCCAGAATTATTTCTCCTTTTAGCATGAGAGGAGAAAGCAACGGGATTGCCTCTAAATGCAGGCATTTCCTACTCTTCCATCCTTGTCTCTTCTTGAATGCATCTCGCCATCAATTCCTCAAATCCTGGAATTACATTATTGTTGAGAAGAGTGGTTCTAAATACATACCATTCAGATGGGAGCCCTCCAAGAGTTGTGATGGCCAATTCCCTGTCAGGAATGATTTCCCCAATCGATAGGAGATCATTCTTGATCTCGATGATCCTTAAGAAGTAGGCTTGCATATTCTCATCTTTGCCCTTCTTCATTTCCTTCAACTTATTCTTAAGGAACAAAACTTGATTTGCATCAGTAACTTTAAACAGTGTTACCAGTATATCATAGATTTCCTTGGAGGTGTTCAGCTCGGAAACATAGGCCACCAGGCGCTTGTCGATAGAGTTCCAAATGATCTTCTTTGCTTTGACTTCTCCCTTGGTCCACTTGTTCCTTGCAACAATAGATGCATTTGATGGAGGCTTAATGATTCTGCCTCTCACATGGTTCAACACTTCCTGCTCTTCCAATGTCAGATCGAGAGACATCTTCCATCTGTGATAGTCAGACTTCTCACGGAGCTTATCTTCGGCGGGGAAGTGTGACGAGGAACCCATGGAGTCTATAGACTTTTTCCAACAGTCTTCGGTGATTGCTCTTGCTCTTGCTCTTGCTTGGACTTTGTCTTCACCTTAGCTCTAATACCATGTTAATTTATGGTATGTTCTATGCTTAGAGCAGTTTACTTCAAATTCTTCTTATTAGCCATTATTTAGCAATCACATTAACATAAAGTAAAATGTTGATAGAACATTAATAGATCGATAGAAAACAAGCCAAGACAAGAGACACTAGATGTGGTGGCTAGCCAGGGACAAACCCTAATGTGGGGAAACCCTTTGATCAATTCTTCTATTATCTTCAATAGTTCAGTAGAGAGAAATAGTACAAATATACAAATGTGTAATTTTATGATAGCAACAACAAACCCTAACCAACAAAGTCAAAGCTAGTCAAACAAGATAGAATTGACCTCCAATTAGCTTGGTCAATATCCCAGTCAACTCAACCTCCAACAACAATAAGAGGCAAACCTTAAACAGTCAGAAAAACCTAGTCAAATGAAGACAACTGAAGTCAACCTACTGCCAGAAATTAGGGCAGTCAACGCTGGTCAAACCTGAGGTCAGAATGCCTCTGTTTGCATGCCAAAATCTGCGGTTTGCCTAGGAGAGACATCCACACCAAAACTGCACTCAAGAAAAGCCTGCGTTGGTCAAAGATACATTTGCAGCCCTGGTCAATGCAGTCAAATAGATCTGTGTCCTCAAATCTATGTCCTTCTGCGTCCTCTTACTTCGTTCTTTTGCATCCTCCTTCTTCCCACGTGTGTGCTACTCCTTGTGTGTAAAACCAATCAACTAAGGAGAGAAGTATGTGAGAGATGAGATGAGTGAATAATGCCTCAACCTCCCTTGTATTTATATGAAACGTTGAGGGTGTGTGCCACACATTTAACTGCTAGTTGACCTTGATATTTTGTCAAGAAAATACAAATAAATTCATATATCCATAAATACATGTCGGAATCAGATGATTGTTAGATCAATCCTACACCTCTCAATGAGAGGAATCCAAGAAAATTATCAGTTGCCATAAATAAGATGACCCACATGGAGTTTGGTCCTAGTTTCCAATTTTAACAAATTACCCTTATTTAGGATGACTTGATTAGGTAAGGGGCGACTTGGTGTGGAGGTGGAAAATTACATATTTGACTCAATAATAATTCTTTTCACATGATTCAAAAGCCCAAGAAAGGTCTCACAAAATGAACAATGACTCTAATGACTCAAGACAAAACCTAGAAGTCCTTAATGGGGACTTTGACCTATAACATGATGACATAAGCATGAAACCCATGCTTTAATAAGTCATAATAATAAAATTTATTTTTCTTTATTTTAATAAATACATTTCATTATGACTCAAATACAATTATGAAGACCAAACCTAGTTACATTCTTCAACAGTTTTCAAGCTCCAACCTGATAGATACTCCAACACCCTGTTTACCAGCTGCTATTGGACGGGCAATCCAACGCCTTATGCAGGCTATAACCCAGCCTAGCACCACCGTTGCCGCCACAATGTGTTGTTGGGCTTCACCCTGAAGGATACTCCACTCTCCTGCTTTGCACCACCTTTCCACGCTGATCATCCAATAGACGACATTTCACAATTTTTAGACTAGATCCACTTGTGCTCAAAATCAATATAAAGAAACTGCAATACAAGTAACTGCTACACACACTCTGTCAATTGACTCTACCTCTGCAAATCAAACCCTAGTTGTCAATATCCATTGTCATACACGATTTTCCCTTTACTCAATCTGCACATCAGACGAATCCGCTTCCGCGCAAAAACCTGGCACATACATCGCTGTTGTTTATCTTTGTCAAACCCTAAAATGCTGATCACAAACTGATTTTGGTGTCATCAATCTGCTTTTACACGAAATTGCTTGACATCATTCTCTATTCAATATAGAAACCCTAGTTGGACAATGCATCAATAAGCCCTAGCATAACAAAACATATCAACATTGTCAATCATTGAACATCATGGTCTGTATCCAATGTTGTCCCAACAATATATCCAAGTGTGAATCTTGAGAAGTAGTATTATACAGATCAAAACAATTTCCACTTAGACTTTAGAAATCTACTACTAAACATCCCACTGATGATTTCTTGAGAAATTTATGGCATAAGGAGTTAAAAGATTTCTTTGCTTGATAATTTCTTGTGATATACTTTTACTTCTTAGCTTATAGTCTTCTCTTCGTTATATTATTATTGTGTTCTTTTCATCAAGACAATTACCAATATGCACAATAGAAGACAAGTGACATAGTATGTAGGCTTGTTAGCCAGGGCCAAAACTTCTCACCTCTTTGAGAGGAAAACCCGATCAAAATTCTTCTTCTAGATCTTCAATTGATGAGTACCAAGAGCATGACAAAGACCCTTGACTCTAGTATCCTCCCAAAAACCTTGTCACTAACCTTGATGCTCTTCTTCTACCCTTTCTCAACTTTCTTCTTGATCTTGAACTGCTCTCCTAGGCTCCTTCTAGAGAAACTCGGCCTCTATCCTTCACACTGCTTCTTCTCTACTTCTCCTAGAGAATCTCGGTCTCTATGATCTTGATCTCTAGCTCGGTTACCCAGAACAAGTATCCCAGAAGAATCCTTCCTTCACTGACCCGAGAAGAAACTCTCCTTCACTAACCTCAAAAGAAACTTCTCCTTTGCTATGCCCAGAAGAAAACTCTCCTTCGCAACGCCCAGAAGAATCCTTCTTATCACTTCTTCACACTTCTTCTTTGTGGCCTCTTCTTCGTACTTCTTCTTCACCAAATGCTTGTCGAGTTGCTTCCCTTTAAGTGAGGCTGAGTGTGGCTATTTATACACTTCATTACATGTCCTTTAGGCCAACATGATCACAAGTAGTTAGGACGACTTCTTCTAGGAAGTTCTTCCATCGTTGTAGGCCGAATTGAAGAGGATAAGTGATAAGGTCTTGGAGGATACTTTACATAGACAAGTTTGACCTTTTACAAAGTGTAACATGACTTCATTACATGACAATGACTCTATAATTTTATAACTAGATGACAAATAATTCTTAAAGACTCTCAATGGAAGTTTTGAATCAAAAATAAAACCTCTTGCTCATGAAACCCATGAAGCAAGCAATATAATAATCTTTTTTTCTTCTTTACATCTCATTACATAAAATCATAATTGCATGTCATTATGAAGACTGAACCTAGTTACACTTTTCAACAGATTTAAGCACAAAGTTACCAACACACACTCCACTGTTCCAAGTGATGCCACAAATATAAACTTTTGATCAGGTTTCAATGTCTAGCTTCAGAATTGTGGAGTAAATCTTCTACAAGCCTTAGACAATGAATACTTCTCAATGCAAGTTCAACTAGTTGCATCACTGAAACTGCCTCAACAAACACAAATTATTCTAGTGCTAGATCTGTTCAACAAGATGCTTGGATTGCAATGGGATGACGGCTTAATGTTTAATGTCCACACCAATGGAAACAACAGTCTTTAATAACGTTACTCAGTGAATGAACAAGGACTGCAACAGTCTTCAAATATTATCAGTGAATCCATCATGCATCTATGAGAGCATACAAAATAACACTTCAGATCCATAGATCTCAATCATCCGTATCTCAACTTGGATATGTTTGATGATGTCCTCTTTATAAATGAGTTGCCTCTTGACCATAATAGTCCACAATAGATTATTCAAATAAATCTTTGAAGAATTACCACCATTAGAAACAAAATGCTGCCTCAGATTCATTTTTTCATTTAGCACATATGATTTTGCTTTACGCTTCATAAATACAAATCCTTCCATGGCTAAGGCCTTGATCCGCTATTGTAAACCTTTGGATGATGTCGGAAGAGCCCTAAGGCCTAGAACACAAAGACTTCATCAAAAAATAAATTGTTATACAAACCAGAGATTAGAGAGAGCTTCTAGATCTATCTATTTGCATTTCTGTGCTAATATTTACTTTCTACTACAGGTCAATAAACTATTCTAGAGAAGGCCACAAACATGGATATATGAATGCCTAAAAAGATCAGTTAGATGACTCCCAATTTTCTGCCATAAGCCGCAGATCTGTTCTTAGTGTCGAATGCCAATAGCGAACAAAGGATATATCTCAATCATCTTGGAGAATCGCTATTCCTGAATTAGATCAAACCCTTATAGGGTAGCGATAGCCAGAACCCAAAATTTAATGAAAAACAACCAGAACCATTTCCTAACTGAAGGAGAAACTTTGAATATCAACAAATCATATGTTGTTCCACAATACTAAGAAGTATTAAGCCAATGGAATAATTTTGTGTCAATATAGAGCTTCGGATGAGGCCGATTTCATTGTCAAGGTCTGCTTCAGCACTTGTTTAGAAGAAGAATAAAATTGCCTCAGATGTGGAGGCCAAGAGGTGTTGATCAGAGGCAGAATCACATGAATTTGTTTCCCTAACATGTGCCACAGAATTGTGTCCGTGGAGGGCGAAAAAACCAAACAGAAATTTCTTTTATTTCCTCCGAGTATTCCTCGGACATTATTTCTCCTAGTTATTGTAGTTGATCTCTTATTTGAGATACCCTCGTAAGGTATGAGGCTACCCCTTCTTCCTTTGATACCATCATTTTGTACAATTCGGTTCTTAATGACATGACTTATCCTGCAGTTCTTACAGAAAACAATTCTACCAACTTTTCGTAGATTTCTTTTGATGTTTCCATCTTAGCTACATAAAGGATGAGTGAGTCCTTAATTGATTCTCTAAGGATTCTTTGAGCCCTTACTTCCCCTTAAATGTACTTCAATAGTGCTTGAGATTGCTATTTAAACGTTTGAAGATTCAACTGCTAACATATTCAATAACTTCATTCTCTATGAGGATCAGATCTATCCTCTTCTTCCATGCAAGGAATTTGATGACCCAACCAGTTTGTTGCTTTCCTTGTAGAATGAAGTCATGTTGATAGTAGATTTAGACATAAATATAAAGATACTTACTTATCAAGTGAAGATGCTCCTTTGAAGATTATATCTTCAACCTGATGCCTTCTTGATGATATTGATAATTGGAGATGCCTTTCTTCAATGATGCTGGAGATGTGATTCTTTCTTCTATGTGAGGGAGATGGTCTTGAGTCCTTTGATGATGATGGCAATGGTTTTTTTTGCTTCCTTGGATGATGATTGTAGAATGTGTGAGCTTCCCAAGAATGCTTCAAGTGTAGAATCCTTCTTTGAATGAGCTAGGGTTTTTGAGGTCTTCTTCTTCCACAAAGTGTTGATCCTTCTAGATGATATGATCCTTGAGATGAGATGGTTAGTCCTCCTTGATGCTTCTTAGTTCTCCTTGATGATCTCGTTGTGCTCGACCCTTATTTATCATTCTTCAATTGAATGATCTTCAAGCTGCTTCTTTTTGTCTTGTCACCTTAGCCCTGATACCATGTTGAGAAATCTAGGGGCAGCTAGATTAGGTGATTTATCTTACTTTGATAACTACTTGTGATGTTCTTTTACTTAACTTGAAGTAATTGTTATTAAATTTTTCTTTCACTTGATTATTATTGTGTTCTCTATCATCAAACAACTACCAATCAATGATCAATGAGACAAGAGGTAGGCTGCTAGCTAGGGCAAAAACCTCTCCTCTTGAGAGGAAAACCCACAGGAGTTCTTCTATTCTTATAGAATGTTCATATGACAAATTCCAATACCCATGACCCTTGACAAAGACCCCTCCAAGATCAGTCAACCTTCCTTCTTGATAAGCTTTCCTTACACAACTTACAACAACAAACTTCGACCTTCCAACAACATCTCTAGCAACTTTGACCCCAACAACTTTTCCAACAACTTCGATCCCAACAACTTTGATCCCAACAAGTTCTCTAGCCACTTCGATTCCAGCAACTCTAGTAACTTCGACCTAACAGTTTCAGAATTTCGTTGCACCTGAGAGAGAGAGAGAGAGAGAGACCCAAAAACTTTGACTCTAGATTCCTTCTTGAACTTCACTTGCCTTAGGAATTCTTCTTTTAATATCGAACTTCTTCTCTTGGTTCTTCGTATGTCTTGTATGTATGTTTAAAATGAGGTCGAATGCCTATTATATATATGTTTTCTAGGGGTACGAATTGCCTCCATGAGGCCGACTTGATCTTTCATGTAGGCCGACTTGTTGCAACTAGGTTGACTTGCCTTGGAGGGTCTTTTATGACTCAAATAAATTCCTTTTACATAATACAAGATGCCCAAAGGGGTCTTACATATTACAATGACTCAATTAACTCCTAGACTTTATGACAAAGCCCTAGAAGCACTCAATGGGTGCTTGACTTATAAATAAAATGAACTTGAGCATGAAACCCATGCTTCAAAATAATAATAATAATATTTGTTTTTATCAAATACATAAAATCATGATTACATTAGAAATTATGAAGATCGAACCTAGTTACACTTTTCATCAAAGCTCCCCAAGGGTATTACTAGCAAGAGCTGGAAGGAAGCTAATGCTCCCTAAGTCTTGAAGAGTTTTACAGATCCAATCTTAAGGGGTCTTCAATCCCCTTTCCCTGATCCAAGATCAAGACAAAATTTGGGCTCCCGTACCAAGGACAATGACCCAGGTACAATTTGCTCCTCATCTGTTGCTGTCACAATCTGCTGCCTCTGTCGCTGCACTTCGCCGTTACCACTGTCCACTACCACTATTGTTGCACTTTAATGCTACTAAATATGATGTGATGCATCTGCTTGACTTTTGGGTGTCAGTACAAAAGCTACAACTGAAACCCTAGTTCCATAATCTCAACACTTTCATTGTTCAACCCCGACATTAAACATCTGTGCTTCAACAGGACAACAATCTCTGTCTCAATTTCCTTGTTGTAGATGGACCCTCTTTGCAGGAGCTCTGACTTTGTAAATGTTATCACCTACTGCCTACACTTACGTACAAGTTAGTGAGGAAAAACCTTCAACCCCACAAGGTGTGGTTAGTGGTAGGGAACTCAGAGAAGGGGTTGTCACACTAATCCCGACTTTCTCTGTTTGAGCCATCTCCTAGGTTAGCTAAGGGGGTGGTCGCTAATGAAAGGTTAAGTTAAAGGATGTGAGTTTCTAGGAGAGTGTTATGGTGAAAATGGATTACTTTTAAGGATTTATGAGCAAATAGGATGTAAACAACTTGAAATAACAATGCCAATCATTAATATGAGAAAAACCATAAAACCAGTGCCTTATAAGGAATTTTCTCAACAATTTAAATATATATTTGCTCAAAGTGAAATACAATGCTCTCAAAAGAGAAAGCAAAGTAACCCTGAAATGTAAACAAAAATTGTTAGCACAAGATATAAAATGCTTTTGACATATATAATTAATAGATCAAAACATGTGAAACATATCTTGCCAAAACCCAAAAATTAGTAAATAACTTGGAAATGCAAAAGAAAGGAAGTGCTAAACCAAGACATCAATACGCAGTTAGACTTGAAGCATGAAAAAAAACACTTGTTTAAAAGGGTTATGATACTTGCTTTTGGAATAGACTTTGCATATGAAAACTCAAACCATCAAGAAATAAGTAAAGTAAATGTAATGGAAAGTGCTCTTGGTTAATTTTATTAATAAACTCTACAACAAGATTACAATTTAACTCTTAAATCTTCAGACCTCACCCTCGCCCAAAAATATGGATCTCACAGTGAGGAGTCAATAGAGGAGTAGAGGGCCCCTAAGATGTCTACTTCAACCAACTTATGTTGGAGGTAAAATTTTAATGAGATGCTTGAAAATGAGCCTAAGTAAGATGCTTGAGTAAATGTAAAATGACCATGCTTAAAGTAACTTGTATTAGCAAGTTCAAAGGAAAATTAGAATGGAATTATCTAAATGATACTTGACAAGAAATTTAAATGGAGTTGTATACTTCACAAAATGCTTGAAAGCAAGTAACCAAATGTGAAATTGCAATATTGCTTCCAAATAAACATGCTCCAAAATAACTTATGAATCACTTTGTCAAGTAAAGAGAAGGAAATGAGAAAGTGAACTAATCAAAGCTTGTAAATTAAAGTAAGTACTTGCTTGTAACTTGAATGCATGTAAAGAAAATTTGCTCATAAACAAATATTGCAAGTTATAGCTTGAGCAAAAGTAAATTACATATAAATGAAAAAGAAATTGAAATTTTCACAATTGCAAGCACTTGAAAATTGCAATAACAAACTAGATAAGTGTGAAAATTCCTGAATCTAACACATCAGAACCCCCTACTGCAATTATTGGTTTACAATCTCTTACTTGTTCTTTACATTAATAAGTTATTTAATTGCATAAACATCAAAGTAAACACTATTGCAACCTTCACAAATATACAAATCATGCACTGAAATAAACTGAGACAATAACACAAGGGACATTGTTATTTTTGGACAATTGTCCCCGGAAAAACCAAATTCGAGAAAACCAGTGCAACATATAAAGGGTTTGTATTATTAAGTAGATTTCATGAATACAACTAGGTTGCCAGACATGGCTCACCCAATAGAGAATATCCTTGGCAGTAGTACCACTATTCAGAGACAGATATTCCAACAAATCAGCAAACGGATGATCAAACCCCATAGTGACTCCGACTATTCCCTATTATGGGCACCGAAAGCTGCTCCAAGCACTGCTCAGGAATTGCATCACCCTTTTCCGGCTCAGAATCTACTGATCTTCTCCTAGTATGCCCCACAAAATCTCCCCAGTGCTGCCTCTAAGGCCCATCGTTAGCCTCTGCGGCTTCTGCGTCTCACTTCGTCAGCCCTCTGCGTCCTCTGCGTTAGCCCCTCTAGGGCCTACGCTGTCTCTATAGGCACTGCGCTACCTCTCTGCTATGTATTCTTTAGCCTCATATGAAAATCCCTTGTTAAATTGCCCCTCGTTGCAACTCTGATCACTAACTCGATTTCCTCAGCAAACCTCGCCCCAGAAAAATCGAACTCTTTGATCTCTTCGATGTGTCTCCAACTGACCCTCAAGCCTCCTCTTATGCTTTTCCAGTTGACGAATCAACAACTGAGATTAAGTCCTTAATCAACAGCTAAAATTAGAACTAGCTTGATCGTCGTCACTTAGAAATTTCTCACCCATATTTTATTAATACACATTAATATATTTATTTTCCTAAGTTTAGACTTAGGAACCCATTAAAAATATTAATTATTTTAACAACTCCTCATCCGGGTGGAATGTCTCCAAACAATTTATGGGTCTTGGAGATCTCATGTGCCTTAGCCTCTCCACCAATTTTCAAGGCTAGAGCACATCCGATGTTACCCAAAATCAACACTCCCTCTTAGTGAGGAATGTGCTCTAGCAATGCTTCACCATAGAAGCATCACACTAATCCTCTGCATTGGTCCTCTGTGTTGATGCTTGGCATGCTGCCCCACAAACACTGCATTGATGCTTCCTATACTGCTGCCCATGGCACTGCCACTACTACATTTGTACTATAGCTTTTTCTCAAAATGATGCCTCATGCTGCCCATAGTACTGCCACTACTAACTGCCGCACTACAACTCAGTTACCGAGAAGTAAGTAATTGACTCCACCCAAAAACTGACATCTTGGTTAGTTTGGAAGCCTCGTGATGCTAAAGCTACTTCCGTTGGTATCTTGTGCTCCCTCTGCTTCCACTGCGCTAGTGCAAACTCTTCTGTGCCTCTCACATTGTTGCAACCTCCACTACGCTGCTACAGACTTCTGCACTCTAGCACTGCCTTGTCGCTCCATCAGACCTTGCTCCCCCTGACACGTGTCATCATGCTACTGTATTTAAGGGCTCCCATAGCTAGATGTGATCTAAGAGTTGGGCACCTTAAGGATCCTACCCCGATGTAGTCCTCTCTACTATAACTCCATATCGCCCCATCTCTTCTCTAGAGGCACATGAGCACTCATGGCACAATTGCCATAGTCACCTTCCTTGTCCGCTTTCGCTGGAGCAACCTTTGATTCAGAAGCTTCACCCTTGCCCTTCTTTCGGGGGCACTGAGTGGCATAATGTCCCAGTTCCCCATAGTTGAAGCATCTGACCTTGGTGATGTCCTTCTTTTTCCTCTTCTGCTGCACTTGTTGTCCCGACGATGTGAGAGCTGCATCCTCCTCCTCCTCCTTCTTGACTTGGGCTCCCTTGCTGCTACCCTTGTCTTGGTCAATCTCCTAATCTCTTCTTATTGATGAGCTGCCCACATCTCCTCCCAACTGGGGAGAGTCGCTCTACCCAAAATATTTTGGACAAATGTCTCCCAATCCTTAGTGACTGCATTTAGGGTAGTGCTAACCATGAACTCAGGATCTGGAGTAGACCCCATGGAAGTCAACTGGTGGTGAATCCCTTGCAACCTAAGAAGGAAGGGATCTATCTCCTCTCCCTTCTTCATCTGGTACTGTCTTAGCTGATTTTCTAATAGCATCTTCCATTGCATGGAAGAGCCCTGGTACAAGGTGGTCAGGGTCTCCCACATCCCCCTTGCTATTTCCTTCTCAGCAATGTGTGGTATTACATGATCTTTGACCCCGTCTAGGATCATGCACTTTGCCTTCACCTGGGCCTCCTCGTACTTCTTTGCTGCATCAGTGTCAATTGGAACAACAACCACTTTCAAAGCATAATCCTTGATGTGATGTTTATCTAGGATTGCCAGGATCCTAGCCTTCCAGATGAAAAAATTGGATGCTCCATCCAATCTGTCCTGATCCCTCAACCCATTCATTGCCATCTTTGATAAAAAATAGGACTGGTTCTCTTCTCCCTCTCCTGCCGTCAATCTAGCAGGACTTGGATCTGGATTCCTTGGGCGCAAGAAACCCTCTAAGGAACAAGTTCCTCTCTAGACTCCCTTTGAGTCCTTATTTCCCTCTCGAAAATCCTCCAGCCAACTATTGAATCGCTCCTCTCCAATCCTCCTTTGCTGCTGCAACCCGAATCTAAATTTCTTGGCTAGAAATCTGTCAAGGCAGTGATTCCCTCTACCTTGGTTTAGTCTCCTTAGACACTGTTCTGCACCAATAGAAACAACATCCCACCAGCTCCTCAAATCGAAATTTCATCAGCTCCCTTAGCCCCGCTGAAGAATCTGAGCCCTTTTGGCTTTGTGCAATCACTACGTGAGTTGGATCATCTCCTCCTGGCCAATGTGTCAATCCTTCCTAGCTCAGAAAGATGACATGGCACTATTTGAGCTTGATCTGCCCCCCTTTGCTTCCACGCTGGCCTGGGTAGCTGACGAAGCTACTGTGTCGACTCCTCTCAGCTACTGCGTCACCCTCACCTGGATCAGAGTGTTGACGCAGGCACTACGTGAGCCTCTGCGTCACCTTTTCTGCACTTCGTGACTCCTCCTTTTGTGTCTTTGGCTCTGGAACAACACTGTCACTTGGGACAACTGCTTTTCTGCTGGAAATTTTTCAGATTTCTTGGCTAGTGTCTTCAATCTCCTATGATCTGAAATCTCTGATACCATGTGAAAATTCCTGAATCCAACACATTAGAAATGTTGAAATTTATAAGTCTAACCCGTTAGAATTTTATGTTGCACTATTTGGTACATTTCTCCTACCTGTTAATTACTGAACAAGTTAGTTAACCATATAAATAATGAAATAAACACAATGTAGTCTCAACCATCTACAGATCAACAATTGAAAGAAATAGACAAACAAACAAGGGACAACATTATTTTTAGACAATCGTCCCTGGAAAAACGCAACTTGGGAAAACCAATGCAACAATTCTGAGGGTTTTATTATTATGCAGCTTTTCTGAGTACAAATGGGTGCCAAAATGGCTCACCCTACAAAGAAATTAATATGGCAGTATTACCTCTCTTTAGAAGCAGATATTTTGAAAGTCTGCTCCACGAAACCCTCTCCAGCGCTTCTCTGAGGCACTGCGTCAGCCTTCCTAGCCTCTGTGCCAACCTGAAACCATCTATGTCAGCCCTCTGAGGCTTTGCGCAACCTCTCTAGCCCTCTGCGTCACTTCTGCAACCTTTGTGTCACTCACATAGGCCCTCTGGCCCTCTACACAGTCATTGTTGGCCTCTGTGTGGCTTCCTCTGCCTCTGCGTCTACCTCTACCTCTTTGCCTCTGTGCTGGTCTTCTGGCACTATCTCTGCCTCTCTGCTATGAAATCATTGCCCCTCACTGCAACTGATCACTAGCTCGATTTCTCTTAGCAAACCCCACTCTAGAAAATCGAATTGACTGATCACTCTGGTGTATCTCCAACTGACCCTCAAGCCTTCTCTTATACTCTTTTTGTTGAGTCTTCAACGAACGAGATTACATCTCTAATGAACGGCTAATATTAGATTTGGCTTGATCCATGTCATTTAGAACCTTCTAACTCAGTTTTATATTTATACCCATTAATATTTTTATTTTCCTAAGTTTAGACTTATGAACCCATTAAAAATATTAATTATTTTAATATCTCCTTCACCGGGTAGAATTTCCCCAAACCATTTATGGGTCTTGGAGATCTCATGTGCTTTAGTCTCTCCACCAATTTTCATGGCTAGAGCACATCCACTGCTACTCCAACTCAACACTCCCTCTTAGCGAGGAATGTGCTCTAGTAATACTCCACCATTGAGCATCACCCTGATCATTCAGCACCGGTACATGTGCTGATGCTTGGCCTTCCTGCCCAACATCCTTCACACTGCTGCATCCTGTACTGCTGCCCATGGCTTTACTACTGCCACTGCTACATTTGTACAATATCTCCCTTTGCATCCATGTTGCTATTGGTCCTTCCTACCAACACTGCATCTGCACTGCATCCCTCTCTCATCATGCTGCATCGTGCTGCCCATAACACCACCATTGCTACTGCTACATTACAACTCAGTTACTGAGACGTTGATAACTGATCTACCCAACTACTGACATACTTGTGAGGCTAGAAACCCTCTAGATACTGAAGCTCTCTCTACCGCTATCTTGTGCTCCCTCTGCTACCTTTGCGCTGTTGCAACAACTTTGTGCCTCTCGTACTGTTGCAAACACCTTTGTGCCTTCCTGCACTGCTGCAACATCCTCTTAGCCTCTCACATTGTTGCAATCCTCTCTGCGCTGCCAGGGACTACTGCACTCTCTAACTCTCTGTCGCTCCATCCACATCCACTTCTACTGACATCTGCCATCCTGCTACTGTCACTTCGGGGCTCACGTAGCCGGATATGATCCAAGAGTTTGGGTACCTTAAGGATACTGCCCCTCATCTCCTATAGTCCTCCTGACTACAACTCAATGTCAGCCCACCTCTTTTCTAGAGGTACTAGAGCACTTATGGCACAATCATCATCATCCTCTACCTCCTTCTCTGCCTTTGTTAGCGTTGCCTTGGAGTCAGACACCTCTCCCTTATTCTTCTTCCTAGGTTGCATAATGGCCCAATTCCCCACAGTTGAAGCACTATCTTGGAGAGGTCTTTTTTCTTCCATTTCCCATACTGCCCTGCAAATGCTAGAGCTACATCCTCTTCCTCCTCTTTCTTGACCTGCGCTCCTTTGCCACTACTTCCCGCCTTGGTCAACCATCTGATCTCTTCTTGGAGAAGAGCTGCCCATAGTTCTTGCCAATCTATAAGATTCGCTTTGCCCAAAATTATTTGGACGAATGTCTCCCACTCCTTGGAGACTGCATTCAGGGCGTTCCTCACCATTAATTCTTGTTCCATCATGGACCCTATGGAAGTCTGTTGGTCCCTGATCTCCTGCAACCTGCTGAGGAAGTGATCTATCTGCTCCCCCTTCTTCATCTGATACGACCACAACTGATTCTCCAATAGGATCTTCCTCTACACGGAAGTGCCTTGATATAATGTCGTCAAGGTGTCCCACATCTCCTTGGCTGTATTCTTCTCGACAATATGATGGACTACATGATCCTCGACCCCATCAAGGATTATGTACTTAGCCTTGGCCATCGCATCCTCATACCTTTCGTTATCAGATGGGTTGATTGGGATAGCCACGGTTCTCAAGGTGAAGGCCTTGATGCAATGTCTATCTAGAACAGACATGATCCTGGCATTCCAGATGACAAAGTTAGACGCCCCGTCCAGCCTGTCTTGATCCCTCAATCCATTCATGGCCATCTCTTCTCTTATTTTCGACTCCTCTGAGTCTCTACTTCCCTTCTGGAAGTTCTCTGCTAGACTCCCTTCGAGTCTCTACTTCCCTCTTGGAAGTCCTCTTCTAGACTCCCTCTGAGTCTCAATTTCCCTCCTGTAAATCCTTCTGCCAACAGTCGAGTCACACCTCTCTGATCTCCTTTGCTCCTGCAACACTGATATGGATTTCTTGGCTTGAAATCCGCCTAGGTAGCGATTCCCTTCTACCTTGGTTTTGTCCCGTTAGGTACTGTTCTGCCTCAACAACAACAACATCCCACCAGCTTCACAGTCCACAATCTGCCCACATCTTCTTATGCCCCAGCAACTAAAGAACTGACCCTCTAGGATTTGCGCAATCTCGGCAGTGGCTGATTCGTTCCATTAGCCAACTGTGTCACTCCTGCTTGGCTAAGCAGGATGATGTGGCTCTTCATGAGCCTCTTCTGCCTCTCTTTGCTTCTATGTTGACCCCTTCTCTGACTCGAACTGATGACACAGGCCCTTTGCGTCAACCCTTCTCTATTTCTTTCAACTTAGGAACAACCTCTGTCACTCGAGACAATTGTTTCTACTGTAAATTCTCTGACTGAGCTGGTGCCTTTAACTCTCTTGTGATCTCTAATGCTCTGATACCATGTTGAAATTTCTATGTCTAACCTGTTAGAAATTTTTCTGCACTATCTGGTTTAATTATCCTACTTGTTAATTATTGAACAAGTTATTAACCATATAAATACTGAAATAAACACAATGCAGTCTCAACCATCTACAGTTCAACAACTGAAATAAATAGAAAAACACACAAGGGAAACCGTAATTTTTGGACAATCGTCCCCAGAAAAACCCAGCTTGGGAAAACCGGTGCAACAGTTCTAAGGGTTTTATTATTATGCAGCTTTTCTGAGTACAATTGGGTGCCAAACTGGCTCACCCTACAAAGAAATTAATCTGGCAGTAATACCTCTCTTCGGAAGCAGATATTTTGAAAGTATGCTCCATGAAACCCTCTCCAGCGCTTCTCTGAGGCACTGCGTCAGTCTTCCTGGCCTTTGCGTCAGCCTGAAACCCTCTGTGTCAGCCCTCTGAGGCTCTACGCAACCTCTTTGGCCCTCTGCGTCACTCACACGGGCCCTCTGGCCCTCTGCGCAGTCACTGCTGGCCTTTGGGTGGCTTCCTCTGTCTTTGTGTCTGCCTCTCTGCCTCTGCGCTGGTCTTCCGACACTATCTCTGCCTCTCTGCTATGCACTCACTGCCCTCACTGCAACTGATCATTGGTTCAATTTCTCCTAACAAACCCCGCTCTAGAAAATCGAATTGACTGATCACTCTGGTGTATCTCCAACTCACCCTCATGCCTCCTCTTATATTTTTTTTGTTGAGCCTTCAACGACCAAGATTACATATCTAATGAATGACTAAGATTAGATTTGGCTTGATCCATGTCATTTAGAACCTTCTAACCCAATTTTATATTAATACCCATTAATATTTTTATTTTCCTAAGTTTAGACTTAGGAACCCATTAAAAATATTAATTATTTTAATATCTCCTTCACCGGGTAGAATTTCCCCAAACCATTTCTGGTTCTTGGAGATCTCATGTGCTTTAGCCTCTCCACCAATTTTCATGGCTAGATCACATCCGATGCTACCAAAAATCAACAATCCCTCTTAGCAAGGAATGTGCTCTAGTAATACTCCACCATTGAGCATCACCCTGGTCATCCGACATTGGTACCTATGCTGATTCTTGGCCTCCTACTCAACATCCTCTGGATTGTTGCATCCTGTACTGTTGCCCATGGCTCTACTACTGCCACTGCTACATCTGTATGACAACTCCCTCTACATCCGTGTTTTTGCTAGTCCTTCCTCCCAACACTGCATCTGCACTGCAACCCTCGCTCATCATGTTGCATCGTGCTGCCCATAGCACCACCACTGCTACTGCTGCACTACAACTCAGTTACTGAGATGATGGTAACTGATCTACCCAACTATTGACATCCTTGTCAGGCTAGAAACCCTCTTTATGTTGAAGCTCTCTCTGCCACTATCTTGTGCTCCCTCTGCTACCTCTGTGCTGTTGCAACAACTTTGTGCCTCTCGCACTGCTGCAAACACCTTTGTGCCTTCTTGCACTACTGCAACCTCCTTTGTGCCTCTCGCACTGCTGCAATCCTCTCTGTTTTGCCAAGGACTACTGCACTCTAGCACTCTCTGCTGCTCCATCCGCATCCGCTACTACCGACATTCGCCATCCAACTACTATCACTTCGAGGCTCCCGTATCCAGATATGATCTAAGAGTTTAGGTACCTCAAGGATCCTGCCCCTCATCTCCTGTAGTCCTCCTGACTACAGCTCAATGTCACCCCACCTCTTTTCTAGAGGTACATGAGCACTCATGGAACAATCATCATCATCCTCTACCTCCTTCTTTGCCTTCCCTGGTGTTGCCTTGGAGTCAGACGCCTCTCCCTTATTCTTCTTCCTTAGACACTAGGTTTCATAATGGCCCAGTTCCTCATAGTTGAACCACTTTATCATGGAGATGTCCTTTTTCATCCTCTTCCCCTACTACCTTGCAGATGCTAGAGTTGCATCCTCTTCCTCCTATTTCTTGACTCGGGCTGCTTTGCCACTGCTACCCTCCTTGGTCAACCGTCTGATCTCTTCTTGACGAAGAGTTGCCCACAGTTCTTCTCAATTTGGAAGATTCGCTCTGCCCAAAATGATTTGGACAAATGTCTCCCACTCCTCGGAGACTGCGTTTAGGGTGGCCTTCACCATTAATTCTTGATCCGGCATGGCCCCTATGGAAGTAAGCTGGTCCCGGATCTCCTGCAACCTGCTGAGGAAGTGATCTATCTGCTCCCTCTTCTGCATCTGATACAAGCATAGCTGATTCTCTAGTAGCATCTTCCTCTACACGGAAGTGCCCTGATACAATGTCATCAAGGTGTCCCACATCTCATTTGCCATATTCTTCTCGACAATATGCTGGACTACATGATCCTCGACCCCATCAAGGATTATGCACTTAGCCTTGGCCATCGCATCCTTATACCTTTCGTTATCATCTGGGTCAACTGGGATAGCCACAGTGTTCAAGGCGAAGGCCTTGATGTGATGTCTATCTAGAACATACAGGATCCTAGCCTTACATATGACAAAGTTGGATGCCCTGTCCAGCCTGTCATGATCCCTTAATCCGTTCATGGCAATCTCTGCTCTTGTTTTCGACTCTTGTGAGGCTCTACTTCCCTTCTGGAAGTTATTTGCTAGACTCCCTCTGAGTCTCTACTTCCCTCCTGGAAGTCCTCTTCTAGACTCCCTTTGAGTCTCGATTTCCCTCCTGGAAATCCTTTTGCCAACAGTCGAATCACACCTCTCTGATCTCCTTTGCTCCTGCAACACTGATCTAGATTTTTTGGCTAGAAATCCGCCTAGGTAGCGACTCCCTTCTACCTTGGTTTTGTCCTGTTAGGTATTGTTCTGCCTCAACAACAAAAGCACCCTACCAGCTTCACACTCCACAATCTGCCCATAGCTTCCTATGCCCCAACGAATGAAGAATTGAGCCTCTAGGCTCTGTGCAATCCCGACCGTGGCTGAATCGTTCCACTAGCCAACTGTGTCACTCCTGCTTGGCTAAGCAGGATGACGTAGCTCTTCGTGAGCCTCTTCTACCTCTCTCTGTTTCTACACTGGCCCCTTCTCTGACTCGAACTGATGACGTAGGCCCTCTGTGTCAACCCTCTGCTGCTTTCTTTTTAGGAACAATTTCTTTCACTCGAGACAGCCGTTTTTGCTGCAAATTCTGTGACTCAACTGGTGCCTTCAACTCTCCTGTGATCTATAATGCTCTGATACCATGTTGAAATTTCTAAGTCTAACCCGTTAGAAATTTTCTATATTATCTGGTTTATTTATCCTACTTGTTAATTACTGAACAAGTTATTTAACCATATAAATATTGAAATAAACATAATGCAGTCTCAACCATCTACAGATCAACAAGTTAAAGAAATAGACAAACACACAAGGGACACCGTTATTTTTGGACAATCGTCCCCAGAAAAACCCAACTTGGGAAAACCGGTGCAGCAGTTCCGGGGTTTTATTATTATGCAGCTTTTCTGAGTACAACTAGGTGCCAAACTGGCTAACCCTATAGAGAAGTTAATCAGGCAGCAATACCTCTCTTCAGAAGTAGATATTTTGAAAGTCTGCTCCACGAAACCCTCTCCAATGCTTCTCTGAGGCACTGCGTTAGCCTTCCTAGCCTTTGCGTTAACCTGAAACCCTCTGCATTAGCTCTCTAAGGCTCTACGCAACCTCTCTAGCCCTCTTCGTCACTTCTGTAGCCTCCGCGTCACTCACACATGCCCTCTATCCCTCTGCACAGTCACTGCTGGCCTCTCCGTGGCTTCTTCTTGCTCTGCTTCTGCCTCTATGTCTCTGCGTTGGTCTTCCGACACTATCTCTGCCTCTCTGTTGTGCACTCACTACCTCTCGCTGCAACTGATCACTGGTTCGATTTCTCTTAGCAAACCTCACTCTAGAAAATCGAATTGACTTATCACTCTAGTGTATCTCCAACTAATGCTCAAGCCTCCTGTTATACTTTTTATGTTGACTCTTCAAAGGCCGAGATTACATCTCTAATCAATGGCTAAGATTAGATTTGGCTTGATCCATGTCATTTAGAACCTTCTAACCCAGTTTTATATTAATACCCATTAATATTTTTATTTTCCTAAGCTTAGGCTTAGGAACCCATTAAAAATATTAATTATTTTAACATCTCCTTCACCAGGTATAATTTCCCCAAACCATTTATGGGTCTTGGAGATCTCATGTGCTTTAGCCTCTCCACCAATTTTCATGTCTAGAGCACATCCGATGCTACCCCAAATCAACAAGAAACCCCTACTGTAATTATTGGTTTACAATCTCCTACTTGTTCTTTACATTAACAAGTTATTTAATTGCATAAACATCAAAGTAAACACTATTGCAACCTTCACAAATATACAGATCATGTAATGAAATAAACTAAGATAATAACACAAGGGACACCATTATTTTTGGACAATTGTCCGTGGAAAAACCCAATTCGGTAAAACTGGTGCAGCATATAGAGGGTTTGTATTATTAAGCAGATTTCATGAATACAACTAGGGTGCCAGAAATGGCTCACCCAACAGAGAATATCCTTGGCAATAGTACCTCTATCTGGAGAAATTTTTTAGGAAATCAAAAAACGAATGATCAAACCCCACAGTGACTCCGACTATTCCCTATGCTGGACAGTGAAAGCTACTCCAAGCACTACTCTGGAACTGCGTCACTCCTCCAGGAGCTGTGTCACCCTCTCTCGGCTCAAAATCTATTGATTTGCTCCCAGTTTGTCCCACAGAATCTCCCCAACACTGCCTCTGAGGCTCACCGTAAGCCTCTGCGGCTTTTGTGTCTCACTGCGTCAGCCCTTTGCGTCCTCTGCGTCAGCTTTAAAACCGCTGCATCAATCCTTTTAGGGCCTGCGTTGTCCCTCCTAGCACTGCGCTGCCTCTCTACCATTATTTTTCAGCCTCAGATGAAAATCCTTTGTTGAACTGCCCCTCTCTGTAACTCTGATCACTAACTCGATTTCCTCAGCAAACCTCGCCCGAGAAAAATCGAACTCTTTGATCTTTTCGATCTGTCTCCAAATGACCCTCAAGCCTCTTATACTTTTCCTATTGACGAATCAACGTCTGAGATTACATTCCTAATCAACGACTAAGATTAGAACTAGCTTGATCCTCGTCACCTAGAAATTTCTCACGCATATTTTATTAATACACATTAATATTTTTATTTTCCCGAGTTTAGACTTAGGAACCCGTAAAAAATATTAATTATTTTAATAACTCCTCATCCCGGTGGAATTTCTCCAAACGATTTTTGGGTCTTGGAGATCTCATGTGCCTTAGTCTCTCCATCAATTTCAAGGCTAGAGCACATGCGATGCTACCCAAAATCAACAATAAGTTCACTTGCAAATGGAAAAGTAAATGAGAAAGATATGTTAATCCCAAGAATTAATGTGAGCATTGAGCAATTTAGAACATTAAAGATGCATGCAAATGAATGAAGTGTGAAAGTTTAAACCATGCAAAGTCAATCCACCCAAGAGAAGCCTTCCTCTAAATGGGGAGATAGGATACCATGGGAGAAATCCCAAGCTCTCCCAAACAAATTATATCTTTTATTAATATTACAATGAGAAGAGGGCTCTTCAAAGTCCTCAACTAAACTTTAAGGAGAGTCTTCACAACAATTGCTTGAAACTTTGACACTAGACCTCCTTTCTTCAGAAAGTAATGACATGATTTCATAAAACCTTGGCAATGGAATACAAGAGAAATTCCTCAAAATAGTGTCTTGGAAATCTAGGCTCTTGAGATGATGAAATCTGCCAAAAAGGAAGAGAAAAAGATAGATTTGATGGTTGTTATGACAGAATTTTGGGACAACGAATGATCTTCCCTTCAACAGAGATATATGGTAGCCCTTATGCAAGGGAAATAAGGTGAAATTTTCTTCCAAATGCCCAGGACCCAATAGAGATGAAGGTTGACCCTTGTTAGCTCACGACCAACAGAAAAATCAATCTTTAATAACTCCAAAATCAGCACTAAGGGTCTGCAACAAGTGATACTAATTTTTGAACATTCAATCCCTCAATACTGCCAACAAAGATGAGAAAAGGGTGTAAAAAAAAATAATCTGATTTTTCTCTGCAAAACCAGCCGTCAAAATTAGTGGAAAATAGAGAGAAATTTTAGTATTTATAGGGTAATTTCCTTAGATAGAACACCGAAGGGCATTGCTTACAAACAAATCACAAATCAGTACACCAGTAATCTTGATGTGGTTAAAACCCTCAAAGAGCGAAACAATCCACTGCTTGAGCTAATGCGGCCACTTCAGGGAATTTATTAATGTAAAAGAAAGAACATTTAGATTCATGAACGGTCACCAGACAAGTGACCCTCCATGCTCTTTAAATAGAGATCATGGACCAATCGAGTGTTAAGCCATGGATCAAGTGTTGTTAATATCGAGGAGAGAATGAACCGTCAGATCACTCCATGTCTAGAACATATCGTGACTGTCGGATTGTAAGTTACAAAAAGTACATACTAAAGAAACACACTTTACCTAACTATACACTAGACCAAGTTATACTTAATTATTTCCTATGTGTCAGAATATCCTAACATCCCCCCTTAAGAACAACTTGGGATATGATTGAAGGATGTACAAAGATGACACAATAGGAGAAAGAAGGCGGCATTAGAGCCTATCCCCCCTTAGTGACAACTTTCTGAACTCCAACCATAAATCGAAGTTTAGTAAACTTCGGCTCTATGAGAGTCTTTGTAAAGATGTCTACAACTTGATCATCAGTTGAACAATATTGCACTTCAAGAACATGGTCAAGAATGAGCTTTCAGATGAAGTGCATGTGTAGTTCAATGTGTTTGCAGTGCTGATGTTGGACTAGATCTTTGCATAGTTGAATGGCACGTTGATTATCACACCAAAGTGTAGTCGGATGTTGTTGCTGAAAACCAAACTCTGACAGGATCTGACAAAGCCACATGGATTTCTTACTAGCTTCAACGACGCCACGATACTCTTCTTTTGCTAGAGAAAGAGAAATGACACTTTGTTTCTTGCAAGCCCATGTAGTATGTCTAGAACCAAGAGTGAAGACATAACCTACAGTAGACTTCCGATGATCAAGCCCACCAGCCCAATCTGAATCAGTGAAACCAACCAATAGAGGAGATGCTTTTGCATTGTAATGAATCCCAAACTGAACTATACCTTGAACATAATGAAGTATTCTTTTAACTGCCTTCCAATGACTTTCATGTGGTTTGTGCATAAACCGAGCAACAAGGCCAACAACAAAGGAAAGGTCAGGATGGGTATGGGTCAGATACAAAAGTTTTCCAACAAGTTGACTGTATAAGGTAGCATCAATTTCAGGGGAAGTACAAGTGACTAAAAGTTTGACTCCAAACTGAAAGGGAGAAGGGGTTGGTTTACAGTCTTCCTTGTGAAAGTGGCGTAGAAGATCACATGTATACTTGGACTGGGAAAGGGAAATGCCTTCTTTGGATTGCAAGACTTGAAGACCAAGAAAATAATGCAAGTGTCGTAAGTTTGTCATTTCAAACTTCTTTTTAAGGCTAGACTTCACATGGTTTATAAGGTTGGGATCACTACTAGTAAGGATAAGATCATCAACATAAAGAACGAGAATGATAAGGGACTTACCCACTTTCTTGGTGTAGACAATATTGTCAGAATGACACCTAGAAAAGTTAGTACCTAAAAGAAAGCTATCCATTTTGGCATACCAACCCTGAGGGGCTTGCTTGATACCATAAAGGGATTTCTTAAGCCGATATACAAGGCTAGAGTCCTTTTGTATAAAGCCAAGAGGTTGTTCCATATAGATTTCTTCATGCAAGTCCCCATGCAAGAAGGCGGATTTAACATCCATCTAATGGAATTCCCATTTGAAAGAGGCAGCAAGGGAAAGAACAAGGTGGATAGAGTTCATTTTAGCAACAAGGGAGAAGGTTTCAGTATAGTCAATGCCTTTAACCTATGAAAAACCCTTAGCAAAAAGATGAGCTTTATGTTTATCAACTTTTCCATCTGGTCCAAACTTGGTTCTATAAACCCATTTGCATCTAACAAGTTTTCGTCCCTTTGGAAGAGGAACAAGGTCCCATGTATCATTTTCCAATAATGAACGATATTCTTCATTCATAGCTGTGTCCCAATTTGGATGGCCTGAAGCTTCTGCAAAGGTGTCTGGATCATAATTCGCTGAAACTTGAGCCAGTAAAGAAGATTCTCTATCGAACTAAGAACGTGTATGACGCTGATATGTAGGATCACCTGCAAGAGTACCTGCTGCATCCTGAGTAGCGCAAACCCATTTTGGAAGCTGAGGAGCTTAAGGAAGCTACCCAGAATGTGGGGGAGGATTGTCATCATCGTTTTCATCATCTGAAGAAGGAATATTTTCAGAAGTAGAAGAGATAGAGAGAGGTGGCATATCCACTGAACTAGGCTTGTAGGCCAATATATTTTCATCAAACTTTACATCTCTTCTAGGATAACATCTTTGGATTTAGGTTGAAGAATTCTATATCCTTTGACATCTTCATAATATTCAACAAAAATACATTTTTCACTCTTAAGTTCTAAGGCTTTATGTTTCTCATCTGGAATATGGGCCCATGCTTCACTTCCAAAAACATGAAAGTGAATTACATTTGGTTTAATTGAGCTCCATGCTTCTTCTGGAGTGATATTCTTTAAAACCTTAGTAGCAGTGCGATTTACTATTTAATTTGCATAGTTAATTGCTTTTGCCCAAAAATTAAGTTTGAGTGCTTTAGATTGAAGCATACAATTAGCCATTTCCTTTAAGGTGCGATTCTTCCTTTCAGCTACACCATTTTGTTGTGGGGTATATGGAACAATATGTTGCAATTGAATTCCATGCTCAGTGCAAAAGTTGATGAATTTGTTGTTAATATATTCTCTGCCATTATTAGATCTTAGCTTAAGAATTTAATGTCGAGATTGCTTCTCAAGAAAGGCCTTAAAGGCCAAGAACATGTTAAAGACTTCACTTTTGAGTTTTAAGAAGTATACCCAAGTGCGTTTGGAGAAATCATCAATGAAAGTTAAGAAATACTTGTAACCTGAGAATGAAACAACTGGAAGTGGACCACATAAATCACTATGCACAAGATGTAAGGGGGTTGTGGCGTGCCAAGAGGTACGTTTTTCAAAACTATCCTGATGCTGTTTTCCGAGTACACATCCAGAACAAACACCATCTTTGCAAGATACCATAGGAAGACTTGTCACCATATTTTCTTTAGATAGATTTTGAAGAGAGCGATAGTTTAAGTGACCAAATCGCTCATGCCAAAGTTTGCTCACTTCTTCATTATGAACAACAAATACTGAGGGAAGAGTTGATGATCCAAAGTTGTTAAAATTTTACAACCTTGTAGAATCATCAACAATGCCAATAGCTAAAATCTATCTAGGATCTCTTAGGTCCTTAATTACAACATCATGAGGTGAAAATTCAACGGTTTTACCTTCACCTGAGTGAGTTATTTGATATACAGATATAATGTTGCAGGATAAGGTAGGAACACATAATACATCATTAAATTGACCATTTTTTAGATGAATAGTTCCAGTCCTTACAAAACTAAGAGATCTATTATCACCAACATATATATTTTTAGTGGTACAATCATTTAAAGAAGGAAAGATGGCTTTGTTTTTGACCATGTGATAAGAAGATCCAGAATCAATGAGCCACTCATGAGAATTTGAAGAAGAAGATACATTTAGTGCATAACCAAATCGAGATGCTTGAAAACCACATGCAGAGGGTGCTATTCCTGAAGATGAAGTTGAAGTTGAAGAGTGCTCCCAATGGATGTTATGCTTCTTCATTGCTGCTGCCAAGGATTCTATCTTCTTAAAGCATTTGGATTCTAAGTGGCCATCATGATTACAAAAGTTACAATGTCTATCAGTCTCTTCCCTTTGTTTTTAGTTGGCTTATCATTTTGTTGAGTTGATTTTTCATTTTGAGACTGAAATGGCTTAGGACCCTTGTTTGGTTTAGGACCATTCTTTTTAGGATGCTGCTTCTTAGGATTCTTTGAACTTGGTTGCTATTGGGCTGCTAAGGATTTCTTAGAAGAGTTTCCAGTATTAAAAAGACCAAGATGTAAGAATTTTTCTTGTTCTCTTATTAAAGAATCAGAAAAGGCATTAAAAGAGGGTGACTTGTAGCCTTGTCTTTGAGAAATAAAGGCTTCTCTATTGGAATAGAAGGTAGAAACAAACACAGAGTAGGCTGGTCCTAATTTAGTAAGAATGGAATAGATAAGGCTACCATCTTCCTTCTTAACCTTAACACCTTCCAAGAGAATTCTAAGGGTCTTGAACTTGGACAAAAAATCTCCAATGGAAGAAAAGTTATTGGGGTCCAAAGTAAGCAATTCATTTTCGAGTTGATGGGCTCTAATTTCATTTTTAATTCCAAAAATAGTACTAAACTTTTTTATTGAGGGTATCAATTTCTGCGATATGGAATCTAAGGCCTGGAGAAATAAACATCCCTATCAACCCACATTCTTGATCTTATTATCTTCATCTTGAGGTTTAGACTCTTGGCTTGAGGCTATTCTATAAAGACCTTTACTTCTAAGTAAATCCACCATGTAGGATAGCCATTGGAAGTAGTTGGTGCTGTCAAGAATAACTATTCATGAAATTTCTATTTTAAAAGAAATTGAAGATGTAAATGCTGAAACTAAGTGTTCCAATGGAAAGTTCTTGAAAAATTAGGCTGATTAAAAAAAACGGCGCTAAAAACGACTTCTGGATGAAGAAATTATGGCCTTTTGAAGAAAAGTTGTTGAAGATGCCAACAAACTACGTGAATGTTGGGAAGTTAATGATAATGTTATATTTAAAAAAAATCCCTAATTTTCCAAACTTAATTTAATCAACTCACCTTTAAAAAAAAATTACTTTATGTGACCCACTTTTCTAAATAAGTAAAAATCACTTTTACAATGGTACTTTATGAACTATCCACTAAATTGTAACTTAAATAAAAGATAAAGTGACTTTAGAATTATAAGTAACTCACTCTTTATAATGGGTGAGAACACTTTTACATAAAGTAACTTCAAAACGTAAGTTACATGTGCTTTTTGAAAAAGTAATTCAACAAAAAGAAAGGCTTGAACCCAAGGCCTCTATTCTCATAAAGTAACTTTAGACCAAGTGAGCTAGTTTAAAAGGTTAGTAATTGTTGGAAAGGAAGAAGGGTTTTTTTTGCTCAATGAAGTTTTGGGGTGCATGCTTACTTGAAAAACCCCCTTTTGCCTACAAAACAAAAAAACAACCACACAATCCAACTGAACAAGCAAAAGTATCCAAGCCTTAGGCTTAAAGTTAGATTTGGCCGGAAACTAGATATTTTCCTCAATGTTTCTGATTTTCCGAGATCACACTAAATCGTAGCGGAAAAGAGCTTATGCATGAGAAAAAACCTTTCTTTTCGTTTCTGGTTTGCTCAGATCGCACAGAGTTGTAGGGCAAAGAACATACATCGAAATCAAAGGTATAGATCCGGTAATATTTTTTTTTTATAGAGGACTATAAATCGAAATAAACAAAGAGATAAATAACTATAACTACAAATAAAGACTGTATACCTCCAGATCTTGAAAATGATGTAGCTAGGGTTACTAGAAACCTTTTCGCGTGAAATGAAAGGGGTTCCTCACTAGAACAGATGCTCCTAACACAATAGAGCAGTCCTCTCGGCTCGAAAGCGGTCAGAAACAATAGATCTAGGAAACGACAGTCAAATGCAGTTATACTAGCTTCGAATTTGGATCACCAACGAATGCGGCCCTCGAATAGCTCTAATACCATGTAGGAATTTACAGGGTAAGTTCCTTAGATAGAGCACCAAAGGACACCGCTCAAAAATAGATCATAGATTAGTACACCAGTCTTTTTGATGTGGTTAAAACCCTTAAAGAGGAAAACAATCCACGGCCTGAGCCAACGTGGCCAGTTCAGACAATTTATTAATGTAAAAGAAAGAAAATTTACATAAGCTTCTCTCATGAACGGTCACGAGACAAATGACCCTCCATGCTCTTTAAATAGAGATCACGGACCAATAGGGTGTTAAGCCACATATCAAATGTCGGTAATACTGAGGAGAGAATGAATGGTCGGATGACTTCATGTCTAGAACATATCGTGACCGTCGGATTGTAAGTTACAAAGAGTACATACTAAAAAAAACATTTTACCTAACTATACGGTAGACCAAGTTATACTTAATTATTTCCTATGTGTCAGAATATCCTAACAAGAAATGTTAGCAAATCATATCTACAAATATTCTACAAAATTAGACCAAGGAGTTAGAGCAAGACACTTATTGCCTAATTTTCAACATGCTCTTCAATAGCAAAATAAAATCAGTATGAACACAAGAGTTTGAGATAAATGATTTAAATAAAATTGACTTGGCTTGTGTACAAGCTATGCCCGAAATCCCTGCAAAACCACTTTTTAAGATAGGACTATGAAGGCCCAAAGAAAAAATGAGAGATCCTTTGAGAATGTATCAAGAGTGGGTTGGTCTCTCCAAAAACTTCCCCCCACGCTTGCTTCTTTGATCGCAACAAGATGTTCCCTCTACAAAACTTCAACCAGTAATTAGTTCCATATAGATTTAGAAATAAACAATGATAAGAAACTCTAGAGATTTATTTGAAACCAAATAGAGCATTTTATACCTAGAGCATACTTCTAAATCAAATGTCAATGCAAGATAGCTCTACATTTAACAAATCTACAAGAGCATATGAAAACAAATTAGATCAAAGCATGAATAAAAGGAATTATACCAATGATCAACAATTCATCACACTCGAAAATGAGGACACCTCATGAATGAAACCCCAAAGTCTTTATTGATATTTCTAAAAGTGTACAAGGCAGCAGCGCTTCCGCAAGCACAATAGCTAGTAACAATATGATTCAAAGTGAGAGCCAAAGGCTCATATCAATAGGAAAACGTGAGAAAATCCCAATGGAAACACCAAGTGACAAGTGGCAAAGGTGATCATCCCAATGTAAAAACCGAATTTGTACAAGTGGTTGATACCATTGATTTGTTGACTTGGCTAACTCGAGCTCCAATGTGGCTGCCATTTCATACCTTTTGTCCCCCACTAACTTTGTTAAAGTTTCAATTTTATAATATGCCTTGCACTTTAATTACACCATGTTTAAATTAAATCCAAAATGAAATTTTAGCCATACGTAATACTTCATGACTTCAACTTAAAACAATTTGACTGCCTTTGACCTGGCACTTGGCACATTTGACTTTGACTTGGGCCCCACATACTTGCCACATCAACTTTGACTTCTCCTATGAACTTCCATGTCACCCTTTGACTCTTTTTTGACTTTGGAAAAAATAATTATTTTTTCCATTTTTTTTTAATTTTTTCTTATTTTTGCCACTGACATTAGGAAAATCAGCTGTTGAGGGACTATAAGTCATTTTTTGACCCTCAAAGTAGGTCCTAGGTTAATGCTGGGTCTCTGAGGATGAATTTCGAGTAGTCACACGCCTCAGACGTTTCCCAATGCCACTTATTTACATCATTACGTAGAAAATAATTAAAAAAATCTTGTTTTGCGGGAAATTTTTAATTATTAAAAAATCCTACTTAGACCTAGCCAAATTCCACGGTTTTCTTTTGTGTGATCTAGTATGTAATATACATCGACTCTTAGTGATACATCGACTCTAGACACTAAGATGTGTTATGGGCTCAACCTTCAAACATCACCCTTTATTTGGGGTTAAAATTGAGTGAAAAAACCCAGAAAATTATCTGTCTCTAAAAAAGAAGGGATAATTAACCAAATAAAAAAAACACTCCAAGGTGTACTCGTTTGCTGATCGAGTCCCAACATCCTAGGCCTGTTATAGATTCAAAACTCATTACTACTAAAACATGACAAGTCATCCCGATACCCATGTGGTACCCATGTGGCCTCCACCAAGCTCTTGTGACCCTATCACGTCATTAAAATGAGGTCCACAGGTACTTATCTAGTGGAGATCTAGGTCCACGTCATGTCAAAGTGGCCATTCCTTCATGTTCTCCCATGTTGCAAGCTAACGAGTTACAAAATTTGGTGATAGGTAGTCTCTTGGAAGTAGGGTTCTACCATTGGAACCACAACCATATGGACAACCTTGAATCGACACTCACATTCGCAACTTGACAAGATGTCAAAGTTTTAGTAGTAGGTGGTCTTCCTGTGACAAGATTTCAAGGGGCTGAAACTATGGTCGAATTAGATAGTTCTTCATCAAATCACCCATTTATGAGGAGTTAAGCCATAATGGTGTTAGTGGTGGGTGATGGATCAACCTCATGGTTCCACAATTGGAACCTCCATTAGATTAACTCCTCGACATCGAGGTTTTCCTCCTTTTCTCCCTCATTAATTGTCTCAAGTAAAAGTGTCAAGGTCAGAGATCTAAGAGTGGGGTCAACCCCTGAGCCATGTCACCCCTAAGCCACATCATCTCAGCACCAAGCTTCCTTGTATACAAGAAATTTAACATTGATGGACGAGGACCACTATCAAACCACCAACATCAAATCTCTCCATAGGTTGGCTCTTACAATTTTCCCTGAGGTCTAATGGTCCGATGGCATAGTTCCAGTAACTAGAGTTATGACATAGTCCTACTCTCTTCATTTTTGCACATGTAAATTATGTTTCAGCCTGAGGCCAACATGATGATAGTTGAAGGCCTATGTGGAGGTCACTTGGCATGATTATTTTGGAACAAAGTTCCTCCATCTGCTCCTTAACATCAGATCAATCCCATGGGTATGCATTTTAAACCTTTTAGCCTTGTTGGTCTCAACAATCAAAGGGACGCCCAATATAAGTTTTCTCATACAACATGATGATTTCCCAATCACAAATAATTTTGGGTTTTTCAAGGGAGAGGATTACTTCTATAAGGATCTAATTATCTTTGAGCATTTATGATACACGAGCTTGAAGTCATAAAACCTCAACTTTTTCATGATAACCAGTGATAGAAGTAAGATGTTGACAACTCCATATTTTGCAAGTATTTGAGACAAGAAAGAAGGTGTGGCCCCAACACCAAAATTCATAGTTTTGAGATGTTGTACATTGAGTAAGGTACCAATCATTCGAGCTCTAATAACCTCTAGCGGGTTGGGTAAACTCATTTAAAGACATGGGATCTACTAATTTTCCAACACGAAAAGCATTGACTTGAATAACTGCATAAGCATAAATATAGTCTATCTAGCAGACATCACAAATCCATTAATCATGCTCAACTATAACTATTCATAAGCCTTAGTAGTAATCCAGGTGAGCATAAACACACAATTTATCACATCCATCATGAACTTAACATTAGACAACATAGTCCAAACATCTATTAAATTCATAACATCTCAGATATCATGAAAATCATGAACATAATTATGATGTTCACCATTCAATAATTATGGTTACCATTCAAAAATATACAAGAGCTCATGGAGATATATGAAATTCATGGAACATATCAGTTCATAACTCAATATATCAATGAATCTAACTTATCTGAGTATGTAGAGGTGGTTGGGAATTGAAGGAGGGACTTCCACTCTCCACCCAACCATAGGCTAGCTACACTACAACTTTCTTGCAACTGACCACCCCCGCTTGGACCCAATGTCCAAGGGGATGCTTGCTCCCAATGTCCAAGGGGATGCTTGCTCCCAGAAATTCACTTCAAGGCTCAATAAAAACTCAAGATATGGAGTCCATTGCCTGAGTGGTTTATTTTCTAACCTCTGGAAGAAAACCCCACAAAAACTCACTTACTTCTTTGAGTTTTTCACATGGCTTCCTTACCCTCTGCTTCCAGTAATGAGGGGCTTCTCCACTCTATGTAGGGCACTTCTCACCTCATCCTCTCCCAATGTGGCTTCTACTATGTCTTAGAGAACAAACACTCTTCCCCTCCTTTCACTTCCTCTCTCTCTCCTACCTTCCTTTCTACTTTGTTATCACCCTTGACCGGGAAAGAACTCTCTGCCCTTTTATCTACTGCTCTTTGACCATTGATTGTCTTCTCCTCTATATCACCCTCCTTTCAGTTGAGGCAGTCGTCTCTATCTTCAATCCGTGCTCAATCCTCGATTGTGGAGGAGATGAGATGGGTGTGGTCCTTTCCCAACACATCCAAATCCCATCTCGTAAACTTTAATGGTTATGTCTCCACTTCGTTATGTCATGGAATGTGATGACTGAAAATTATCAAATGGAGGATTTTCTTTGGGTTTAATGGACGAATTGAAATAATTCCATGTGGTACATGTAATTTTATTAGGCATGAGCATTTATTTTCTAACCATTTTTTTCCAGTTGGATAGGGAAATAGCTATCAAATTGGATAGTAAGAAGTTAAATTAATGGGGAATTGAAAAATCTGTGAATGATGTATATACGAGTGCATCAAATATTCAAAAGAATGTATACTATTAAATTGGTATCACATTCCCATTATCCATGGTTGATGACAATAGTGAAGGGTTGGCCTAAATTGATATAAATATCAAAAGGAGGCCCTATTGCATAATAAAAATTTAGTGAAAATACATTCATGATAGCTTCATAGGTTTTTGTGTTTAATTCTAATAAGTGACTATTAAATGTTTGCAAATATCACCAAATTCATTGGATCTAATCCCAATTTGATGTATTTCCTAGGGTTGGAATCATCATGGCAGAGACCATTTCTCTAGTGAGAGCATCAACTAGAGTGTTCTTTATAGTTCAACTATTGAAATCCAAAAATGAAGAAGGGGAACTCCATTGAACAAACCAACAAACCCTAAATTTCTTCAAACCCTAATTCTCAAATGAACAAACCAAAAAACCCTAATGCTCAAAGATGCATGTGAGCATTATAAAATCACTCATTATATTTTCAACATGTTGTTTTCATTATGAAGCAAAGGTTCAAAGAGGAGTAAGTCCATCAAGAAGGATATTTTAATTATCCTATAATATATGATGTAAAAGTGTGTCATGTAAATGAAACTTTGTAAATGGTATTTTATTATGTAAATTCATGTCATGTAAATGTATCCTTCTAAATGTTCTATTAAGATGTGGTTTAATGACAAGTTGTAATACTTGCAAACTCTATTAAAAACTACATCCAAGTTCGGGTGAAGGGTGTGACAATCATGACAACCCATAAGCATGGAGAAAAGAAACTATATCTGCATGTTAAACCCAGATGTTATGATTATAAAAAATAAATCCATGTAAATGGGACTACCACATTAATTTAATCGTAAGTTAATTATAGGTAATTAGTTGTTAATCATTGGTAATGTGTGAGTTAATTAAGGGTTAACTAATGATCGAATAATGGTCGATTAGAGGTAATCCATTGTACTTGGTAGTTAATTAGTAGTAATTAGGGGTCAATAAGTGTTAAAATGTGATCAATTATGGGAAGTAGTTGATTAAGGACAATTAGGGATCCCAATGTTTCCCCTATTATCTCCTGCCACCCCTATATTAATATATTTCTCCTAATATATCCCCTCGCCCCCAACCTCATATGAGGGTGTATATGAGGGTGGGGTTGGGGGGATGTTTCCCCTAATATCTTCTCCCACCCCAAAGGTAGATGGTGGAGAGGAGGAAGATATTAGGGGAAACACAATATATTTCCCCTAATATCTACCCCCACCCCTAATATGAGGTTGGGTGGGGATTGGGGGAAATATTAAGGGAACCATAAGTGTTAAATAATGGTTAGTTAGGGGTAATGAAGGATGATTATGAGTTAATAAATGTCAAATAATGATCTTTGTGGGCTAATAAAGGGTAAGTAGTGGTAATTAGGAATAATTAGTGGTCAATAAGGGTAATTTGTGGTAATCATGGGAAATTATGGTAGTTTGAGGTTAATTAGTCATAATCTGGAGTCAATAAGTATTAAATAGTGGTTAACTAGGGGTAATTAATGATCAACAAAAGGTAATTAAGGGTTCCTTAAGGATAAATAGTGGTAAATTAAAGAGCCCTAATGGTTAGCTTAAGTGGTCTTGAACCAGACATGAGACCTCCTATCTCTCAAAGTTGAGGAGATCACAAGTTTGACTTTCTTAATTCCCTCAGGGTTGGGATCCATAATTAGTGTAATAATTTACTCCATCTACCATCCTTGGATTATGGGAAAGTGCTCAAAGGATTTTCCATAAAGGTTTCCTTGGAAAAAATAGTGATCAATTAAGAGATTTGCAATTAAGTAAGTTTAATTAGGGGTTAGTTAATGGTAATTAGAGGTTAATAAGTGTTAAATAGTGAATAATTAAGAGCTATTAGGGATTTACTTGTATTAAATAATGGCTAATTAGAATTAATTTGTGGTACGTAGTGGTTAATTATGGGTAAGGAGGGGTAAAAAGGTGTAATTAATGGTCAATGTAGTGTTCCACTTTGACCTAGCAAGTTGCACTTACTAGTGGTCTAATTTTATTTTCATTGGTCATCATCTATGAAATATTATTAAACATTAGCACTTCAAATTACGAACATGTGAACCTACATATATGTTAATTATTGAATGATTAATGTTATGTTGTCAATTATGAGTGTTATGTGATTTACTTCTTGGATGCAAGTTTTAATGGAAGGATCTTGGTACATGGATATTAGGTTTAATGATACGTTTTAAATGGAATCACTTGAAAATAATATATGGTTACATATAAGGTGTTTACCCTAGGTCTATTAAGAAGAGCGAAGGCATTACCCACCATGTATCCTTTGAAACCTAGAGTCGTGGTAGATGATGTTAAGTTATGCTCCCCTAGACATGTGATAGTGATTGTCAATTGCCTATTATGGAATCTTGGTCAAGGTAGTTGACACTTTCACTTATAGGTTCTATCTTGAGATACGTCAATAAATTTGACACTCCAATATATTCCAGCAAAGGAGGGATAAGATCTAGAAGATGGAAGTAGGTAAGGGAGGTAGGGTGTTTATAGTAGTTGAGAGTTTTGTTGGGTTTTAATCATGTAACTGTAGTGATTAACTTATTCCCTACTTTTTTGTATTAAATACCCCATTCAATTACGATAATATAGACAAATGTCTTATTTATTTTCTACTATCGTGATCAATTAATTTTTACTATTATGATTGGTGTATGAAGTTGATTAATTGATTATGAGATTTATTTCATTATCAAATTTAGTCGTGACCATACATGAAACTTGCATTAGGTGTGATGGTTGTTGTCATTACTGTACACAGAAAGTATGTATGTGCTAGGTATTCATTTTCATACCTTATGTATGTATGCTAGTATTAATATGATGTATTTGTAGGTTTTAACCATGTACAAAAATTACCTACAATTGAATTGTTAAAAGACAGAAAATATATAATAGTGAGAACATAAAATATACACAGGGATTTTTTCTCCTGGAACCCAAAACCAAGAGGCCAAATTGATTTTTCATTATATTCCTTTCAATGTTAGAAAACATTATATACATGTCGGAGCATTCATAAACCCCAATCCATTAACCCTAGATGAGAACATAATCGTAGTTCCATTGACTGGATATACAAAATACCATGGGAAAAACCATCATACCAAAGACCATGCACAAAAACCATGGGTGGGTTCTCCCACCAACCTTGGGTCCACCCAACCATTATTGCATCCACGTAAATAAGTAAAAAAATCGGGGAGGCAACCCCCTCGTTGCACCTCGTGTAACATAACAACAAATGAGACTAGTCATGGAAAGAATATAACACTTACCCGACAATATTATGATAGTATTTGCCCTTGGTTCTCATGGGTGTACCATATCTTAATATATTTATCATGTTAATTTATTTATTGAAGTTTAGTGTTATTTTAATTTAACTAAATCGATTAAAGATAATGTGATTTATTAGTTTAATTGATTTCATAATGTTATTTAATTGATTTAATAAGGTTAGTGTTATTGCTAATTTAATTACTTTATTAGTTTTTAATGTGTGTGTGTGTAAAATTTTTGTGTTAAAAATAAATAAGTTATGCTTCGAATGGCTTAAATATTATTTTATTTAGTAAGGATAGGTTGTTGAATATATATCAATGAGGTTAGAGATTTGACCAGCGGGGATGTTTTTTAGGGAAGATGGTGGAAGGGGGACAACGGGAAGGGGATTTGAGAGATTCAAGCTTCCAAGCTTGGAAAGGAAGGGATTTTGGTTTGGATAGTAGGAGAAACAAAATCTAGAAGGACTAGGGTATGATATTTTTGGATTTCTGACTTGGTATGCGGACCTAGTATTCTTGACATAGTTGCATTGTGGTTTTGAGAATTTGGACATGGAGGGCCAGGAAACCCCACAATGGTTTAGTGGAAGCTAAGGATCCAATGAGGCTACACCTAGCTAGGTATGAGGATAAAATCCATTTCAAGTAGTTGACAAAGTTCAAACAATAGGATCGGACATAAGCCAATGAGGTACTTTACTCTCCCAATCCCTAATTTAGTTCTATATAAATTATTAATTATATTATGGATAAATTGTTAATTTAGATGGTTTACATGGTTGCAATATCTATATATATATATGATCTAAAGTGATATCGATGTAATACAATATTATAATAGTTAATTTATTATAGGAAGTATTGAATTTCTTAGAGAAACAATAAACAAAAAAAAATATATAAGAAAAATATAAATTCTATTAAAATGTCAATGCTTGTGCATAAGTTATCTAAGGCCCTTACGAAGGGATTCACACTGAACTAGTGGTAACTAGGGTTAATTGATTAGAAGAAGTCAACAAGTGATAAACAATGATCAATTAAATGTAGTTAGCGGTTAAGGGAAATTTGGGGTTAATTGTTGGTAATTAGATGTTAATAAATATTAAATGGTGGTTAATTAAGGGTATTTACTAGTAGTTTGTGATCAATGAGGGCTTATTAAGGGTCAATAAGAGTAATTAGTGGTACTTAATGGTAACTAATGGTTAATTAAGGGTAATTAATAATTAATAAATGTTAAATATTGGTTAATTTATGGTCAATTATAGGTTCTTATTAGTGAATTATGAGTGATTAAGGGTCAATTAGGGATAATACAGGTTAATAGGAAATAATTGGTGTTGAAATTCCCCTTGTAGCTTAGATATAGTCTATGTCTAAACTTTATCATAAACACACTAAAGATACACAACACTAACAACACTTTGCACAACGGAAATAACAATAGTGAAATCAATAAAGTACACAAATTTAAATGGTCCAAATATCAACCTTTATTAGTCCATTAATAAAGAATCATTAGGGATTTCGTACCAGGGATCATGGTCCTTCATAAAACCATAATATAATTATTATACAATTAGGCATTATGATCTATTCCATCAAATCTACAATCTTCCCAACAAAATATAGAGACACGTATTGAATTTCTTGTTGAAGGCAGACCTTCATTCTCAGTTCTTTTAGTCATCTTTGTCCACTGTTGTTATAGATGTTCTTTGCCTCCAAGATCAGATAAAGAACAACTCTTTTTTTCCTTTATCTACATGCTTATCACAGAGGGTTTGTCCTTCATTCCTCTGTATCAATCCAACCTTCTAAACACCTAATGTTAAGCTTTTCCTTTGACTTAGCAGGATTCACTTGTAATCATTCCTAGATTTTCAACTTTAGTTGTCTACAACAACCTACAAATAGCCCTCGACCTCCTTTTCAACTGATCTGAGCACTTCAGTTACACTTATTCTTCAGTGTGCTACAATAGAAACACCCTTATAACCTAAGCAGAGTTACAACCTTCTCTGAACAACTTACAGATGGGCCTAAATAAGTTACTAACCCTTTGCCCATTATTCTTAGCAACTCTATAGCCCATGACCTCCTACATGTAGCCTTTTGTGGCCCTAACCAGACCACCTGATTCTCTTGGCCAACCTCTAGTTTATCCTACAATCCACGACTAACCTTCACTCAAGCCCTAAGGCTCTCGGCCTAGCTCTATTCTTCCTTGGTGTAGGGTTCTAGTCCATAACTAGTATATGGATGACTTTCTTAACCCTTGTCCACCTTCTAGATGGTCCTAACCGGTGCTCCTTACTGCAAATGTTTGCCTAACTACCTCAACCACTTGATCTAGGCCTAAAAATACCTCGGATCTCTAACTATGGGTGGTGTCTTTTGGTTGTTTTCAACCCACTTATGGTTGTGGCCTATTACCATAGACCAACCTCAAACATGTTGGCATTATGACACAGGTTTGGCACTATGACATAGGTGTTGTCCTTGATGGAAACTCACTCAAATGAGAAATCACAGTTCAAGCTCTCAGAATAAAGGAAAAGGAGGTATACGCAGGTTCCCTTTGACAAAGACATGTATACACGCGATTTCACATACCAAAAGGCGCATATGCGTATACACGCACTTTCATGCTTAGAAAAGCGCATACAGTTTGGAAAACTTGGTTTTGGTCCATGATATTTGGTCCATGGTATTTTGGTATTGGTCCATGGTATTTGGTCCAAAGTATTGATCCTATGTATTGGGTCCAAGGTATTGATTCTATATGGTTTTGGACCATGGTATTGAGTAAGGCCTAAGACTATAAAAGGGGAAGGAGATCATTAGGCAAATGCATTCAAGGATTGGATATCTTATGAAGAACAAGATCTAGAATACTGGTTATTGGGTAATGGTGCATAGCTGGATCTGAATCAAGGAGGAACCTGAGCGCTCGAAGAAGGATAAGTTCTATTGATGGGTCAAGATCTCAAGGCTTGAAGAGAAGTATCTTTGTGTGATTTTGATCTGTTATATTTGGCGCATGACTTGATCTATAAATCTGATGATCTGGGTATAACTGATGTCTGAATATTTGAAAAAGGGTAAATTATCTTTATAGATCTGTACGCAGGTTCCGCATAGAAAAGGTGCGTATGCACGCTGGTTCGGTATACCAAAACTACGTATACGCAGGTTTGCTTTAATATAACAGCGTATGCATGTAGGTTATACATATTGAAGTAGCATACATCTCTTGAAATATGTTTTAGCTACTTCTGTTTATTGCTACAATGTTCTGGGTTCATGATTGGTTTCTGGTTGCTATTACTGTATTCTAGTTACAGCTTTCAGAGAAGTGATTGTTTGATTCAGTTTTGGTTGGTACAAAGGAGATTGGTTGATGCAGATGTATTTGATGGTTGATTAATGTTATTGATGGATCCAGTCTGAAAATTTATGAAACGTGGTCCTTGGAAGAAAAAGAGAAGGTTGTAGCCTTCTGTAGGTCAGCACCTACATACTAGTACATCAGCTAGTACAAGAGCTAAGGGGATTGTAGCTCCCTTCCAGGAGAAGCTGGAGAACGAGAGAAGGTTGTAGCCTTCTGCAGGTAGAAGCCTGTGTACTAGTATAAGACTGCACCAGTACAGAAATATTGTAAAAATAAGTTTCTTATTAAAAAAGATAGAGACGAATTGCAACAGGTGGTTTTCACCCACATTGGGTTTCCACCTTATATCTTGTGTTCATGTGTGTGATTGCCTATACTATTTACTGCACTTGATAACTGTTTTTATGGTTCTGAAACACAGATTAAGATCAGCTAACTAAATTAGAAGTCTGCAAGATATACGCGGGTTTCTCTAAACACAGTTGCGTATATACGCAGGTTTAATTAACATAAGTAGCGTATATCAATTTGTTTATGGAAATGAAAAATTGTTAAATTGCTAATAATGATTCACCCCCACCCTCTCAGTATTATCTCCAACAATTGGTATCAGATCAAGTCCTTCAGAAGAAGCTTGATCGCTTGAAGGAAGATCTATCATCATGAGAAACTACGAAAAAGAGGCATCTATCAGGCCACCAATCTTTGATGGGAGAAACTTCGTCTATTGGAAGGTAAGAATCACAGCCTATCTTCAATCTCTTGGTACAGAAGTTTGGGATATCATGGAAGGAGGATACACATTTCCATCAGCAACTCCTACAGATACGGCTGGTAAGAAGCAGTATGAAACAAATGCAGAGGTTGTCGATACACTATTAGGGAGTATATCTCAATCAGAATTCGTTAAGGTTATGCAACTCAAAACCACCAAAGAAATATGGGACAAGATTGTTCTGAGCTATAAAGGAGATGATCAGGTAAAGCGTGCAAAACTACAATCTCTCAAAATTCAATATGAAACTCTCAGAATGCACAATGATGAAAGTGTGGCTAATGATTTCTTACGTATAGATGAGATTGTTAATCATATGAAAAACTTGGGTGAAGAGATAAAAGAAGTTACTTTGGTTGAAAAGGTTCTAAGATCTTTGTCTTCTAAGTTTGAATCAAAAGTTTCTGCCATAGAAGAAAAGCAGAATCTACAGAGTATTACCATGTCATAGCTGCACGGAATCCTAACTGCTTTCGAAATGAGAAAAAGGGGTCCATTAGACATAAAAGAAGCCGTATTGAAAGCTTCAGGAAAAGGAGAATACAATGAGTCAGGACATACGTTAGAAGGAGAGGAAGAATCAAACTTTGTCAAGAACCTTCAACGGGGTTCTGGAAGATTCAGAGGTAAGCTACCTTTCGAATGATTTGCTTGTGGAAGAGTCGGTCATTATGCAGCCAAATGTCCTCATAAAGACAAGTTTGATAAAGGTAAGAAACCAGTTAAATGGAACAGAAAACAAAAAATAAGTAAGAAGAGCTATTATACACATGAAGACAACGATGGATTATCAAATAGTGATGAAGATGAACATGGTAATGATTATAGACTTTTGATGGCTTTTGAAGATGATGATTTCTTGGATGCTATAGATGAAGATGATCTCTATAAAGAAATTTTTAAACTTAAAGTCTGTTTAGAAGAAAAGAGTATGATCATAGATACTCTGACATTCCAACTTGTTAAAAGGGAAAAACACAATGAAAAGTTAGAATGTGAAATTGTGGGACTTAGAAAAGATATTGAGAAAAAAAAAGCTCTTAATCTTATATTTACTAAAGGATCTGAAACTTTAGATAAAATTATCAAAGTACAATGTTCTCCTCTAATCAAGACAAGTCTTGGATATAGTGAAGAAGCATATCAAGCACAAAAGCCATCCACCTCCAAAAGTTATCTTGATGCAGCAAGGAGAAGTGAATAGGTTGACAATCGTTAGCAAAGGCATAAAGCAGATCACCAAGTAAATTGGGGTCAATCTACTTCTTAGATGAGAAGAAGCTACAACCAACCGCAGGTAAATCATTCTCAATTTGCCTCAAGAATGAATGTCAATGGAAACTATAATCATTTGGTCGGTAGGTTTGATAATCGCAGGAATTTCTTCAATGGCCAATCTTTCTCTTGTCATAGCTTTGGACACAAAGCTGCTCAATGTGTTGCCTATAAGACCATCATGACTAGAGAAGCACGAAATCAAAGGAGTGTGAGTGGGATCACAAAAAGGACCTACAATAACTTTTTGGCTCTTGAAAATGAAATAAAATGTTCTATTTGTAACAAATTCGGTCATGAAGATTCTGAATGCAGGAGTAGGTTTCGGGAAACATCTTAGAAGAAGCAAGCTTCGTTGGGTCCCAAAACATGGAGAAAGAAAGAACCACAATAAAAAAATATGTGGTATAGCCTTATATGCGGAAGGACAGGAAAATCAGTGGTACATCGACAGTGGATGCTTGAAACATATGATAGGTGATAAAGAAAAACTTCAGTCATATAGTGCCTTAGAAAAGGAAAGGAAGGTCTCATTTGGAAATGACACCCCTGCACTCATAAAAGGTAAAGGTTATGTTATTTTGAAAGAAAAAGTCAAAGCTAGAAATGTTATGTATGTTGATGGCTTAAAGCATAATCTATTGAGTGTTAGCCAAATTTGTGATCAAGGAAATGAGGTAATATTTCGATCAAATGGATGTATTTTTCGTGAGCTTGATAAAGGATAAACAATGATAAAAGGCATAAGAACTCCAAATAATTTATACATACTCAAGGGAGGACAATGAAAATGCTATCTAAGCAAGAATGATGAACACTTGCTATGGCACAGAAGATTGGGGCATCTAAGCTTCCCTCAGATAAGGAAAGCATGCAAATATTAGGCTGTTTGCGATCTTCCCGACATCAAAATTCTATAAAATACAATATGAAAATCATGTCAGTTTGGTAAGCAAACCAGAACACACTTCCCTGAGAAGGAAGGCTCAGCTAGTAAGCCACTTGAACTTGTCCATACTGATTTATGTGGTCCATCAAGGAAAAAGTCACCTCGTGGAGAAGAATACTTTATATTGTTCATTGACGACTTTTCTAGGATGTGTTGGATAGGACTTCTAAAGCATAAAGACGAAGCTTTCGAAAAGTTCAAAGCTTTAAAAGCCTTGGTTGAAAATGAATCAGATTGCAGAATCAAATGCTTCAGGTTTGATCGAGGAGGGGAATTTACCTCAGATGAATTTTTTGACTTTTGTGAAGAACATGGAATAAGAAGGGAATTCTCTACTGCACGGACTCCTCAGCAAAATGGAGTAGTGGAAAGGATGAACAGAACGGTTCAACAAATGGCTTGTGCTATGCTTGATGAGTCTGGAACTCTCACAACCTTCTGGGGTGAAGCTGCATTTGCTGCCATTACTATTCTCAACAAAACAAACGTCCGGGTGAACAACACTCAAACTCCTCATGAAATTTGGTATGGTAAGACTCCTACAGTAAAATACTTCAAAATTTTTGGAAGAAAATGTTACATCAAAAGGACTGATGAAAAAGTTGGCAAGTTTGAACCTAGAGTAGATGAAGGCATTCTCCTTGGTTACTCTTCCTGAAGTAAAGGATATAAGTGTTACAATAAAAGACTTGGAAAAAGTATTGAAAGTATTGATGTGGTGGTTGATGAAGCAGGAAACAATCCAAGACAGGTAAAATCAGAAGATTTCAAAGATGATGAGGACTATCCTTCAACATCAAATCAGACTAATAATGAAGAAGAAACCTATGAGGCACCAGAAGAACAGATAAGGGTAGAAGAAAAGACTCCATCTAGGTACGTCCAGAAGAATCATCTAGAGACTCAAATTTTGGGGCAGAAAGAGGCAGGTGTACAAACAAGAAGAACTATTTCATAAGCTTCAAGCTATCTAGCATTGCTTTCCTCCATCGAACCTCGAAATGTAAGTGAAGCATGCAAAGATGATTGCTGGGTCAAGGCCATGAATGAAGAACTTGAGCAGATTGAAAAGAATAACACTTGGGAGTTGGTTCTAGACCAAATGATAAGAATGTCATAGGGAAAAAATGGATATTCAAAAACAAGTTGAATGAAAAAGGAGATGTTATTAGAAACAAGGCTAGACTTGTTTGTAAAGGGTATGCTCAATAAGAAGGTATAGACTTTGAAGAAAATTTTGCACCAGTTGCTAGACTTGATGCCATAAGAATGTTCCTTTCTCTTTCTATCTTTCAGGAGTTCAAAGTATATCAAATGGATGTGAAATTTGCCTTTCTAAATGGAGACTTAGAAGAAAAAGTGTACATTGAGCAACCAGATGGATTCATCCTTGGAAATGATCCAAAACTTGTATGCAGACTCAAAAAGGCTCTCTATGGCCTTAAACAGGCTCCAATGGTTTCATATTTTCGTTTGGACAAATATCTCCATCAATGAGGTTTTTCAAAAGGATCAACAAATAGCAATCTATATATAAAAATTGACAATGATAAATTGCTAATACTTGTTGTGTATGTTGATGATATCATCTTTGGTAGCAATGAAGAAACCATGAGTCAAAACTTTGCTTTGGTGATGCAGAAAGAATTTGAAATGTCCTTACTTGGCGAGCTCACATATTTTCTTGGTTTACAAGTCCAACAAAACAAAGACGGTATCTTTCTATCATAAACCAAGTACCTCAAGCAAATCTTGAAGAAATATGGCATGGAAGATTTGAAACTAGTATGTACCCCTATGGTAACAGGATGCAGCCTTAGTGCCAATGATGAATCGACAACATTACATCAACCAACCTATAGATCCATGATTGGTAGTTTTCTCTATCTAACAGGTACCCGACCAGACATCATGCATGCAATGGGAATAGTTGGAAGATTCCAGGAAAATAAAAAAGAAGCACACCTTCAGGCAGTTAAAAGGATTTTCAAATATCTTCAAGGAACACAAAAATATGGCTTATGGTATCCTAGAGACACAGATCTCACACTTCATGCATATACAGATGCAAATTGAGCAGGAAGCGTGGATGACAGAAAAAGCACTAATGGTGGTGCATTCTTTATGGGTTCTAGACTAGTATCTTGGTTCAGCAAGAAACAAAGTTCAATTGCATTATCTACAGCTGAAGCAGAATATGTGGCTGCTGCATCTCGCTGCACACAACTCCTTTGGATGATGCAAACACTGCAAGACATTCAAATCACTTGTACTCCACCCATCTCCATTCTATGTGATAATACAAGTGCAATCAACATTCAAAGAATCCTGTCATGCATTCCAAGACCAAGCACATTCCTATCAAATATCATTTTCTCCGGGAACAAGTGCTTGAAAAAAAGGTCAAATTGGAGTATGTCCCCTCCAAGGAATAGGTTTTTGATATATTCACCAAATCACTACCCAAGGAGACATTTGAATACCCTAGACAGAAGCTGGGAGTAGTTGATGCATCATCTTGTTGTTGACACTTATCTTTTTCAGAAGAAAGTGGGTGTACGCGAGTTTTAGGAAGAGTATTCACGTACATAAGCAAGTTTTAGAGGATATAGTCGTGTATATGTTGGTTTGAAGAAAAACAGTGGGCCAGACTCAAGATGAAAAGAGTCTGATATGGGTCTGACAGAGACCATCTGGAACAGGTTCAGGGGGAGCATATACTTCTAATAATGCATTGTTGGCATTATCTTAGAAGATCTTGGTTCAATTTCACAACTGTTTTTGTTTCAGGTGGAACAGGTGCAGAGGGAGATCATGGTTGTTGGTCTGGATGATGATTGACAAATGCTGCTGATAATAGTTGTTGATGACTATCACAGTCTTGTTTTAGATATTTTGTCTCTATGTCATGTATTTCTTTTATTATCAAGGTCATGTAACGACCTATCTTGTTTCCCCACTATGCCTGGGATGGATAATGTAATGTTCTTAAACTTTTGGTGTATTCCCACTTGGTTGGGTGGATGAGTCAATCTTGGTATATCCCCACTTGGTTGGGAGATGGATGTATGTATGACTCTTTGGTGATAGGAAGGTCATTTATGATGTATAAAATCATGTTCTTCTTGTAGAACATCTTTTTGCAGACCTTGCCTATAGTTAGGGGGAGCATGGACATCACAATAGAGTAGAGAATTCTGCAGGTACTTAGGGGGAGCATAACCCTTTGCCCTTGATGACAAAGGGGGAGAATGACTTTGAGTGACTTGGGGTTGCCATCAAGTCCAAAGAGGTAGATTGTTGGCATTATGACACAGGTTTGGCACTATGACACAGGTGTTGTCATTGATTGCAACTCACTCAAATGACAAATCATAGTTCAAGTTCTCAGAATAAAGGAAAAGGAGGTATACGCAAGTTCCTTTTAACAAAGACGCGTATACATGCGATTTCATAAACCAAAAGGTGCGTATGTGTATACACGCAGTTTCATGCTCAGAAAAGTGCGTACAGTTTGGAAAACTTGGTTTTGGTCCGTGGTATTTGCTCCATGGTATTTTGGTATTGGTCTATGGTATTTGGTCTGAAGTATTAACCCTAGGTATTGGGTCCAAGGTATTGATTCTATATGGTTTTGGACCATGGATTTGAGTAAGGCCTAAGACTATAAAAGGGGAAGAAGATCATTAGGCAAAGGCTTCAAGGATTGGATATCTTATGAAGAACAAGATCTAGAATACTAGTTATTGGGTAATGGTGCATAGTTGGATCTGAATCAAGGAGGAACCTGAGCGCTCGAAGAAGGATAAGTTCTATTGATGGGTCAAGATCTCAAGGCTTGAAGAGAAGTATCTTTGTGTGACTTTGATCTGTTATATTTGGCACATGACTTGATCTATAGATCTGATGATCTAGGTATAACTGATGTATGAATATTTGAAAAAGGGTAAATTATCTTTATAGATTTGTACACAGGTTCTGTTATAGATCTGATATGAAAAAAACAATGCAAATAAACCCAAGAAATAACAAGATCTGAATATAGATGGAAATGATTCACTTTATTGATCAAACCCTTAAGGTAGGGCAACACCATATATTCACTCCTTAAGGAAGGAGAACACTCCACAAGCCATATGCCTATTCATACAATAATCCTTGACATCCCTCAATGTGGAGTCTCTAGCCTCTTTATAGGCCTCATACATATAATACCATGGGTCATTACCATGGTTCCCTCAATACCATCTATCTAATACCATGGGCCCATTACATTATTACTAACTACTTGTGGTCCCTTACATGATATGGGTTAACCACCTTATTTATTACTATGGCCCATCCCATTATTATATTATTCCCTTGGGTACCTCCCTTTGTACCCCATGTTATCCCCCCTAGGTATATAACATTCCACCCCCCTTAACATGTTTCGTCCCCGAAACATGAGAAGAACACAAATAATAAGATCTACTCAAAAGAGTAGTCCATTGGTACCATGCACGTGCATCTAGCCATCCAAGAGAAAGGTGAACCCTTGATCTCGCTGGTGCCTCGCTCGCTTGAGATGGAAGTTGACCGTGGCAGCGCTTCTGTGTTGATGTGTAGTAGGTGGATCTTCGCTCCTCTCTATCTGTCATGCGGGGGTTGTTGTCCTTGTCGCTAATTGGTTGCCATTTTGTTGGTTGGTTTCTTGCGGGGTGATGTGGGTGATGATATGTTGAATTTTTAACCCATGGTGTCTTTTTACTTAATTCACCCTGTTGTGGTGTCTTATCTTCCAATATTACTTCAACCACTGAGCCCTCATTTGATGTATCAACACTTGTATCATTTTCTGCTTCAGCCTCTATTTGTGTTTGATTGTCGACCATCAATGGCTCATCATCTGATATGTTAGTCCTTGGAACATCTTCTGCGCCAACCTTAATGGACTCTACATGTTTATTGATAGAAATATCCTGTAATGTAATTTTCTTCTTTTTATACCAGAGCTTCAGAAATTTCTTCTGCACATTAATATTGATAGTACCCACAGATTCCATCCAAGGATATCCCAAAAAAACATCCATATTATCCACCTCTGAAGTATAAAAATCACCATGCCACACATACTTATCCGTAGAAATCTTCAAATCCTTATACACTTGAACATCCTCATCATCCACTTGTGTTTTTCAATGTATTTTGCTGGAACTTGCATTTTTTTGCCAAATTAACATTCATAAAATTATGCTTGCAACTAGGATTTATAGATACAATGATTTTCTCCTTCTGAATCAATCCATGAACCTGCAATAAGGAGACACCCCTAGAAAATAACCCCTTACATGTCTCATTCTCCTTTTTTCTAGTCCGAGACCATTTGTCTAAAAGGACTCTTTCAAATTCTGCATCTGAAAGTTTGGACAACTGCTTGTCGTCAAGTGAGAAATACCATTTATGAGCCTCATCTTTGAAATTAAGCCACACTAAATCCTTCCAATTTCTTGCCCATACCGACTTAGTTTTCTCTATGTATTCTTCAATAGTAGGACCATTATCTTTCCCTATAAAACATAGAACCGCCATGTAGAGGGTTTTGAAAAAAATTCACTTACTTGGCGAAAGTTTGAAATGGCCACAATTCTGTCAATATTGCTCAGAATCCCTATTATGAGCTATTTTCGGAAATGGAACAACCATTCTGCATCTTCCCATGTGGTAGAAATCCCGATCTAGGCACTGGAATTGCCGATCCACGCTGCAACTGTCCCACCGTCACAAAAAATTGCTTAAAAATAGTTGATTTTAAATCAGCGATATCTCCCTTATCTGGACTCCGATTCAACTGATTTTTTTTTTGAAATCGGGTATTTTTTCACAAAGAATCCAGATCTGCAATTATATTTTGTAGATATTGCACCAAGATGTCCAGATCTATGCCGCAAACTCGCTGCCCCGAAAAATTGTCTACAACACCACTGATTTTTAGATCAGCAATATCTCCTTCATCCAGACTCCGGTTCGTTCGTTTTTTTTTTTTAAATTGAGTATTTTTTCACAAAGAATCTAGATCTACAATTAGATTTTGCAAATTTTTCACCAGAACATCCAGATCTGCACCGCAAACTCGCTGCCCGAAAAATTGTCTGCAACACCACTGATTTTTATATCAGCGATATCTCCCTCATCCGGACTCCGATTCAGCCAATTTTTTTTTTTGAAATCGGGTATTTTTTCACAAAGAATCTAGATCTGCAATTAGATTTTGCAAATTTTGCACCAGAACGTCCAGATTTGTGCCGCAAACTCGCTGCCCCAAGAAATTGTCTGCAACACCATTGATTTTTAGATCAATGATATCTCCCTCATCCGGACTCCGATTCTGCCAATTGTTTTTTTGAAATTGGGTATTTTTTCACAAAGAATCGAGATCTGCAATTAGATTTTGTATATTTTCCCCCAAAATGTACAGATCTGATCTGCAAACTTACTACCCCAGAAAATTCTTGCAAAAAAAAAAAAAAAAATCTCCACTTTTGCCCAAGAAAGTGCTATGATACAACTTGTTATAGATCTGATATGAAAAAAAAATGCAAATAAACCCAAGAAATAACAAGATCTGAATATAGATGGAAATGATTCACTTTATTGATCAAACCCTTAAGGTAGGGCAACACCATATATTCACTCCTTAAGGAAGGAGAACACTCCACAAGCCATATGCCTATTCATACAATAATCCTTGACATCCCTTAATGTGGAGTCTCTAGCCTCTTTATAGGCCTCATACATATAATACCATGGGTCATTACCATGGTTCCCTCAATACCTTCTATCTAATACCATGGGCCCATTACATTATTACTAACTACTTGTGGTCCCTTACATGATATGGGTTAACCACCTTATTTATTACTATGGCCCATCCCATTATTATATTATTCCCTTGGATACCTCCCTTTGTACCCCATGTTATCCCCCCTAGGTATATAACAGGTTCCGCATAGAAAAGGTGCATATGCACGCTGGTTTGGTATACTAAAACTACGTATACGTAGGTTTGCTTTAATATAACAACGTATGCACCCAGGTTATACATATTGAAGTAGTGTACGTCTCTTGAAATATGTTTTAGCTACTTCTGTTTATTGCTACAGTGTTATGGGTTCACGATTGATTTCTGGTTGCTATTACTGTATTCTGGTTACAACTTTTAGAGAAGTGATTGTTTGATTCAGTTTTGGTTGGTACAAAGGAGATTGGTTGATGCAGATGTATTTGATGGTTGATTAATGTTATTGATGGATCCAATCTGAAAATTTATGAAACGTGGTCCCTGGAAGAAAAAGAGAAGGTTGTAGCCTTCTGTAGGTCAGCACCTACGTACTAGTACATCAACTAGTACAAGAGCTAAGGGGGTTGTAGCTCCCTTCTAGGAGAAGCTGAGAACGAGAGAAGGTTGTAGCCTTCCGCAGGTAGAAGCCTGTGTACTAGTATAAGGCTGCACCAGTACAGAAATATTGTAAAAAGAAGTTTATTATTAAAAAAGATAGAGACGAATTGCAGCAGGTGGTTTTCACCCACATTGGGTTTCCACCGTATATCTTGTGTTCATGCGTGTGATTGCCTGTACTATTTACTGCACTTGATAACTGTTTTTATGGTTCTGAAACACAGATTAAGATCAACTAACTAAATTATAAGTCTACAAGATATACACGGGTTTCTCTAAACACAGTTGCATATATACGTAGGTTTAATTAACATAAGTAGCGTATATCAATTTGTTTATGGAAATAAAAAATTGTTAAATTGCTAATATTGATACACCCCCCCCAGTATTATTTACAACAAAAAAGACTTCAACTGACCCTCGATCAATCCCAGAGCTCTCGACCTCTCCTTGCTAGACTTTGGCATCTTACTTGACCAATCCTCTAACCAGACTTGGCTCCTTCTTAAATAGATCAACTTGTTGTGACTTCTTCTCTAATATTGTCTTTGTCTCCTTTGCATGCCTAGGCTAAGTACTTATAGCATTTTCCACACTAATTAAATCCTTCTCATTGATGTGTTATGATCGTCTCCTCTGGATATTTATTTTGTTTTTGTTTCAGTGAATTGGGGGTTTTCCTTGTCCCTCAAGAAACCCACATTTAACAAATCAAGCAAAAACTAGAATAAATATTAATTACTTAGGCCTTAAACAAATAGCTTTGGTTCCAAAGCCCCATATTTTGCAAATCTACCAACCAACTACTTTGGGTGGGTTTTCCCTTCTCGAAAATAACTTCTAAACTACCCAAAACTCAAAAAATCCCTCATAGTGAGGAAGGTATTTCCTTCACACTTTAAAATATCCAACACCATGACTTTCCTTGCATACCCATGATTGTTGTAATAGCCTTGGTGAAAATTCCATGTAATAAAAGTTAATAAAGGGACAATAATAACCACAATTGATGGGACACTTATTCCAAGTTGAATGTTGGGAAATACATCCTAGTGTTGGTGTTAATTTGGTTTATTATGGCTATGGAAATTGGAAAAGGTAATGGCTAAGGCTTTTGAAAGACAAAATGGCTTTTTTGGCACATTTGTTTATGAAAATACTAGAAATTAGGAGAAAAGGAAGCTGAAAGGTCACAAGTTGCATCTGAGGAGGAAAATGAATGAAAATAATGGAAAATGGAGAAAATAGGGGCCTAATGGATAAAAAGGCTTCTAAGGTTCAGTTTGTAACCTTTTGTCAGTTTAGTTTTGGAACTCTCTCATTATTCTCTCTCTCTCTCACTCTTGGACACTTAAACCTTTTTTGGACCACTTTCTCATTGGATCAAAAAAGGAAGAGAAGGCAAGAGGAAGGAAGGTGCAAGAAAGAAAGAGCAGGATCAAGTAACTAATATAGGATTCTTTGCAAGTATCGATTTGCATGTGTGTTTTCTTTTCTAGATTTAGTATGCATAGTATTTCATGTGGTTCTTTTGTTGTTATGGCATGGGTTTTACCAGGTGTGACAATGTTTTCATCCTAGCCTTTCCATTTTAGGATAGCCATTGTGTGATGGGGTTTCCATGTTTTGGTTGAGATAGATTGTTGGATGGATTTAAAGCTGAGTGAGGTGGATCTCTGAATTATAGAACACATGACCTAGTAACCCCTGAACCGGACTGTGGGTTGTGGTAAAGTCATATTTTTTGTTGCCTCGATGGGCCTAGGAATCCTTGTCGGTGAATGGTGGGATATACAGTAAATCATAGAGGGTAGTGTCTTGGTTTAGGGCCTAGTGATCCTTGGATTAGTCTGTGGATTGTGGTAAATCCTAAGAGACTAGGAGACATGAGAATTCCTCACGGTGTAGGTGGAAAAATATGGTGGAATCCATGCTTGTTTTGGCATAGTGATCTGGTAGAGATCATGGTAAAGCTTGTTATTACATCTTTATTGAGTTGGCCTAATGATCAGGGATGGGTTACAATAAAGCTTGGGTTCTATTGATGAGGGTGACATGGTTTAGCCTCAGGATGCCCTGGTTGCTTCTTTTGGTTTGAGTCCCACATTCATGCTTGGAATATGGCTCAGGGGTGAATGGCTAAAGAGAGATTTGGCTCAGCCATTCTATGGTCAGGTGGAATGTGGTAGTCCCATCCTAGGTTGGATTTTGCATTCATTAATAATTTGTTCTCTCCTTGATATCTTATGTATAAATGTATTGGTTTATATGTGGATTTTATGGCTGATGTATCCTTGATATTTTTGTTGTTGTTATGTTGGTTATAACCATGTATCGTGATAGTGATGACGTAGGGATTTCCTCATGTTTTGATTTGATTGGTAAGTGAATGAACAATGTATGTATGACTTAATAGATGTAATGCATCTAATGATATAAGGGAACAATGTTTCTTAGCGATTCTTAGATAAGTATGAGACCCTTATGCTTAAATGTGTTGTTTACACCTATAGATTACATTATTTGTAATATGTTTGACGAAATGTCTGTCATGTATAGTAGGGATCCAATCAATCCCTTGTTCAAGTAATTGCATTTGTATCACCATTACCTTGTTATCTTTATTTTCTGAAGGTGTCATTTAATTTTGGGCAGTGACCTGAGCTCTGGGCCTCAAAAAGTGGTTCAAATCCCAAGGATGTTGGCACATCACTAAGCAAAATAGTCCCTGGATGTTGGCATGCCATGATGTGGGAGCGTCCAGAGCCCTTTAGATGTTAGCATGCCCATAGCATGGGATATTCCATGGGTTTATTGGTCTAAAAACTCACTGGGACCAAGGGTTGGTTTCTGAAAAGGTTGGGATGGTTCCGGGGAGTCCTATAGCTCATGTGGAAGGTTTATATGTTGTGTTTCCATCGATTCCACTTCCTTAAGGTCACATTGGAGTTTGAATCCCATCATAGTAGCCTCTCGTCACATGTTTACCCTGATTGGCCAAATACTTATGTAGATGTGGTAGGAGGATTTTACAGAGTGGTATCAGAGCATGGTTCACCCCTTGGACTAGATGGGAAGTGTTTGTTGGTCATGTATTCATGTCATTTTCATGAGTGTTAATCATTCTTGTGGTCTATAGGCTTGTTGTATATGCATGGTGTCGGTCATGGTTGCAGTGGTGTCTCCGTGTGGAAGAGGATGTTGTTGTTCTTGTGAAGTGTGTCATCATGAGTGTATGATTGGTTACATATTTTTATGCTTATGTATTTTCAGTATACATTGGTATGGTTGTTGTTGTCATGCATGAGGTCATGGTATGTATAGTTTATATCGTCATGCATCGATGATTGGACTCTAGCTAGACTAATGGTTACATGGTTATATGCTTATGTGTTATATGTCTATATTTTGTTATGATTATGTTATACATGTATTACGTTGATTGGTTGATCTTACAGATGAGATATCCTCCCCAAATTATGCGAAGTTATGTTGGTTTACTGTGATTTGGTTTAGCTGACATAGTATTCCTTGCAGGAAAGAGATCAAAATGACTAGAAAGATGGTAGACTACAAATATTCTCCCTATGAATTAGATGAGAAACGTGGTGTTGGGAATTGTTCTGACTTAGTAGACACATTGAGAAGCTTGAGGAAATAAATAAGGAGTTTTAATGCGTACAATGAAAAAATCATGAAGGAATAAGAGAAGCAAGCAAAGGTTAATGCAATACTTCTTCAAAATTTGTTAGAATTGCAATGACAGGGGCCACTTCGGATCAACCATGGACATGAGGACATAACTAATGGGACATATGGAAGTAGGTCTCATGGTGGTCACACATCGTATAGAGATGACAAGATTAGAGATGGTAGACTGTTGGATACTTCGGATAGGAGAGGTGATGGATACATGTATTATTCTAGTTTTGGTTTTGATAGACATCATGATCGTCATCATTATCATCCTTACAGGAGGAGTGATAGGGGATACATTCCAGGTGAATTTAAGAAAGTGAATCCACCTATTTTTGATGGAGACTTGAAGAAACCAAATGATGTAAAGGCTCGGATACTTGGGATGAGCAAGTTCTTTGAGTTCCATGAGTACACAAAAAACATGAAGGAAAAAATTGTTATCTTCAGCTTGAAAGGTAAGTCAGATATATGGTGGGAATATGTGAAGCGGGTCAGATACATCATGATAGAGGACTTGAGTTGGCATGAGTTCAAGTGGCTTTTCAGGAAGAAGTACTTGTCAGAAAGGTACTACAACAGTAAGGCCAAAGAATTCTATGAGCTAAAGATGGGATCAATGACACATGAAGAGTACACGACTAAGTTTCTAGAGCTATTGAGGTATGTACCATGTATTAAAGATGAGAAGGCTAAAGTTAAATGATTTTTTGGTGGTTTTCCATTAGAATTTAGAGATCAGATTGAGTATGATGATCCTCAATTAGTTGAGGAATTTATTTGGAAATTGAAGCATTTATATGAATAGTCAAATCGTAATAATGAATCTCAGCAAGGATGGAAAGGGAAAGATATGGATAAAGGTAAAGGTAAATGGAAGCTAAAAAGAACAAGGCCTCATAATGCAGAAGAGAAAAAAAATGTGGCACCACAAAATAAGTTCAATGCAGCTACACAAGCACATGGATAACAACAATACATAGAGGTGATGGTATTGGATGGTTGGAGTGTTGGACATGCGGTAAGGAAGACCTTAAGAGAGATTATCCATAGAATCAACTTGGTAGGCATCAGATCTATGGTGCATAGGAGGCGCATATTGTTGGGGATGTTCATTCGAGTGTTCCTCGTATCTATGTAGCACTGGAAAACAAACAGGCAGACCGTCAGGAATCTATCATTGAGATGTACAGTAAGATTTGTGAGCAAGTTGTTCCTATTTTGATTGACCCTGGATCTAATTATAGTTATGTTTGTCTTGACTTGGTGGATAACTGTTGTTTGAATAAAGAAGTGCATGCAGAATCTTAGTTAGTGTAGTTGGCTACAGGTACAAAGAAGCGAGTTCATCATTGGGTAAGAGTTGTGCATTTGATTTGAATGGTATGCCTACTGCAGCACATTTGAATGTATTACCATTGGAATCATACATTATGTTCTTGGGTATGGATTGGTTGTCTCTTTATAGAACCAAGGTGGATTGTTATGACAATGTAGTTGAGTGTGTGGATGACAATGGGGAACCAAGAGTCTTGCAGGGAAAGAAGAAAGCCACATTAGTTAAGATGGTGACAACTATACAGGAAAAACGTAGTCACAAAAAAGGGTGTGTTATTCGCAGTGCACATTTCTAGTGACAAAGGTAAGGAAGTTGAGGATGCAGATGTTTTGAGAAGCTACCTAGTTCTACAGCAGTTTCAGGATGAATTTCCTGAGGACATTTCAAAGCTTCCACCTCACAAGGAGGTAGAATTTTCTATTGAGTTAGTGTCAGGGGTAGCTCGAACATCAAAAGCACCTTACAGGACAAGCACACATGAGTTGGAAGAGTTTAAGTTGCAGTTGAAGGAAATGTTGGACAAGGGATACATTATGCCAAGTGTATCACCTTGTAGCGCACTGATATTATTTGTGAAGAAGAAGGATGGTACTCTCAAATTATGCATTGATTATAGGAATTTGAACAAAGTGGCTATCAAGAACAAGTATCAGTTGTCGAGGATTGATGACTTGTTTGATCACTTGAAGGGAGAAACAATGTTCTCGAATATTGATTTGAGATCAGTATACCACTAGGTATGCATCAAAGAGGAGGACAGTTACAAGATAGCTTTCTGAGCCATGTAGGGGCATTATGAGTTTTTTGTAGTTCCATTCAGTTTGACTAATGCTCCAGGTACATTTATGTGCTTTATGAATAGTGCGGCGTGTTTGTATTTGGATAGTTTTTTCATTGTTTGTCATTGATCATATATTGGTATATTCTAAAAATGAGGAAGATCATGCTGAGAATTTTGCAATAGCGTTGATATTGTTGAGAGAGCATCAGTTGTATGCTAAGCCTAGCAAGTGCAATTTCTTTCAAACCGAGGTACATTACTTGGGGCATGGTGTATCCAAGGAGGGAATAACAGTAGATCCAGATAAGATAAGAGTTATCATGGAGTGGGAAGCCCCCAAGAATGTGGATGAGGTGAGATATTTCATGGTGTTGGCAGGCTATTATAGGAGGTTCATCATGAATTTCCCACATATTTCTTATCTTATTACATCATTACAAAGGAAAGGTAAGAAGTTTGAATGGACAGAGGAGTGTGAGGTCAGTTTTGAGCATCTTAAGCAGTTGTTGACACATGCACTAGTGTGAAAGATTGTAGATCCGGACAAAGAGTTTCTAGTATGTACATATGATTGCACGAGAGGGCTTGGTTGAGTCCTTATAGAGGAAGGACATGTAGTGTGCTCTGAATCACGAAAAATGAACGAGCACGAGAAGAACTATTCAATGCATGATCCTGAGCTAGCAGTGATCATACATGCATTGAAGATGTGGAGGCACTATCTTCTTGGCATGGGGTTTGTACTGATGGGTAATCACAGTGGGTTGAGATACTTTTTTGACCAGCCAAATCTAAATACTAGGTAGGCTATATGGTTGGACATGATCAGTGAGTTTGACTTCGAGATTAGGTACATCAAAGGAAAGGAGAAAAGGGTCACAGATGCTGTTAGCAGGTGGATACAGGTAAATCATACAACAACTATGAGTTCCTATGGGATAGATCTGCAAGATAAGGTCTTGTAGGTAGCTCAACAGGATGTCAGGTATATGGAGATTGTGCACAGGTTGCAGTAGAGTACAGGTACAGGTACATGTGCAAGTATAGGTGCACAGTTTTTTGACTATCATCTCACCACAAATGGATTGGTCAGGTTTAGAGGCAGGATATATGTGTCAGACAACATTGAGCCCAAGAAGGTGATCTTGAGGGAGTTTCATGTATAACCATATTCACGTCACCCAGGATATTAGAAGACATTGACCGTAGTGAATAAATTTTATTATTGGCCGAATTTGAATAAGGATGTAGCAGATTTTGTTACTAGCTATTTTGATTGTCATCGAGTAAAGGCAGAGTGTAAGAATCTAGGTGGACTACTACAGTCGATTGCAATTCCAGAGTGGAAATAGGAGGTCATTTCCATGGACTTTATTACAAGTTTTCCAAGGATAGTGAGACAACATGATTCCATCATGGTTGTTGTGGATAGATTGAAAATGGTAGCACACTTCATTCCAGTGAAGTCTACATTCTTATCTAGCGATGTAGCACATGTATTCATTAGAGATGTGGTTAGATTGCATGGTGTTCCAAAGAAAATTGTGTCAGACGGGGATTCGAAGTTCACTTCCATGTTTTGGAGGGAGATATTTGAAGGTTTGGGCACAAAGTTGGCCTTTAGTACAACTTATCATCCACAGACAGATGGACAGATAGAGAGGGTCAATAGGATATTGGAGGACATGTTGAGGATGTATGTGATGCATCAATAGCGAAAGTGGGAAGAGTACCTTCCACTGGTAGAGTTCGCTTACAACAATGGGTATCAAGAATCTTTAAAGATGAGTTTGTTTGAGGCATTGTATGGGCAGAGTTGCAATACTCCCATCACTTGGAGTGATCCAGTTAATAGGGTGTTAATTGGGCTGGACATGTTGGCAGAAATAGAAAAGGAGATGTAGGCAATCAAGAAGAATTTGAAAGACACACTAGATAAGTAGAAAAGATATGTAGATCTGAACATGTTGTTCAAGGAGTTCCAGGTTGGGGAACATGTTTACATGCGCATCAAACCAAATAAGAGCTCCTTGTGGATTGGATCATATGTCAAGTTGGCACCCCAGTTTTGTGGATCCTTCTGTATTATTGAGATGATTGGGCGAGTAGCCTATCGACTTGCACTGCCTATGACAGTGAAATTCCATGATGTTTTCTATGTGTCATTTCTTAAGAAGTATGTTAAAGATGTTGATCATGTGATTGAATAGTCTGTATTGCAGGTGGAGCCAGATGGAGAATTCCAGCTGGAGCCTTAGTGTATATTGCAGAAAAATGTGTTGATGCTTCGGAACCGAGAAATCGAACAACTTAAAGTGCAGTGGCAGCACTTTAGGCTCGATGAAGCTACATGGGGGATGGTGGATCAAATGCAAGATATGTATCGTTCATAGTTTGTCGGTTGAGGCAAAATAATTTTGGTATGATGTTTGGTATATGTTTTGGCATATGTTTTGGTGTGATGTTTTGATATACGCACATATGTATATGGATGTAAATACCACCATGAGCTATTTTATAAAGCTCCTGTTAGTGTCAGTCTTTGCAGCCTTCCTCCAGTGATCAAACATGCTCTTACAAAGTGGTTTTAAGGTGTCAAGGTCAAATTTTGTCATTTCAGTGAGTCTTCAAATAAAATTTGATCACTAGGCATTAGGTCTAGGGTTTGCTTTCACTCCTTCCAAAGTCGTCCAAATGTCGGTCTATGTCACTATTCAGCTGAGTCTACCATCATTCAGAGGGTTGACATCATCATGTCAGGTTCTAATGGGTCATTTTACACCTTGTTCATGCTTCAGTTGCGCCTAGGTAAGGTCATTTCCCTCTCTTAGGGTTTTGAAAGGCAATTTCTGTTGGACGGTCAAATCATTGGCAAAACTTGTATCCTAATGTTTATACACCTTCCCCTATCCTTAAAGTACCTTATCAAACACTTCCCATCACTGAGATCACCCAAATTCCTCATTTTCGCACAAACCCTAGTTTCTTGCTACAACCTGGCAATTTTCTAGGTTGGACCCGTGTTTTGCCTTTTTGGACCCCTTCCCCTCCCTCAATCTCTGAGATTCAACTTCCCCTACTTCCTAAAATCCCTCCCTACTTCCCAAAATTTCCTCAAGAATTTAGAAGCTCTCTATCCCCTTCATTTCGCTTCATTTCGACAAATCCCTTGTTCCACACATCGGGATAGGTTTCACTCAAATGATTTTTCTGAGCAATAAAAGATGAATTTTTGAAAAATGAGAGATTTTTTTGTCCAAAACATGCCAAGGAATAAAAACCTCCTTCACTTTTTACAGAGGTGTCATGGTTTTGGAGAAATGTCAAAAATACAATCGCCTCGGGAGAATTGATGCACCTCTGAAGTGACCTTGGGAAAATCAATTTTTATCCTACCTCAGTTAGCCAAATGACTTTCTTGATGAGCCAAATGATAACTAGATACAACGATCTTTCCAATGAGATATCATGATCTTAATTTGGAGTTGAGGAAGGCATTCAAAAATTGTCTTTAACAGCACTCTGCCTTTAGGTAGCCTCATTTGGCAGATTTTGACTAGTCTTGGAATATTTAACTTTTGACAGGGAAAATGAACTGCAAATTAAAAATTCAAGTTGGGTTGGAAAGTAGACTCAAAGAGCGTTCCAATGAGCTATCCTGCACCCAATTTGGACATCGAGAAGGCCTCCAAAAGTTTCCTAGAAAAGAGCGCGACGCACATAGAGAGCGCGCACAGGGAAAAGAAGGCCTGAAATTATGGCATTTTGCCTCAAATTTCTTGTGAAACCCATCAAATTGCAAGGTAGGATATATAACATCACTTGTTTATCAAATTGTATGAGTGATATGGTGGCTATATACCTATGATTGAATGCAACAAATTTCATAAAGACAACCACAAGAAGACACCTATTCAGTAGGAGATAGAGGCTGATTGAGAGATTTGGCTCGAGAGGATCCACACCCACTCAGAGAAGCTGTTGGCGAAAGCAAACAAGAACAGGGATCACCATCACATCATGAGGCTTGTTTGCATGATGAGGAGCTCATTGAGCATGATTTTGACCTAGTTGAATTGGAGGCACAAGATGAGCATAAATCCATACAACAAGTCATCAATGAGAATTATTCTCAGATCATGTAGGTCAAGGACAATTTGATAAGGGCCAAATTTATCATTTCATTCCTTGATCAAGAAAACAGTGAGCTTAAAGCACAACATCTACCTATGGAGAAAGAACAATTCAAAGTCAAGAAACAAGAGATGAAGGGAAAGGAATTGGTGGACCATGATAACATTGAGCACCATGAAGAACATGTGGCAAGAAAAAGGCCAAGAACAAGTTTTTCACCATGAGCATCTCAGATGTATATTTTACCTCACCTTGATGGAAGACAAAATCACGATTGAGGGAATGATTTCATGTTTTCAGTAGATTCCATCTCTCGAGCTACAGGCATGCCAAACCATGGTGAAAATTGGTTCAAAGACATGAACCTAGACCTAGAAGAGTACAAACCCTAACTGAAATGATAATATAAATAAAATCACTCACATGTTTTCCCATTCAGATATTTTTTGGAGATATGTGCACCATTAATGAAGGCTGTCATGAAATTCTTCACATGTGAGGGAAAATTTTCCAGGTTGCATCAATATCACATAAGGCTGCTCATGCACTTTACAGCAACCAAGTCGCTCAATTTGAGTAGTTACTTGTATAAGAGCTTAACCAAGATGTCTAAAAAGGTGAAATTGAAAGGAAAAGTGCATTATCCTAGTCTATTTAATCATAGCTTTATAAAGTTTATGGTTCTCCATCAGTTGACAAAAAATAACATGACATGGGAAACTTTCATTGAGGCAGCTTTGAACATGCATATAACTACTTCACTAAGCCAGCACCAAACTATGTCAGCACAGTCAATGGAGGTTGGGTCATCAAGAAAGAATGATGAGGTTCCAAGGCACCTAGGACTGAGGTGACCAATACATATCAAAGAGGTAGAAGGATTGTGTTTTCTCCTAAAACAGAGGTAAGGAGCCAGCGCATGATGAGGGGCCTTCAGGAGAGTCATTAGGTGAACGATAGACCGAGTTTGTTCTCCTTCACGATGATGAGATCGATACAGAGCCAACAAATAGAGCTTAGAGAGGTCATCCAAGAACAACAATCAGAGATTGAGGCCTTGTCCCTTGACTTGGAGAGGGCCAAGTGGAACATGAAGTACATGGAGCAGAGAAACAAGCAGCTTGAGGACCAGCAGGCGATCATGGAGCTGCAAAACATTCGAGAGCATCGCCAAGCTGCTCAAAGAAGAAGGGTTGAGCTCACATATTTGGAGCAAGAAATCAATGAGGATAGGGAGGCCAACTTTGAGAGGGTCAACATGCATTTGGAGAGGCTGCTAGATAAGGCCGACAAAGACCTTACTCTGTTGAGACACATGGCATTTCATTACAGGGCACGAAACATGAGCGCCAAGGCCCGAATAAAGAGTTTAAAAGAAAAATTGAGGAAAGCAACAAGGAGGGAAAAAGAGGCAGAAGAGCAAGATAGGCTTAGAATCTTGTCTAAGGCTTCCTTGGCTCAGCATGGCAACCCATAGAGAACCTCCAGCCCAAATTTCAAGAAATTTGGGGAAATTTTGGTCACATGGAAATTTTTTGGGCAAAAAACAAGGATTTTCTCCCTGTGCGCCGCGCCACTGGCGCGACCCTAAAATTCTAGAGCTCCAAATGAGGAATGGCTTCTAGTTTTGGATTTAGCATGGAAAATTACGACTACTGGTGTCTGGGCAAGAGATTTGGGCAAGATCTGAGCCTCCTAGAGGTCAAAAACACCCAAAAAATGGCCTCTCTGCCACTTTTTTGACACACAGAAAGTAGTCCCGGGAGAATGGAGATTTAGAGGGGAAAATGAGCACCAAATTAAAAAATTATAGTTGGGTTAGAAAGTAGTTAGGACATGCTTTCCAACAAGCCCACTTGGGCACATTTTGGACACCTGCAAGTGCCCCAAAACAGGCCCCAAAGTAGCGCGACGCACAGAGGAAAAATTGCCAATTTGCTTCCGTTTCATGAAATTTCGGTTCGTGACTTCTCCAAGTGGGCCCGCTCATCTACACTTCGGTTTTTTTGGCACCAAAGGTGGCATTTAAAGTGTTCTTTATCCAGATTGGCTTCTATCCAAGTGGCGAAAGAAGGCAAATGGTCACCCCAAGCCAAATGTCATGTTTGCAGCGCTGCACCTGTAGCTGATGGTTGGCTCTCCATCTCCATTTTGTAATGATTCGAGTAACTCCCCAACCCTTGGGTGTTCTATCTCTTCCTCACACATTATATATATTGTATGCAAGCTATTTGCAAAGGGTTGGTTGGCTTGTAACTTCTGGGAGACTATGGGAAAGAAACTTTGTTTCTTCACTGTGTATTTTTGACAGAGAATTAATGAAAGGCAGCGGCTCTGTTTCATGAGATTCTTGTGGTTGTGAGTGTAGCAAATGTATTTCTTATGTGTTCATATGTATTTTTTTATGTTTCATAATTCATTTCATGCTCATTTCCTCTGAAATTTTCTGAGTGAGATTAGGTAGAATTCAATTTATATTGCTCTGCCTGTGGGAAAATTTCATGTCCAGTGTTCTTCTTCTGTTGAAAAGGGTTCATGTCATTATGCCCTTTTCACTTTCTTCAGCAATCTATTCATGCCGTGGTATCTCAAACTAAATTGTTACATTTTCCGCCTACCTTGCCTCACGGAATAATCTGTGCCTTTGTATTAAGTTCTCTGTTTCTTTGCTGAGCGCCAGTTCCATAACATCCCAGAAGCTCGGTCATTCATAAAAATCGTTTCTTGTATACACTTTCACTTACTAGCCTAAGGTAAATATTGCATTGTAAGTCATCTCAGACCATTTTTGCTTATCCATTCACTGAGCGTGACTCGGAGAGAGCCCTCTCCTGCTCTAGTAGGGATAGCTACCAGACTGAGCGTGGTTTGTGGTTACCCTAATTTTTTCCTTCCTTAAGCCTGAGGCAGATTTAGGTGATAACAGCTCCAATAAGTGGTATGGGTGTCATGTCATTATAATTGTTATGTTTTTATGTTGTCATGTTGATTTTCTTTTTAGAAAGGTGATCATTGTAGATATTGTGTCGAACTATGTTATAAATCTCCATGGGCAGTATGTTTTCTTTTAGCGGTTTTGCTGAGTTATAGGTGTGGTTGAACACTAAGGATGGTGTCCCCCAAGGGGGAGGGTTCTGTAACAGCCCTAGTGAAAACTCCATGTAATAAAAAATAAAGTAAAAATAATAACCACGGTTGATGGGACACTTATTCCAAGATGAATATTGGGCAAGACATCCTAGTGTGGGTGTTCATTTGGTGTATTATGACTAAGGAAATTGCAAAGGAAATGGCTAAGGCTTTGGAAAGGAAAAATGGCATTTTTGGCACATTTATTTATGAAAATAATGGAAATTAGGAGAAAACGAAGGTGGAAGGTCACAGGTTGCATGTGAAGAGGAAAATGAAGGAAAATAATGGAAAATGAAGAAAATAGAGGCCTAATTGTTAAAAAGGCTCCTGAGGATCATTTTGTAACCTTTTGTTAGTTCATCTTTGGAGCTCTCTCATTATTCTCTCTCTCTCTCTCACTCTTAGACACTTAGAGTTTTCTCGGAGCACTTTGGCATTGGATCAAGAAAGGCAAAGAAGGCAAGAGGAAGGAAGCAGTAAGTAAGGAATAGCATGATCAAGCATCTACAACATGATTCTTTGTAAGTAACGATTTTCATGTGTGTATTCCTTGCTAGATTTGGCATGCATGGTATTGCAGGTGGTTCTTTTGTTGTTATGGCATGGGTTTTTCTAGGTGTGACAGTGTTTTCAAGCTAGCCTTTCCATTTCCGGATAGCGATGGTGTGATGGGTTCTCATGTTTTGGTTAAGCTAAATTGTTAGATGGATTTGAGGCTAAGTGAGGTGGATCTCCGAATGATAGAACACATGGCCTAGTAACCCCTAAACTGGACCGTGGGTTGTAGTAAATATAGATTTTGTGTTTCCTCGATGGGCCTAGGAATCCTTGTCGGTGAATGTAGGGATATATGGTAAAGCCAAGAGGTGTTTGCCCTTGATTAGGCCTATGAATCCTTGCCGATGAATGACGTGATATACGGTAAATCCTAGAGGGTGGTGTCTTAGTTTAGGGCCTAGTGATCCCTGGATCAGATTGTGGATTGTATTAAAGCCTGAGAGACTAAGAGACGGGAAAATTCCTCATGGTGTAGGTGGAGAAATCTGGTGGAATCCATGATTTTTGGCCTAGTGATCTGGTGGAGATCATGTTAAAGTATGTTATTACACATTTATTGTGTTGGCCTAGTGATTTAGGATGGGTAATGGTAAAGCCTAGTTTATATTGATGAGGGTGAGGTGGTTTAGCCTTGGGATTCCCTAGTTAGTTCTTTTGGTTTGAGTCCCACATTCATGCTTGGAATATGGCAAGGAGGTGAATGACTGAAGAGAGATTTGGCTCAACCATTCTATGGTCGAGTGGAATGTGGTAGTCCCATCCTGGATTGGATTTTTCATTCATTAATAAGAGGTTCACTGCTTGATATCTTATGTATAAATGTATTGGTTGATATGTGGATTTTATAGTTGATGTATCCTTGATATTTCTATTGTTATTATGTTGGTTATAAGCATGTATTATGACAGTGATGATGTATGGATTTCCTCATGTTTTGATTGGTAAATGAATGAACAATATATCTACGACATAATAGGTGATAATGTAGCTAATGATATAACAGAACAATGTTTCTTAGCGATTCTCATATAAGTATGAGACCCATATTCTTAAATCTGTTGTTTACACTTGTAGATTACATATTTGTGATATGATTGATGAAATGGATGTCATGTCTAATATGTGTCCAATCAATCCCTTGTTCAAGTAATTGCATTTGTATCATCATTACCTTGTTATCTTTATGTTTTGAAGGTGTCATTTAATTCTGGACAATGAACTCGGCTTTGGGCCTAAAAAAGTGGCTCAAATCCCAAGGACACTGGCACAACACTAAGAAAATAGTCCATGGAGTTTGTCATGCAATGTTGTGGGAGAATTTGAAGCCTTATGGTCACTAGCATGCCCATAGCATGGGAGAGTCTGGGGGTTTATTGGTCTAAAAACTCAGTGGGACCCAGGGGCTAGTTGTCGGAAAGGTTGGGATGGTTCCTAGAAGTCTTGTAGCTATTGTGGAAGCTATGTATGTTATGTTTCCGCCGATTCCACTTCCTTAAGGTCAAATAGGAGGTTGAATCCCATCATAGTAGCTTCTCATCACATGTTTACCCCGGTCGGTTGGTTACTTGGTAGATGTGGGAGGAGGGCGTTACAATGTCCTCACGTGAGTCATGACTTTCCCTTGCGTAGCCATATCTATCATTGCATGCACCACTTCTTCTTTTGTACTTGATCAAGCTTTATCTTACATGGTGCATGAATTTCCTTTCATGCAACATGAGTTTTCCTTGCATGACCATGAGTGTCCTCACATGGTTCATGATTGTCCTCGAATGGGTTGAAAACTCCTCTCTCTTGAACCTAAAGATTTATACTTCCATTGGGCAGTTGAACTTCCTTCACCATATCCCTTTGAATCTAGACTCCCTCTGAGCATACATTACCTCCACTAGCTCACTCTACTTTCCCTCCTTGAAATTGTTGCTACTGAACTTGTGTCCTTCCAAAGTCAGTCTTGATTTCTGATTGAACATTAGGTCTAATCCACTCTAGATCATTGTAACTCAATTTTACATGGGTTCTCATCCCCCTAAGTCAAATACCTCATGTGCACATGGATCCTCTGCAAGACGTGAAACTCCACAACCAATGAAGACATTATCTCACCATCAACTAGCCATCCACATGAAGCTACCTCGTCCAAGCAAGAGCACCTTCTCTATTGAACCTATTGCTCCATGTCCAGGCAACACACTGCTTTCTGCAACAATTTCAAAGCTCCCTTCTTGAGTTGATCCCTATCCACACTTTGATATAGCTTCCCTTCAAATACCCTGTGATACCATGTTGAAATTTTCCTTGTAACCTAGATTTGGTCTGTGTTTAGACTTGATCATAAACACATTGAAGATACACAACACTAACATCACTTTGCATAGTGGAAATACACAACAGTGAAATCAATAAAGTACACATTATTATATGGCCCAATATTTACCTTTATTAGTCCATTAATAAATAATCATTAGGGATCCCCTTCTATGTACCATGACCCTTCATAAAACCTTGATACAATTAGAATACATAGTATACAATTAGGGCTTACGATTTATCCCACCAGATCTGCAATCTTCCTAGCAAAATATAGAGACAAGTGTTGGCTTACTTGTTGAAGGCAGTACTTCATACTCATTCCTTTTATTCCTCTTTGTCCACTTCTCTTTTGGTTCTCCTTTACCTCCAATATTATATAGAGAATAAATCATTTTTTCCTTTGTCTACATGTTGCTCACAGAAGGGTTGTCCTTCAATCCTCTATATGAATCCAACCTTATGAACACCTGTTGTTAGGTTTTTCCTTTGACTTAGCAGGCTTCACTTGTATCTCTTCCTAGTTTTTCAACTTTAGTCACCTAAAAAATCCTACAAAAAACCCTTGGCCTCCTTTTCAACTGAACTAAGCACATCAATTTCCCCTATTCTTTAGTGTGCTACAATAACAACACCCTTATATCCTAGATAGAGTCATGGCCTTCTCTAAACATCTTACAAATGGGCCTAAAATTGATACTAACCCCTTTTTCATTCTTCTTAGGAGATCTACATCCCATGACCTCTTTCTTTTAGCCTTTGCCCTAAACAGGTCACCCGATGCTCTTGGCCAACCTCCAATTTATCCTACAATCCATTGTTGACATTCACTCAAGCACTAAGGATATTGGCCTAGCTCTATTCTTCCTCGGCCTAGGGTTGTGGACCTTAACCAATCTTTGGATGGATTTATTAGACCTTTTCTATCCTATGGATGGTATTAACCAAGGCTCCTTGCTATAGAGTGTTATCAAACCAACTTGGCCACCTGATCTAGGCCTAACAAGACCTTAGATCTTTGAATGTGGGTAGTCTCTTTTGGCTACGTTAAACCCACTTATGGTTCTGGAATATTACCATAGACCAACCTCAAATAGACTTGAACTAATCTCAGTCAATCCCAAATCTCTTTGTCTCTCCTTGCTGACTTCGACCTCTTATTGGACTAATCCTATAACTAAACTTAGCTCCTTCTTGAATAGATCAACTTGTTATGGCTTCTTTTCTAAGATTTCTTGTGACTCCTTTTCATGTCTTGGCTAAGTCGTTCTAGCCTTCTCCACACCAATGAAATATTTCTCATTCATGTGTTATGAGCCTCTCCTTTGTCTCTTTATTTATACATTTTTTTGAGCAAATTGGAGGTTTTCCTTGTCCATCAATATAAATAAAACAAGAACCAAGATATATTAGATGTCATACAATTATTTGCAGAAGTAGGCTTCAATATTATTTTCTTTCAGTGGTAGCTTATGAATGTGGAGCTTGGGATCATAAGATTTTATCTCATTTCCTTGCATTTCATTTTTTCAACGAGAGTGGGGATTTCGTATTCTTTGATGATATTAGAGTTTTAAAAATATCAAAGTGTTGGAATATTCATTAATACTAAGAGGGGGGTGAGTTAGTTTTAACAATTTTTAACTTCAAAAGCATGTAAATGCATCCACATATATAAAGCAAAGCACATAGATTTTTATGTGGATGATCCAGAATTATGCAAGAATGAAATGAAGTACATATATAAACAAAAACATAGAGATACAACGAAAACAAAACTTCAGTTCATTAATAACAAACTACTGAAAATTGTTTACATGCAGAATGGAAATAAACTAGCTCATACGATGGTAGCTTATCTCTAAGAAGAGATGTGGTGGCTACGTTCCTTCTAAATTGTGTTCCAATGAGGATTGAGGGCCTATTTATATTAAGAAATAATGGAAAACCCTAAACATTCAAAAACCTAACCCTAGGAGATGAAGCGCCAAAATTGTGGGCCCCATTGGGGTAAATTAGTACATCAACTTCCCAGGGTTGTAACTTTAGCATACGATCTTTGTTTGATGTGCACAATACCTCATTAGAAATATATATCTGAGGATTAAAAATATTGATCGCAAACATTGGTTATAAACTTATGTTTATCCATTTTCCTAAAAAATATCGTTTAGGGCCTCAAAACGGCTTCAGAAGTTCAGGACCCAAAAAACTGCTAAAAATAGTAAATTGTGCTACAATTACAAAAACTGAAAGAAGTAATGGTACAATGGTGGGGGTCCAAGAGGAATAGGCTAGTGGCCACCAATATCCACCTGGATTAGTCCTGCCCCCTTAGGAAGCAATGGTCCCCATCGTATTTAGTGTCTCCATGAGATGGGGAAACTTTTGTTGAACTTGGTCCCTGGTAAGCCACTTGCCTTGGTGCAGGAGTTGGCCAAATTTGACAATCCAATATAGTGGGATCTTCTGCTAATGAGAGTTCTTAATTGTTGGCTTGGTGATGACACAATCACTGTAGGATCTAATATATTTCCCAACATCTTGTCATAGTTTTGACCAATTAAAGTACTTTTGTATAACGACCATATTTTTATCCACACTAAAGTCTCTTGTGACCCGACTGTAGTGCGCCTCCAAAATCATCTTGGCACGCTCACTCGAAGGAACAAAAGGTTGGCCCAAGTAGCATAATAAAGCATCATGGATGTGGAAATCAGGAACTTGGTTGCCATCCACTAGCATCTGGTATTTGGAGGTGAACTCTGGATCATTTTTGTACAATTTCACCCATCCAGAGGCCTCGCGGCCACAAGAGTTGAGAATAGTAGTTAGTGCTGCAATTGGAGGTCGGCTGAGGAAGTCTATAGCATGATTAGTGTTGTCCTTTTTGTATTTAATGTTCAAGTGGAATTGTTGTAGATATGTAGACAACTTCTAATGGTTATCATTCTGCAACTTCCTTTGTGTCTCTATAAAATGAAGAGGTCAATGATCAATGAGGGTGATCGTCTCCTTCCCCAAAATGTATTTCTTTCGTTGTTGAAACACTCGCATGATCAAATACATCTCTTTATCATAGGTGGGTTACTTCTAAATTGTATCATAAAGTGTCTCACTATGATAGGCCACTAGATGCCCATGTTGTGTGAGGAATACACCAATATCATAGCAGAGGTGTATGTCTCAATTTCAAATCGCTGGTGCAAGTCTAGAAATGTGAGTATTGGTGAAAAGAAAAGGTTTTGCTTCAGCTCAACCAACACCTTTTGTTGGGACTCAGACCAGTAAAAATTTTCTTTCACTCCACCCTTGGTAATATGACTCAAAGGCCAAGTGATATGAGAGAATCCCAAAACAAACATCCGATAAAAATTTGCAGGGCCCAAAAACTGCGAAGCTCTATTAGAGTGGTCAGGGTTGGCCAATCCCAAATGACTTGGATATTATTTAGATCCACATGAATTTCTCACTCATCTATGATGTAACCCAGATATTGGACCTGGCTTATGCCAAGGTGGATTTCTCCAGGTTGGCACACAGTTTGTGTTGTCGTAGGGTTTGAGGGACCTATTAAATGTGTTGCAAGTGCTCTTCCCAAATCTTGTTGAAGATGAGAATGTCATCCAAATAAAAAACCATGAATGTGTTGGTGAAGGGCCATAAGATGCCATCCATTAACCTCATAAAGGTAGCAGGGGAATTTTTCAACCTGAAGGTCATGATCAACCATTCAAAAAGGCCTTGCCTGGATTTGAAGGTAGTCTTCGATACATCTGTGGGATCTATTGGAACCTGGTGATAGCCAGACATCAGATTGATCTTGTTGAAATACTTTTCTCCCTTGATTTGGTCTAGATGCTCATCAATCCGTGGGATTAGATACCTGTTCTTGACAATGATTTTGTTTAGTGCTCAATAATCAATGTAGAGCCTCCAGGCCTCATCCTTTTTCTGTACAAGTACAATCAGGATCCTACAGGGTGAGGAACTTGGTTGGATGTGCCCTTTTTGCCGAAATTCTTGGATGTGTCACTTGATTTCTTCATTTTCCATAATGGAGCAGTGGTATATCAACGTTTTGGTTAGAGGTGCTCCAGGATTTGGATCGATTGAATGCTTGACGTGATAGTACAAGGGTACCCCTGTGGATGAGGAGAATATGTCCCTATATTGTTCCATGACTTCACTTGATTATGTTGTGTGGAGGAACCCTTCTCAGGGGTCATGGATGTGTCCATGATCTTCCCCTTACTTTGAGAGTGTATTAGAAAGAAAACAAATTTCCCAGCCTGGGAGATGATTTTACTACATGTCTTAGTAGATATCAAAGAGATGGGGGTAGGCGAAGCTACCCCTGGTATCCTTTATAAATTATTTCCCAAATAAATAACAATAATGTGAGGCCTCTACTCATGTAGATTTTTACCATAGATTCAACTACTTACGTGATAAGCTAAAACACAAGACAAGAATCTACTCTACTCTTCAGCAGAAACCAAAATTGATCGATGAAAATAATAATCAGAAAATCAAGAATATCAATAGCACATAACACAATATTTTTCTGGGGAAAGCAACTACTCATAACCCCAACTATCTATATTGCATTAACCAAAATATCTTAGAAGACAATACAATGCTTGTTCAACCCGAACAATTCCTGCACAAGTACAATCTATCTCTCTGCTTCACAAACTAGCTCAAGCCAGCACTTAGCCAAATCTGATGCTTGCCAAGCCCCTACTTCCTTGTGTAATTCCTGAGAGAATTAGCCCATATTTAATTGGGAAATTTTCTCTCTATAATTGTGCAATCCATCCATAGGCCCTCAACTGATTGCATGCACCATCTGTACAACTAATGTACACTGCCCCTGAACTCTAATCTCAATTAGGTCTTCTTCTAAATTGACATGCATGACTTATTTATGAGTGAATCTTCAGTTAACTAGTGGAGCAATGAAGTTGCACTGGTGCCCGACCCTACTACTAGACCTCTTATCAATTCCTCCAATAGTTGGAATTAGTTTAACTGACTATAACTCAGTTAGACTGAGTTAATTAATTACAACTCATAAGAACTCAACCTAGGACCCTAAAATTTAGGGATCACTCTACATGAATCTAGATGGACTTCCAACTCGAATTTCCTAAGCCAACTAAGTCAAATTAACTTAGTTAACTATTACAAGTTGCTATGAGAATAGAATTTCGATTTAATTCCTAATTTAATTCAAGGACAAATTAAATTAGGATTTCTTGTTGCTATTTTTAACACTCCCTCTCAACAAGAAATGGATTATCTGCTACCCCGATCCTACCTCTGTGAAACTTGAATTTTCATCTCCTCCGTTCGAATGTATTCCAACAATATAATTCTCTTTACACACATTCTTGAAGATGATGATACTGGATATCAATATGCTTGGACAGATAATGAAAAAATGAATTCTCATAAATTTTGATGCAATTGTGATTGTCAGAATAAACCACACTTTGATCCATATGATGACCAAACAAACCCACAAGAATCTTCGTCATCAAGATAGCTTAACAAGTTGCTTGACTAGCAGCCATGTACTCTGCTTTTGCTGAACTCAGTGCAACTGATCTCTATTTCCTGTTGTACCAATAAATAGTTGTTGACCAAATACTGAAGACCCCACCTAATGTGCTCTTCCTGTCAGATGGAATCTCTACCCAATCTACCTCAGTGAAGCCTTGAATGTTCACTCCCTCTATCTGCCTCTACCAAATACCATATTGAGTAGTGCCTCTGAGGTATCTCAACATGTGTTTGGTTATCTTCTAACACAACTTGGTCGGCTTAACTGTTTCTTGACTAAGTTGGTTAACTGCATAACACATGTTCGGTCATGTGTTCACCAAATACTGAGTGAACCCACAAGTTTCCTGTAAATAGTAGCCTCCACTAATTCACCGAATGTAGCATCCTGCTTCCTCCAGTTACCAGCTAGACGAGTCTCCCTGGGTTTACTGCTCTCCATGTGGAACTTCTTGATTATCTTGTTGGCATACTTTCCCTAAGAGACAAATAGTTCCTCATCTACTTGCCATACTTACATCCCTAGAAAGTAGTGCATGAGCCCCAATTCCTTCATTTTGTACTCTCTTGCAAGATCCTCTTTGTAAGATTTGATCAACTTATCATCACCTATCAGAATCAAATCGTCGACATATAAAACAATAATCAACAATTTACCTTCAACCATAATATGGTAAAGTTTCGCATCTTCTTCACTTCTCGTGAAGCCCAACCTGATGAAATAGCTATAGATCCTGGTGTACCAAGCACGGGGTGTTTATTTTAGTCCATACATGGATCACTGGAGTATGCACACATGAACTCTCTATTTAAGGTATAAAATACTTTAGACTACTCAATATACACCTCTTCCTCAATCATGTCGTTGAGGAATGTTTTCTTTACATCCATGTGATGTATCTTCAAGCTCATCTACATTGACGGTGCTAGAATGGATCTAATTGAAGAGTACCTTGCTAAAGGAGAAAAATTATGATGGTAATCAATCACCTCCACCATAGAAAACCCTATGGCCACAAACCTGGCCTTTTGTTTCTCCACACTACCATCCACTGCTTGCTTTACCTTGTAAAGCCATCTAGAACTCACCACTGACTTGTCTGTCAGTCTTGGGACCACATGCCAAACATTTTTCCTAATGATGGAGTCATACTCCTCAACCATGGCATCAACCCAAACTGGTTATTTCACTCCTTCCTCAAAATAGGATGGCTCAATCTCTACACATCCACTCATCAGATCCATGTAACCTGTGTACCTCTCTGGTGACCTCCTATGCCTGCGTTGTGATGTGAGTGTTCCCACATTCTCTCTAGCATCATGCAATAACCTGTCATCCTCTATGGTGCACTTTCTCCCATCTCTGGAAGACTCTACATAAGTGGATGTCTCCACTCCCATCTCCTCTGCATGTGGTTAATCCACATCGTCCCGAGGTTCCTCCTTTGGAGCTAAAATATCCTCAACTGCATGTAGTTTAAGTTCCGTCTCAAGGGAACATCGCATGGCCTTATCTTCATCAAATTTTACATCTCTATGAACAATTGTCATCCTATTGGTTGGTTGGTACACCCAATAGTTGTGAGGTGTATTGGTGTACCCCACAAATATGCCCAACTTTGTTGTTGGCTCAAGATTTTTCAATGCAACTTTAGTTACATGGCAGTAGATTGATGAAACAAAAATCTTGAAGTGTGCCACATCTAGTTTCTTCCTTGAAAATGCCTCTTCCAATGTACTGATCCCAAGAATTTGATGAGGGATTATGTTCTGCAAATAAACAGTTGTGTTGCATGCTTCAACCCACAAGTGTAATGGTAAGCCCTGATCATGCAACATCGCTCGTGCCACTCCCACAATACTCATGTTCTTCCTTTTAGCCACCCCATTCTACTATAAGTTATGGGTCCTATCAACTCCCACCAAATTCCTTCTGATGCATAAAAGTTTTTGAACTCATTCAACCCATAATATCCACCTGAGAGCTTTAACTTTCCTACCAATATCTTTCTCCACAAGTGCTTTAAATTCACAAAACTTAGCAAAAGTATGATATTTATTCTACATGAAGAATATCCAACACTTACGAGAAAAGTCATCAAAAAATATCATATAATACCTCTATTTTGTCATGGATGTTGCTGAGAATGGTCCACACACATCTGAGTGAACTCGATTGAGGATCTCTTGTGCTCGACTCTCTTTGTCATGCAAGGAAGCTTTGGTGTACTTTCCCAATGTACACCCTTTGCATGTGTCTACCTGCTCTAGTGTATCCTTGGGAATACTGGTAGAAATTTTCTACATGATCTTCAAAATGCCATGATGCAAGTGACCCAATATCATGTGCCACAACTCATTGATGTCTCGGCTCTACACCTTCTATGCTTTAGTGCTCAAGGCAACACAATATTCTACCTCCAACTTGTATAGATATTTACTCAAACCCCTATCCTCTTCACTTTTCCTATGGATATGTGATAAAGGAACACCTTTCCTATGGCTATGTGATAAAGGAACACCTTTCCCTTACTAAATATCACATCATAGCCTCTATCCTCCAACGTGGAAATAGATACCAAGTTATTCTTCAAACCAGGAACATACATAACATCTCGCAAAGTGAGCAGAGAACCTGACTCCCTCTCAAAGGTAATTGCATCGAGTTGGTAGCGCTATACCTCCCATCATCCCCCATCTCAATATGCATCCAGAGATCCTTCTCCTCCAAGTTACTAAAGATCTCTTTGTTACCAGTCATGTGGAAAGAAGCACCACTGTCCAGGTACCACATGCTACCCATCATCGATGACACCATACAAGCGATGAGGATAAAGTCCAGTTCGAACTATGAAGCAAGAGATTCACCTTGCCACTCCTCCTAAGGGATTCTTATCGGCCTTCTTGAGCAAACACTTTGTGGCAAAGTGTCCCAGCCCATGAAAGTGAAAGCATTTGACTTTAGGCATGTACTTCTTCTTACCACCATGACAATGATTTGATATGGAATTGGATGACTTCCCCTTCCCTTTCTTTTCCTGACCCGCTAAGGCACATTTATCCTCATCATCATGTTTTGATGAGGATCCTTCTCTGTTGTTCTATTGAATCTCTTCCTATACCAAGTCGAACCACAATTGCTTCCACTCTGGTAGCTTCTCCCCCCCATTAACTTAGTCCTGGTAACTATTCTAGCTCTTGAGAATTCCTAGAAGTGCTAGGATCACCAGATCATCTTTGATAACAATAATCCCAACACTTCCAAGCTCATCCTGACATTGGGTGAACTTGGTCAAGTACTTCAAAGTAGAGTCACCCTTCTCCATCTTAATATTTCTGAGTTTGTCCTTCAGTGTGGTCACTGTTGTTTTGAAATAGGTTCATCAATGCCTTCCACATTCCAAATGGAGTTTCCTTACCGTGGAGATTTTAGACAATGTGATCTCAATCTCCTTCTAGGGAAATCCTTCTCGGTTTTTCCACACACTTTCTCCATTCTTCTAGATCTTTAGCATCATATGCTGGAGGTTTCAGAATATCATGATCTATGAATTCCTTGAGCCCATTTTCTTCCAGCATTACCTCCATCTTTTCCTTCCAAGCTATGTAATTCAAGTTTCCCTCCAAGGAATACTCAAGTCTCAAACCGTAGAATGACATATTGCTAACTCTGAAGTATGAACCTGCAAATTCGATTTCACCTGCACAACAATCTCGTATTATCCTCTTCTTTATTGCATTCATCTTTGATACCATGTAGATTTTTACTATAGATTCAACAACTTATGTGATATGATAAAACACAAGACAAGAATCTACTCTACTCTTCAACGGAAACCAAAATTGATCGATGAAAACAATAAGAAGAAAAGGAAGAATTTCAATCACACATAACACAATATTTTTCTGGGGAAAGAAACTGCTCAAAACCCCAACTATCTATATTGCATTAACCAGAAGATCTGAGAAGAAAATACAATGCTTGTTCAACCCGAACAATTCCTACACAAGTATAATCTATCTCTCTACTTCACAAACCAGCTCAAGCCAACACTTAGCCAAATCTATTTCCTGCCAAGCCCCTACTTCCTTGTGCAATTCCTGAGAGAATTAGCCCATATTTAATTGGGAAATTCTCTCTCCATAACTATGAAATCCATCCATAGGCCCTAACATGATTGCATGCACCATCTGTACAACTCGGAAAATTATACAACTGATAGTACACTGCCCTGAACTCTAATCTCAACTAGATATTCCTATGAACTAACATGCATGAAATATTTATGAGTGAATCTTCAGCTAACTGGTGGAGTAGTGAAGCTACATTGGTTCCCGTCCCCTCTACTAAACTTCCTACTAGTTCCTCCAACAGTTGGAACTAGTTTAATTGATTATAACTCAATTAGACTGAGTTAATTATTTACAACTCAAAAGAACTCAACCTAGGCCCCTAAAATTTAGGGATCACTCTATATGACTCTAGATAGACTTCAAACTCGAATTTTGAATTTCCTAAGCCATGTTGTGAAGATAAATCCCCTCTGCAGACAAAGGCGATCTCTCTAGCCTAATGAGTGGGTTTAGCAACAAACTGAACAAAATAATGCAGACTCTCCTAGATTATGTTTAAAAATAGAGAGAGAATGATAAACCTGCCTCGCTTGGATGCTAATTGTTCAATCCTTTAGTGATGGCTTTGATCTCCTAGCTTCCAAGCTTTCTCCTTGTTTGCTCTTGATCCGAATGGAAAATGGAATCCACCCATGTTCTTCATCCACCCATGGTATTGTAAGTGGCATCCACCCATGGTATTGTAAGTGAAATCCACCCATGGTATTCATTCACCCATGGTATTTTCCCATGGTATTGTGACATGCACGCATTGTATTCATTCACCCATGGTATTTACCACCCATGGAATTTACTTGTGGTATTATAACCAAAAACGACTATAAGTAACAAGTCACATTTTGTAAAAGGACAGATTGTCCACCACAATGTAGCTTTTATAGTTATTCTCTACTTTAATAAAATAGTTTCTTTGTGGTTTTGTTATTGTGTATTCTCCTCTTTTCTCCTAGAATTTCAATTTTTTTTCAGTTCTTGGGGGCCTCCCCCAAGATCCGGATCAGTTCTCTACGTCTGAGTACCTACAAGAGAGATCAAAAGATGATAGAAGATACAAGAGCATACATGGATATTGTTACACTAGGAAATCCCCCTTGAGGACAAGAGCGATCTCCCTAGATGCGTGACGAAAACTAGAAACAACCAAGACATTTGAACTTACTCTTTCCCTAAGTTGGACTTGTTTGGATTATAAGAATTAAGGCTAATGGATGAGTGTCTTACCTATTTCATGAAATGCTCGAAGAAGATCCCTTCTTGTGATTTGAGGTAGCTCCTCAATGCTTGACAAGACCTGCAATCATAGACCATAAAAGGTTCAAAAGCATATGTGATATAATAATCCAAACAAAACTTAACCTAATGATAAAGGAAATTAGGAATTGAATTTGCCTTAATAACAATTATAAACCATTCATCATTTCATTAAGACAAATCAATGGGAGAAAGTGTTCATTTGTATTAATCAAAGATAAAGAGGAGCCTTACAACCTTCACCTTGATTCCATGAGGTCTCTCCCAAATGCCTTCAATCTCCTCCTTAGATGACAAGTTTTCCAATCTCAAACTAACATCATAAGTTTATCTTCGCTAAGTTCTAACCTCCTCAATCCCTCCACCCTCTAGTCATTTTATAGGCCAAGAGGAAGAAGTTTCAGATCCAAAATAGGAGGATGAGACTCCTTAATTGAGGGATTAGGTTTCAATGAGAAAAGGGATTAAGATGCATCATCTTGTTGGGTGTGGAGCCTGATTATCTTTTGAATTCAAAGGTATCGCCGCATTGGACCCCAGTTCGTTGCCACCCATAAAATATTCGTTGCAGGGGGGGTCCGGGGGGGGGGGGGGGGGGGCAGCTGCGACCTTTGGGGAGATCCCCCCTAGCAGGGGGTTTCGGGGGAAATGCCCTGGAAGTAGATGTAAAATTGCCTTGTAAAAATATAGTAATTTCTAGTCAATCTGGGCCATTCATTAGGCGGAGATCTGACGATAGAAGTTGTGTTTAATTCAGGGTTTTTTTCCCGAGAAGGCAACCCCTCACTATATATATGAAGGAATTGTATTGCATCTATGTAGATCTGTATTTTGAGTGAGGAAGAGAGAGGAGATTGAGAGCGAAGAGGATGTTACAGTGGAACTGTTGTAGGTTGTATCTCTTCTGTTTGCTGGATAATATAATAAAAGAAGGACTGGCTGTTTCTCCGTGGATGTAGCCCAAACTGGGAGAACCACATATATCTGTGTCTCTCTTGTTTTACGCGTTTTTTTGTGTTTATATTTCTGCAATATTTTATGTGTTCCATTGCTCTGTAATATATAATTTTCTAACACATCTAAGGGTTATAGTTCGAATAGTCATTACCTAGAAGCTTTCAGTTGGGAAATATTTGACCAAAAATGTTTCTAGAATGTACTTTTTATTTTTAATTTCTTGAATTCGCCTGCATAGGTTTATAGTGGCAGACAGAGCACTACTTTGTACTGTTCCTAGAGTTAATTCCAAAGAATGCACAGTAAGATCTAGGAAAAATAGCGCAGGTGAAACTTAACAAGTTGTGACAGTTATTTTCCCCAAATTTGTCATCTATTTCAAGATATTTTTGGTTGTTTGAAGTCTAAGGGAGTTCATTCAAACATGTTCAAGGACGATAAAAAGACCCATAAATTGATCAAGTGTCATGGAGATAAATTGACATGTAACATATTGCCCCCTAAAGTGCAAAGTTTGTAAAATAAGTTTAAAAGATTGAAGTGCTTTATCATTCCAAGGATTGGATTAGAGATAATGGTTGGAAACCTACAAGGAACATCCAAGGATTTCAATGCAAATGCATATCAATAATCAACATTGAGGTAGGAATTCCCATACTCAGAGTAAAGGGAACTCAATGAACAAGCATGGAAAAACTAAAATCATATAGATAGTAGACACAGGATGGACGGATCCATCTATCATAAATGGGTATACATAATCATGAATATAAAATATCCTCTCAACTTAGATTGATGAAACTAGATCCAGGGTCTTGATCTCCATCTCTCGATCCACAGTACGAATTTGACCATGCGAGTGAATGTTTCGAAGTCGAACATGGCAGAAACCACTTAATTACCGGTCAATGATGTGAACTGTTAACAAGTGTGAGAGAAACCACCAATAATGAAAATGGTTCTCAAGGTACTTCCAGTACAATCTATGAAGTGCAAATAAGTGATCTGAATTCAAACAATCATAGAATCATTCGATCGAAGGCCAATGATGAGAACCTATTGTCGAAGGTGAGAAACATGCCATTAATGCATGTAGGTCTAAAGGCACTGAAGGTTTCTAGATCAACTTCCTACATACTAATATGAAGTTGATAGCAAGCGACCCGTCGTAGGAAATCCTATGACATGAAACAAAATGTCAAGTTTTGAAAATAGTATGCAAGGACTGACTCAAGGATGGCCAACAGGATTGAAGGCTAGAATTTTCAAAGGAACTTTAACTGAGGTTGAACTTCTCTTGGACACATAACGACACGACAATTTACTTGGAGCAATTTGACTTAATGTTAATACCAAAAACCATGAAGACTTTCAATGAGGTTCAATTAATTGTAAGACAAATGGATTTCCCAACCTGGACATAAATTTGACAGAGTGTCGTGTTCAAGAGCGACATGCTACCTTTAGAAATGAAAATGTAAAATGGACACCTTTTCCCAATTTCCTCCACCATTACTAGAAAGTACCTCTTTATTTTTTTCAAGCTTGAGGAGGATAACATATGCTTGGACTGTAAGCTCATCCTTCAGATGAGTCCATCGAAGTATTTTTAACGAACCCTAAGAAGGAATGGTTTGATCCTGTTATGCTTAACTGGTCCTATACTATTTATTTTTTACGATTCCAATAAAGGAGTAACTCGATGTCATTTTCTTTTAAAGAGTTTGAAAAATACACAAAAAGGAAACTCATTTAGTTCTTTTATAGTAAAATTTTAATGAGCCCGAAGAAAGTAAAGCTCAGTGATTTTTATTTTTAGAGAGCTAGAAGAGAAACATAAGTATACTCCTTCAGGTTATTTTTTGTAAGTTTTAGTCCCTCGAGTCCGAAAAAGGATAAAATTATACAAGATAGAACTCTATTGATGATGTTCGATCAACGTATACCTTTTTCGTAAATACTCCTAACTCAGTCCATAAAAGGGGTAAACTTATACCGAGTGGATGGTTGTTCATTTACATTTACGAGTTCTAACAAGCAAGTACTCGACAATTTTTTCATTTTTAAAAGACTCTGAAAGGGCTTAAAAGAGGACTCTATGATTTTCGCTTTTCGTAATCTTTTAAGAGCATGAAAAGTGATCAAAGTCTGCTAAATAGTCAAAATTATTTGTCCTCGCTTCGTAACCTATCCTGCACATTTAAACTCAATAAATAGTTATAACTACTCACAAATATAATATTTTCCCTCCTAAAAGGTTTTAAATATAAAAATAAATAAATAAAACTTAAAACCCCTATAAAAGTGGGAAAAGTAAATTATTTTTCACCATTTGCATTTTTACCATTTGAGAGCAGAGAGAGGAGGTTTTACCACAGACTTCCAGGACTGATTCCGAGCTAAACGGTGGACGAAATCACAAACCGCTTCTTCCAGGTAGAAGATCTCTCCTTAAATTAGCTTTTAATTCGTTCAAATTTCCATTTCAAGCTTTCAGTTAATTTTTTTGGGCAAGTTTATGTCAAAAAATGCACCCTCAGCACTGTGCGTATTTCCTTCATTCAGACCCATGCAGTGGCGTAAAATTTTCCACATTGAAAATAGCGGCTTGCACAAATTTTTTCTGGAAAAATCCGTGTAGTTGTGCCCTGCCTATAGAACGACGACATCACAAGCAGTGAGGGTTTTTTTTTTTTGAAATATTTGGGCCCTAAAAAACATGATATTAATCTAAAAAATGATTCTAATATTTTTACTATGGTCATTTTAGGATAATTGATTATTCAAAATGGAGTGGAGGGAAAGAGAGCATGAAGCCAATGATTTGGTAGCTTTGGCAGATCCAGCTACCATGCAAGCTCTCAGAACTTATGGCCTCCTGAAGTACTAGCTCATTCCTGGGATGAAAGATCAGGTAGATCTGATGACATGGTTGGTAAGAACTTGGAATGTCCAGGAATAGTGTTTTGTGATTGGAGATCATCGTGTTACCATTGACACCGATGACATATATTTCTTGACTAGGCTTTCTCGTCGGGGAGCCGATATCTCATTATTTAGACAGAGGACAGGAGAAGATACTACCGATGGGTATCTACAACTCTTTTTCAGGGGTGCACCACCCAAGGATGACATAATTGATATTCATACCATCGAGCTCTTGCCCCTAAGGACCATTACTTTCAACGTTAGGAAGTTGTGTGGCAGTTCCACCCTTCATTTAGCCATATGCGCACAGATGTAGACTACTGTGGAATGCTAGGAATCCATGGTGTTCAATTGGTGAGGCAGTGGTTGTAAACATGAAGGGACAATTGACTAGATGCAAGAATGAGAAACTGAAGAATTTCGGTTATGGTGCCATTATTATTGCTTTCACCCTAGAGAGGATTCCTCTTCTCCAGCCACAACAGATTCTAGCAGATGAGGGGGAACATAGGGATCCGCGCATGATGAGGTGGGTTGCACTGATGTCACATCATGGAAGCGATGGACCAATAGTGAGGCATACTCCTGATTTTTTTTTATTGGTTATGCCAACAGATATTCTAATCAAGGACTTCCCATATGCCAAGATGGATTACAACGGTGATCCCGATATCCCACTTCCAACCAGAACTTAGTGGGGTGATCTAGGTGAAGTTTTTCATTTTAACATGTTTTCAGTTTTTAAAAAATTTATGTGTTTTTTCTTCAAAGTCTAATTATCTGAAATGCATGTGCAGATGTGGGCCCAAATCAACTAGCAGGGCTGAGGCAGTTTGATAGATGAGGCAAGAGGCCTATAGCAGCTGCGGCAGCTAACCCGAAGACATAAGATATTTTGACAGAGATGGAACACAACCTAGAGAGGTTGAATTTGGATATCCCAGAGACTGGGATGGATGAAATTCCTCTCCGATATCAGAGACATGCAGTTGGGGTTCCAGGGCCACTTAGACAATTATTGCATTGAGTTGCTCGTGCTATTGTTTGCTATCATCAACATCATCATGCTTAGCTGTTCTAGTTTCTAGGACCACATTTTTTTATTTTTGGTTCCAGAATATTCAGAAAATAAAAGGCCACGAGGCCTTATGTCCTTGGATGACATATTTTGTAGACACACTTTTATGCAAACTCTATTTTAATGAAAAAATACTACTTTTACCTACAATCCATCTTTATCAATATATGAATGGATATTGTTTTTAATTTACAAATGTTGCAAATGTTTATTTTAACACATGATTAGCCAATGCATCTTTCAATGTGTTTAAATATATTGGAATGTGTTGATATTCAATAAAACCAATTTGCCTTTGCAAAAGACAAACCCATAAAAAACATTTTTAACATTGTTGGACTTCTTACTATATAGACATTGTTTAAATGTAATACTACGAGCTGTGAATCTAACCTAATTTCAAATGTCAAATACCAAATGTGATGGCATTAGATAATAACTCAATGACTGTGCTATATTCTACTATGTTATTTGTTGTTTGACCGAGGCACATCCCATTAATAGAGACTAGCTCATTGTTGGGTGAATAGATAACCCAGGTTGCGGAAGATAAATTTCAAGTACTACGACTAGCGCCATTAACAAATCCAATGTAAGTATGAGGGAACATCGAAATCTACAAATCAAGTGCAAAACAAGATAAGCAGGAGAAGTAGTAGAAAATTTGAAAAACATTAACTATCATACATACCTAAAAAATGGTAAATAATGTACAAATCTCCACCAAAATTTTATGCATAATATTTCTTTAGGTAAAGACCACTTCTAGGATTTCCCAAAGGAATACCAACGTAATCAACCAGCTCATAGGTTCCTTCATCTAATACATGTTTTATGATGTAAGGGCCATGCCACATGGGTTCGAACTTTCTCGTCCCTAAGTTGAAGTTGCAAGGTGGAAGGGTTATAACACTTTCGAGTGTTCTGCATATTCCTCCATTGGCCAGAAATCTGATTTCCGTAACCAAGCTAGATGATGCAGGCGTAAAAACAGTGTTCAAGAAGGATACCTGCAAGATGGTTCGGGGAGCACTAGTATTGATGCGGGGAGTTCAGATTGGAACTTTGTACACGCTGCAAGGTAGCACTGTTGTTGATGGGTGCAACAGTTTTGTTGTTCTTGAAAGTGGAGCAGAAAATCTAGTGGTCTCTGGAGAGAAGACCATGTTATGGCATCAAAGGCTTGGACATATTGGAGAGAAGGGCCTTCGAATACTTCATGTTAAAGGTATGTTCGAAGGTATGAGTAATAGCTCTCTGGATTTTGATTTTTGTGAAAATTGCATATATGGGAAGAAGAATCGAGTGAGTTTCCCCTCTAGTGGTAAGAGAGCGAAACAGATATTAGAACTTGTTCATAGTGATGTGTTTGGACCTGTGAAGGTTCCATCGCTGGATAATTCTGTGTACTATGTATCATTTATAGATGACTTCTAAAGGAATACATGGATATATTTCCTTAAGAAGAAATCTGAAGTCTTTGATAGGTTTAAAGAATTTAAGACTCTATTTTAACCCATACGGGGATCTAGAAGAGGAGATCTACATAAAGCAACCTGAAGGCTTTGCGGTGAAGGGTAAGAAAGAACTGGTATGAAAGTTAAAGAAGTCTTTGTATTGGTTAAAACAATCACCAAGGATGTGGTATCAGAAATTTGATACATTTATACGGGGACTTGGATTCACCAGAAGCAAAGCAGATCATTGTGTGTATTTTAAATTAACTGGTGACCATGTTATTTATCTAGTCTTGTATGTGGATGATATGTTGTTGGTTGGAAATGACAAAGAAATTATCCAGGATTTGAAGACCCAATTGTCCTCCAAATTCAACATGAAATATCTTGGTGCTGCAAACTATATTTTGGGCATGGAAATTAAAAGAGATCAGGAAAAGAGGAATCTCTAGTTAAAACAGAGGAAGTATGTCGAGACAATACTGCAGAGGTTTAATATGCAGGATAGTAAACCGGTGAAGGTTCCTATTCCTATAGGTGTAAAGTTATCTGTCGAACAGTGTCCCAAGGAAAAAGAAGAGGAAGAGGACATGTCCCATGTTCCATATGCAAGTGCAATCGGTAGCCTAATGTATGCAATAGTCTGTACTAGACCAGACATTGCACATGGAGTGGGAGTATTGAGCAGGTTTATGTCAAAACCAGGGAAGGAGCACTAGACAATAGTGAAGTGGGTTTTTAGGTATTTGCATGGCACTAGTGATTATGGTTTGTGCTACCAAGGGAGACCAGGATTGTACAAAGTGTTGGATATTCATGGCTTTATTGATGTAGACTAGGTTGGAGATATGGTTCAGAGAAGATCTACAAGTGGGTATGTGTTTAACCTATTTGGAGGTGCAATCAGTTGGATGAGTAAGAAACAATTTGTAGTGGCACTATCAACTACAAAGGCAGAATACATGACAGCCACTCATGCAGGCAAGGAAGCAGTTTGGTTGCAGAGATTGTGTTCAAGTATGGGGTTAGTATAAGGAGCTATAAGGATAGACTATGAAAACCAAAGTGCAATTTTCTTGTCAAAGAACCCTGCTTAGCATTCAAAGACAAACCACATTGATGTTCAGTATCACTTTGTGAGGGATATGATAGAAGACAAAAAGGTGTTGCTGGTAAAGGTGGACACTTTGAAGAATAATGTAGATGCATTGACAAAATCTGTGAGCTCTGAGAAGTTCTCTTGGTGTAGAGAAACAATGGGTGTTTCATGGTTGGATAAATGACTAAGGTCTCCTGTGGCCCCATGTGGAAAGAAAACAAAAAGTGGGAGAATGTTGGGTTTTGTTATATTCTTTCCATGACTAGCCCACCTAGTTAACGGGGGGTTAAAGGGGGGTGGAGCCCCCCCTTCGTTGTGCCAACTACATAGTGAGGGCAGCAGCCCCCCCTTCGTTGTGCCAACTACATAGTGAGGGCAGCAGCCCCCCCTATACAGTGGGTTTGAGGGGGGCGGTTAGCCCCCCTCTACGGGGTCCGGGGCAGCACCGCGAGGAATTTTTTTTTGGACCCTATATTAGGTTGGGCGGACCTACCTATGGTTTTGTGCATGGCTTTCGCACATGGTTTTGGATGCGATGGTTTTCGGTCCATGGTTTTGGATGTGATGGTTTTCAATCCATGGTATTGGATGCTTTGGCATGTATAAATATGTATTGTAACATTGAAAGGAACATAATGAAAAATCAAGCTGATAGTACCGATTTTGGGACCCAGGGAAAAATCTCTATGTATATGTGTTTTATGTGTTATGCTCTCGCATTGTTTATTTTTTGTGTTTTAGAATTCATATGCAGGTAATTTCTGTACAGGGTTAAAACTTACATCATTTATGAATATTGACTATCCATTTAATCATATTGGTTAAAACTCTATTGACAGCTTTGACCTGACCATTAGCTTGTAGATAGTAAAGAGTAGATCTATCAAGGCATAGACAGAGCGGTGCGGGTAGTTCAACCATCATAAATTTACGCAAATGACTACCATGGTCTGTAACAATAGCTTACGGGACACCAAACCGAGCAATCACATGATTGAAAATGAAAACTATTGCAGTTTTGCCGACGTCTCTATATGTAGGCATCGCCTTGGCCCATTTTATAAAGTAATAGACTGCAAGGATAATATACCCATGCCCCTCGGTTGAGTGAGGGTTACAGGTGACGAAATCGCTGCCCCATTTGGGAAAAGGACCAACAACTATGATAGAATTAAGAGGAGATGGAGGTGTTGGTATTTCTTGATCATAGATTTGGAAATTATGGCATTTTTAGACTACAGTAATGCAATATTTAAACATTGAAGGCCAAACATAACTAGCACGTAATATCTTTTGGGTAGTAGCATACCCAGACATATGACCGCCACATGCTCCATAATGGAATTCATTTAATGTTTTTTCAACCTCTTGGAGAATCAAACAAGGTCGAAATATAGAATCAGCACCGCGATGGTAAATGTTGGGTTGTGTTATATTCATTCCACGACTAGCCCACGTAGTTAACCGGGGGGTTAGAGAGGGGCAGAGCCCCCCTTCATTGAACCAATTCTATAGCGGGGGGGGTCACAAGGGGTTTGAGGCATACCCGTAACCCCACTTTATGGGGTCCGGGGTAGCGCCCTGCAAAATTTCGGTTTTGGACCCTATGTTAGGATGGGCGGACCCACCTATGGTTTTGTGCATGATTTTCCCACATGTTTTTGGACGCGATGGTTTTCGGTCCATGGTATTGGACACAATGGTTTTTGGTCCATGGTATTGGATTCTTCGGCATGTATAAATATGTATTATAACATTGAAAGGAACATAATGAAAAATCAAGCTGGTAGTCGTGGTTTTGGGATCCAGGGGAAAATCTCTGTATATATGTGTTTTATGTGTTATGCTCTCGCATTGTTTATTTTATGCGTTTTAGAATTCGTATGCAGGTAATTTTTGTACAGGGTTAAAACCTACATTTGGTATTGGAGTAGTTTTGGCTTCAAGGGGACGCCTTAGTTACTGAGGGGTTTCGCTCGGGCCTGTGGTAGACCCTGTTCAGTGGGAGATCTACGAGATCGATTCTGGTGGTGAAAGAAGATGGCGAGCAGTGGAAAGATAGAGAGTTTTGAGTTGTGGAAACTCAACATGGAGGATCTGTTGGTGGATAAAGATCAGTGGATCATGGTAGATCCGGGTACTAAACCAACGAGAGTGTCCGATGACGAATGAAAGAAGTTGGATTGGAAGGAAAAAAGCACAATACTATTGTGTGTCTCAGATTTAGTATTGCTGAATGTATCAGGGGAAGCTACGATGAAGGCTTTGTGGGACAAGTTAGGGACTTTGTACCAATCTAAGTCTCTGGTGAATAAACTGTTCTTGCAGAAAAATCTATATAACCTGAGGATGAAAAATGGAGACTTGGTGATAGAGCATTTGAACGCATTTAATACTGTGGTAAGTTAGTTAGCATCTATTGATATTAAAATTTCAGATGAAGATAAGTGCAGTAGTTTGTTGTGTTCTCTACCAGATTCGTGGGATAGTCTGGCTATTGCAATAGGTAGCAATGCAACTGCCTTGTAGTTTGATGAAATAGTCTCATCCTTGCTGACGGAGGAGATGAGACGAAAAAATATGGAGAGCCAGAATGGTGATGCCTTGTCTATACAAGGATGGTCCCAGCACTAAAACAAAAATAAGTCATCGAGTGGGAGATCTAAATCTCCAGGAAAACTTGTAAAGGTGGTGTGATGGAAATGCGGAAATGAAGGGCACTACAAAAGGGACTGTAAATCTAAAGCTCCTAATAAAGGAAAGGGATCTGATGATGCTCCTTCTGCAGAGGCGAAAACCACCTCAGATGAAGGTGGGGATGTGTACTTTGCTTCTTCAAGTACACATGTAGATCATGAGGCATGGTTGATTGACTCAGGTGCATCCTTTCACTTCACTCCCCATAGAGAGTGGTTCTGCGAGTATGAGAAATATGATGGTGGTGATGTATTCTTAGGGGATGATAGGAAGGCTAGAATCATTGGTCGTGGAAAAGTAAAGTTGAAGTTGCAAGGTGGAAGGGTTAGAACACTTCCGGGTGTTCTGCATATTCCTACATTGGCAAGAAATCTGATTTCTGTAAGCAAGCTGGATGATGCAGGTGTAAAAATAGTGTTCGAGAAGGATACCTGCAAAATGGTTCTGGGAGCACTGGTATTGATGCGGGGAGTTCGAATTGGATATCTGTACAAGTTGTAAGGTAGAACTGTTATTGATGGGTGCAACAGTTTTGTGGTTCCTGAAAGTGGAGCAGAAAATCTAGAGGTCTTTGGAGAGAAGACCATGTTGTGGCATCAAAGGCTTTGACATATTGGAGAGAAGGGCCTTCAAATACTTCATGGTAAAGGTATGGTAGAAGGTATGAGTAATAGCTCTCTGAATTTTGATTTCTATGAAAATTGTGTATATGGGAAGCAGAATTGGGTGAGTTTCCCCTCTGGTAGTAAGAGGGCGAAACAGATATTAGAACTTGTGCATAGTGATGTGTTTTGACCTGTAAAGGTTCCATCACTAGGTAAGTCTGTGTACTATGTATCATTTATAGATGACTTCTCAAGGAATACATGGATATATTTCCTTAAGAAGAAATATAAAACCTTTGACAGGTTTAAAGAATTTAAGGCTCTCGTGGAAAATTAGACAGAGAAGAAGATAAAGGTGTTGAGGACAGATAATGGTGAAGAGTTTTGTAGCAAGGAATTTGAAGAATTTTGTAAGAAGTGTGGTATAGCACGACAGAAGACTAATCCATATACACCTCAGCAAAATGGAGTTGCAGAAAGAATGAATAAGACGTTGATGGAAAGGGCAAGAAGCATGCTCAGTGGTGTCAGGTTAGGACAATAATTCTAGGCAGAGGTGGTGGATACTGCATGTTACCTGGTCAACATGTCACCTTCATCAGCGTTGGAGGATAAGACTCCATAAGAGGTATGGACTAGTAAGAAATCCTCTCTTTCACATCTGAGGGTATTTGGATGTGATGCATATGTACATGTTCCAAAGGAGAAATGAACCAAGTTGGATAGTAAATCTGAAAAGTGCATCTTTATTAGGTATAAGGATGGTTTAAAGGGTTATAAGGTTTGGAACCCAGTCACACGAAAGGTTGTGTACAATCGAGATGTGGTGTTTAGAGAGGTAAAAGATGTTATTAAACATGAAGTCCAAACAAAGGAACCTAAGAAGATAGAGTTTGAGCTTAAGGAGGAAGAATCAGACTCTACAGTAGAGGAGGAATCAAAAGATGAAGAGCCACAAACTCTGGGTGTGAGAAGATCAGTTCAAGAAAGAAGGAAACGAAAAAGGTATAGTCCATCTACTTTCTGTTCAAATTTTGCTTTATCTATTACTGGCGATGATCCTATAATTGTGAAGGAAGCAGTAGATTCAGAGGATGGAAAACTCTGGAAAGGGGCCATGGTTGATGAAATGGCATCTTTGCACAAAAATGAGGCTTGGGATCTGGTGGAGTTGTCGGCTAGAAGGAAACCCATTGGCAACAAATGGGTGTTCAAGAAGAAGACAAATGCAGAAGGAAAGGTGGAGAAATACAAAGCTCGGTTGGTAGCAAAAGGTTATTCCCAAGTGTCGAGAATTGATTTTGGTGATATTTTTTCTCCTATTGCCAAGGTAACTTCTATTAGGTTACTTTTATCTGTTGTTGCTGCTTTTGATTTTGAGGTAGAATAGATGAATGTGAAGACAACATTTCTTCACGGGGATCTGGAAGAGGAGATATACATGAAACAACCTAAAGGCTTTGTGGTGAAGGGTAAGAAAGAACTGGTATGCAAGTTAAAGAAGTCCCTTTATGGGTTAAAACAGTCACCAAGGATGTGGTATCAGAAATTTGATACATTTATACGGGGACTTGGCTTCACCAGAAGCAAAGCAGATCACTGTGTGTATTTTAAATTAATTGGTGACCGTGTTATTTATCTGGTCTTGTATGTGGATGATATGTTGCTGGTTGGAAATTACAAAGAAATTGTCCAAGATTTGAAGACCCAATTGTCCTCCAAATTTGACATGAAATATCTTGGTGTTGCAAACTATATTTTGGGCATGGAAATTAAAAGAGATCGGGCAAAGAGGAAGCTCTGGTTAAACTAGAGGAAGTATGTCGAGACAATACTACATAGGTTTAATATGCAAGATAGTAAACTGATGAAGGTTGCTATTCCTGTAGGTGTAAAGTTATCTGCTAAACAGTGTCCCAAGACACAAGAAGAGGAAGAGGATATGTCCCGTGTTCCATATGCAAGTGTAGTCGGTAGCCTGATGTATGCAATGGTCTGTACTAGACTAGACATTGCACATGGAGTGGGAGTATTGAGAAGGTTTATGTCAAAACCAGGGAAGGAACACTGGACAGCAGTGAAGCGGGTTTTCAGGTATTTGCGTGGCACTAGTGATTATGGTTTGTGCTACCAAGGAAGACCAGGATTGGATAGAGTGTTGGATATTCATGGCTTTATTGATGCACACTGGGCTAAAGATTTGGATCAAAGAAGATCTACAAGTGGGTATGTGTCTAACCTATTTTTAGGTGCAGTCAGTTGGATGAGTAAGAAACAATCTATAGTGGCACTATCAACTACAGAGGCAGAATACATGGCAGCCACTCATGCAAGCAAGGAAGCAGTTTGGTTGCAGAGATTGTGTTCAAGTATGGGGTTAGTACAGGGAGCTATAAGGATAGACTGTGACAACCAAAGTGCAATTTTCTTGTCAAATAACCCCACATATCATTCAAAGACAAAGCACATTGATGTTCAGTATCACTTTGTGAGGGATATGATAGAAGACAAAAAGGTGTTTCTGGTAAAGGTGGACACTTTGAAGAATACTGCAGATGCATTGACAAAATCTGTGAACTATGAGAAGTTCTCTTGGTGTAGAGAGACAATGGATGTTTCGGGGTTGGAAAAATGACTAAGCTCTCTTGTGGCCCCTTGTGGAAAGAAAACAACAAGTGGGAGAATGTTGGGTTGTGTTATATTCTTTCCACGACTAGCTCACGTAGTTAACCAGGGGGTTAGAGGGGGGGCAAAGCCCCCCCTCGTTGCGCCGATTGTGTAGCAGGGGGGGTCACAGGGGGTTTGAGGCATACTCGTAACCCCACTTTAAAAATTTCAATTTTGGACCCTATGTTAGGATGGGCGGACCCACCTATGGTTTTGTGGATGATTTTCGCACATGTTTTTGGACGCGATAGTTTTCGGTCCATGGTATTGGACGCAATGGTTTTCGGTCCATGGTATTGGACGCAATGGTTTTCGGTCCATGGTATTGGATGCTTCAGCATGTATACATATTTATTATAACATTGAAAGGAACTCAATGAAAAATCAAGTTGGTAGTCCCGGTTTTGGGATCCAAGAGAAAATCTCTGTGTATATGTGTTTTATGTGTTATGCTCTTGCATTGTTTATTTTCTGTGTTTTAGAATTTGTATGCAGGTAATTTTTGTACAGGGTTAAAACCTACAGTAAAGAGGGTCACCGATAATATTGTATTGTTGGGATTGGTATCAGATCCGACAATGATCAGTTTTAGATAAATCAAGCCTAAACTTTTACGTTTGGAGATATATAATGATATCACCATACCATGGATCTAACGTACTAATAAGAAAGAGAGGTTCATCAGCAAAGAAATCTTCTGCTACAATTTCTATATCAGTATGAGGAAATTCACACAATAGTTCAGCAAAAACCAAAGATTTATTTGATTTAGATTTTTCAAATCATAAATCAAACTCTTGTAATATAGCTATCCATTTGGAGTATTTCCCCCCTAGAAATTGCTTAGTGATAATATACATCATAGGGTTACAATATGAAATGACAGTTCTTTTTGAGAGAAGTATATAGTGATGGAATCATTAAACAACTTGAACAACTGCCAAGGCTAGCTTCTCAATGTTTGCATATTTAATCTTAGTTTTAGTGAGATTTCTACTCAAATAATAAATCACATGTTCGCTTCTAGAATCATCCTCTTGGACCAACACCATGCCAATAGTCGCATCAGACGCAGCTAAGTACAGGAACTAATCTCGATGATAATCAGGTGGATGCAATAATGGTGCATTGGTCAGTGCATGTTTTAATGCATCAAAAGATTTATCGGTAAGCTCATCCCAGAAAAAAGGGAAGCCCTTTTTCAATAGTTGAGTAAAACCCTAGGTTAGTTTGGCATAATTGTGAATGAATTTGCACAAAAAGTTTGCTTTCCCTTGCAAACTTTGGAGTTGTGTAAAGCTAGAAGGAGAAGGAAAATTTAGAATTGCCTCCACCTTGATGGGGTCAACACGAATGCCCTCTTTCAAAACAATGAAACCTAGAAGCCAACCTCATTGTACGCAAAAGATACATTTGTGCGAATTCAAGCGAATATTGTAATGCCTGCACCTAATAAAAAAATATTTTAAGTGAAATGGGTGATCCTGCCTTTTCATTGAATCAGTCGGAAAGTCATCTAAATAGGGCTTAACAATATGCTTGATATCATGGAATGCATAAGACATTTCTCATGGAAAAGTTGCACCATCGTTTTCTAAGCCAAATGGGAGTTTTCGATAATCAAAAGTCCCCCATGGGCATATAAACATGGTTTTGTACTAATAAATAGGGAGTATGTTTATTTGATTGTAGCCAGAAAATCCATCCATGAATGAAAAAAAATTCATTCCGAGCATAGTCATCAACAATTTGGTCGATATACAGGGTTGGATAATTTTCCTTGGGACAAGCTTTATTAATATCTCTGTAATCAACACATACTCATATAGTTCCTTATTTTTTATTAACATGTACACTTTTTGATACCCAATCAGTTAAATGAACAAGGTAAATGAATCCTTCTTTCAACAATTTTTCAACCTCAGTTTTGATAGCGGCAACTTTTCATGGTTGTATAAGACGTAATCGTCGTTTGACAGGCTTAGCATCCAGATAAGTTTTTATCTCAGGTACAACTATACTAGGGTCGATTCATGGCATTTCTTCATATGACTAGGTAAAGATGTCCTGGAATTCCTAAAATAGGGCTTTATAAGTTTGAATCTCTTCTAAATAACAAGAATCTCCTATATGAATATTTTCAGTTATCCCAGGTTTCACTAAGATATCTATGGGTATCATTGTCGATATGTTCCCTAAATTTTGTTCAGAATTGGAAGAAAGGGTAGATATTGGACATTGAGGATCACTAAGAGTCTCATATGAAAACATAGATGAGAAATTATTCTCAATTTTGTCAAAAGATGGAAAGAAGGTTGAACGATGATGAGTATCATCCAACGACATTTTGTCTAAGGTCATAACTTCCATAATACCTTCATCAGTTAAGAAATTTGTGTTAAAAGGATCAGGCATAGAGATTGGTTACAAGTGTGAAAAATGAGAATATTCATCAATAATCGTATTCATTCAATTATTTTCATATGTTCATAAGTTGGAAAAGGACCGAATTGCCTTATAATCCAACTCAAAAGGGCTACGAGGCATCTCACTGCCATATAATACTATTTCTGACTTTGAAGGTACTTTCCATGGATCTCCCGATTCGAAAGTACTTGATGTAATCATGTTAATCTGGGCATCATCATTAGGGAAATTGGGTGGAGGGAATGTGAAATTTCCCATCAAATATTAGTCTTTAAGAAGACTGACACCAACATTTTCATATGGAGTCATTGATTTTCCAACAAAAGGAACACTACCAGTGGAATTAGGGTATGAGGTATAGTAGGATACTTGATCTACCTTCATAATTCTTCCTTTGTGAAGAAACATTATCATCCTAAAATATGACGAGACTACTCCCACCATGGCATAATTCTAGCTCCTACCAAGTAAAAGGTTATAGTCAAGTTGAGAATCAGCAACCTCAACATCCATTGAAAACATTTTACCCTCTAATTCAATTGGTAAATAATTTAAAATACCATAAGGATGAAAACCTCTTCCATAAAAAGCTTTCAAATTTGTGGGAGATCTATTGATTGTTGGAGAACCTAAAGGTTTCCAAAATGCAATGGACATAATATATGTTGATGCTCCTTCATCAATCATTGTTTGAAAAACTCGTCGAGTTTTGACATGAAATGGTATCTGAAAATCCAGTTGGTGCGGGAGACAAGGGACATGATTTTTGAGATAAAAAACAATCAAATTGGATTCATGAGAATTGTGACACAGGCAAGTTCCCTCTGCGGACAGAGGCAACCCCTCTAGCCCTAGAGTGGGTCTAGTCACAGCAAGACAATATCAAAGTGTATTTCCTTAGAAATATGGTGTAATGAATACTTACCTCTAGATCAACGTTTGATGAAGTCCTCATCATGTCGCTTCAACTCTTGTTCTTCCGATCATTTATACTTGAAACTAACATGCAAAGAAACACCACAAACGCGAATAGAAAGAACCATACATTCTACTTGAAGAGTCAAGGAACCTCAAGCTATCGACATTAAACATGCAATATAGGAAACACGTTGTTGATTTGTATTAAGATAAAACAAAGTGCAACTTACAACCGTGCCTTGACATCGTAAGTTTCCTTGAAGGGTCCCATCGGTATGTCTCAGTAAGCATTCGCTTGTGAACTGTCTCCCGTGGGAACAAGTGACTCTCTCTTTGGATCAAAAGGTTGATACCAAAAGGTTCTTAGGCCAAATCTACTCAAACATATTCTCAAACAAAACACATGTGAGACTATCTCCACACTCTAATCACACTCTTTACCTCTACTCCTCTCTCAGATTTCTGAAGCTATCAAGTTACAACTAGCTCTCTTTTGGATTATTCTTCAGCCACTAGATCTCATTCATGGAGGAGATATATATAGGAGTGAGAGGTTCCAACAATGATGGGAGGAGGAGCTTATCTCTTAAGGAGTTAGCCCAAAAGGTGGAACAACTACCCAAAAAGAGAGAAGCGAACACATTTGACCCAACAACCAGCCCAGGAACCGCTTCTGAAGAAGTTTCATGTCGAAGCTTCGACGAGTTGTTGAACAAACTTGCCAAAAGTGGATCGGCGCGAGTTGGACACAAAGACAGAGCGCCGACATCACGGGGTTAGTGTAATCTTTGACCATATTCACGGGTATGATAATTGGCTGCTCACGACGACCCAAAAACTTAGGCAAAAAGAGGTTTTCTTCAGGGACAATGAACTAACATTTTCTTCCTGAGATCATAAGGAAGGAATTGACTCATGTTTGGCAACATGACACAGATACTGGTAACATGGACCGTCATTTGTACAAGAGTAGGGAATGTAGGGCCGGTGACAAATTACTGTGTAACAGATGCCCCCTAAAGCATGAAGGCTGAGAGAGTGGGAGGGGTGAAATGCTTTATGAATCCATAACCGAAATAGAACATCTTCGCGGAGAACCTGCAGATGCAAGTACAACTGATATTTGTGATACATGAATACATATATGTAGAAGGTATGGACACAGCCATCCAAATAATCACAAAGGTCTGAGGCATGGACACAACCATCCAATCAAAAAGACCACAAAAGGACTCAGGTATGGTCGCAGCCATCCAAAACAGATCAGAAAAAGACTCAGGTATTGTCGCAGCCATCCAAAACAAATAAAAAAAAACTCAGGTATTGTCGCAGCCATCCAATCAAAAGATTCATATATGAATCATTCCACGCAACCTGGACTTATGTAATCTGAGCCCAAGGTCTTGAATTCCCGACATGATCATGGTACAATTTCTAATATGCAAATATATGTGCTGAAGTCGAGCATACTAGAAAATCACTTGATTACTGGTCAATGAGGAAAACCGTTAACAAGTGCTAGAGAGACCACCAGTAATGTCAATGGTTCCCAAGGTACTGCTAGTACAATCCACAAAGTGTGAAAAATGAGCTGAAGTCAAACACTCGTGGAATCACCCGATCGAAGACCAATGATGTAAGCCTGTCGTCGAATGCGAAGAACTTGCCATTGAGGCATGCAAGCTCCAAGGTACCAGAAAGGAATCTCTAGGTCAACTTCCTGGATAATGAGCTGAAGTCGACAGGAAGCAACCGGTCGAAGGAGGGCCATAATGTTTCCCACATCATCGACGGGAGATAAAGGAATAAGATGAGGTGGATAGTACAACAAATCAGAGGATGGTATGAAATGACACAAACTGCAGAAGGATTAAGCTCTTGAACATATCGGTGACACGACTCCGGAATTTGGCAGCAATTTGGTACCAAGGGATCAAAGGTCATAATGAAGCAACAAGGATCAAATGGAATGAGGCAAATTGAATAACCCAAAACCTGGAAGGCTGAATGACAGAAGGAGGATATCCCAACCGGACACGAAGCAAAAAAGTGTCGATGTCCAAGAGCGACAAGCTGTCGTTATAACCAACAGAATGTTTCCAAATTTTCCCCCACCATTTCTGGCGAGTGCCCCAATTATTTTTTAAACACAAGCTTGAAGGGGATAGCATATGCTTGCAATATAAGTTCATCCTTCAGATGAATCTGACCTAGTAATGTTTAACGAGCCCTAGGAAGGAGAAGCTCAATCTCGTCATGGTGACAAGTCCAATGTCGTCAGGTTTTAACGAGTCCGACATAGGCAAAACTTGGAGTCTTTTTCACGTTTAGAGAGTTTGAAAAAAAAAAGAAAAGAAAACTCCATAGGTCCCTTTTAGTAAATTTGTCCCTTGAACCTGAAAAGGTAGAATTTTTTTTCCAAGGGAACCTATTGACCGTGAGAGATCAACATATACCTTTTTCGTAAATAATCTATCCCAGCCCGAAAAAGGGGTAAACTTATATTTGGTAGATGATGTTTCGTAACCATTAAAGAGTTCGAAATGACAAGAGCTCGACAATCTTTTCACGTTTTGAGAGTCAGAAAATAGCTTAAAGGCGCCCCCCCCCATTTTTATTCTCTTTAACGAGTCAAAAAGGGAAAAATACTCGGCAATCTTTTCATCTTTTACGAGTCAGAAAAGAGCTTAAAGATGACTCGTCCTAGAGGAACGAGTGGTATAAAGGGTAGAAACTGGTTCTAATAATGGTGGAACTGCTCAAAACATGTAACGATCAAGAGGCTGACTAACAAAACCACTCATTGTTGCGGCCCCTCAAGAAAGGGAAAAACAACCAAGTGAAAGCATATGATCGGCCAGAGAGATGGTGGCAATGGAATGAAACAACCAAGGCTCATCTAGCATAAAGTAGCTGATTAAAATGGAAATCACAAGATGTAAATCGGACATGGGTTCATTTTTACACAAGCTTGAACCATGGAGAACTCTGCTTGGATTCGGCTTCATGTTTTCACAAGCTTGAAATGAAAAACTATAAGTTCACATGCCCCTAACATAATGACTCAAATCGAGATACGTGCCCCTAAGCTTCATTTCATTCAACTAGGTGTATGGAATGAAGGTTCACTTTTGAGACCCAGGAAAGACTCGACTAGGATTTTACGAGATCTTAATCAAAGACTTGATTTGGAAAAGGGAGTTGTTTCATTTTTTAATGAGGTTGACACAATAAAAGAACTATCCTCAAGATCCTTGTTTCATTTTTTAACAAGCTTGACACAAGACAAAGAACTACGCTCCAGACCCTTGTTACATTTTTTAACGAGGTTGACACAGTAAAAGAACTGTCCTCATGCGCCATAGTTTCATTTTTTAACGAGGTTGACACAAGGCAAACTTTCCTCATGAGTTTGTTTCATGGATCATATGAGAACATGGATTCCAAGATGTCTTCACAAGATAGAAGAACCACACTCTGGGATGAATACATGTCACTTGGAACTAAAGACAGATCGGGTTCCAATGCCCCTAGTACATAATATACTATACTATCTGCATGATCATCAGTAGAGGTGGAGATGGAACGGGTAGCCACATAATTAACCTATGGCGGGGGAGGTGTTGCTTGCGAACAAGAGCTGCTGGGGGACGATG